>BSBM01000055.1:9717857-10928928 GCA_027924585.1 Larix kaempferi | reverse complement strand
TGTGAACTTGATTTGCATTCCCATTCCTATGTGGACAGTTCCTAAGCATGTGGTCTCCTCCACAACCCCAACATTGAAGTGGTTCTCTTGGTTCCTTTGGATCTCTTGGCTTGTCTCCCATCATCCTAGTTGGCTTAGTCACAACCTGTGATGGTTTCCTTTGCTAATTCCGGAATTGAGGAGGCTTGAACCCCTTCTTCCTTTGATAAAATGTTTCATTTTTCTTATCCTTCCATGCCTTATGGAATTCTGGTTTGCTTCTGTTTTGATCAAGGCAATACTTGGCCTTTCTTATGGCCTCCTCGAGAGTTCGAGGTTCATCAAACTCAATTCTATCTTTATATGACTGGGGCAGTCCACTTAGGAAATGCTGAATTTTCACCTTATCATCTTGAATGTACCTGACATACCTTAGCAGCTGCAAGAACTTGTTTGCATATTCCTCCATGGTCAATTGTCCTAATCTCATCTCATGGAACTCTTTGGTCTTATCATCATAGTACATATCGGAGAGGTACTTCTGCTTGAAGTATTTCTTGAAATGCTTCCACACAATCTTCCTTTCGTTGATCTTCTTCACTTGCCTGGTGTGTTCCCACCATATAGATGCTCTTCCATTCAAGTTGAAGATTTCTACCCTTGCATTCATATTTCTAGATTACTCTTGGACTTGGAAATATTTTCTCATCCCAAGAAGCCAAGCTTCAGCTTCTTGACCGGACTTTATCTCTCCATCAAATGTAGGAGGTTTTTCCTTCTTAAATTCCCCATGTGAATTGTTCTTGTAGTGATTCTTCCTCTTACTTATGCGAGATGAAGAGCTTGAACCCTCAATGGATTCTTCAGAGTCAGATGATTCATCAGAAGAGGTTTCTGGAGTATATGTTTTGTCTGTAGGAACTCTTCTTGAGCTACTGGCCCTCTTGCGAGAATTTCTTTTAGAGCTACTCCCACCCCTTCCTAGATTTGATGTCTAATGCCCAGAGTTCATTTGCCTTTGGATGTTTGTTAAACTCTGTAGCATGGCTGCATTCAACTGATTTTGTTCTTCCTGAGCTTTAATCATCCTTTCATTATCTTCCCTACAGCTTTGCAACTCCACCCTTAGGCTTCTCATGGTGGCTGCAATACCTAGAGGAGTCTCTTGATTTCTTCTCCCATTATATTCGGTTTCAGCATTTTCAACATGTATGTTTTCCCCCATGGCATCTGTCTCAGGTTCATAGGGATCCTGTGCATCCTCCATAATGTTGATTTTCTTGGCCCAACCAAGATCCAAAACTCTCTGACTGTATTATCTAGAGTGCTACCCTGCTGTAACTGTGATTCTGTGAAATGTGTTCATCAACACAATTGTTAGCTGCATTATATTCTCAGAAATTCACAAATTACTTCATGCACGTGGGAAAATATTACATTGACAATTTGTCAAATCACAATCAACGACGTATGAGGGGAAAAACAAAGGGGGTCAAGGGGGCTTTCCCCCTTGTGGCTTCCCTGTGCCACTGCAGGGCGGGTCGAGGGCAGCGCCATCATTTTATTTTTGTTTGTTTTGTTTTTAGGAATCTTTCCGCAACGGGAGGTTTGCTGAATGCTCCCGCAATCGCGGGGTGGTTGGATGAAGCCTTCCGCAATTGAGGGGCGGCTGGCGGAATGCGTCCGCAATTGCAGAGCCATTCGGTGAATGCTCCCGCAGTTGCGGAGCCATTCGGAGAATGCTCCCGCGGTTTCAGGGCGGTTCGCGGCTTGCCTCCGTTGCGGGGTGGTTCGCCGAACGCTTCGGAAATTTCGGGGAGGTTTGTGGAAGCCTTCCGCAATTGCGGAACGATTCGCCGAAGTCTTCCGCAGTTGTGGAACGATTCGCCGAAGTCTTCCGCAGTTGCGAAACGATTCGCCGAAGTCTTCCGTAGTTGCGGAACGATTCGTGGAATCCTTCCATAATTTCGGAAGAGAATTCCTTCCGCAAATTTCAGAACGATTTCCCGAACTCTTTCGCGTTGCGGAACGATTCACGGAATCCTTCCGCAATTTCAGAAGAGAATTCCTTCTGCAAATTTCGGAGGAGAATTCCTTCCGCAAATTTCGGAAGAGAATTCCTTCTGCAAATTTTGGAGGAGAATTCCTTATGCAAATTTCAGAAGAGAATTCCTTCCGTAAATTTTGGAACGATTTCCCGAACTCTTCCATGTTGCGGAACGATTCACGGAATCCTTTTGCAATTTCGGAAGAGAATTCCTTCCGCACATTTTGGAGGAGAATTCCTTCCGCAAATTTCGGAAGAGAATTCCTTCCGCAAATTTCAGAACGATTTCCCGAACTCTTCCGCGTTGCGGAACGATTCGCGGAATCTTTCCGTAGTTTCGGGACAAATTCTTGAATTCCTCCCGAAACAGACTTAAACAAAAATTTCAAAAACACTTAGCAAAATTTTTGAAATCTTCCCTGCTTTTAGTGATGACTGCTGCTCATCAGGAGGTGACTTTAACCCTGCAAACTATCCAACTTAGCCATTTTTTTTAGGCCCTATGTTTCTATATGTGGTGATCAGGAAGGGACCTTCCCAAGTGGTTGTGATTGGATTTGGCCCATAGAGGTCCAATGCTGCAACCAGCATCTCTGATACCAAACTGTAACATCCCCTCCTACCATACAAGCATGATAGAGAGGACGTGGTACTAAAATCGGGCAATTAGCCCCATGAATTTTAACTTAAGCATTCACATAATATAAAATACATATGGATTGTATGATTATCAGAAAAACACAGCGGAATTAATTTCAAATACACATTCATCATTCATACAAGATATTCATTAGATAAATAATTGCAAAGTTAACCACAAGAGAATACTTATCTTAACAAAGTAGTCCCAAGCAACTGGCTATGCAACTGCAACATTCCACCCAACCATAGGCCAGTTGTGCTTATCAACCTCTTGATACAACTGCCACCCCTGAGCTGGGCATGATTTCTACAAGGAACCAGGGAACAGCAGACTCACACATAGCCAAGCATACACCAAATTCAGCCAAGCCAATCAGCAGTTGGGTTTATCAGGCTGCTAGGACATGGAAAGGAAGAATTGCTAAGCTAGTGAGCTCAACCACAGAGCTATGGGCACCCCTCCCAGATCTATTTAGCTTGGCACCCACAATACCTACACACCCAACACAAGGAAGTATTCTCTTCACTGCCACACAGTCCCTCAAGCCATACCTTCCTCTCTAGTGCTCTCAGGGTGTGCATAGAAAAGTAGCCAAAGCCCTCTTGATCTTCTTGAGAGGTTACTCCCTTCACTAGGTTTATCAAGCCAATTCTGTCCACTACCACTCCAAGTTTCTTGCTCACAGATTCAAACCAAAACAGAGATGCACATAACAGCTCAACCACACTTAATGGGCATAATAAAACGTTTTTACAGGGAGATGCTCAAAGATGGGGTTTTCATTAGCTTCAGAAAAAATGTGGGAAACCCAAAAATGAAACAAAGAAGATGGGGAACAACCCTGGGAATCCAAATCCATTTTTAGAAAAACGTCCATGGACATGCTGGGGCAAAAATGGCCTCCATAACAGTCCCAAACCGTGTCCCTTCTCTCCCAGCTGTTGTATAATGCAAAAACGAACTCCCAGGCATGAAATTTTTAGGAAAAAAGGATGCAAATGTGTAGGGAAAGACCCAGCTAGCTCCAACTGCATGAGAGAGGAAAGACTGCCTGTTCAGAATGGCTTTGGCCACCATTTCGTGGGTGTTTTCTTGCCCAAGGAGACAAAACACGATTTCCCAAGATGATGGCTTGCTCATGCACGAAATTGGTTGCCACACCTCTTCATTCCCAAGGCATTAACTGCCTCAACCAATTTCTGGAAGAATTAAATGATTGGGTCCCTAACCCCAAAATGGGTATTTGGTAGTTTATGGGTTTTCTCATTGACACATGGATTAACACCATTGGCTCAAGGGTTTGAATAATTTCTCTCCCTATTCCTTGTAGAAACATGCCCCATCTTTTTGTTTCATTGCATAGCTAGTTGTGGTTTTTTCCATTAAAATTCGTATTTACATGATGTCTTATTTACATTGTGCCTATCTAGCACAGGAACCATAGGCATCTATTTTCTTTAATTGCCGATACATAAAACACTAAATCAATGGTGGGGCCTTGGCCTTGAGCTCCTCACCATGATCAAATTACAATATTTACATCATTTACGATTTAATACAAAGGGGTTCAAAATGGGGACACTACAATGCGCCCTCCTTGGAGTCTCCATCCCCATATTTATGCCTAGATGGTAATGTTAGATTCAGTTAGACTCAGTTGACTGACTATTACCATTTATGCATGATACTACTTAAAGGATGATGTTTTTAATGTTATCCAAGCTAGACTTTGAGCATGATTCGAATGACCTCCTTGGTTAATTTGAATTCTCTATTAACAGTTATTGTATTGTATTCATTTTTTCATAGTGCCAGCTCACAGCTGATGTATGATACTGCTATTCTCCATTTTCTGTGTTCATGAGTAATTATTGACTAGTCTCTTCTCTTCATCTCTGCACTTATTGAGAGTTTGTGTGAGGCTTGTTACAGCTGTCAGATCCTACTGTAGATTATCACAACTTGAACAAACCTCACAATTTCACTGAAATAATTGCAAAGAAGAATAAACAGAAGATGATCAAAATTCACACATGAAATTCAAAGAATGTGGTAAACTGTTGTTGTTACATTGATTGGTTGTAAGCTGGAAAACCCTTAACAATACAATAGAATGAATTCGATATCATCCAAGGTGATTTGAATTCTCCTCAAGAAATGGATTGGACTGCATTGGAACCATATCCCAATCAAGTGTAGTGGCCAATGATAGTCAAAGATCAGTCAATGTGAGTCTAATTTAGTCTAATTGATGCATGTGAGCACAAATCTAGAGAAGGAGACTCCAAGGAGGGCACATAATAGCTATCATTGGTCAATTAGATCTACTCTAGTCTCTCTAGCAGTCAATCTAAGAGCTAGAGTCAGTTAACTGAGTAATCGGTCCTCAAATCAAGGAACTAATCCCCAAATCATGGAACTGACTAATAGATCTCCTAAATCATTGGAAGAGGGTGCAGTTGTACTTCAATTATGGAAAGGGCACATCAGTGGCTAGGAGGGCTAATACCGAGCAGAAATAGGCTCCAGGGGGGCCAAAAACAAGGACTAGGTGTTTGGAGGATACCATAATGATGACTGGATGCATGCAGAATGCATTAAAATACAAATGATGATGGTGAGAATATACCAACACACTCCCGCAAGCCAGACTATGAAGAAATATAACTGAAAAAATAGGGCCCTGCTAACTGAGACCAAAGGTCACCCCATACAACAATCTAAAATAAAAATGTGAGGAAAGAGGGAAAACCCAGTGGGAAGAAATCCCCCTTTCAAGATAGACAGTAAAAAAATAATTAAGCCAAGGAATCACTCACCCCAAGAAGGGATCAGAGGTAAGTGAACTTCTCCACTGAGAAGGACTTAATGAAGATATCTGCAATCTGCTCTTCTGTAGGACAGTCGAGCAGTGTGATGGTTGATTCAAATTTTGGAGGTATCTTCCTCTTGGGAAGAAGTGGATCATGCTACAAAAACATGTGCTTGAGTTCTCCTTCAGTCGATGCAAGTGAATCTGGAGGATTCCTGAACTTTCTCTTCAGATCAAACATGGTGAGAACAAATCCGAAAATATGAATATCATTCCGGAATATGTGGTTCGAACCAACTGAGATAGGATCAGCTCCAATTAGATCTAAGTTCTCTTGAAACTTTAACTTCTGATCAGTGGAAGTTAAATCAGCTCCAAGAATTGATAGATGGTTTCTTATGATCTCTGTTGAACCAGCAAGGATGAGATCAAAACCAAAATAAATAAAAAAATGTGCATGATACTTGAACCTAAGGGAATGGTAGTGTCCTCCCTCTTCAGTGAAAATCTGAGAACATGTGTCGATGATCAAATATAAGTTCATGGGAAGCATGTTATCAAGGAGGGAGAATGCATCACCTCCAAAATCTGATTCATCCTCCAAAACATTGAGTAGATCATTATTTTGCACATCAACAGGTTGATGGGAAGTAGAGAATTCAAAACTCTCTTCAACTTCTAGACTAGTAACTGACATATCTTGCTCATAATTTGAAATAGAAGACATTGAGACATGAGTGTTGAATCTGCAGCTTTTTCTTCTTCTTGAAAACATTCATGATGAGAGAAAATTGAGGCCGAAACATAATTACAGAGAACATTAGAGGAAGTATCACTATGTTTGTTCTCCAAATGGATACCATCATCCTCTTCCTTCTACTCTCCAAATAATATATCTAATATGGTATAGAGATCACTTGGATTTTCATCAATATTAATGTGTTGGGGCATACTAGAAGACATCGCAACACATATTTCTCCAGAAGCTTTTTCACAATCATTTATCCAATCATCTTCCTCTTCATAGGAAGCAAAATCTCTCTTAACACCAATACGCATATCAAAAAGACCATGTCTCTGCACATATGTTATCATCTTTGGTTTCCACTCATCATAGGTGAATGGAGAGAGAGAAGGAACTCCTTACATATACATGGAAGCTGTTGTAGAATTATGAATCTACAACTGCTACTGCAGAAAACTGTTGCAACTGCAGAAAACTGCTACAACTGTATAAACTGCTGCAACTACAGAAACGTCAAATAACATGAACAAAATGAAATTTGGTTGGAGGTTTGTTGCAGAATCTAAAGAACATTGATTTAGTACAGTGAGAACTTTTATCTGGATCCGTCACACCTAGATAGACCCCACTAGATTTCTCCAATGAATTCAATGCAATGGCACCAGGATTAGCTGTGGAAATCCAGAGGCTTCTTGTGCTCTACTGAAAAAGCAATTGTTCAATAAATTGTTGCAACTAATGCAATTCGAAAAAACTATAACAAGCTCGGATACCATGTGAAATTCCACAGGTGGAGATCACTTTAGCTTGAGAAAAACTCACAATTTCACTCAAATAATTATAGAGAAGAATAGATAGAAGATGATCAAAATTCACACATGAAACTCAAATAATGTGGTAAACTATTGTTTTTACATTCATCAGCTGTAAGCTGGAAAAAATTTGACAATACAATAGAATGAATTCAATATCATCCAAGGTGATCTGAATTCTCCTCAAGCCATGGCCTGGAATACATTGGAACCATCTCCCAATTGGGTGTAGCAGCCACTGATAGTTAAAGATTGGTCAATGTGAGTCTAACCGAGTCTAACCGATGCATGTGATCACAAATCTAGGGAAGGAGACTGCAAGGAGGGTGCAGACTAGCTTTCAGTGGTCAAGTAGATCTATTCTAGTCTCTGTAGCAGTCAATATAAGCGCTACAGTAAATTAATTGAGTAATCACTCCTCAAATCAACGATCTGATCCCCAAATCATGGAACATACTGATAGATCTCCTAAATCCGTGGAATAGGGTGCAATTGTACTCCAGTGATGGAAACAAGGGCGCATCAGTGGCTAGTAGGGCTAATACTGAGTAGAAACAGGCTCTAGGGGGGCCAAAAATGAGGACTAGGTGCCGGGAGACTACCATACTGATGACTGGATGCATGCATGAAGACTGCATGCAATGCATGCAAATACAAATGATGATGGTGAGAATATTCCAATGTACCTACACTTGGTATAATTTGCATACAATAATTGACATCAAGCATCATTGGGGATGAGTCCTTTTGAGGTATTGTATGTCAAAGGATGCAGGACTCCAGTGAATTTGGATAGTCTAGTGAATATGGTAGTGCTTGGAATAGAGATGATCAAGGAAATGGAACTGGAAATTGTTAAAATCTAGCAGAATTTAAAGGCAGCTTGGGACAAGAAGAAGAGTTATGCAAATTTGAGAAGAGGGCATAAGGAATTTAATATTGGGGATAATGTTTATTTGAGAGTAAAGCCAAGGGATAGTTCCCTAAAGTTGGGGATTTGTTCCAAGTTGGCACAAAGATGTTGTGTGCAATTTGAATTCCTTTATAGGATAGGAACAATTGCATATAGAATTACATTTCCTACTAACATGAGAGCTCATAATTTTTCCATGTTTCTTTGTTTAAGAAATTTGTACATGATCCTAATCACATAATTGATTAGAATGTGATATTGGTGGAATCCAAGGGAGAGTTCCAAGTGGAGCCTATGCGCATCCTCAAGAAGAAGGTCACTTTGGTCCAGAAATGAGCCAGCAGACAGTTGAAGGTGCAATCGAAACACCTTAGTCCCGATGAGGCTACATGGGAGATGGAGGATGCCATGAGAGAGGCATTCCCATTTTTGTTCAGTTTTGAGAACGCCGAGGACAATGTTGTTCTAAGTGGGAGGGAATTGTAACATCCCCATTTTAACCCTTAGAACATGTTGGCTTTCAATCTAAATATTGTCCCCACTAGTGGATGCTTAGTTTTTATGTAAAAGGAAAGTGTTATATATTATGTTATACATGTGCTATTAAGCCATGGGACATTGTAAATGATGTAAATATTAATATTGCAATAAAAATACCAAAAAAAATGGCTATGGAGGAAACTAATTAGCGGGGGCCATGTGTATCCACTAAAGAGAGGGGAGGGGGTTGTGGGATTGGAACATAGGCTTCCAAATGTCATATTCACGACCCATTTGACCTTCCTTGATGACATTTAATTCTGTTGCAGAAAGTGCTTGAAGAAACTGTTCATGAGGTGGATGGAAATTGGGAAACCCTGAAATTTTGGATTGGAGGGTATGGGGCGTTGTTTTCCTTGATCCACAAGTCACTCTTCCTCCTAGGAATTCGTTTTCCTCATCCCCATTCAATTATGGTTTGGAAACAAGAGATTTCATGGAGGAACGAACCCAACAGTGAGGAGAAAAAAGTAAAATCGTGATTCTAAGAAAAACCTGATTTAGAGTGTCGATTTTACCCATAAATTTGTGTGCGAAGTTTAATATGGCAGGGGGTCCATCAACCTGCACCCTAGGGTAAATTTACAGAGTGAGATATGCTCAATAACCTGTGAGAAAACCCTAATTTGATAGCCGAGAACCCAACTGCGGGACATAGTTGCTTTGACCATGGAAATTTAGAAAATCCAAGTGGGAATAAAAGAGAAGAAATATGACAGAAGGTAGGGTTGCTTGATAAACCCAATGAAGGATAGAGTCTCAAGGAATCGGTATCTTGGACCTTTCTATGCTCAACCTGTAGAGCACTGGAGGGAAGGGGATCCTGAGGGATTGTGTAGCAGAGAAGGGGACCTTCCTTGTGTTTGGTGTGGTAGGTATTGTGGGTGCCAAGACTGTTTGAGTTAGAATTGAAAGGCCTATAGCTTTGAGATTGAGTTCACTGGCTTAGCATCCTCCTCCACTAGTCCTTAAATGCTTGATAAACCCAACTATGTGTTGGCTTAGCTTGTTTGTTGTGTGAATCCATGGTTGTGAGTGAGTCTTTTTTGTTCCTCCTTAGTGGGTACACAACCCAGCTTAGGAGTGTGCTCTTAGCTGAAAGAATATAGGCTGGACAGAGACCTATGGCTGGGTCGACATTGCTCTCACATAGCCAGTTGCTTGGATAGTTCATCCTATAAGATAATTTCTCTCTGTGGTCTTGAATGATGCTACTTCCTATGTTGTGTTTATTTGTTAATTCAAGTCAATTTTAATCAAATGATCATAGGGAATTAATTAGTAGGAATTCTATGTATGAGCCTGACCATGAGGATAATTCATTTGTTGTTAGTTTCAGCATTTTTCTTGTGTTAATATGATGTTAGTGTTGCATATTATAGATGCATTAACCATATTTAATTCCACTATGTGTGTTTAGTATGCATTGAACACCTCCTTAGAAGGTTTGTATTCCATCATATGGGCTTGGGGGATGGGTTAGACACCCCCTGTTGTGTGCATGCCCCATATGAGGTAAGATGAAGGGAGGTACCATGACAGGATGATCCCAGGGTTCTCGGCAGTGGGGTAAAGAGACATTGATGAAATTCCTAGGAACTTTATGGTTGGAAAAGTGGCAAGGACAGATTCCTCAGGTGTGGCAGGGGATGACACTATTGCATAGATCTTTCCGAGAGATTTCCAATTTGTTGTTGTTGCAACATCCCCCCCAAAAGTTTTGTAAATATTGGGACCCCTCCTTTTTAATTATGTTTTAAGGCTTAATTTTGTTCAAACTCAGCTACTTTTCCTTTCAAACGTTTTTCTAAGTGTTGATCTTGTCCAAATTTTGATCTTTTCGGCTAAGGCATTTTTCTACTATCTTTTAAAGCAAAGCACAATTTTAGTTTTAAATACGCGCTAAAGGCATAAGTCACAAATTTAACTTTGCGCCAAAGGGCGCAAGTTTTGGTCCTAACTTTACCGTCGTTGCGCCAATGAGTTCCTTAAACGTGCCTCCTTCCGCGTAGTTTTTAAACATAAAATTTGCGCCATATTGACGCATCGTCTCATCGCAAGACCTAATCCTAAAACCTCCACCATTGCGCGAAGGTTAACCTTAAATTCTCTGCCTTGTTTTCACGCCCTTTTTTGCATCCTTTTGGCACAAGACTTGACAATAGCCTCCCCTCACATTGTGCAGATCCTAAGACTAAAGTCATCGCCAACCCCTACTTTCCTATAACCTTGCCATCATCGCATCTCTGTGGTGAAAGGATTGGCAATAGCTTCCCTACCGTAGTTGCAGACTTTGCACTTAATAATTCCGCCATAGCAATTTCGTGCCATTTGCAATCGCAACATTTAAGCACAAATATCCCACCCGACGCATAAGGATTCCTTTTAGTTTTTCACCACTGCGCGACTGAAATTTTGGGTTTGCGGAAATGTTGGGTTGGTGAAACCATTTAATATTCCTTGTGTGGCTTGAATGCAATGTTTCGCTGAGCTCCATGCCCACCAAACACCCATTAATTCACCCATGGGAAATCAATGCTGCTACTATATATGTATAGAATAGAGTTTCGACTGTTTATTGTTCCCAAAGCCGAGTTAGCTTCCAGTGTAAGACGTTGGACGTGTTTCAAGTTCCTTATTCACTTGAGTAGACACATCGACTACAGGAGACCACTTCTAAGGCACCAGGTAGGAATTCTCTCCTCCGTTTGAGACTTGTATTTTGATAGTTTAAAAGGTGAAATTTGTTTCATTCACAGTCATTTAAGTCACCCACGGTGTTTTTGTTTCTTCTCAACCATACACTCTGTATTGGTTTCCCCGTAGACCCTTAAACACTAAGTCGCCCTACCAGTTTCGGTGCAAGCTCATAATAGCCTCCCTCTGCATATGCAACGCCATCCATTCCCTGCTATTTTTGTAACTGTTATTGGAAAAAGCTTCCTCCAGTCGTATCCCAAAATGTTACAAGCCGAGCCGCCTT
The DNA here is from genome assembly GCA_027924585.1 of Larix kaempferi. NCBI lineage: Eukaryota > Viridiplantae > Streptophyta > Pinopsida > Pinales > Pinaceae > Larix > Larix kaempferi. The sequence continues at coordinate 10,917,454 of BSBM01000055.1, read as the reverse complement.
CCTCATGAAAGCTTTTAAGAGCCAATTTGGCAACACCGCATCCTCCCGGTTCTGTGTTGCACATTACCAACAAGAAATAACACCACGTAGTGCATAATGAAAATGTCTCCCATGGCTACAATGCTGCATTCGTCTGATACATGAAGCGTTAAGTTGAGCCCTTAACGAAATAACCCTGCACTAAAAATTAGTAATGTGCGGTTGTCTTATGTCTCCAACCACAATAACAATTCCCATGAGATTCCAAGTTAGTGCCTATGCAACAATTTTAGCTATTACAAGTTATTAATGAATAAAACGATTAGCAACTTTCAGTTTTATGTTGAAAATACTTATTGTTGAATGGTTGCATATATGTTTTTGTTTCGTTTAAGAGTTGTTGACATCTTTCTAAAGGACATTTTAAGTTGAAAAAGGGTTACCTACTGTTACTTATTAGTTACCTTGAATACTGAGTGGTGTCTGTGGTTTTAATTGCTTATGAATATGCCAAACTCCTCATTTGTGCTACTATATCAATGCAAGTTTGATATGCATAGAAAGTCTGCAAGAAAGAAGCCTAAACTTGTGGAGTAATATTTCGACGTTGAAATCCTACTAGATACCTCACTTGAGACCATGTTGAGTGATACGCAAGCTACCACCAATGTACCTCCAAGAAGCTCTGCCCCAGAGTTTCAGTGGGGTGATTTATATAGGTTCATCAGGGATCAAGATTACCCTCAATCTCCCATAGAAGACACTATGGTATATGCAAACATCAAGAGGTCCCACCTCCATAAGGAGGCAACTCGTCCTGAGTTATTTCCATGCTCCGAAGTCCTTGGCTGGTTGATCCCTCATGTAAAGACTGACACCAGGTTCATTAATGAAAAGAATGGAATGAATCTGGAATCCTTCACACCTGAACATATCACAGCTACGTACAAATTTCCCTAGTCAAGAGCTTGGTTGGATAATAATTGGATAGCAGAACAAACCATTGACCCTCTGAACTCTGCTAGGAAAATGATGATAGTTGACAGGAAAATAAGACAAAGGAAAAGTAATGAATATGAGATCAACCTCCTAAATACCCCTTATAGACTCATTGTTTTGATGTTGAGCTGGATCTTTGGCATGCCCAATGGAAATATTTTCAAGCTTGGCTGGGTACCAGTAATAGTCCATGTGGCCATGTCTGGGACCATTTTCAATTGGGCTGATATAATTTCAGAAAGTCTGGTCTCGCAATTGACCGCTGCTCAAGGAGGAATGACTTAGAAGAAAGAATAATTTTTCATGTCTTCTTATTTAATAGACTTCCTGTTGAGCAAGCATACCTTCTCGGAGTTGGGTTGCACATGGAATAGAAAAGAGACTCCTCTCTTTATGGCTTACCAACCCACATGGGTAAGTAGATATGCAAACCACTACAAGCAGCTTTGCGAGAAGTTTATCATGCCTCTATATCAGCTTATTCTTGTAGAAGAGCCAAACTGCCTGCCAGAGAATGTCATGCCCATTATTGAAGCGTTTGGAGATTATTACCATGCCCAAGAAGGTGCCTACATCCATATGAGTGGAGGGTCCCAAGCTCCTTTTATGCTTCCCCGGTATGTTGCAGATTTTGTGATACATAGGGAAGCCTTAAGGAAACTCTTCAGCGTTGGTGGAATTAGCAGAATCCTCATTGAATGGAAGAAAGGGATATATCTTCCAATGCCTTTCACTATCAGCACATACAGCCTCCCGAGGGAAAAAGAGGGAGAAAAATATGTTCAGGACTTGGAAATCTTTCATTTTGGTACATTTTTTTTTAGGAGGCATGACCCTTGTGGTAGAGTTGCTAGTCATTGCCTCGATGTCAAAAATTCCTTTGAGTACACCCATCTTATGGACTTGAATGAAGAGTTCTTTCCTAGTGCCAGGAACTTAACAGAATTAGGGAAACGCTACAAGAAGAAAGGCGGAAAGAGTTCTACTCCCAAGCTTGTTGGTCTGATACAACTGGAACAAGAGGCAACAACATCCCAATTAGGGGGTTCAAAATACATAGAACTGGAAAGAGGAGACAGAATCTTATAGGAGCAGGTTATCAAACAACACCAAGATGAAGAAGCAGCAAGGCTTCAAAATGAATAGGATGCCAAATTACAACAAGAAGAAGTAGCAAGGATTCAACAAGAGCGGGCTATTAAGTTGCAGCAAGAAGAAGAAGTTTCTAGAATCCAAAAGGAGCAGGAGGCAAAAGCCTTGAGAGAAGAAGAAGAAAAAACCTTGTTGGAGGAAGCAAATACGATAAAAGTAGTGCTAGCCGAATGGCGAGAGAAAGAGGAAACTACTAAAATCCAAAAGGAGCAGGAAGCAAAAGCCCTGAGAGAAGAGGAAGATAGGATCCTCCAGGAACAAGCTACTAAACTGCAAGAAGAGGAAGAAGAAAGGCTCTTGGCGGATGAAGAAAATAGGTTTCATGCAGAGCTAGCAGAAAGACAAGAAAATGATGAAGCTGAGAAAAATACAGAATATAACTCGCTTAGCCCGTAGAACATGGACTTCGATATTCCAAAGTTAGACCAACCAGGGATAGCTCATGAAGGGATTGTTTCTACTGAAGAATTAGCACTGACCCCATACAACCCCAGAAAGCAACGCCAGGTGGCCAACCTAGATTCTGTGTATTTTCACAAATGGAAGAAGGCTATCATTGGGAGAACAATAAGGAAAATGGAGATTGGGCAGGACTTATATGAACTGAGAGTATCAGAGACTACACTTGTCCAAGGGACCGACACTAACCCTGCATTCACGGAAGGGTGTACTGTAGCTTCAACCAAGGCAAGTAAAGCCAATGTCGATCAATTAATTGAAGATGTTAAGAGATACATAGAGTTGTGTTTTAAGATAAAAGATGAAAGAAAAAATGAGGTGTTGGAGAGTCATGAATTAAAAAGGAGGTATAACGAGCTGGCAGAAGAGAAGTTGGAAACAACTTTGAAATCCCTGCAACTTGAAAATGAGAAGAATTCATTAGAAATGCAGCTAGCAATTTTGGAAGATGAGCAAAGGAACTTAAAGGTTCGTGTATCCGAGTTGGAAAGGATGACAGAAGAAAAGGTTAGGTTGTTAGAACAACTTAAGGAAGCTAATGAAAAGAAAGGATATCTGACCACATTCTACAGCCGAGCTTGTGATCTGCAGAAGAAAAATCATCATCTACTAGTGCTGATCTCAGAAGAAATCTGCAGCATGAAAGAGATGATAACGAAGATGACCTCTCTTGAAGTTTAGGCTCTTAGAATAAAGGAAAAGTATGCACATCATGTGTTGGAGCTCAAGCAACAATTTGAATGGAGAATAGGAAAGTCTGGTTTTCCCTTAAATCTATGAGCTACAACATATGAGGATTTCGACATGGACACTGGAGTTCTCGAGTTTTGCCGAGATTGTGGTGATAGATTAAGTATCAAGATCCGAAAGACCATAAAAAAATTACACATTATCTACTCAAAGATCAAGGAGGCCCACAAGAAGTGTCACATGCCTCAGCCCCAAGGTATTTATGGATTCCTTGAAAGAGAACAACGCCTGGCAGAATTGCAAAAGAATTTGGATGAAGAGTTGGATTATTTAAAAAAGGTTGAGGCTATAACCCCAGAAGACATCTATCAATTTATTGAGCAGCCTGATGTTCATATCTTTTCTCTAGAAAGTATTGCACAAAAGACTACAACATGAACAACATGAGTTAAATCAGATTTGCGCAAGCACACGATAGCGCATAATATAACCATATCATCAAAAGGAAGGATTGTCGTAAGAGAAATCAGTCAATGGACCAGTTACATCAAGGAAGTAGACAAAGCGGCAAAACAAAATGAGCTTGTTGGAGAAGACAAAGCAGCATAGGAAGAGCATCCAAATGAAGTAGTCGAACCATCTAGGACTTAATTGTTTTACTATAGAAGATGTCAATAGACAGTTGTCCTTTATTTTTTCTTTTATGTAAAAGAATTCCACGAACTATCTCAATTTTGGAATAAAGTACTAGATGACAAATTAAATATTCCTAGGATTAGGGTACACCTGGCAGCTCAAGGAGCATTTTGTAAAGTTATATATAGATGAATAGAAGATAGAAGCAGGACTTTTGGTAAGCGAAAGATTTTTCTTTTCTTGTATGTAAACTACTTTACTACATGCTTCAAGAATTCCATTTTTCCTAATGAACGCCTGGGACAGGGCATTTTTGTTTGGAGAATGTGTCAAATGTTTGTTGGATTATTGTTGTATCATATGCATATTGTTGTGAAATCATTCCTTGCTATCATGAATTGCTTCTATGTGATGAATGTTCTTATATTTTTTTTGTGCAAAGATGTTTATCTCAAATGAGTAATGGAATGTGTTGATTGAATTAAATCTATCTTTAATATCATTTATCTTCTGCTGGAACTACATCTTTATGATTAAATAGCTATCTGTCTGATCTTTAGATGTTTCTTTCAGTTTATTACTCATCTTTAGAGTTTGCTCCTTGCAAGGATAGATTAAATTTGCTTATACAGTTTTAGATTAATTTAGAATAATTACATGCATTTAGCTTAGGGAACTTGGATATAATATTTAAAATAAAATATATAAATGGTGGATCGGTCTGCAACTGATGCAAAGAATAAGAATATTTAAATCTTACAGTAACCAAAACCGTTAACCAGATGGATTCCCCACACCAAATGGTGAGTGATCTGATTGGGCTTGCTTACCAGGGAGAATCCCTTACTGATTGATGCTATGATTTTTGAGGCATCAACACAACTATACCGAGTTTGCAAAAAATGGACTCAAGATGAGGAATTTATCATCCTAAGAAGTTGGCAATAACAACAATATGGTCGGCTTCCGAATTTCCAAACCCGCAGTGCGGAATGCGGAAGTCAAGGGTGCATTTTCTTCAATGTCGGATATTTTGGCATTCCAACATTCCGGCACTGGTACTGTGGAATGCAGAATTTAGGGGCATGTTTTATCGACACCGTGTGTTTGGAGATCCGACCTTCTGACTCCTACACTATGGAATGTAGAAGTCAGGGGCACATTTTCTTCAATGCCGGATATTTTGGCGTTCCGACCGTCCGACTCCCGCACTGTAGAATGTGGAAGTTGGGGGCACATTTTCGGGACGCTGTGTCTTTGGCGTTCCAACCTTCCAACTTCCGCATTGCAGAATGCGGAAGTCGGGGGCGCATTTTCTTCAATGCCGGATATTTTGGCATTTTGACCTTTCGACTCCCGCACTCCGTAATGCAAAATTCAGGGGTGTGTTTTATCGATGTTGTGTGTTTCGCGTTTCGACCTTTCAACGACCTTCTGACTCACGCACTGCAGAATGTGGAAGTCGGGGGTGCATTTTCTTCAACTCTAGGTATTTTGGCATTCTGACCTTCCGACTCTCATACTAGGGAATGTGGAAGTCGGGGGCACATTTTCTCAACGCCGTATGTTTGGAATTCTGACCTTCTGACTCCCGCACTGCAAAATGTGGAAGTCAAGGGTGTAGTTCTTTGACGTCGGGTGTCTTGGCATTCTGACCTTCCGACTCCTGCACTGTGGAATGCGGAAGTCAGGGGCACATTTTTCATCGATGTTCTGATTTCATAGTTTCAACATCTGACTCCCACAAGCCATATTTCAAAGTGCGGAATTTGGGGAAGCGATTTTCCCGAAGTGGTGAGTATGGTGCTCTAACCTTCCAACTCCTGCACTGTAGAATGGGTAAATCGGGATCATATTTTATTCGATGCCGGGTATTTTGCATTCCAACTTTCTGAAACCCGAATCACAGATTGTGGAGTGCAAAAGTCGGAGCCGTATTTTTCTTCGAGGTTGTGTATTGAGCATTCTAACTTTCCGACTTCTAACTTGTGGATTGTGGATTGCAGACCGAAGGCATTTTGGCTGTGTGAAAAGGGCATAGTTGCGGATAAGTTTGGAAAAAAGAATAGATGGGATTGTTCCCCCATCACTCTAAATTAGGATTGAGGGGATTGGGGACTTGACAGAGCATAGATGAAAGCTTTAGTGCACCATAATATATGGATTTTCCATGGAAGTCCTTGGTGAAGGCACCTAGATAGCCTTGGCTCTGCTAAGGAAATATTCCCAGTTGTGAAGCACTCCTGAAAGTGCCTACTGTCATATTGCAGAGCTCATTATATCAATTTTTTCCTGATGTGTTTCTGTTTTCATTTGCGGGTTATAGTTTTTATCTCCTCAAGGGTGAAATAAGTTTTCCATGGAGCAGTCTCATACCATCATCTTGAATCCATTCAATTACTTTGATTGGAAAGCATAGATGGAGATTTTGTTAAGGAGCAAAGGCCTCTACATAGTGATCATGGCTACTGAACTTGAGCCCACTGTAGTTGTTGAGAAGGCCAAGTGGCATAATGGAAGGCATGAATCATTTGGGCTCTTATGTCTCAGTACCTCTCGGGATCTTCACTTCCATTTGGATGGTTTAAGTACACCGAATGAAGTTCAAGGGTTAAACTTCAGAAGTTTTTTGGCAAGAATAATGAATTGAGAGGCCATCAACTAGAGAACAGAATGGTTTCTCTACTTCAAATCAATTTTGAGACTGTACAATACTTCTTTACCAAATCTAAGTCATTGGTTCTTCGGCTGAAACAGTGCGGGATTGATAAGAAGGATGAGCATTTGATTTTGGCCATACTTTCGAAATTGGGTCCACACTATTCTATCCTTGTTTCGAACTACCATACTACCAAGCTCACAGTTATAAAGTAGAAAATTCCCTCTTTGGCTATGTTCATGGAATCTCTGACTTAAGAGTAAGATAATATGGTGTTGATGGGAGCAATAAATCCATCAAAATACCATGCATTGGCTATTGGATATTCAAATAATTCAAAGGGAAAGAAGAAGGATAAGGACAAAAATCCTTTAAAAAAAAAGGAAGGAGAAACCAAATCCACCAAAGGAGTCTTCAAGCTCCAAGAAGAATTAATATAAAAAGAAGGAGAAACCAAATCCACCAAAGGAGTCTTCAAGCTCCAAGAAGAATCAATATAAAAAGAAGGAGAAGAGAAAGTGTGCATATTTCAATATGGGATTTCATCCTAAGAGTTCTTGTATGAAGAACACCATCGACATGATGGCCCATTGTAAAATACCCAATAGTCTAAGAGTTAGTATTTTAGTAGATTTGCAATGTACAACAACTATTCATAAGTAAATCACCGAAGTTGTAATGTCGGATCTTTAGGAAAACATTTTCCATACTTTTACTAGGGACAATTATATATAAAGTGAAACATTACATACCCCATGTGTAACTTTAGTATTTGTTCAGACCAACTAATAATTTATATGCATCACAAGCTTCACCATTTAACTGATATTCGAATATTGTCATCATATTTTCAGTGAACAACTTCATATAGTTCTTAACGTTTTGTCATAACTACTTATACTTTGGAAAAAATCTTAAATATACTTATAATAATTTCACATGGACAAGAAAATAACAATTCATTATATCTTAACGAGACATCATGCAATAAAGTTATTGCTTTCTATTTTCTACAAGCATCTTTCTTAGAGTGCTTATTCAACAAATTATCTCGGAAGCATCACAAAGAATTCTTCCCATACTAATCACCAGCATCTTACTCAAAAATGAATACGGGGATTGGGTCTCTATAAGGCTGTTCTTTCCCATGGTTTTCTGCTATAAGGCTGTTCTTTCCCATGGTTTTCTGCGAAACAATAAAAGAGAACTTTACATATAAATGCATACATAGCGATACATATATATATCATGCCCAAATGCATAAGGGTCGATAACCCCAAATCTCTTCCTAAATAAAAACCACACAGTATACATGGATTACTATATGGAATAATAAAGATGACAACTATTACTGATCGTATTCGATATATATATATATATCAAATGGAGACCACAACACTATTGACATATTCAATGTACATTGAACCTATGTATGTATATATGTACTCAGAAAACATCCAACTCCCCACCACGCCTACGGCAGAGACCAATATCATAACTAAAAGAAAACAAGGTATATAGGCCGAGGATCCGAGATTCAAGAGGCAACAATGTACAAATAGATCCCATACATTTTATTTAGATATAGCCGGGCCAAAACAGAACAAGTAATTAAACTTGGAAAAATACAGCACTTGGATCAACGCTGGCATGACTATAAGCGTTGACATACCCTATGTAATCGAATAGATAGCATGCTGGGATACCCTAGCGATCTGGAGAATCTCGCACCTCTCTAACTCTCTACAATTAAAGGATAAAAATATAAGTAGAACCGTCCTATACTCGGACGCAAGATGGGGTCGTTTAACCATCACTGGTCGTGCTCTTCCACACTGGATCTACCTTAAAATATAGTAAAAATAGGTGCAGAGGCCTGCTAACGAAATTACAACTTAATTAGAGGTTGGGAAAAAATAAAGAATGAAAGGAAAGAGATATTCTATCTATGCATCAGCAAACTCATTGAATGATAGTAAGGCTCAAAGATTCTTTCATCTCTGTTATATGAAGACCCTTGATTGATTCCGAAGAGATAAATGTAGTCGATTTTTAGGGATAATACTTTCGTAGTTTATCTAACACTAGGAATTTATGCATAAACACCAAGTGCTAAACCATGCAGCGGTGAGTGGCAGAGTATCACTAGATCCAAATACAAAAAATTGTGCACAATAGACAGGTGATAGTACAACTAAGTCATGGCTATCAATCCGTGTGTGTGTGTGGCTGGCCTCAGCATGAAAATCCAAAAGGGTTATACAATAATGCGGATATAGCACAAATAGATCTAGAAGCACTGCAATCTGTGCTTCCTTTTGCATACAAGACAGAGATGCACATTTTATTTCAACAACCAAACGAACCAGCAAACACCTCCAACAGGGATAACCATGATTTCATCAAATCTATACAGATCTAGCAATCTAAATCTAGAAGCACTGCGATATACACTTCATTCGACATACAAAACAGTTATTACGTTTTATTTTAGTATATAACCGAACCAACATACACATCCAACAGGGATAATCACGATTTCGTCAAATCAATTGAGATCTAGCCATCTAAATCTAAAGACACTACGATTTATACTTCAATCTGCATACAAAAATCCTGAGTATACATTTCAAAACAACAAAACATTCAGACCATAAACAAAAACCCAGAAAGCGAGAGAGAGAGAGAGACCCTGTCTCTATTCCAAGGAAGCCCCTTAACAAGGTTCCCCTACCCCGATGGTAGAGAGTTCAGTGTTCTTTCGCCTGACAAGTGGCAGTGGTAGAGAGTGGAAGGGTTCCACCGAGGATACAAGTGGTGGTTGCTTGCAAAGAGTAGCTTCACTAGGGCAACAACCCTCTTCAAAATCTCCATGAAGAGCTCTACGACCCACTTTTCTCTTAAAAATTTTGCTTTTAAAATTCAATTTGCGCCCCCTTTCCCACTATAGAACAAATATCTAATTGGGTATCATCTACTTCTATGAAGTAATTATACTTCCTCATAACCCATTACCTTGATTTATCTTCGACTTGGGTAAGGATGTAATTTACTTACTTCCCTAATGAGATGAGCCCATCTCTTATAGTAAATTACATACATAACAAAAAGTACCAATACCTTATTGATAAGTCCAATTCATTGATAATGTCAAAATGTATATTTATATACATATACACACACACATATATATATATATATATATATGCACCTTTATGTTTCATAGTTTCAACATATAATATCAAAACTTATACTTATATGTTTATAGGTGTTATGTTGCATATATCAATCATTCCTCGGGATCACCTCTTCCTTAGGTACACAAACTTCAATCATCATGATCACGGTTAGAATCCATAATTAACTCCAAATTAGTTTGTAGTTCCTACAATACTTTATAACTGTATTTTATATACGCACTTTGAAATATGTGCCTCCTCAAGAAAATACTTTGCTCATATCATAGTATTGTTTTCCTGAGTATAATGTTCGATTACTTTGTTACTTTCAATTTTTGCAGTATTGCTCTGATACCTTTGTTGACTAAGGAAAATAGCAATAACTAGATTACTTGGTCTCATTTTCCTTTAGTTTTATTCAATAGAGTTAATTATTTAAGGAGGTCACAGGGTCTTACTTAGATACTTGTGGTGAATAATCCGTCCTATGCAGATGGTCCTCCAGACTACCATACTTAAGATAACACTTAAGACTAAGGTCATCAAATCATGGCTTTCAAGTCATTTCACCTTTCTCCCCTAGTGGATTCAAATGCCTGTAGTTTTTAGTTGCGTAACTAAGTTCTACAACATTCAAATTAGAGATTTAATCACTTAACTTACAAGGGTTTTCTGGTGGGGCCTTGCCCTTGAGCTCCTCACCAGAAACCTTTACACTTTATAAATAAATACGACATAAAAGGAGGGATATTACATCCTCCTCCCCTAAGAATAACACCATCCTCAGTGTTCATGCCTTTAGTAGTTCGTTTTCTTCTCTCAAGTCACCTGCTTCGTCATTTCTATTTTGACCTTCTTTGGTATTTCATGAATTCCTCACAAGTCGTTATCAGTCACCTTGTATTTTCGACTTCAAAACTGGAATTCAAAGAAATCGTAAAAGCTTATCATCAATTCCATAATCAAACTCATAAACATAAATACTGAGTTATTTATTGTAACATAACATTTGCAATCTATGGAATATCCTTTAGTCATTGTTTTTGTTTTCTTATTATCACAAGTACTCTTAATTCCAGTGATCCAAGAATGTAGACTGTTAACTTAATCAAAACACATCATTCACTTGATCAAGGAAATTCTTTCCTAACACCCGAGTGCTCACACAACAATCCTTTCGGAGATATATTGCCTAACACCTCAGTGCTCACGCAACAATACTTTCTCTCATGCATACTAACCAGCGTCCTGCCTCCCGCATATGCATTCTCTTATAGTTTGTCTAGGTCTTTATAGCCCGTTGATTCCTATGAGAATCCTGGTGGCTGTTAACTCCCTGATTGCTATGGAGTGTTTTAGTGGAATTAGCGCACTCTTATATAATTCCCCTCAAACCTTCCCTCTAGAGTCCTGGAATCTATTCCCCTCAAGCCTCCTTGCTTGAGTCTAGGAAATCTTTTTCAAATTTATCAATTATTTCATCATGTTACATGTTGTAACCTTACCAATTTGGGTCCAGTTCTTTATTCATCCATAATTATCAACAATTTAAAGGATAAATAATAGTTTTGATGTGGATATTAAATCCTCACCCCCTTATTTTACCATGCACAATATTTATGCTCTTGTCTTTCCACAAGCTCCACATAATTTTTACCATCTGTCGATTCACCTGTTAGAAACAAAGTAGAATGTTTGTAAGAAGACCTTTTTCCTATGCATAAAATAAGAACCTCATCATCCACATTACAATGTCCATACTTGATCAAAACATTCTCTTCTTACTAATATTTTTGTGAATGAACAACACGGCTGGTATTTACCCACGTTTGAACTGTCAAGCACCTCTATTCATCGCAAAACCCTCTTATACTAATAGTGTCTATATCACATTTACCTACTCATGGTAATTCACCTTTAAGCATATAGGTGTTTCTTTATCAATTTCGACATAACAAGTAACTTTCTTTGTATTACTTTTTTTTAACTATGCTAACTTCAACTTCATGGCTTTTCATATATGAAACTTGCAACAAAATATGTTTCATACCTCAATCATCAATATACACTTTAGACACAACCTCTTATCACCCATCTCATAAGAAATTAATCAAACTAGAAACTTTGATGATCAATAAACCATAAGAATAAATATCTCACAAGGAGACTTCCATAACCATAAGTTCTACTTGGAAGTAATGCATTCATCTTTATACTAATCTCGGTAATAACCTAAACTTGAAATATGCCACAAAGACACATTGCACCACATCATCATAAGTCAGCATAATCAACAACAAAGTAAATCAAGACTCATAATAACAACGGTTGAGGGTTATTTCATCGGTAACTTCCGTTCTTCTTATGAAAGCGTATACAACTTTTGTACGCTCTAAAATCATTTAAGTAACAACACATTGTTTCATATATATATACGTGCCGACCTTTATAATGATAACTACATACCTTTATAAGGGTGGTCACATATCTCCTTATTTCATGGTCCCACTTAGGCCGAGGTACAATTTTACTTGTCTTAACACATGCTACACTCAACATTTTTGAAGTCCATATATTAAATGAAATATAAGTCAAGGTTTCCATGCATACAACGTATACTTCTATATTATAAACCTCAAACCTAACTTTTCAAAACAACCACTTAAGTGTCCCCAATCTTCCATAATAGAGAACACTAAATAATGAATATAAAATTAACTCATTCATTTTTATCATATGCATCCCGTTAACTACTTAGAATACACATGTATATATTTTATGTAATCATAACCATTTCCTTTCATTTGAACCTACATGTAAGGTTAACAACGTGCTTCCATGTCACAAAACAACATTCTGACAATGACATAAAATAGTAAAGAGATTATTAACAATTGTTCTCCTTCATGATTTGACAATTCCTTAGTCATAGAAACCTTACACTAATTTAAAGCTTAATTTCTTTGCTAAGAGGATTTTAGATGCCTTTCGTCTAGTGAGGCTATACTTCCTATGGAATATTGGTTTTAGCAAATAAAAAAAACCTATAACTCTTAGTTGATACCTTGATTACGAAATCGAATTTTGTATCATCAACATAACTAGGAGATATTAATTACCTCAGTTACATGTTTTATTCATGTTGGATCCTCCTACGTCATGAACTATTAAGGTCAACAACATTTATAAATTTATAAACTTTATTGTTTACAAATAACTTTATATGTGGAACATAACTTGACCGTAGTTGAAAACCCAAGGCCATTCCAATATATCAATTCTTAAAGGGCCTTTAACATATAAACTTTCTTTTAATCAAAACCTAGTGGATCTTTTAACTAATCTGTATTACTTAGATTGTCCATCTAAATCTCATATCTAGAAATCTAGACATGTGAGCCAATCAAATATACTTAGTTATGTAAAATCAACAAAAGTACGAGAGTTCCACTAACGGAAAAACTTCTCCTTTAAACACTAGGATAATTTTCAATACATTCCTTTACAATTACTTATTTCATAAGGACTTAACCCCAATAGTCTAATTATTTCAATTATTCAATGAAACTAATTGTAGGTTATGAGGAGATATTCATTGTCTAGTGTCTATCAATAGAATACCCTTCAAAACCTAATGAAACATATTCCATGTTCACAATTAGATACTGATATGCCATTATAACATTTTTAGCTAAATGGAACATACTTACTTGAAATTTCCCAGATGTCTTGTCGCTTACCCTTTTCCGAGCTTTGGAATGAAATTTATGTTTGCCTCTTATAGAATGGAGTTTCATTCCTTGTCCGCTAACTTGTATTCGTTTTTCACGATTGAGCCCAATAAGCCCAAGTGTCTACAACCTGTGCTCTGATATCCTATGTAAAATACCCAATAGTCTAGGAGTTATTATTTTAGTAGATTTGCAATGTACAACTACTATTCATAAGTAAATCACCGAATTTGTAATGTTAGATCTTTATGACAACTTTTTCCATAGTTTTACTAGGGACAATTATGCATAAAGTGAACCATTACATACCCCATGTGTAACCTTAGTATTTGTTCAAACGAACTAATAATTTATATGAATCACAAGCTTCACCATATTAACTATTATTCAAATATTTCCATCATATTTTCAGTGAACAACTTCATATAGTTCTTAACATTTTGTCGTAACTACTTTTACTTTGGCAAAAATCTTAAATATACTTATAATAATTTCACATGGACAACACAATAACTATTCATTATATCTTAACGAGACATCATGCAACATATAACAAGGATCACATGAAAAACATATAAACACACCATCATGCACCTGGTTCACCGAACCTTGGGCTGCGTCCACAAAGGCAAGTCGCAATATATTCATTATCTAGCCTAATAGTTACATCATGCAATAAAGTTATTGCTTTCTATTTTCTACAAGCCTCTTTCTTAGAGTGCTTATTCAACAAATTATCTCGGAAGCATCACTGAGAATTCTTCCCATACTGATCACCAGCATCTTAATAAAAACGGAATACAGGGATCGTACAGGGATCGGGCCTCTATAAGGCCGTCCTTTCCCATAGTTTTCTGCAAAACAATAAAAGAGAAATTTACATATAAATCCATACATATATATATATATAATATATAATTATATATATCCTTTCCTATAGTTTTCTGCGAAACAATAAAAGAGAACTTTACATATAAATCCATTACATATAAATCCATACATAGATATATATATATAATATATAATTATATATATCCTTTCCCATAGTTTTCTGCGAAACAATAAAAGAGAACTTTACATATAAATCCATACATATATATATATATCATGCCCAAATGCATAAGGGTCGATAACCCCAAATCTCTTCCTAAATAAAAACCACACAGTATACATGGATTACTATATGGAATAATAAAGATGACAACTATTACTGATCGTATTCGATATATATATATATATATATATCAAATGGCGACCACAACACTATTGACATATTCAATGTACACTGAACCTATGTATGTATATATGTACTAAGAAAACATCCAACTCCCTACCATGCCTGCGGCAAAGACCAATATCATAACTAAAAGAAAACAAGGTAATAGGCCGAGGATTCGAGATTCAAGAGGCAGCAATCTACAAACAGATCCCATACATTTTATTTAGATATAGCCAGGACAAAACAGAACAAGCAATTAAACTTGGCAAAATACAGCACTTGGATCAACACGGGCATGACTATCAGCACTGACATACCCTATGTAATCGAACAGACAGCACGCTGGGATACCTCAGCAATCTGGAGGATCTCACACCTCTCTAACTCTTTACAATTAAAGGGTAAAAATATAAGTAGAACCGTCCTCTACTCGGAACCAAGATGGGGGTGTTTAACCATCCTTGGCCGCGCCCTTCCACACTGGATCTACCTTAAATTACAGTAAAAGTAGGTGCAGAGGCCTGCTAATGAAATTACAACTTAATTAGAGGTTGGAAAAAAATAAAGAATGAAAGGAAAGAGATATTCTATCTCTGCATCAGCGAACTCATCGAATGATAGTAAGGCTCAAAGATTCTTTCATCTCCGTTATATGAAGACCCTTGATTGATTCTGAAGAGATCAATGTAGTCGATTTTCAGGGATAATACTTCCATAGTTTATCTAACACTAGGAATTTATTCATGAACACCAAGTGCTAAACCCTGCAGCCGTGAGTGGCAGAAGATCGCTAGATCGAAATACAAAAAATTGTGCACAATACACAGGCGATAGTATAACTAAGTCATGGCTATCAATCCGTGTGTGTGTGTGGCTGGCCTCAGCATGACAATCGAAAAGGGTTATACAATAACACGGATATAACGCAAGTAGATCTAGAAGCACTGCGATCTGTGCTTCCTTCTGCATACAAGATAGAGATACACGTTAAACGAACTAGCAAACACCTCCAATAGGGATAACCACAATTTCATCAAATCTATACAGATCTAGCAATCTAAATCTAGAAGCACTGCGATCTATACTTCATTCGACATACATAACAGTGATTAAGTTTTATTTCAGTATACAACCGAACCATCATACACATCCAACAGGGGTAATCACGATTTCGTCAAATCAATACAGATCTAGCCATCTAAATCTAAAGACACTACGATATATACTTCATTCTTCATACATAAATCCTGAGTATACATTTCAGAACAACAAAACATTTAGAGCATAAACAAAAACCCAGTAAGCGAGAGAGAGAGAGAGCGAGCGCCCCATCTCTATTCCAAGGAAGCCCCTTAACAAGGTTCCCCTGCCCCGATAGTAGAGAGTTGTTCTTTCGCCTGACAAGTGGCGGTGGTAGAGAGTAGAAAGGTTCCACCGAGGATACAAGTGGTGGTTACTTGGTAAAAGTAGCTCCACTAGGGAGACGTCCCTCTTCAAAATATCCATGAAGAGCTCTAACCACTAACGATCGACTTTTCTATTACAAGTTTTACTCTTAAAGTTCAATCTGCACCCCCTTTCCCACTATAGAACAAATACCTAAGTGGGTATCATCTACTTCTATGAAGTAATTATACTTCCTCAGAACCCATTACCTTGATTTATCTTCGATTTGGGTAAGGATGTCATTTACTTACTTCCCTAACGAGATGAGCCCATCTCTTATAGTAAATGACATACATAAAAAAATATACCAATACCTTATTAATAAGTCCAACTCATTGATAATGTCAAAATGTATATATATATATATATATATATATATATATATATATATATATGCACCTTTATGTGTTAGTTTCAACATATAATATCAAAACTTATACTTATATGTTTATAGGTGTTATGTTGCATATATCAATCATTCCTTGGGATCACCTCTTCCTTAGGTACACAAACTTCAATCATGATGATCACGGTTAGACTCCATAATTAACTCCAAATCAGTTTGTAGTTCCTACAATACTTTATAACTGTATTTTATATACGCACTTTGAAATATGTGCCTCCTCAAGAAAATACTTTGCTCATATCATAGTATTGTTTTCCTGAGTATATCTTCGATTTTTTTGTTACTTTTGATTTTTGCGGCATTGCTCTGATACCTTTGTCGACTAAGGAAAATAGTAATAACTAAATTACTTGGTCTTATTTTCCTTTAGTGTTATTCAGTGGAGTTAATTATTTAAGGAGCTCATAGGGTCTTACTTAAATACTTGCGGCGAATAATTCGTCCTATGCAGATGGTCCTTCAGACTACCGTACTTAAGATAACACTTAAGACTAAGTTCATCAACTCATGCCTTCTGAGCCATTTCACCTTTCTCCCCTAGTGGATTCAAATGCCTGTAGTTTTTAGACTCGTAACTGAGTTCTACAACATTCAAATTAGAGATTTAATCACTAGTTAAATTACAAGGTTTTTATGGTGGGGCCTTGGCCTTGAGCTCCTCACCAGAAACTTTACAATTTATAAATAAATATGGCTTAAAAGGAGGGATATTACACCCATATTCTTGAAAAGAACAATATCTGTCTTCCATATGGCACACGAAGGAAGGAATGAGGTTCAAATTCAGAATATAAGGAAAGGGTTCATGCTTTAATGGCTAGCACATCCAAATATGTGTCTTTCATCATTGATTCGGGAGCATCACTACATATTGTAGCAACAAGAGAGTCTTTTTCCTATCTTTATTCTTCGCATGGTGCAACAATTGTGTTTGGAGATGATTCAGAGACTCGATCAAGAGGTAAAGGTAAGATTGATCTAGACCATGTCTCAATCAATAATGTGTTGTATGTCTTAGGTTTGGCTTCCAACATCCTTTCAATTTATCATATGACTCATGCAGGGCTTCCCAAGAGAGTCATCTTTACCCCAAGTGATGTGGAAATTTCTGAAATTTCCACTAGTAGAGTTGTTTCCATAGGAACTGATGATCATTACTCCATAGTTTACAAGTTTTCTCATTTTGTTCCCTCCTCACTATCTACTCCACTCCTCACTCATGTCGATGAATCAAGAAAACTATGGCATGAGATATTTGGACATCTTAACTACAAGTACCTTCACGATTTGCATGAGAATAACATGGTTGATGGGATGCCCAATATTAAATTTTCAAAAGGATTTTTCCAAGGATGCATCCTTGGAAAACACCCTGTGATCAAGTTTGAGAGAGCTAGACCTGAGAGAACTTTTGAACCCCTTTAGCTAATCCACCATGATATATCAGACCCATTCCAAAAAAATTCCTTGAGAAATACAAAATATGTATTAACCTTCATATCTTACCACACAAGGTTTTGTTGGGTTTACTACCTTCAGTTCAAGTCAGAAGTCTTTGTTTTTTCAAACAAATTAAAGCCTTTATAGAGAATTTGTCTGGTAGGAAGATTAGAGCTCATAGAATAGACAATTGGGTGGATTACATCAAGTCTAATTTTCATCAAATCTCTGCAAATGTTGGCATTCAAATGCAGCATACAATTCCCTACACACCACAGCAAAATGGTGTGGCAGAGTGGAATAATTGGTCTCTCAAGGAGATGGACACTTTCTTGCTGGAGTCCAAGTATTTGTCTCCAAGACTTTGGGATGAAGCCATTAATTTTGAAGCTTATATTTATAATAGGGTGCCACACAATGTCTTGAAAGGTATCGCACCTTTTCAATCCTAGAGAGGATGCAAGCCAGATGTGTCACATTTAAGTATTTTTGGCTCAAAGGGATGGGCTAGAATACTTCTCGAGAAGAGAAGGGATTTGTAGCCCCAGAGCCAACCTTGCATTTTTTTTGGCTACCCTGAAGACTGAAAGGGTTACAAATTGCTCAATTTAAACACTCAAAAATCCTTCATTTAAAGGAGTGTTAAATTTGAAGAACAACCCATGCACACAATTGAAATTGGAGAATCCTCATAACCACCAACTGATGAAAGAAGTGAAGGTTCTGATGAATCGTCTGATTCATATTCTGATGATGAAGAAGACCACATTATTATAGGTCAAATATGCACTTCTCCGTCCGTGATCACCTTTAGCTGTCGATCACACAAAAGGACAACTGGGATTGAAGAGCATGATTGCCTTTGATGGTGAATGGACTAGACTTACCCCTCTGCAACTGACAAAACTCTCATTTTACCTGCTTTTTGGGAAAAACGCTACCCGATAAGCATGATAGTAGCTTTTGCCTGCAGAAATACTCTACTCCACTTCAATAAAGTAGCTTTTTCCTGCTGAAATACTCTACTCCACTTCAATAAAGTAGCGTTTTCCTGCTAAAATACTCTACTTTGCTTCAATAGAGTAGCGTACAGCTCAAAAAATCTTGCAAACGCTGGTTGTAAAGAAGGGAAGTTGCATGTTGAACGCTACTCCACTTAAGAAAAGTAGCGTACACCTTAAAAAGTAATAAAAAATATATTAATTTGATGAATTGGGATTAGTTGTAGTTGGTTTTGCAACTTCCCCCACTTCCCAATCAAACTACCTCTCGATCCAAACTGCCTACCTTGTCCCATAAATACAAGGAGGATCCATGAGAGGGGTTACTCACAAAAGAGGAAAAACTATGCAGTAAGGGTTGTTATGCTGGAGGAATTCCAAGTTAGTGTGAAGAGCAGGAGCCTAGGATCCGGTTGCACAAGAAGTCTGAATGATCAGGTATAATTGTACTGATTATTTGCTTTTGACAATAAAGGTTGAAATGCCCTTCCCGTCCCAATCAAATGTCTAATGGATTGCATATTTGTTTGGATTAAAAGCTTGATTGTATTCGATGTCTAAATTTTATTTCAATTTCATCATTGTTATATCAATCACGATACACCGAGGAAGGTATCATTGTATTGCAGGTTTTCCAAATGGAATATCAAGTGTAAGATCGATCGAAGGAGCAAACGAAAGCTAGGATCAAACTTCGTTAATAATGTATGCCTTCAACAACCTTGATCTCTTTCTTTTTGTAGAATCCTATGTGATATGATCTATGCATTTACCTATCACCCTAGAATTTGGTAGTGTCCCTCTCCTCGCTATAGGGTAGATTTCTCGAACAACATACTGGAGACTCCACTGGGTACAGATTGTTTTCTGCTTTAGGAGACATAGTTAGTTTTCCTTCTAGTACTTTTTGATCTTTTTGATCCTTTGAGAGGCTCTGTAGGTTACTGTAGCATGTTTCCATTACTTGACTCATCTAAGTTTGAAGTTTTGGAGTTTCTTTCAAACCTTCTCTGGCATGAACACTGGTCTTCCCTCCTTATAGTAGCATTTTTATCTGATGTACCCTACTTTGTCTACTACATAGTAGAGTATTTTATCTGATGTAGCCTACTTTGTCTACTACACAATAGAGTATTTTATCTGATGTATGTTCCTTTGTCTACTACACAGTATAGTATTTTATCTGATGTACGTGCCTTTCCCTACTGCACAGTAGGGTACACCTCCCAGTGTATGTAGGTTTGTACACTGCACAGTAGATTTTTTTCCTGTAAGTATCTGTTTGCTTTTGGGATTTGATTTCCACTTGTTTTGTTTGATTTCTAGACTCTTTCCTTGTCTTCTTAATTGATCCTTGAGGTCTTTATGCCCTTTTTTAGTCTTGCTTGCCTCTCCTAAGTCCCTTAGGTCATCTTTTGCTTGCTTGAGTACTTTTGAGGTGTCTTGTTTGTTTGTGGCTCTTTTTGAAGACCGTGCTTTGTTCCTTGTTGGACATAGTTGCACTCCTATACCCTAGATGCTTATTGGAGGTATACAAACCCTTGTTTTGTAACATTTGTTGTTTGTGGAAACAATAAACATACATTGACGGTGTCTTGGCCTTTGATTTAGGGTTTGACCCCAAGTTGGAGCCCTTAGGGTGTTTTCAAAAGCTTTTTGAGTCTAGACACTTCTTGATTGCTTTGTCAGTTTCAGTTTCAAGTAAGTTGAAGTCTTTTAGTTTGCTTCCATTTGAGTCTTTGTGGTTGTAAAGCCGTCTTTGGTTCGCTTGCCTACCATTTGCTTGGCTTAGTGCTTCTTTAGGGTTCTTGATGCTTTGGAGAAACTTTTGGAGTTTTCCTTTCCATGTTAAAGCCTCTCTTATCCTTCTTTTCTTTCCACTTTGTCTTCCAAGCCCAAGGTTTTTTCTCTTTCAAAGATTTGTAGGACGAGTCTTTATCAAGTCATCGATTTGATTGCTGTGATCTTTAGAGTTGCTTTTCCTTACTCACATTTCTCTTTTAGGTCTTACTTACTTCCATTTTTGAGTTCTTTTTTCTTTTACATACATCAGAAAAAGGCAAAAAATGAGTTTGGTAGTTTAAAGTAGTGAGACTTATAATCATTTTGAAGTAGTGTAGCTTACATTGTTTTGAATTTGAAAAGAAAATAAAAAGAGACTTGTTTTAGATTTGCTTAGTTTTCATTTTGGAAAAAGCACAAACGGAAAAAGAAAAAGAGTCTTTTGTTTTTTTGAAAGTTGTTTCATTTACGCACTTTACTTTCTATCACAACCACGCCACACAATGCACTGCAACCTTTGAGTAAAAAACAACCCTTAAAAAGAATAATTAATAAAATTTATTAGTAACTTTTCTTTCTAGGGATGTCACTACACCAACTAGCTTAGGCTAGGGTTTTGGATTAGAACACACTTTAACTATCCGAAACCATTTTCATTACTCAATAATCGTGGTGAAACTATTTTTAGGTAAACCCATTGACATCAAACTTGTTCTGGAAGCTCCACTGAAACCAGAGTTAAGCACAAGGTCTTCCGAAGGTGGAATAGTGAAAATACCTCTTCACTTTTCATTCGGAGCATACACTAAGGCAGGTTTGCGTATGGGGATCCTTTTGGATTTCGGGCTTAGCTACCCTGCCCATGCGTTCTAGTCGGACCTATGCATGTCCCCCAGAGCATTTTTCATGTTAATGGTAGCCTTAGTATCTTGACTTTAGGGCTTCTTACACAGGTGGCATTGAAAGGCTATTTTCATTGTACCTAGAACAGATATGGAAGGTAACCCTTTTCAGTAATCCCGGGAGGGCGGTTTGGTGATTGAAATGCTTGCACCTAGAGGACCTGAACTAGACGTTGTATAACTGTTCTTCGTTGCTCTACTAGCTTGTTCTGGCCCTGATCATCCCATACTTTCTATTGAGAGTATTCACCATCCTTGTTTTCCTGGTTTTGGATACTTAGGATTTTGTAGTGGTGTACTCTTTGTGCCTCTCTCCCTTAGTTGGCCTTAGATATTTCTGGCCCATCGAGTCAGAACTATGGATAGCATCCCGGTGAGCACCAATCAAGGGAACCATATTCAAGGGGATCCTTGTCCTTTTCCATTCATTGCGAACATTGGTACTCCCTTAATGGCTACTTTGAATCTTCTAGGATTCACTATAGGGCTACCGATTTGGTTGTTTTCCACTCCGAATCCCTTGCATGCTCTTGATGCTTCTCAAGTAAGCACCTCACATCAAGAGCATCAGAAACCTATGCCCGCTACGCCAGTAACATCTTCTCCTCCCCCTTCTACCTCATGTGGTGAAAGTAGTAATACTAGTAACCAACAGTCTAAAAGGAATAGATGGGGGAAGAATAGGAAGAAGATGTCAAAGCAAGGGGGTAGCCACCTAACCTTTGGAAGTCATGCCGGGGGCACTTACCCAGCCTCTGGAGGTCATGCTGGGAAAAAAAACTCAGTCATTGTAAATCATATTGAACCTACCTACTCAGCCTCTGGAAGTCATGCTGGGGGCACCCACCCAGCCTCTGGAGGTCATGTTGGGAGAAAACTTTCAGTCACTGCAAATCATACTAAAAGCATGTCTTTAACCACGGTTGCTCATGTTGAGGACACGTCATTGATCACTATTGGTCTATTAATGACAAGTCACCAGTTCCTATGAGTCATACTGGAGACACTGAATCAACCACTGCAAGTCATGCTGAGAAAGTTGACATTGTCGACAAACCTAATAAACAAAAGCTTAAGTTCCCTTGTAATTTTTTCGAGGGAGACAACCTTACTCACTGGTGCCCTGCTATTATAGAGGTGCAAAGAGTGTGATCCATAGTTCAAAATTATTCTGCTTCTGAGCAACCAGCCAATGCAAGTCATATTGGGGGCAAGCTGTCAGCCAATGCTAGTCATGCTGAGAGTACTGTTGTTGTTACGGATTCTAAGCTTATACGACGCAAGCCAAAGTTCCCTTGTAAACTTTGCAAGGGAGATCACATTACTCACTGGTTCCCTGCTATTCCAGAGGTGCGGAGAGTGTGGTCCATGTCTGAAGGATCCTATACTCCTGAATTGTCTATAGATTCCCAAAAACCTGATCAACCTTTGGTTGATGAAGTGGGTGAACCAATGCAATCTTTGGTCAACCCCACTCTTCCTTTGGAGAGTGAAGTGATCGAATCGATGCAATCTTCGATCGATCCCATCAGTCCTTCAGAGACTGATGCACCTGTCCCTGAAGTCTTCTACATTACCAGTTCAGGTATCTCTGAAAATGGGGGCACTGCATCTGTGCTGAGTGAACCCCTACCAAGCTCTAGGATGATTTCCTTTGATTGGAATAGTATAACTGGGCCTTTCCTTCCTTCTGCTACACCTTTGCAAATAAAGGTTGATATCGGCAACCATGTGGTTCACCAATGTGTTGTAGATGAAGGAGCCTCTGTTAGTATCTTATCCCCTTATGCTTGGAGAGATTTAGGTTTCCCTAACCTTGTTATAGCTGTTAATTGGTCATTGACCTTCAACAAAAGAACTAGTGAACCGTTGGGATTCCTTCCTCAAGTACCCGTTACATTGGGTGAAAAAATAGTTTTAGTTGATTTTATGGTTTTAAAGGACCCTATAGATTTTGATATGATCCTCGTGTGTGATTACGTATAAGCTATGCAGGTTGTGGTGTCTACGCTCTTTCGTGCGATGCATTTTCCTCACAACGAAAGCATTGTCACCATTGATCAACTTACATTTGTCGACCCCTCTTATTACCCAACTATAGACCAAGTATGTCCCTCGTTAGTAGGCACTACCATGTCACAATCAAATTATGTGGCATATTCTTCCTTGAGCCCAACTGCTGCTGAGAAGAAGCCTATGAATTCATGCTTACCTTATTGGGATTGGGTCACGGCAATTGACCAGGTGATGACTCCATCTGAATGTTTAGACATGCATTCTATCTGGGACGATATACTTCCTTCTGATGAAGTTTTCCTATAGACTATAATGCAGTCTGCCATTCATTTACAGATTGATCCACCTTCGAGCATTCTTCCACCTTCCCTTCGTGGTCGTTGAAAACTGTAAGGAAGCTCCAAGCAATCTTCCACCTTTCCTTCGAGCTCGTTAAAAACAGTAAGGAGTCTACGAGCATTCTTCCACCTTCACTTTGAGCTTGTTAAAAACAGTAAGGAAGTTATGAGCATTCTTCCATCTCTCCTTTGAGCTCGTTAAAAATAGTAAGGAGGTCACGAGTTTACTTTTTCGGGCTCGTTAAAATTTTACGAAAAAATATTTTTATGGAGTTCTCCCTAAGCTCTTGTTAGACTCTTTAATATGACAAGATTGCTGAGTATAGTTGTCATTTCAAACTCGTTAAAGGATTTGAAGTGACATCCGCTTAAGTATAAGTTTAACCCTTTTCCAAACTTTTGCGGATTACTTACGAAAAAGGAATACTCTAATCATCCATGGCTAGAAGAGTTCTTCTTCCATTGTTTTACACTTTTTCAGGGGAGGAGACTAACTTTACGAAGAAGGACCTTTTGGAGCCTTCTTTAGGGTTTTCAGGCTCTCGAAATATGAAAATACCAAGCCAGCACTCACCTACTCGGGCTCGATGTGAAATCCACGAGAAGGTAAATAGAGAATTGTTTAAGTTTTTCAAACTCTATAAATAGGAAAACACCGGTGAGCATTAAACTACTTGGGCTCGATATTAAAATCCACAAGTAGGTGTATGGAGTTATTGTTTAAGTTTTTAGATTCCTTAAAATTGAAAACACCAGTGAGCAAGAACATATCTCGCTCGATATTAAAATCGAAAGATCAGTATTATAGAGTATTCTTCTATCTCTTCTTCGAACACTATAAACAATGAAGAAGGTCCTGAGTCTTCCTCCCATGGGCTCGTTAAACTCTTTACATGGTTTCCTATACAAAGTTTTCATTCTTTATTGGACTCATTAAAACAACAAGAAAGGTATTCTTTTATCGAAAAAGAATAAGGGATAAGAAGGGTATATCACATCTTGGAGTTTCAAAGGCAGTTCAGTCAGTCCTATCCTTCAACACAACACCTATTTGAGTCTATCATTTCAGTTGGGTTTTAGTTTTTTACCTTAGGGTGAACCTGATCTCCAAGTTGTTTGCTCCCCATATGGAGGGTCTGCTAATGTCTCCTACATTACAGGCTTATATCATTTTCCCATCATGTTGAAAACTGCCTAAGTCACTTTGTGTTGTGCTCACTGTTCAAGGATATATCCCGTGTTG
Organism: Larix kaempferi; assembly: GCA_027924585.1. Classification (NCBI taxonomy): domain Eukaryota; kingdom Viridiplantae; phylum Streptophyta; class Pinopsida; order Pinales; family Pinaceae; genus Larix; species Larix kaempferi. The sequence continues at coordinate 10,892,177 of BSBM01000055.1, read as the reverse complement.
GCCATTCTGTAGTTTACCTTTACCTCATGTGTCGGCCATCCTAGTGTCATTCTTGTTACATGTCCTACTTCACATCAGCTCATACCATTTGAGTGTCCCTCGTGTTGGATGATGGAGAATGCCATAAGGCCTCCCTTCCAATGGACTTCTTCCTATCGACATCAACTCATTTTTATCTGGGAATGAAGTTTATAGTTTCGGTTAGTACCTTGGGGATTGCAGTCATCAGTGGCAGTTTCCCTCGTCGTTGAATAACGAGAATACATCAATGTCTCTTATTCGATGGGTTCCTCAGGTGTTCGAATTCAAATCCACTTATTCACACTTGTTGGATCATAATAGGTATCTTGGGCCCCCTTATCATTATAGGTGGAAGCCCTCGCATTTCTTAATGGTATACATCAATGACTGGTAATCAAACAATACCACCCATGTTCGATTTCAGCTCATTTATTCACATGGTTAGGGTTTGTACCTTGGGTTGTTTGGATGAAGACCTTGGGATTTTGATAGAATTACCTCACTATGTTGTCACCCAAGCTGTGCAAGATTGAGCCTCACTCATTTTGCCTCCCCATGAGACATAGATCCAGTTTGTTGTTATGGTTATGATCTCTCATTCTGACATGGATGCAGGCTTGTATTTTAGTGGCCATGCTATATATACATCTCCTAGTTATGTATTGGAGATCATGTTGTATCATGCTACACATCTATATGATGTCAATATTGTAATTGCTCGCTAACCTTGATCGTTATTTCAGGTACTTTTGTGACTTGGTTCTATGGTTTCTTGCTCCTCCTCTGACTTGGAATTATAATGTATTTCGGCCATCGCTTCCTATGACATCACACATTAGGGGGCATCTGTTATAGGTCAAATCTACACTTCTCCGTTCGTGATCACCTTTATTTGTCGATCACACAAAAGGACAACTAGCATTGAAGAGCATGATTGCCTTAGATGGTGAATGGACTAGACTTACCCCTCTGCAGCTGACAAAACTCTCATTTTACCTACTTTTGGGGGAAAATGCTACCCTATAAGCATGATAGTAGATTTTGCCTACTGAAATAATCTGCTCCACTTCAATAAAGTAGCTTTTGCCTGCTGAAATACTATACTCTAGTTCGATAAAGTAGCGTTTGCCTGCTAAAATACTCTACTTTGCTCCAATAGAGTAGCATATAGCTGAAAAAATCTTGCAAACGCTGGTTGTAAAGCAGGGAAGTTGCATGTTTAAAGCTAATCCACTTAAGAAAAGTAGCGTACACCTTAAAAAGTAATAAAAAATATATTAATTTAACGAATTGGGATTAGTTGTAGTTGGTTTTGCAACTTCCCCAACTTCCCAATCAAACTACCTCTCGATGCAAACTACCTACCTTGTCCCATAAATACAAGGAGGATCCATGAGAGGCGTTACTCACAAAAGAGGAAAAACTATGCATTAAGGGTTGTTTTGCTGGAGGAATTCCAAGTTAGTGTGAAGAGCAGGAGCCCAAGATCCAGTTGCACAAGCACTCTGAATGATCCGGTGTAATTGTACTGATTATTTTCTTTTGACAATAAAGTTTGAAATGCCCTTCCCATCCCTATCAAATGTCTAATGCATTGCATATTTGTTTGGATTAAATGCTTGATTCTATTTGATGTCTAAATTGTATTTCAATTTCATCATTGTTATATCAATCAAGATACGTTGAGGAAGGTATCATTGTATTGCAGGTTTTCCAAATGGAATATCAAGTGGAATATCGATCGAAGGAGCAAGCGAAAGCTAGGATCAAACTTCGTTAATAAGGTATGCCTTCAAGAACCTTGATCTCTTTCTTTTTGTAGAAGCCTATGTGATATGATCTATGCATTTACCTATCACCCTAGAAGTTGGTAGTGTCCCTCTCCTCGCTATAGGATAGATTTCCTGCACAACACACATGATTGGACATCCAAGTTCACATAAAGTACCTAAGTGGTATGCAAAAAAACTTGAAGAAGACAGATAAATTGCGAGTGACCCTCTATATACTAGGAAGAAATTAGTTATTAGTTTTAAAATGTTATTTTTTCCAAAAATCCTTATCTTCCTGATGGCTGCTTTTTAATGGTTGAATCTAATCCACAATCATATGAAAATGCTACACATGACCCTATCTAGAAGGATTCTATGTAATAAGAGTTCTAGTATTTTCAAAATGTGAAATCAGATCACAGGCTGATCATGAAGATTGAATAACAGTCTCATTCAAATTACTAAGCTAGAATTGCATAGAACATTGAAAAATGACATTGAATATATGCAAAATAATAAACTGTATTTCATAAATGTACCTCGACCAACCTTGGAAAATAAATTTGGTGCAAATATATAATGTTACATCATAAATTTGAATTCCCTTGGAGACATTCAAAAATCTCACAAAGCTAGCTTACTAAATCTAGCTAAAACCACCCAACTTGGAAACATCTACTCCAAATTATGCAAGAGGCTCACAAATTTTCGAAAAAGGATTTGGAATGTCATGACTGATGAAATTATAAAATGATGATTCCTTTTGGAGAGAAAAAGAGGAAGGATTGGTTCTCGATAAAACCAAGCAGTTTCCAAAACCTCTAGGACCATGTAGCTTTTGCCTTATCCACTTAAAGCAGAAAAATCAGTAAAAGCAGTGCAAATGGAGAAAGTGCACCTTTGCCACTCAAGATATCCAAAAATGCAAGAAATGTTCTAATGAGTGTGCTCAAGTGGATGAGAATGAAAAAGGGTGGGCATGCGAAGGAAATATGTGTCCAATAACTTAGTAAACACCTAGGAAAGTAAGAAAATGAAATAAAACTTATATAATAAGTATGAAAGTGGGTTTTAATGCTCTAAAATCCCCTTAAGCCCAAATGTATGTGACAAAAGTTAGAAAAATTAGGGCTCAACAAAAAGGGATTGGTCACCCTTTACATATTGTTTTCCAAAACCCGAGGAAAATAAGGAAAACCTTATGGGATCACAAAACCATCCCTCAAAATGGATAAGAACAAAAAAATTGAAACCTAATATTCAAGAAGCCTTCCCCTGATGTTCAGTAACTCCAAGATGAAGCTTAATATGGCTAAAAGTCTTCTTTGTGAAGGATTTAGTGAATACGTCAACAGTTTGCTCAGTAGCAGGGCAATACTACAAAACAATCAATCTCTCATGGACTAGACCTCAGATGTAGTGCATGTGTATTTCAATATGATTATTACTTTGTCTATGTACTGGATTAGTGGATACCTTTATAGAAATTTGATTATCAACCTAAACAAAAGTGGGAGTGCTAAAGTTAATCCCGAACACACCAAGAATTTCTTGCAACCAGATTTACTTAGTAGCTACATTCATTGCTCCCCAGTACTCTGTCTGTGTTGAAGAGAATGCAATGGAACTTTTCTTTTTGCTGGACCAACATATGGGTCCTTCTCCAAGCATAAATACAAACCCATAAGTGAAATTCCGGTATGTTCTATATTCTTCCAAATCTAAGTTAGAAAATCCAACTAGGTCCAAAGAGGAATTGACAGCATAGTGGATCCCATGTGTCTTGATTCCTTGCACAAAGTGAAAGATCCTTTTTGCATCCCTTTTGATGCCTCGGGTGTGTATGTACTGGAATAGTATCCAAGGAAAAAAAAGGCGATGAAACCCCAAACAAAGGCTTCAGATAATCCTACGCAAGTATTACCCTATCCTCAAGCTGTTCGGTGGGGTTAACACCAACGGATACAAAGGCCTTTGCTGGCACTTGTGTGTGTTTGATCATAGAAAGGATCTGTCTTCCTGTGAGGAGAGATAAGATTTTTTCCTAATCCTAAGAGTTAGTCTAACTTTGAAAAAAAAATCTAATCTAATTCAGGCCTATTCTAAAAGAAGTGATTGGTTCGTGCACAAGACCACTTGACCTGAGAATTATTAAATCTTTTCACCAATTCAACAGATATACAAAACTGGATCTTGAATCAGTAACTCATGATATAATTCATTAAATATATTCAACCAATAATAGCTTAAGAATTAAGTGCGTTCAAGTTTATCCTGCATCTAGAATGTTAATTGATAAATTAACATTAACTTAATGTTTTCTGTGAATCATTTGCAGAAATCGATAAAATGTTTTAGATAAAGACATTCATTTAAAACATCAATTACAAAGATCATGAGTTGAGAGAAATTTGAACTGTAGACCCATGCAAATTACTAATTGCAAATAATAAACAACATTTGTGAATGTGTCAAAGCAAAATCACAGTCCATCAAAGATATTTGACAAATTATAACAAAAGAGATAGCTGAAGAAAAACTAACTCTGTATTAAGGCCTGCAAAATATTACATAGTCCGCAACAACAGAGCATCTCCAGTCTCTTTCGACGATTCTGTCCCCTAACCATCCATCCCTTGCTATGAGATCTAAAACCCCTTAAATACTAATTAGAAAGTAGTCATCCAGGATCAAATCCCCCACCGAATAGGGATAGTCAGGACTAAATTATCCTAAAAATGGCCAAGAAAAGGCTACCTCTTGGCCTAAAACATCTAACGATCCTTCTACATAGGAATAATATCCCATTTAGAATCCCAAACTGGGCATCATACAGTTGTTTAAAAGATTGCTTCACATATCTTCGAGAACATCACATCATAAGCTAAGGAGAATCAAGATAGATCATGAGTTTTTTATTGTAGCTGGTGGAGAACATATGAAATATTCCCTGGATTCACGAGGACTAGACATATCTTCAAAGACCGAAAAATCAGCTAACAGATCATCCTTTAGAGGAATTGCGGGAAGCATAGGTGGCACATTGATGATTAAGTCCCGAATAATTGTATTATGTTGTTCAATGCATCTTTTCTCACCCTTCTTCTGCTTGTTGAAAAGGAAACGTTCATATGTGAATTGGATCTCACCATCTTCCTTTTCACTATCCATGCTATCATCAGAAACATCAACATCAAATGGTGCAGGAACTAGTTCAAAGTATTCCACTCATTGAAACTCTTTCTCAATAGAATGATTGAACGAAAAAACACAAACTCTCTGCATTTTACTTACAACATGCAATTGTTGGTAGAGATATTTAAAATGTCAATCAAAATTTGCATATATTATCGTAAACCAATCAGATTATTAATAACAATCCATATAGGAAGTAAAACCACAGGATTTGACATCGACTGAGTATAACTAACTAGCATGATTGCACACCTATGGGATGCAGAGTGCAATTACCGTTTTCGTGAGCGAATATCAGTCAGTCTCATATAAATTTAAATTTGGCATAAGATCAGATAGGTTTACATAGCAACTCATGCGATTAACAGTCAACTCTCATAGTTTTGATCATCAAGCAATCACCAGATTCAAAATTTCATGTCTGCTCAAGCATAACGCAGACGAAAAAATTCATCAACACTTGAAAACAACGAACCGAGGACCGAAAAATAAAAAAAATTAAATCATTTCTACCAGATGCGTTTCGGGTCATCGGATCATCATAAATCGATGGTCGATATGTGAGATGCGGGGTGCCAAGTGTGGGAATCTGTTATTTGAAAATATGCACACCTTTCCACAATCCGCATCCGGAAAAATGCAGTTTGCGGGTTGCGGGACACAAAACACAACACATGGTCAAAGTACTTCCCGCATCCTGCAATTGCGGGTTGCGGGAAGTATAAACTATTCTTTATTAAGAGGTATTTCTATATCCCACAATCCACAATTTGCTGGTTGCGGGTTGCGGGAATAAAACTTTACGTGCAAAATTCTAAAAAAACATTTCCACATGCCGCAATCCGCAATTTGTGGGTTGCAGGTTGCGGGAAGAAGAAACTGCAAATGCAAACCAAAGTGTCCGCAATCCGCAATCCTCATTTGCGGGTTGCGGGATGATCGAAATTTTCAACCCAAAACTTATTTCTGCAATTTATAAAAACACACTAAAAATGCATAATTTTTTTAAGAAAGAAAATTTACTAACTTAATCAAATCAATTCAAAGGCAGCAAAATGAAATGCGAACAGGCTGAACAACTCCAAAATTGATTAAGTTACTCTTCGATATGAAATTGGGGCTCCCATAGTTTGGCTAAAACATGGGATCTCTTGTGCCTACAACAAATGGTGACAGGATGGGAAGAACCAGTTATATCTAAAGATGAAACCTTAAGTTATAAAGAAGCCATGCCAACCAACTCATGTTTCAACCTGTGATTTACAAAATGATCTCATGAAAAACAATCAAAACAGCAGAGTTAGTCATATGATCGATACATTCCCATCCAAAACCAGTTAATGATAGTACTTAATCTGATAAGGCAATCTAGTTGCAAAACAAAAATCCTCTAACTTCATGTAATTATGGAAGGGAATATTTATGATTAACCTTTGGAATAAACTCAAAGCCATTCTAGATTACAATACATGAATCACCTTGGCTTCATTTAATTATTTATTTATGTACAAGCATATTTTCTTTTCCTTTTTTTTTTTAAATATAAATATAAATAAGACTTATGCTGATATAAGGCCATTGCCCTGACTTGGTGATCAGATGCTGGCAATGCCATTCACAACCTTTATTTGGAAACTGAACAAGCTAGCTCGGTCAGGAGACTCCTTGTCTTTCAGTTTTCTAGGCTGAAAGCAATTTCCATGGCTTGGTGACCATATATGGCAATTTCAGTCCAAAATCAAATTCATGATCATGGTAGGGATGGATCGTAATAAGACCCCCCTTGTCCTTATATACAACAAACTATTTTCATAAGAACAAAAACATTTATTAGAGTGTAGGTTACAAGACACTACCATGGCTTGGTGACCACATGACAACAGTGCTACTCACTGATGCTTTGCAGATCATGAATGGACCAACCTATGATAGGATCTTCCATATTCTAGCAAGAGTTGAAAACCTACTCCCAAGTTTGGTGGCTTGATGTGGATATTCCATTACACTTGGGAATCTATGCACACAATGGGTTGGCTCGTAATGAGACCCTTATAATGTAATCTACTTTTATTAAAATGAATTATTATCCAAAGTGATCAGAATTGCATCCAAAATAGATAAGTCTAACCAGGATATAAGAGATTATGCCATTTACTCATGAAACACAAGGCAAAGAACTCTAATCTGTTATTTAACTTCAATTAATCAGACAAATATTTAAAAGATGTTGATGATAGTGGGAAAATATCGATCAAGCCCCTGCAAAAATTGATTGTTTGATTCCATGAAGAGCATTTTTTTATACAAGCTAGGTAAAGAAACAGCTATCATGCTACCTAAAAAGATTCAGGTTGTGTTAATCTTAGAAACACACTGATCAACTACCTTTTCCAATTGTCCAAACTTATTAAAAAGAAAAAGAATCATAAAAAGGAAAAATCAACCAAAACCAAAAGGAAGAAAACAAACCACACTTTATGTACAAGTGGACCAACATGCTCTTGTCAGAAAAAGTACTTCTTGAGCAGTTGGACATTCACTGGATAGGTTTCTGGAGAAACTTCCATCATTTGTAATCGGACAGTACCAGGACCAATATTTTCTGTAACAATGAAAGGTCCCTGCCATAAGCGTTGGAACTTAGTATAATCATTCTTGTCCTTGTGTTGCTTGTCCCATTTTAAAACTAAGTCCCCCACATATAAATCCCTATCAGATGAAGAATTTTCATCGAACCACCTCTTAACAAGTTGTTAATGTTGATACAACTTGTTTTTAAACTTTTCTCTGTCCTCCCCTAGTTTGAGTAATGTGTCAATTCTGTGCTAGAGTGGGGAGGAGTCATATTCCTATACAGACTATGCTAGCTATAGGGAAGGGATCAAGAGGTTGGCTGGTAAGACAACCTCCTTACCATAAACTAGACAATAAGGGGAGTTTCCAATGGCCGCTTTAGGAGTGGCACGGTCTGCCCAAAGATTTTTGTATAACTGGATATGCCAATTTTTTTGGTGAGTAGCCACTATCTTCTTCAAGATGTTAATTAAATTCTTATTAGAAGACTATGCTAATCCGTTCATCTGTGGATAATAATTGGAATTTTTTATTTTATTTTATCCCTCTTTCAAGGGAATATTGAGTTAATTCAAAAGAGGAGAAGTATGAAGCATTTTCAAACACTAGGAATTTTGGAGCACCAAAACTTGCGACTATCTGAATTTCAAGAAATGAAATTATTTGGCTTGTGTTTACTTGTCTAAGAGGGACTACCTCTACCCATCTGGTGAAGTAATTTGTAGCTATCAAAATCTATTTGTTTTGCAGGGAAGAAGGAAGATTAATAGGTCCGACAAAATCTAGACCCCACTGGTGGAATGGGAATTGAACTGTGACTAGCTGCAGGGGAAATGCAGGTTTCTTCATTTTTCCAGCACACTTCTGACAAGGTTCACATCTTCTGGCATAAGCATAGGAATCTTTGAACAAATTAGGCCACTAGTAACCTTCTCTTAAGATCTTTTGGGCAATGGTTTCTCCTAAGAAGTGTCCTCCTATAGGTCCTGCATGAAATTCCAAAAGAATATTGTCAGTTTGAGCTCTCTCTAGACATCTAAGGAAAACACCATCACATTTTTTTTCTGAAAAAAGCACCATCTATGAATTGATATGGTGTTGCTTTTAATATTAAGGCTCTACTTTTTTTAAAGTCGACGGTTTCAGGAGCATGCCCATGAATCAAGAAAAAATTAATGTCATCATACGAGTCAGATGCTTGAGTAGTGATAACATTGACAGAACTTGCTAAGGTGCTTTCTTCTTTCTCCCACTCGATTCGTTGTTTTACAGGATCAACTGACTGAGAAGTCAACAAACACAAACCTTGGCCTTTCACTATTTTTTCTAGTCTGATCTCTAAATCATATTCTTGCATAACTGTCATCCAGTGAGCTCTCTTTTCTCCCAATTCTTCCTGAATCGAAACATTTCTAATTATTGCATAGGGCACGATCACTTTAGTTATAGACTTTAATAGATACGGTCTGAAATGTTTAACTGATCTATAAACTGCATAAGCTTGATTTTCTACTTGGGATTAATTTAACTCTATGCCTTTGAACGTTGAACTCATAAAAGAAATGGGAATTTCGAGATTGTCTGGGTGCTTCTATGTAAGAACAACAGCATAGGAAAAGTCAGCAGCAAAGCTATATAGAATAAAATCCTTACTGAAGTCGGGAAACATAAGGGCGGGAGCTTCCGCAATAGCCTTCCTAAGTTCAGTAAAAGAATTTCATTGTTCATCACACCATTTATACTGTGCATCCTTCTTAATCATCAACTGTAAAGGTTTAACAATTTGCACAAAATTTGGGACAAATCTGAGAACAAAATTTATCTTACCAAGGAAATATTGCATGGCTTTGCATGTACCTAGCAACCCGATCCTTGCGATGGCCTTTGTTAGTTCAGGATCAATAATCATACCTTCTTTTGAGACAAAAAATCCCAATAACTTACCTTCAATTACTGCGAAGATTGATTTCTTAGGATTGAGTGAAATTTCGTATCTTCGCCAACGTTCGAATACCTGTTTCAGGGAAGACAAATGTTCATGTCGTTTTTTTGAAAAGATAGTAATATCATCTAAGTATACAACAATAGAATCGTACATAAGTCCTCTGAAAGCTATGTCAATTACTCGCTGGAACGTAGCACCTGCATTTATTAGCTCGAATGGCATTCGCCTGTAGTCAAAGGTTCCCCAAGGGGTCCTGAACGTTGTTTTTAACTAATCATCGGGAGCAACCAAGACCTGTTTATACCTTGAAAAAACATCGAGGAGAGAAAACATTTCTGAGCCTGCAACTCTCTGTAAGATATGCTTCATAGGGGGAACAGGGTAATTATCTTTCTGATAAGTTTTATTAATATTTCTAAAGTCAACATAGAGCCTGATGTCACCATTTTTCTTGCGAACCGATACTAAATTGGAGATCCACTGTGTATGCTTGACAGGAAAGATAATTCTTGCAGCAAGGAGTTTTTCAAGCTCCTTCTTGACAAAAGATTCCAATCTAGGATGCATCTTCCTCAGCTTTTGCTGGTAGGGTTTAGTGTTTGGCTTCATTGGTATATTATGGTGCATGATATTAGTGTCGAAAGTTTTCAGTTTGTCATATGTCCAAGCAAAAATGTCCTTAAATTCTCTGCATAACTTGGTAAAATCCCTCTTTTTCGTCAAGTGAGCAGTCAATCCCTAGGTTGATCATTTGAGGGTTCTATTCACTTCCCAAATTCACTTGTTCATAATTGATAGAAGAGCTTTGGGTTTTACAATTAATCCTCTGCTTGAACTTATCTTGGAGTTCATAGAAATTTTCCAGATTGATAATTGATTTAGGAATCAAATTGGCAGTGCGAGTAGGATCAGCTAGAGACTTTTCCTACTCAATTTCATCAATGGGAACATCCTGAAACATGTCTTGAGTTGTAAGAAAATATAGAATCTATTGATCATCATTAAACACTCCCCAACTGGTTATATTGTCCAGGATCGAAGGCCTGCACATTAATTCGATAGAAAAAGTATCAAGTGACAAACCTTCTGGAGGTATCAGCCTGGATGCAATATTAGCTAGCAGGTCAGCATCGAAATTTTGAGATCTTGGGACTGACTTAATATTAAAAGCAGAGAAAGAATTAGTTAAGTCCCTTACCAAATTTTGATAATTAAGTAAATGAGGAGATATACAATGAATCTTGTTCCTTACCTACTTAACAATCATTTCTAAATCTCCATAACACTCAATTAGCTGGGCATTCATGTTGATTACTTTCCTGAGTCCCATACCAAGGCCTCGTACTCAGCAATGTTATTGGTACATTGAAACTCAATCCTGTAGGAAATCATGGTTTTAGTTCCTTTAGGATCGATGAGGACACAACCTGCACCATCTCCATCTTTAGATCTGGAACCATTGAAAAACATATTCCAAGCGTTCAAATCCAACTTAAAATTAGTATTCACACTATATACATTATGTACAACATCACCTAAGAATGGAACACATGTAAAATTGACAATCTGAGACTGATTCTGTGCACTCTCAGCGGGTGACAGATATGTAGGTAAGTCTCCAAAAAAAGTATCAAATGTGAAATGTTCCACATGTGAGCTAAAGTATGTTGCAGGCTCACTGGGGTCGTTCAAGTTTGTAACAATTTGTTTCATATAAGGCTCCCTGTTGATTTTAATCATGTTTGGCCTCCCATTATAAGGAAGCCACAAGTGATACTAGCCAGTTGGAAAGTATCCCTTGATTTTTTTCGACCAATCTCTGCTCAGCCACATCCCATACATATCTGGAATGTCAGCCACAACAATATCCATGGTCTGGTGGATCCTCGGGTCAGCAAATAAAGTCAACATTACATTCCTTAGTTCCCCCACTAATCTCACTTTGGAACAATCAAGCTGAACAATCTGAGTAGGACATGGCTCCCAAGAAGCATTTAATTTCTTGCAAAATGATAGGGGCATCACATTGGATAAAGCCCCTGAATCTACCATACAATTATGAGCATTCCTGTTAAATATCTCAAAGGTTAACAAGAAAGGAGGTGTCTTTTTCCCAATAGGTTTTGGGCTATTGTTTTTAGTGTATGTCTCCAGATTATTGTTTTGAGTCACCCTGGGTCTGTTGACAATTATGCTTTTGGGCAAACTGTCCCTCATAACAGGGATCTTCAAAAGTTCAAATATAGAGATATTAGCTTTCATCTTCTTTAAGTCGTCAATCAAGTTGTATTCTATCTCAAGAATTAGTGTATTCTTTTGTATGGTTGTTTTGACTCTGTTTGTGGTGGGTGTGGAAGTAGAAGATTCTTGAGTTGGTTGTCCTTTACTCCATGTGTTGTAGGGATGTTGGACATTAAATAGTGTTTAAGGCTCTTCTGCTTCCTCAGCCATGGTAATTTCTGCAAAGAAACTAATGGTGTTTATCTACTGGTATTCTTCTTCATCCAAAGGTTCAGGATCTTGACTCTCATGTAGCTCTTGTTCAGGGGGATGGGGAGAATGATGGGATTTTGAAACTAAGACTTTAAAGATAGACAAAATTTCCTCAGTCTTCAACCCTTCCTTAGGATTGGGTAAGACTTGGTTTAGTTGATATTGATAGGTTCTTCTAAACGGTTGTCTGTTGAAACCCCTGTTTGTGTTCTGGTTGTCATTATTACTTCTCTTAAGGTCAACCATTTCGTTAGAGATATTTTGGAGGATTTTCTTCATGTCACCCATTTTGAAAAGGTCTTTATCTTGTGCAGCAGGTTTTGTGGGAACATCGGTTTTCTTACGTGAAGTGGAAGGTTGATCTGCTAAAGTATCCAGATTATCATTCAAACCGAAAATATCTTACTCAACCTAAATGGCCTCAGCAAAGGCTTCTAGCAAAGTTTCTTTGTGTGCCCGTTCAACCCACATGGCAATGCAAACCGGTAAACCTTTCACATAATATTCAACCAAGAGTTCTTCCACAGGAAGAAGAGTGATAGGGATTCTATTTTTTAGATATAAAAACCTCTGATTGTAATATTTTACTCTTTCTTTACCTTGGGTTTTCATAGAAGATAAATCAATTACCAAGTCTTCGGGTGTCTTATCATCCCCAAAATTTTGCATGAATGCATTCTTAAAGTCATCCCATGAAGTGATAGATCTAGCTTCTAAGACAAAGTACCAAATGGATGCTTTCCCTTTGAAGGTATATGGGAATAACCTACAAACTACATCCTCATGGATAATGTTTCTAAGCCTGATGGCTTGCATGAATGTCTTGATGTGATAAAGTGCAGGTGACTTTTCATCAGGATTGAAATTAGGTAGCCATTTTTCAGGATTTTTAGGGAGTTTGTGTTAATCCCCTAGGATAAAAATAGCATCCTGGTCCAACCAGGGTCTATTTTGACCTTTAGCCATTGGTATGTCTTCTTAAGACGAGCTCGAGGATGAATCACTATCTGAGGATTCTTCAAATGAAGAAGATGAAGAAGGAGGTGGTGGCAGTGGTGGTCCACCTGTTGCCACTCGTGGTTGATCTTCCTATGTTTCCCCAAATAATGTGTCGAGGTTAAAGTATGGGAGTAGATTGTGGCGAGGGAATTAAGTTGTTCAGGATTCTGGTCACCTAGATTCCGATTATCAGAATTGTTGGTTTGCGGATTAGTGTTCTGGTGATCTTGGATTGCTGCTAGTCCTTGATTACGTTGTTGATAGATTCTTTGTTGTAATCTAGAAACACTATCAAAAGGACCTTTGAGTATCTGTTCAAGTGCAAGGGGTCCCCTAGTGGGTGATACGATAATAATGTCTCCCCTTCTGGCTTCTTGCTCAATTATAGGAGCGGCAGGAATATTTTGAGGATTCTGTACTGGTTGTTCTGCGGATGTTTAAGCTTGGCTATGGCTATGTGTAACAACCGGTTCTCTTACTGGAGGAGGTTTGTTTAAGTTATGTTTAGGCATGATTGGTACATGGCCCTACTTCTAGCGCCATTTGTTGATGCCTCAGGTGTGTATGTTCTGGAATAGTATCCAAGGAAAGCAACAGGGGATGAAAACCCAACCAAAGGATCCAGATAATCCTACGCAAGCATTACCCTATCCTCGAGCTGTTTGATGTGATTAACACCCATGGATACAAAGGCCTCTCCTGGAACTTGTGTGTGTTTTATCCTAGAAAGGATCTGTCTTCCTATGAGGAAAGACAAGATTTTTTCCTAATCCTAAGAGTTAGTCTAACTTTGAGAAAAGAAATCTAATCTAATTCAGGCCTATTCTAAAAGGAATGATTGGTTCGTGCACAAGACAACTTGATCTGAGAATTACTAAATCTTTTCACCAATTCAACAGATATGCAAAACTGGATCTTGAATCAGTAACTCATGATATAGTTAGTTAAATATTGTCAACCAATAATAGCTTGAGAATTAAGTGCATTCAAGTTTATCCTGCATCTGGAATGTTAATTGATAAATTAACATTAACTTAATGTTTTTTGTGAATCATTTGCAGAAATCGATCAAATGTTTTAGATAAAGACATTCATTTAAAACATCAATTACAGAGATCATGAGTTGAGAGAAATCTCAACTGTAGACCCATGCAAGTTACTGATTGCAAATAATAAACAACATTTGTGAATGTGTCAAAGCAAAATCACAATCCATCAAATATACTTGACAAATTATAACAGAAGAGATAGCTAAAGAAAAACTAATTGTGTATTAAGGCCTACAAAATATTACATAGTTTGCAACAAAAGAGCATCTCCAGTCTCTTTTGGTGATTATGTCCCCTATCCATCCATCCCTTACTATGAGATCTAAAACCCCTTAAATACTAATTACAAAAAAGTCATCCACGATCAAATCCCCCACAGAACAAGGATAGTTAGGACTAAATTATCCTAAAAATGGCCAAGAAAAGGCTACCTCTTGGCCTAAAAAATCTAACGATCCTTATACATAGGAATAATAGAACATTTAGAATCCCAAATTGGGCATCATGCAGTTCTTTAAAAGATTGCTTCACATATCTTCAAGAACATCACATCATAAGCTGAGGAGAATCGGGATAGATCATGAGCTGTTGATGGTAGCTGGAGGAGAACATATGAAATTTTCCCTCGATTCACGGGAACCAGACATATCTTCAAAGACCAAAAAATTACCTAACGGATCATCCTTGAGTGGAATTGTGGGGAGCACAGGTGGCACATTGATGATTAAGTCCCAAATAATTGTATTATCTTGTTCAGTGCATATTTTATCATCCTTATTATACTTGTTGAAAAGGAACCATTCATATGTGAATTGGATCTCACCATCTTCCTTTTCACTATCCATGCTATCATAAGAAACATTATCATCGATTGGTGTAGGAACTAGTTCAAAGTATTCCACTGGTTGAGGCTCTTTCTCAACAGAATGCTTGATAGAAAAAACACAAACTCTCTACATTTTACTTACAACATGCAATTGTTAGCAGAGATATTTAAAATGCCAATCAAAATTTGCATATATTACCGTAAACCAATCAGATTATTAATAGCGATCCATATAGGAAGTAAAACCACAATATTTGACATCGAATGAGTATAACTAACCGGCATGATTGCACACCTATGGGATGCAGAGTGCAATTATCGTTTTTGCGAGTGAAATATCAGACAGTCTCATATCAATTTAAATTTGGCATAAGATCAGATAGGTTTACATAGCAACTCATGCGATTAATAGTCAAATCTCAGAGTTTTGATCATCAAGCAATCATTAGATTCAAATATTTCACGTCTGATGAAGCATAACGCAGATGAAAAAATTCATCAACACTTGAAAACGATGAATCAAGAACCAAAAATAAAAAATTTAAATCATTTCTACCAGATGTGTTCACGGGCCGTCGAATCATCATAAATGGACAGTCAGGATGCGAGATGTGGGGTGCAAAGTGTGGGCATCCGTTATTTTAAAATATGCACACCTTTTCGCAATCCGCATCCCGCAAAATGCTGGTTGCGAGTTGCAGGACACAAAACACAACACGTGATCAAAGTACTTCATGCACCCTGCAATTGCGGGTTGAGGGAAGTATCAACTATTCTTTATTAAGAGGTCTTTATGCATCCCACAATCCGCAATTTGTGGGTTGCGGGATGAAAACTTTACGTGCAAAATTCTAAAAAACCCCTTTCCACATCCCGCAATCCAAAATTTGCGGGTTGCAAGTTTTTGGAAGAAGAAACTTCAAATCCAAACCAAAGAGTCCACAATCCACAATACTCATTTGTGGGTTGCGGGTTGCAGGTTGTGGGATGATCAAAATTTTAGACCCAAAACTTATTTATGCAATTCATAAAAACACACTAAAAATGCATAATTTTGTTAAGAAAGAAAATTTACTAACTTAATCAAATCAATTCAAAGGAAGCAAAATGAAATGCAAACAAGTTGAACAACTCCAAAACTGTTTAAGTTACTCTTCGATATGAAATTGGGGCTCCCATATTTTGGATAAAACATGGGATCTAGTTTTCCTACAACAATCCCTCCAATGGAGCTCATGTGGTTTCTACATATACCTTGCAACATGATTCACTACATATGCCAAATCTGGTCGGGAGTTTGTCAATTACAACAAACTTTGAACTAGTTGTATATGGAGGGTGTTGTTCACTAAGAGTGTAGAATCCTCTTCTTCTAGTATGAATCCTGAAAGGAAATAAGTCTTTGCAGCCTTACAATATTTCATATTAACTAACTTTAGTATGTCACATGCATATTTTGACTGATATTCTATGATACCTGAGGGTGACTGTGAGATCTCAAGCACCAAAAACTGCCTGAGTATCCCCAAGAATGTCATGGAGAAAGCTTGATGCAAAGCTATCTTCAATGATGCAATTTCATCAATGGAACTACTTGTTATTAGTAAGTCATCAACTAATAACACTATAATTAGAATATTTCCATTGATATGGTTTAGATACACATTCGTATTAAATTTACATTGGTGGAAATCTTATGTCAGGAGGAAATGGTCCATATTTGCATACCAAGCTCTAGGAGTTTGCTTGATTACATCCAATGATTTCCTTAGACTATACACAAGTGATGGATCTGAAATATAGATTTTAGGTTTCTACATGTAGATCTCCTTCTCTCCATCACCATGAAGGAAAACATACTTCAAATCCATGTGATGAACTTCCCAACACTTTGCTACTACAAATGCCAAGACTAGTCGAATAGGATCCATTTTTTCCATGGGGGGAAAGGTCTCATTATAGTCTAGACCTTGGAATTGGGAAAATAATTTGGCCACCAATATTGCTTTATACTTGACTACATTAGAATTAGTATCCATATTAGTCCCGTAGATCCACTTACATATTACTAGCTTTATGCCTGGTGGAAGCTTGACTAACTCCCAAGGTCCATTCTTTTGTAAGGAGTGGAACTCCTCATCCATAGTAGACCCCAATATTAGATAGTTTGAGGATTCTTCATATGTCTAAATATCTTATGCAATCACGAGAAAACACTTCTCAATGAAATTAGGATCCTTGACTGAAAGAGCATTCTCATATTTGAACCTTGTCTTCTAGAATCCTGTGGATTCCCAACAAGTTCACCAACATCTTCTATGGTTTTTGCTGCCCAATTTCTCCTTCTTGGTGATATTGGGTATGCAATCGTCTCATCATCATCATCATATGAATATGAACCAAAATATTCATCATCAGAATCCTCATTCAACTGTTCATTTTCTTCTTCTAGTGGTCATTGATGTTAGTTTTTCAAAATTTAATTCATTCTGATCTAGGATCTTAACTGAAAGAACAACATGTACAGCATATCAAGCATAAAAGACAAGAGACAAGAGACACAAAACATTTCACTGGGGAAAACCAAAAAGGTGAAAAACCCCCCAACATCCTTAGAGATAGAATAAGCATCAATACAAGGGTCACAATGATCAAACCCAAGAGATAGATATCTTCAGTAGCATACTTCTCCTCCAATTGTGTGCACTCCTCCTCTCTCTCACTAATGTGAAGTGAGTGAATAATAGAATGTGTAAAATGAGAGAGACACACTCTCTATTTATACACTAACTTGACTTGCCCTTTACTCAACTAGGTCAGACCCAATTTAACCACTTAACATAATGCTGATTCGGCCAACCCCTACTAGGGTGGTCTAATAACCCTTTGACCCCCATGACTCATACAGGGCCGACCCCATCAAGGTGGTCTAATAACCCATCAACTATAATTTATGATACTTACAATATAACTTGCGACACTTGCAAGTACACATGACGACACTTCCAATTAGAGGAATAATACATCTTCGTTGGGGATACAATAAAGTACAAATGTAATATACAAGTGAATATCTTCCGAAGTTACAAATACATCAACACTCCCTCTTAACTAGGAAGGTATTCTCTTGACACAAGTCATCATTACATATCGGCACAAGTCTTCGATTCCGGAGCTAGATCATCATCACTGGATCACGGAGCATCATCATCATCACTGCTATTGTACTCATCATCTCGATCACTTGGCTATCTCTGAATTCTTCTCGTCATAGGAAGTTCTACAGAGCCAGCCCTTTTCCATGTTGGATGTAGGCCCACCACCTATAGGTCTTCATCAACACTGGCCATACTGTAGAATTCTTAGGACTTATTACATGCATCACAATGCCTCGAAAGAGTATCCCATGATCCTTTATGTGCCGAAGCATGACCGACAAGATCTTCCAAGTCCACTTACATGTGATTGTCACAAAACCTTAGAAGAGTGTCTTGCCTAGCAAGATCTCTGAAGAGAATCCGAGGCCTTTTACGTGACTAGCACAACCTGTCCAGATCTCCAGGATGTATTACATGTGACTCCCACTACAAATCCTTGAAAGAGCATCCCAAGATTGATTACGAGCGTACTGCTCAACCTATCAGATCGCCCAGGTCTAGTTACATGTGGTCATGGCAAAGCCTCGAAAGAGCATCCCATGACTGATTATGAGTGTACTGCTCAACTTATTGGATCTCCCAGGTCTAGTTACATGCCATAGGACAAAGCCTCGAAAGAGCATCCTAGGACTGATTACGAGCATACTTATCAACCTATCAGATCTCCCAGGTCTAGTTACATGTCCTCCCAGAGAAATTCCTTGAAAGAGTATCCCAGGACTAATTACGAGCGTATTTCTCAACCTATTGGATCTCCCAGGTCTAGTTACATGCTCATCTGCACAACCTGTCCACGACCACAGAGTATCAACCTGATACTCACCGTACATCATCCTGATGTACATGATCATCCTAATCATCATCATAGCATCATCTTGATACATATCATCCAAAGCATCATCCAAATACTCATCACACATGATCATCTTGATCATCGTCATTACATCATCCTAATGCATGTCAACCAGAGCATCGTCCTGATACTCATCACACATGATCATCCTGATCGTCGTCACTGCATCGTCCTGATGCATGTCATCCAAAGAATCTTCCTGATACTCATTACACATGATCATCCTGATCATCATCACTGCATCGTCCTGATGCATATCATCATACATGATCCAACTGATCATACAAAGCATCCAACTGATGTATATCCAAAGAAGTAAATGGAGCATCGTCCTGATGCTCATCACACAGTGCTTACATCCACAACCATGGGAAGGATTCTTTTCTCACCATGCTTGGAATGGCTCCTGCAAATGTGTCCCATCACTTCTTCCTTGAAGTATCTTGAATCTGAAGAACACCAAGCCTCTCTCTGAAGTACTCAAACTTCACTCTGGATACTACTTTCGTCAACACATATGCAACCTGCTCATCCGTCGCAACATACAGGAGCTTCACTGGTCCTCTCTACACCATATCCCTGATATAGTGATATTTGATCTCGATGTCCTTCGACCTGTCAGGGAACAACAGGTTTTTCACACAACTCTAGTTGTCGTAATAGATACAGGTAGCATCCAATGGGATATCAAATAACTCACACAGTAGCTTCCTAAGCCATACTGCCTCACAACTGGTCGAACAAGCTACGACATACTCTGATTCAGATGTACTCAGTGCTATGCAGGACTGCTTCCTACTAAACCAAGAGATCACACCTTATCCCATACTGAAGCAGCACCCAGAAGTGCTCTTCCTATCTGCAACACTGCCTGCCCAATCTGAATCAACATAACCCTCCAGGTTAAACTTTTGATTCGCATCATACTTGAGGCCATAATCAATTGTATCCTTCAGGTACCTTAGAATATGTTGTACAACAACCGGGTGAACCTCTGGGATCTGTCAGGAATTGACTCAATGTGTTCACCGCAAAGCAAATATATGGTCTCGTGTTTGTCAAGTACATCAAGGACCCAATCATCTGACGATACACAGTGAAATCAACTGGATTAGATGAAGCATCACATAGAAGCTTTAGGTTTGATGCCATAAGTGTGGCCATGGCCTTGCATTCCATCATCCCGAACTGCTTCAGGATCTCTATTGCATACTTCCCTTTTCCAAGGAAGATTCCATCTGCACACTGCCACACCTCCATGCCTAGAAAGTAGTGCATCGTACCCAAGTCCCGGGTGCTTGTTTCAAACCATACAAGACTTTCTTCAATCTGCACACATCTGACTCCCTGTCATGTGTCTCAAAACCAAGTGGCTGCTCCACATACACTTCGTCTTTGACTACACCATATCCATCTGGTGTATCTTCCACTTCATCGTTGCATCCAGAGAAAGTATTGTTCTGATGGAAGTGTATCTGGCTATAGGGGAAAAAGTCTCTTCATAATCTATCCCCTCTTTCTGGGAGAAGCCACGATCCACAAAGCTTTCCTTGTATTTCTTTATGCTGCCATCTACAACATGCTTGATCTTATAGATCTACTTGGAAGTCACAACAAACTTCCCTTCTGGTCTTGGGACCACATCCCATACATCATTCTTCATGATCGACTGGTACTCCTTGATCATGGCATCCTTCCATTACTACATCCTAGATCCTGGGAACTTCAAATTCTTCAATATCTTCAATAGATAATTTTCTTGAACTTCGTTGCTAGAATAAATGTTGTAGTCCTTCTTTTGTAGGTGATTATACATGATCTTTCCTACAAGTCAAATTCAATTGCATGATTAGAAACTTCTCATAGTCTTTCAAAAACATATTCTTATGCATAAAGACATATGTCATACAGTCATGCAATTATCTTATCCAATGCTTCAGTACAACATTTATCCATATCCCGTATTCACATGGTAACTTTCTGGATGCCTTCCATCTCTACAAGAAATTTTGTTAAGAGTGTGTACAACTGCCAAGATGTTAGCAAAAAGGTTTCATTCTAGATAAGTAGCAATGGAATGTTGTACAGTACCATAGGCCACTTACCCATTACTTGTATATTAGTAGTATCTTGTTCATTAATGTATATTTTCTAATATGCATCTAGGAACATCAGTATGTACATGACTAGACAACATCATTTAAGTAATCATATAATAAATGGCATTTCAAATACTTATATTTGTTTAGTTGTAGGGTGGACCCCCTCTCAATCTTTGCTTCCTTGCAGGAACTACTGGAGTGTGCTCCCTGTTAACACCCAAAAAGTGCTCACTACCTCATCTACCACATTATATGGCTCATTTGTCCATTTTGCTACCATATTTCCCTTAAAAACCCAAAAAATCCCATTAAAAAGCCTCCAAAAGGCCTAAAATGCCTCCAAAAGGCCACAAAACCATCAAAATAGCCTCAAAAAGGCTAAAAAACCCCCTTTTCCTCCAAAAATAGCAAAAATCTCCTAAAAAGGGAATAAAAAATATAAAATAATGAGGAAAAGGAGGAAAAAACCCTATACAGCTGCCCTAAACCATGTGTTTCCCAAAACCATGGGTCAGCACTCCACCACCAAAAAACTATAAATAGGTGATGGAGATCCCTTATTCCATATCCACAATCAAATATACCCTTACTCTGCCAAAATCTCTCTCGAAACCCTAGTTCACCATTGAACTACTTTCACCTTGAGAGCCCCTTTTGGCCCATTTCCACCATTGGAGAAAGAGAATGAGCACATTGGATCTTGGAGCAACCCTCTTGGACATTGCAAGGAGCTTCCTCAACCTTCACATTGAAGGTAATATTAATACAAAACCCTTGTTTACAAATTGTTGTTTATTTTTCATGCATGTGTTTTAGATTAGTTTTTATTTTTGTTTTAGCTTAATAATTTACATTTACTGAACTGCTACTAACGAGTCCCTTCTCCTTAGTAGGTGCTCATTTGCACAAGCTAGGGATAAAACCCTAGCTACAGTTTTGGCGACTCCAGAGGATATGTTTAGTTGAGTCAGAATACTTTTAGTTAGGTGTTTGCATGCTCCTTTACCTCCCTTTGGTCTAGTGAGTCCACCATTTTTTATTTTAGGAAACCTGCTACTTGTTGGTATTCTGACCATCTTTGTTGATACTCCACCCATTGTAGCACAGCTGTTGTAGTGGGTGTTTTGAGTTGGTTGTTGGCCTGAGTGCCTTGTTTTTGAGCTCTCCTTCTGCACACTCGGTTGCATTAGGATTTTTTGAGCTGTTTTTATACTCACCTCAACCCACATAGATTTGACACCATCTGTCACCATTGAGTCCCCGAGACATTCTCGGTGCCTCAGGGGCGAGCCCCCACAGCATGGTTCTCTTGACACCACCCGTCATAGATTCTGATCATCATCCGTTGATACCACTCATCACAGATCTAGAGCCTTGTCACTTGACTCCACTCGTCAGCGACATAGGACTCCGTCACCAGATATTGACGCTCCTTACTTTACCTCCGATTCTGACGAAGAGTCTGAGAACCCTATTTACACTGCCCCTACTAGCCCCATGGCCGGCACGACTTCCACTCCTTTCGTTATAGGGAGCATTGGTGGCACATCCACCACTACACCAGTTACTACACCTGTTTTGGGTATGCCCTCCATGGGACCCCCATCTACCGTTCCCCTCACGGTACCTATTCCCGCAGCGGGAATCCCTATCCCCACTACATCAGTGGCTCACACTACCCATGGTGGTGCCGGACCATCCTCCACCACCTTAGTCCCTCCACTTGGGGGCACCATCCCAAATCCCATCCCTCCACTAGGGGGCATGGGCCCTAACTTGGTCCAACCCACTACTGTGTCACATCCTTCGTCCAGTTTGCCATTCATGGCTAGCCTCAACCTACCTAACCTGGCCAGATTGACCAATGACCCTATCCGACACGACCCCGCGTGGCCTCATATGCCTACCAAGCTCCCCTCTGACATCCCTAAGTTCGAGGGCAAGGCCGGTGAGGACCCACAAAACCATATCATGTCTTTCCACCTATGGTGTTCCTCTAACTCCATAGTGGATGACTCTGTTCACCTCCGTCTCTTACAGCGCACCTTCACTGGCTCTGCAGCCAAGTGGTATATCGAGCAACCTCATGGGACCCATGCCACCTTTGCTTCCCTTGCCTCGACCTTCCTGCAGTTCTTCCAGCTGCCTGTCCGCTATGACGCGGGCGTTGAGATCCTCCTATCCTACAGACAAAACACGGCTACCCATATCACGGACCACATCCATGAGTGGCGTCGATGCCGTAGCTTATGCAAGATCAAACTAGACGACCGTATCTTCCTAGATTGGTTCCTCAAATCCCTTCTCCCTGTTATTGCTAAGGATGTGGCATCAGAAAGACCCCAGTCTGAAGAAGAGGCCATCCTTAAGGCCCAACAGTTCGACCTCATTTACGCCCAGTCGGGTTACCTTTATACCATTATACCTGATGCCCCTCGCGGCGAGTCCTCCCAGCATGATGCGCCGGGGGCATCCCACGCTGCAGACGGTATCATTGGCCGTGTTTCTTCGCATCCACAACCATTTTCCATAGCACGTCCTAACCCTGGCCCCGACCTTTCGCGGGCTACCTCACAGTCTGGAGCAACCAACTCGTATGCTCCCATGACACATCACCACCATTCCCATGGACCCTCATGTCCATCGCAGTGCTTCGGTCATGCGACTCCCGCTTATGCCCCCCCGGTCGCACCTCAGCCCTACTACCATCAACAGGCTGCCCCAGTTCCTGCGCCCTCACAAGCACCACCAGCTTATTATCCGCCACAGGCAGCCCCTGCGGCAAACCCACAACCTGCTCCGCAAACATATCAGCAACCCCCTCAAGTTGCTACACCGGCGCAGCCTCCACCTACATATCATCCTCCGCAGCCTGCTCCAGCACCTGCGCAACCTCAGAATCCACCTGCTGCCCAAGGGCAAGTTTATGCCCAACAAAACCCGCAGCAAAACCAGAACAACCAATGCAACCAGGGCCAACAAAACTGTGGCAAGGGCCGTAATCGTGGGAACAACCAACCTACAGACCAAGCTGGTCAACCGGTGAATCCCCCCGACAATAATAATGCAGCCCCTACTAACCAAAACCCTGATCGCCCACCCAAGCAGGCTAAAAACCCCAATTTGTGAATAAACCACCCGTGTTCTATTTGCGGGGTCTATGGCCACTACACGCATGCTTTCCCACACTTGGAGCGAGCTAGGCAACTCTGGGTTGATGATGCCCACCGCCAAGGGCAGGCAGCTCCTCAGGCGCCTCCTAACCCCCCTCAACCTCATCAGCCACCTTTGGTGCTACAAAACCCATTACCAACCCAAGGCGTCGTGAACACTCAGCCGTTGGCTCCTCCTCAAGCCAACTTGCAACCCCAACAGCATATCACATACGCTGCTCCCGATCAACCCATGTTTGACTAGGGAACTCACCACTTGTTGATGATGTCATCCGCTGACATCAACCTCCAGACTCGTCGGAACCAGTATGGCTCCACCACTGACGTACCTCCCACTGATAAACCTACTAACGCCCATCCCACCGATCAAGCGTTATGTATACCTCCACCTCCACTTGATGGTACTCCCAAAGCACCTCGTTTCCCACTTCGCTGTATCAACAATAACCCTAATGCGTGTGCTGCGTCAAACTACAACATCGTAGACGACCTAGCCCAATCTCCCACAGCCATGTCTGCGTTAGAAGTCTTGAAGAATTGCCCTTCCCAGCGCAAGACTTTACTCTCCGCCATTGGGGGGATTGACCCAAATGATTCGAATTTGATGGCATTTGATTTAGACCAGTCTGAACCTCGCCTGCCTTCCACCCTAGCATTCCAAGTTTCTGTTTCCATTCGGAATCTTGCCATCCATCAATGCATCATCGATGAAGGTGCCTCCACATGCGTCATGTCTACATTCGTGTGGCAGAAGTTGGGATCTCCTACTCTCCAGCAGTCCACCACTACATTACGCGCCTACGACGGTCGTTCGGCTCAGCCCCAAGGCCTCCTAGCCAATGTACCCATCCAGTTAGGTGGAAAAACTGTACTCATTGACATTGAGGTAATCAATGCCCAATTGGATTATAACCTTTTACTTGGCCGCAGCTATATGTATGCCATGCGGGCAGTTGCCTCTTCTGTCTTTTGCACCATGATGTTCCCCCATGAGGGACGCGTGGTTAAGGTTGACCAGCTCACCTACTATGATCCCAGTGCTCCCGCAGCACCTGAAAATGTTCTCCCCATGGTTGAACAACCTGTTTCTCATGCCACCACCTCGTTTGTTTCCTCTATGGGGCCTGGAGTCTACTCAGACGCGCCGATGACCTCCACCTTTCAATCCATTCCTCCCCCATCATCTACGCCCGATGTGTCTGATTTATGTACCGTGTCCCACGACAACCAACCACCTAACAATCAACCACCCTTGTTTCCTAAACCACCATTGGTACCTAGCCACATTGGTGTTACACCTATCCATACGATCCCCTTCCTAGTCCCTCCATCGGGAGTAGTAAGTGCCCCGGTCATGGCTACCCTTAGCCTCCCTGGGTTAACTTTGGGATTACCCGTATGGTATCTTTCGCCTCCCATTCACTCGCCGACACCAGACGTCGTCCTCCAACCGGTGCAACCCATGGCTACTACCTCTCAGCGACCTCCTGGTGTCTCTACCCCTTCGTCCTCCACGACTCCCCCTCTTACTCCCAAACCCACTGGGGGCAGAGGCCCACAACCTTACACTGTTGTACCACCTCCCAAGACAGTCAAAAACCCTCTAGTGTTTCGTGCTCCTCCCAAATGCTCGCTGTGTGACGAGTTGGGCCATGCAACCCACCAATGCCCACAGTTACCAGCATTACAGAAGCACGTGCAGATGCTCGACGATGACCCCAAAATCCCAACTGTCGAACTAAACCCCACTCCCAAGCCTAAAGATAAGTCCCTACGTACCAACCACCCCTGCACCATATGTGGTATTTACGGGCATTATTCACATCATTGTCCCGATCTCCTAGATTATAGAGCGGCTTTCTATGAGATGAACAATCTGGATCTTGAGACGACACCACCCACCATTGAGGAGATCTACCCCCCGGTCTCTCCCCCTTCTGGAGAAGTTAATATCATCTATATGATCTCTTCAACCACTACCCCCTCATCAACCGATTTGACGACGCTAACTTTCCGTACTGATGAGGAAGTTCTTGAGGCCCTGACTGCCCCGGATTATCCCTGGGATGACATGCACCACCGTTCCTACTTCATCCCAGAAGTATCTTCCTCTAGCACCGCTACCCAATTTGCGGTTGAATCCAAAGACTTCCTTCTCACTAAGGTCGACTGGTTCAAGGACCCTATTCCTGCTCCTGATGCCTTCGAGGAAGGTAACACAGCCAACATCTCACCCGTCATCCATATAGATATCTCTGACCCCCCTGGCGTCAATGAATGCATTGCCTTAGGAGCCTCCTGCAGTGAACAAGAGATTGAGGAGTACCGAAAACTCTTCAAAGAATTCCGTGATGTCTTTGCCTGGTCCTATACCGAAATTCCTGGTCTTGACCCCGCCATTATCGAGCACCACATTGACACATGGCCTGATGTACCCCCCGTCCGTCAGAAACAGCGTCCTATTCCTCCCTCAAAGTTCCTAGGATGTGCCCCTGAACTCATCACTTTAGGAGCCTCCTGCAGCGAGCAGGAGATTGCGGACTACAAACAACTCTTCCACGAGTTCCATGATATCTTCACCTCCCCCCTCGAGCAGCGTTTGCTGACACTTGAACAAGCTGATGAAGACCGTTGTGCCACTCTCCAGAACATTGAAGCTGCCAAAAACCGCTCCAAAGTAGGTTACGACAAACACGTTCACCCTCGAACTTTCCATGAAGGGGACCTCGTCCTCGCATATGACCAAGCCCATGACAAAATCGATAAAGGGAAGTTTGAATCCATGTGGCAAGGCCCTTACATTGTGCAGACCTGCCTCGGCAAGGGGGCATACATCTTAGCTGACTCTGAAGGCCATCCTTTGCGCAACCCCCGTAATGGGTTGTATCTTAAGCGTTTTTACCCATAAATGAAACCGCGGCCTCATTGGTCCGCATTGTACAGTTTGCTCTCTTTTTTGTTTTTCACCTTTTTTACCATCATCTTACATTCATCATTCTTGCATGACCACAGATGGACCATCTTCCACCTTGTTACACTGGCTTTGCTGACGGTGCAAGCCGTTGGTCTCCCAACCTGGCTTCTGCAGCATGGGTCTTATACTCCCCTTCCAACGAGATGATTCACCTGGACGGAATATGTATAGGTGCTGCTACCAATAACTAGGCGGAGTATGATGCTGTGACTGGTCTCCTGACTGCTGCCCTCCAGGTGGGCATATGTCACCTTCATGTGTTCCTTGACTCCCAGCTACTTGTCTCCCAGCTCAACAACTGCTACCAGGTGCGTGATCCATGCCTTTTTAGAAAATTCCTGTGCGCAAAACAACTCAGCCGATAGTTTGAATCCATAACATTCACACATGTCCCACGAGCCCAAAATAGTGTCGCAGACCAAATGGCAAACAACATCCCAGATTGGCATATCAATCACACCATGTAACATCATGCATCACAATCCCATAGCATGTCATAAAAATATATAAAAACCCAAAAAGATTGCACTGCATCCACATTTGCATCCATGTACATACACCACATTCATAATCCATAGGGGCATCCATGTGCCTAAACATACATATATCATGTCACATCACATAAAATACACAAGGGGCATCCACGTGCCTAAAATCCTAGCCTACCTGCATCCACGTGCAATGTCAGCATATCACAAATTATAAAGCGCATCCACGTGCGTACAAATAACACAACATCATACAAAAAGGTGCATCCATGTGCATATATATATATACATCAAAAAATACATGTTCAGTGCTATACATGTCCTGAGTACCCCTATACTCAGCTTTACAAAAAATGGCTATACATCCCTAAAGCCTCATCAACATACATGCCGTAGCTACAAAACTCGAGGGGAGTCCCCTGCACTCCCTAATGGGAGTCGTATCCTGCATCACTGCCTGCATCGACTGCCTCTGAGTCCTCCCCTCGCTCCTCCTCCAGCAAGTCCTCCTCTCCTCCAGCCTCCTGTGCCCGTACCCGGTCCACTAGGACCGCCACCCCGGATCGCGATGGATCTGAACTCTCGAGGTGCCATCATGCAATCCTAAACTACATCAGGATCGATATCCCGCCATCCCTCGTCGGTCACCCCTATCAACAACCGATCTAGTAGTGCCCGCACCGACTCCAGTGTCCCCTCCGCATCACGGCGATGGAACTCACCTCGCCCAGGCAGAGCTGGGACGGCCACAATACCCCTCTGTGCCACATGTCCTGGAGGCGGCCTCGAACCCACATCTGCAAGATCACCCATATGTCAGTCACAGTATATCAATCTCCTATCATATAAATAAAACTTGACATACATAACATGCAACAAAAACACATACGTACCGTCGGGACCCCATGCCTATCCTGGTGCTCGTGGCGCCTCCGGATCTCCCGTGAAGTCCATGTCCCGATACGGGAAGTCGTCCAGTGTCAATGGTATCTGGAGCCACTGCAGGTACAACTCCTGCGTAAAATAGCTGCCCACGTCGCCGCCACCACGGCGGCGCATCATCTCGCCCCACCGCACCATCCGCGGCTCCCTCATACCTCCTGCCCTGATCGGCACCCGTGGCCGCAGTGTGGGTACCCTCTCCATAAAGAAGGCACACAAGAAGGAACCAAAACAAAATCCCTTGCCCTCTTCCTTCGCTGCCTTCAGCTGCCGCTGAACGCAGGTGAGGAACATCTGGCCCCATGCGTAGTACACCCCATCCAGTACGCGCTCTATCATCTGCATCTGACCCCCAGACACCTTCTCAGGTGACTGGGACCCCAATACCCGGACCACACATGCTGCCATGGCCCGCACTACTGGCTCCTGTAGGTCCCTCACCAGGAGTGCATTCCTATGCACCCTCGCCTCAGGACCACAGTATCTCTCCAACATGTCCTCCATGTCGTCGTCCGCGGCAACCCGCGGCTGTGTGTCTGCTACCCTGCCTAGACAGGGCAACCCCGTCAGAAAGTATACATCAGTCAGGGTGAGGTCCACCCTCTCACCCTGTACCCGGAAAGCCTGTATATCTCGCTCCCAGAAGCTGATCAGTCGGTTCAGCAGCAATGCTGTTGACCGTATCATGGGTATCTGTGCGAACTTCAGTAGTCCGCACAGTCCCAACACAGATCGTACATGGCACTCCCCTCGGATCACATCCATGATCTCATCAGGGATCTCCCGCTCTCTCCAGAGCACCTACGGCATCCTGTCAATCACACAAAATAAACTCATCAGACTCATGTCAACTAAATAAGTATCTTTCCCTCTCCCGGAAGCCCCTCTTACCTCGGCCCAAAACCGCGGCTTTCGGGCTTCCTGCCGCGGTTTTCGACCGCGGCTGTTAGGCCTAAGGTCGCGGTTCTTAACCGCGCCTATTAGCCCTAACCCCACGGTTTGGAACCGTGTGTTCCTCCTTGGAACTCGCGGTACTCGACCGCGTATCCATCAAGGAAACACGCAGTCTCCAACCGCGTGGTTCACTAAGAAACATGCGGTCTCCAACCGCGTGGTTCACCCCGAAACGCGCGGGCGCCAACCGCAGTTTCAACCCCCTAACCCGCGGTCCACCCCACGTGGACCGTACAAATAAGCCCTGGGACCCACTACCCAACCCCCGACCCTAAAAAACATGCACGTATGAGTTTGACGGAATACCTGTATCTCCCGGATCTGAAATCGACTGGTCGAATCGTTCAGAAATGCCACCTAAGCTCTGGTCCACTCTGGTCACAAGTCAAAGTCAAAACGTACAACTGACACATGTCATGTTGGACCCACCACTATTTATAATCAGTTGACTTTTTCTTGTTTTGGCCATTCTGACCCCATACGGAGTCCGTTTTACAAACCGTTTCCACCACTGGAATCAGCACGACGAGACCGTCATGATGGTCACCTCGTTGCATTATTTTTACCCTGTAATTTTTTGCCCATTTTTTCGAATGCCATTAGTTGCCTCGGTTTACGTGCCACATCGGCCGCTCTCCGTTTTTCACATGTTTTATATCATCGGATTCATTTTTTCAAGTTGGTGATGATGCTTGAGATCATTTCTCGCTCTCACCCCCCGATTTTTTGGGTATTTTTCCAAAATGCCCTCGTCGCCTCGGTTTGCGTGCCACATCGGCCGTTATCCATTTTTGACACCCTTTATATATCGCCGGATTCATTTTTCCGAGCTTGTGATGATGCTTGAGACCATTTCTCGCTCTCACTTGGTACAATTTCAACATTGTGCTCGACACCTTGCTGCCTCAGTTTGCATGCCACATCGGCCGCTATCGGATTGTTCCACATTTTTACATGAGCCATTCACTCCTGTCATACTGCAAATGTTTCGTTATTTTGCCACCATTTCATCCACCCCGCAAGGAGGCCCACCAGTGTTCCCCCCTACCCTCGTTCTTGGTCATCATTACTGATCCTTGATTGAACACTTCCTCCTTGCCTGGCTATTCCTTTTGTTCGGTATAATTTTATCCCTTTTTTGGGCCGGACAAGTCCTTTACGAAAAAGGCACTTAGGGAGTTTCTGTTAAGCTCTTTTCTGACTCCTAAAAGAATGAAAAGATCGCCGAGCAATCTTGCTTCCTTTCATGCTCGTTAAAGTACCTGAAAGGGCGTCTATCTGGTATAAGTTTAACCCTTTCCGGACCTGGTAGACTAATTACGAAAAAGGAATACTCTAGTCACACCGGCTAGAAGAGTTCTTCATTGCATCCTTTTATGCTTCTTTGGGCCTTGGAGACTAAATCTACGAAAAAGCAACCCCCTGGAGTTTTCTTATTTGCTTTCAGACTCTCTAAAATTGAAAGCAACCACGAGCATGCGCTGTCCTGGGCTCGTAAAATCCACACGACAGTACCATTCCATTACTTCAGAGTCTTCTTATCGCTTTCAGAATCCTTAAAAATGAAAGCAACCACGAGCATGAACTGTCCTGGGCTCGTAAAATCCACACGACAGTATCATTTTACAGACACTTCTTCTAGTTCCTTAACCCATGAAGAAGTCCCCTCCCGTGCCTCCCGGCACTTTGATGAATCATCTCGGCAGCACCCCCAATCAGGTCGCCTTTGTTCAGAGTATTCTGCAGTCTCCTGCCAATGTACCACAACTTGAGTCTCCCTCAGCCCAGTAACCTTCCCAGATCCAATACAGCTATGATCCCTTTCCCCTCAGTCAGTTTCATATGCTGCCAGATCATTCCCATTATCATACTCTGAACAAAGGAAGTTTGAGTTCACCCACTCTACTTGCCCAGTTGTTCCCCCACAGTTTTGTCAGTCCTGCCATCAGTACTATCACATTTCGGTCTTGTACCTCGCGCTCCTGTCAAGGAAACATCATTGCCTTGATAGTTGTAGGTCTCCCTCTATCGACGACAGCTCCTCTATTCCAGAGGATAGGCCCAGAGGTCCCTACGCCTTAGACTTATCACCATCTGTGGTAAGTGCCTACGGATCATTCTGAGAGGAGTCATCATTGCCTCTCCGAGTGGTTGTTTCTCACATGCTCGACTTCAGCACCTTGATCGCATCGTCAAGAATCGCGTAGGGTTACATCCTTTACATTATTTGTGGAAGACCCCGGATTTCCCCCGACTCTAGCACATTGGTGAGTCACTTCGGAACACCCAGTTATATGTTCCCGTGGATGTCCGGGCTGCGTTAGGCGTTTGTATTCGGAAGCCATCCAGATATATGCTTCCTTGAGTACCCAGGTTTATTCCAGTTCAGTGTACCATCGAGGTTGTTGCTCCCAGTCACTGTGATCCAGCAGTTCATCAGTTCCTTTGGTACCACATTCAGAAGCACTGTTGATATTCCAGTGCACCAGTTCTTCAGATTACACATGGTCTGCCCAGCAGTATGTCCCAGTGTTGTGTCCCCTCTGGACACTTATGATATACACAGTGGTTATCTATGTATCTTACAGGTCCCCCTTTTTTCGGGCCTCACAGTTCTGTTTATGTATCTTGATACGAGCATGGGTATGCCCGCCTCGTCCATATATTGAGATTATTCCTCAGTCAGTTTTTGAGGTCATTTATATGTCAGGTCCCCTTTTTTTGGACCCCATTGTTATTGTTATGTTATATCTTGATACGAGCATGGGTATGCCCACCTCGTCCATATGATCGGATGATTCCTCACCCATTATTGAGGTTATGTACTTTTAGTTCTTGCAGTTGTTCGGGATCGTCCTTCCGGGCTTCGGTTTGTTTCTTCTCTTCTCTCCACACCCAGGAAAACCATTCATGACTTATGATGTCCATCGGCCATACGATGAGCTCCTTCCCTCGCACATCAGGGGGCAATCTGTTAACACCCAAAAAGTGCTCACTACCTCATCTACCACATTATATGGCTCATTTGTCCATTTTCCTACCATATTTCCCTTAAAAACCCAAAAAATCCCATTAAAAATCCTCCAAAAGGCCTAAAATGCCTCCAAAAGGCCACAAAACCATCAAAATAGCCTCAAAAAGGCTAAAAAACCCCATTTTCCTCCAAAAATAGCAAAAATCCCCTAAAAAGGGAATAAAAAATATAAAATAATGAGGAAAAGGAGGAAAAAACCCTATACAGCTGCCCTAAACCATGTGTTTCCCAAAACCATGGGTCAGCACTCCACCACCAAAAAACTATAAATAGGTGATGGAGATCCCTTATTCCATATCCACAATCAAATATACCCTTACTCTGCCAAAATCTCTCTCGAAACCCTAGTTCACCATTGACCTACTTTCACCTTGAGAGCCCCTTTTGGCCCATTTCCACCATTGGAGAAAGAGAAGGAGCACATTGGAGCTTGGAGCAACCCTCTTGGACATTGCAAGGAGCTTCATCAACCTTCACATTGAAGGTAATATTAATACAAAACCCTTGTTTACAAATTGTTTATTTTTCATGCATGTGTTTTAGATTAGTTTTTATTTCTGTTTTAGCTTAATAATTTACATTTACTGAAATGCTACTAAGGAGTCCCTTCTCCTTAGTAGGTGCTCATTTGCACAAGCTAGGGATAAAACCCTAGCTACACTCCCTCTTGATCTCTGCTTCCTGGATTACCTATCCTTGAACTTACATCCATCCTGGACCACTATGCAATCTTAAGTGTGCACTAGTGTCATAATTGTGTTAATTTGTTATCATGTTTGCTAGTTATGTCTAACATAACCAAACAATGTCTTATTGTTTTCTTCAATGATTTGTGCTTAGTAACCTGCATAACTCATAAGTTAACCATTGTAGAACCAAAAAATACATACCTTGTAAGTAGAGCTTCTATAATGGCGATGGATGAGTCTTTGTCTTCATGTCACCATGGTCATATGTTCTTGATCTAGAACTTGATTGGTCTTTATTGATGTACCTTTCATGTTAGCGGACAAAATCAACCTCATACAACACCACAGTGCATTAGTACAATCATAAGTGTCATAACCCTAATCAATGAATGTCTTCTATCATTCACATGCATTCATACTAGGGTGATGAGACAAGTCTAATATTAATCAAGATTGTACTAACCTCAATAATATGAAGACAAACATATCATAAACTTAATCATGAAAAAATTTCAAAACATACATGTATCTCTTCAAGTGATACTTGTCGGGATTTCTTGTATCCTTCTCATGTAAAGCATCAGCTTCGTCTCCCTCTGGAACTAGAACTTCTTCCCTTATGTAGGTGTCCAAATCATTCATTTCTAGGATTAACCCAATCCACTTTGATTTGCTAAAACTAGATCTGGACTTGGATTAGGGTTTGTCAGAGAAACCCTAAAAGTAAAAACTTTGAATTTCAAAATTCTGAATGGATGGAAAGATGTGGCTTGCTGAGCTAATCAAGCTGGTATACTTCAATTTTGAAAACTGCAAAATTTGACCCCTCAAAATTGCCATTGAAACTTTCGGATTCACTAGACAAGACCCCGAACTAGGGTTTGATAAATCCCACCCTTCTTCCCAACCAAAACGTTCGATCCAAAGCTCTAAACTTTGATTTTTCTGAGGAGCTTCCAGCCGTGGTCACAGACTTCAAAAATTCCAACTTTTGCAAAAGCCCTAATTTTCCATCATTCTGATCAAAATCCCAAACTAGGGTTTGATCAAGCCTGGCCTTCTGCCCAACCAAAAAATTCATTCTTGGTCTCTAAATTTCGATTTTGATGAGGAGCATTCAGCCGTGGAATCCGATTCCAAAAAATTTCAACTTTCTCCAAAGCCCTAAATTCCTGCAGCAATGATAAGCTAAGAATGAAGGTGCTCATAATCCAAATCTGTTTTGACAAAAATATGCACCTTATTGTTTCTGGTTCATCTATTAAATTATGAATCCATAGGGCTTGAACATTCGGCCTATGGTATCCTGACCTGTCATATTTCCAACCCCATAGGTTTGACCTCAATTGGATTCTCTGAGAGAGAGTTATGCCAAGTGTCGCAACGTGACCTGTTTATGGGATAAAACAGAAGAGCGAACTTGTACGTCATGCCACGTGTCACTGGTTCAATTTCAGCCTATGAAAAGAGGACTTGTTAAAGTACATTCCATACCCTACCTGTCACTTTTTAATAAATTTCATTTGGAGCTTCCTAGCCCAATTTGTGACCTTTTTTCCTAGGTCACCTGTTTATGACTTAGATCTGGAAGAGGCAAAAAACCTATATTGTACGGATCATAAAACAGAAATTACAACGAATTAGATGCTTTGCTTTGGATAAAAGGTACATGGAGATGTTATATATGATCCATAGAAGTTTCAGAACCTGAACCTTCGCCAAAATGGATTTATAGCGAAAGTGCCACGATGCCTGGTTTTTGCTATATCAAGCCCTAGCCTCCAATTTGTCGGAAGTGCAACAAGTCTCATAAATTCCATACCATGCCTTCCTTCAGGCTATCTCTGATACCATGTTATTTTTTCAGAATTTAATTCATTCTGATCTAGGATATTAACTGAAGAACAACATGTACAACATATCAAGCATAAGAGACAAGAGACAAGAGACACAAAACATTTCACCGAGGAAAACCAAGAAGGTGAAAAACCTCGCAACTTCCTCAAAGATAGAATAAGCATCAATACAAAGATCACAATGATCAAACCCAAGAGATATATATCTTCAACAGCATACTCCTCCTCCACTTGTGCACACTCCTCTTCTTTCTGACTAATGCGAAGTGAGTGAATAATAGAATGTGTAAAATGAGAGAGACACACTCTCTATTTATACACTAACTTGACTTGCCCTTTACTCAACTAGGTCGGCCCCAACTTAACCACTTAACCTAATGCTAACTGGGCCAAACCCTACTAGGGTGGTCTAATAACCCTTTGATCCACATGACTCATGTTAAATTTTCTGAATTTACTTCAATATGATATAGGATATTAACTGAGAGAACAACATGTACAGCATATCAATCATGGAGACAATAATGCAAGCACACAAGAGACACAAAGATTTACTTGGGGAAAACCATAAAGGTGAAAAACCCCAATAACCTCCTCAGAGATAGATAGAGCAATGATACAACCAACCATGAGAGATAGACATAACCTAGCAGCAGATCCTCCTCCTCCATAAGTGCGCCACTCCTCCTTGAGTGCATTTGTGAGAAGTGAGGGAGCAAATAGAGTGCCTCCCGCACTCTATTTATACTTGAATTGACTTTCCTTTTTACCTAACTCATGTAGGCTCGAACTTAACCACATAACATAATGCTGACTGGGCCAACCCCCAATAGGGTGGTCTAATAACCCTTTGACCCACATGGCCGACCCCCAATAGGGTGGTCTAATAACCCATCAAGAATAAGTTACGACATTTACAATATAAATTACGACACTTCCTTATAGAGGAATAATACCATCTCTATAGGAATACAATATACATATATGTGAAATACATTCCAAAGTTACATATACATCAACACTCCCTCTTAACTAGGAAGGTATTTCTCAGCACAGTTCTTCTAGCACAAGTCATCTTCTCTGAATTATCGTCACTGGATAATCGTCATCGAGTCATCATCATCATCATTGCTGCTGCGATCTCAATCAATCTCTGAATCTACTCGTCATAGGAAGTTCTACAGAGCCAGTCCTTTTTCATACTAGATGTAGGCCCACCACCTGTAGGTCTTCATCATCACTGGCCATACTGTGGAATCCTCAGGACTTATTACATGCGTCACAAAACCTCTAAAGAGCATCCCAGGATGTTACGGGTACACAACTCCGACCTGTAGGATCTCCCAGGGCGCTATTATATGTGACCCCACCACAAAACCTCGAAAGAGCATCCCAGGATGTTACGGGTACACAACTCCGACCTGTAGGATCTCCCAGCGCACAAATTACATGTGGTCCACCACAAAACCTAGCAAGAGCATCTCAGGATGTTACGGGTACACAACTCCGACCTGAAATCTCCCAGGGCACAAATTGCATGTGGTCATGGAAAAACCTCGAAAGAGCATCTCAAGATGTTACGGGTACACAACTCCGACCTGAAATCTCCCAGGGCCCAAATTACATGCCATAGGACAAAACCTCGCAAGAGCATCCCAGGATGTTACAGGTACACAACTCCGACCTGAAATCTCCCAGGGCCCAAATTACATGCCATAGGAAAAAACCTCGCAAGAGCATCCCAGGATGTTACAGGTACACAACTCCGACCTGAAGGATCTCCCAGGGCACAAATTACATGTCCTCCTAGAGCAATGTCTCGAAAGAGCATCCCAGGTTGTTACGGGTACACAACTCCGACCTATAGGATCTCCCAGACATGCTCATCTGCACAACCTGATCCACGACCATAGAGTATCAACCTGATACTCAACATACATCATCCTGATGTACTCATGATCATTCTGATCATCATCACTGCAACGTCCTGCTGCATGTCATCTGTAGCAACATCCTGAAGCTCATCATCCATGATCATCCTGATCATCACTGCAACATCCTACTGCATGTCATCTGGAGCAACATCCTGAAGCTCATCATCCATGATCATCTTGATCATCACTGCAACATCCTGCTGCATGATCTACCTGATCATCAATGCATCTACCTGATGCATACCAAGTATCTACCTGATACATATCATCATCCATGATCCTCCTGATCATATAATGTATCCACCTGATACAAATACAAATACATGATACATATCACCATACATGATCCATCTAATCATACAATGTATCCACCTGATACATATACAGATACATGGTCCAAGCATCCAACATGATGCATATACAAAATACATACACATGATCCAACTGATCATATCCAGCATCCAACATGATGCGTACATATAAATGATCCAACTGATCATATCCAGCATCAACATGATGCATACATAAAAATGATCCAACTGATCATATCCAATCAGAGACCAGAACATCATCCTAATGCTCATCATCCAGCGCTTACATCCACAGCCATGTGAAGGATCCTCCTTCCAACATGCTTGGAATGGCTTCAGCAAATGTGTCCATCACTTCTTCCTCCAAGTGTCCTTGATCTGAAGAACGCCAAGCATCTCTCTGAAGTACTCGAACTTCACCCTAGCTAGTGGCTTCGTCAGCACATCTGCAATCCGCTCGTCCGTCGCAACATACAGGATCTTCACAGCTCCTCTCTGCACCATATCCCTGATATAGTGATATTTGATCTCTATGTGTTTCAACCTATCATGAAACACTGGGTTCTCGGACAGCTTCACACAACTCTGGTTATCACAGAAGATACCAGTAGCCTCCAACGGGAGATCAAATAACTCAGACAGTAGCTTCCGTAGCCATACTAACTCACATCTAGCTGAACAGGTTGCAACATACTCTGCCTCACCTGTACTCAGTGCCACACAGGACTGCTTCCTGCTAAACCATGAGATCACACCTGATCCCATACTGAAGCAACACCCAGATGTGCTCTTCTTGTCTGCAGCACTGCCAGCCCAATCTGAATCAACATAACTCTGTAGGTTAAACTTTTTATTCACCTCATACTTGAGCCCATAATCCACTGTACCCTTCAGGTACCTCAGAATATGCTTTACAGCAACCAGGTGAACACTCCTCGGATCCGTCAGGAACTGGCTCAATTTGTTCACAGCAGAGCAAATTTTTGGCCTCGTTTTCGTCAGGTACATCAATGACCCAATCATCTAACAATGCATAGAGACATCAACCAGCTCAGATGAAGCATCACATAGAAGCTTCAGATTCGATGCCATAGGTGTGGCCATATACTTGTATTCCATCATCCCGAACCTCTTCAGGATCTCTACTACATACTTCCCTTGTCCAAGGAAGATTCCATCTACACTCTGCCACACCTCCATGCCAAAAACAAATAGTGCATCATCCCCAATTTCTTCATCTCGAACTCGATAGTAAGCTTCCTCTACGTGTCGGCAATCAATCTATTTTCACCTGTAACAAACAGGTTATCTGCATACAAAAGTAGTATCACTAGATTTCCTTCCTCAACCTTGTAGTAAGGGTTGGAATCCGCTTTACTCTTGGTAAAGCCCAAACTGGATAGAAAGTTGTCTATCCTACCATACCAAGTTCTGTACACATAAATGACTACACCATGCTGTCTTGAAATCCATCTGGTGCATCTTCTATTTCATCACTTTTATATTTCTCAATGTTATCATCTGCAACATGATTGATCTGATAGTTCCATTTGGAAGTCACAACAAACTTCCCTTCAGCTCTTGGGACCGCATCCCAAACATCATTCTTCATGATCGATGGATCATGGCATTCCATTTCTTCATCCCAGATCCTAGGAGCTTCAATATCTTCAATAGATATCTTTGTTGCTGAAACAAATGTTGTAGTCCTTTTGTAGGTGAAGATATACGGTCTTTCCTACAAAATAGGTTAAATTGCATGATTAGAAACATCTCATAATTTTTAGAACAAATTCTTACACATAAAGAAATATGTCATACAGTCATGCAATTAGCCAATGCTTCAATACAACATTTATCCATATCCCGTAACTTTCTAGATGCCTTCCAATCTCTACCAGAACATTGTTAAGAGTGTGCACAACTCCCAACATGTCAGCAAAGAGGTTTCATTCTAGATAAGTAGCAATGGAATGTTGTACAGTGCCATAGGCCACTTACCCATGTATATTAGTAGTATACGGTTCATCAATGCAACTATTCTAATATGCACAATACATATCCTAAGTCTAGGAACATGAGCATATACATCATTGAACAATTTTATTTAAACAAACACATATGCAAGAAATGATAATTAAAATACTTATCTTTGTTTGTTCGTTGGGTGGACTCCCTCTGAGTCTTCGCTTTCTTGCAGGAGCTGCTGGAGTCCTAATCTGAAGTAGCTTCTTCTACACCTTTCTGTTGTGGAATGTAGAGAGATGGACAACTCCCTCTGAATATCTGCATCCTTGCATAAACCACTAGAATGTACTCCCTCTTGATCTTTGCTTCCTGGATTACTTGTTCTTGAACTCATATTCATCCTTGGTCCCTATGCATGCTTATTAGTATCATGAATGTGTTATCCTCGTGATCTCATATAAAATCATACATTCATTAGTATACTATTAAAACACAATAATCTCAAGCATGTATAGTCATGATCATTTCAAACATAAATAATAAGCATTATCATTCAAGGTTTATGTAGGATTCTCATGGTTAGTCAAATCATAAGAAGCATAACATGTCTAAACCTATAATTACTCAAACCTATGACTCTTTAGTTGAATCATCAATATGCATAAAACCTATGATTATTCGAACCTATACCTTCATGATTCTTCTGGTTAGTCATATCATCAATTATGGTAAGAAACATAATATGCATACA
This sequence comes from Larix kaempferi, assembly GCA_027924585.1. Lineage (NCBI taxonomy): Eukaryota > Viridiplantae > Streptophyta > Pinopsida > Pinales > Pinaceae > Larix > Larix kaempferi. The sequence continues at coordinate 10,852,116 of BSBM01000055.1, read as the reverse complement.
ACCATGATTATTCAAACCTATGACTTCATGAACAATCATTATCAACAATAGTATAAGATCCTAACCCAAGGTAGGATTCTATCTTGATATAGGAAAAACATACCTGGATTAGCATGCTAGTTATTTATGTATAACATACTCACATGATGTCTTCTTGTTCTTCTTCAATGACTTGTGCTAGTAACCTGTATATCTCATAGGTTAGCCATTATAAAACCAAGTTATACATACCTCGTAAATGGATCTTCTATGAGATCCATGACAATGGATGAGTCTTTATCCTCATGTCATCATGATCATATGTTCTTGAACTGGAACATGATTTGTCTTTCTTGGTGTACCTTTCATGTTAGTAGACAACATAAACCTCATACAACACCATAATGCATTAGTACAATCATAAGTGTCAACACCCTAACAAATGAATATCTTCTATCATGCATTCATAATTTTGTTAAGGTGATACAACAAATCTAAAATCAAGATTGTACTAACCGTAATAACATGAACACAAACATACCATAAACTTAATCATGAACAAATCTCAAAACGTACCTCGATGAGTCATACCTGTCGAGATCGCTTGTAATCTCCTTATGTAAAGCCTTAGCCTCATCTCCCTCTGAAACAGGAACTCCTTCACTTATGCAGGTGACCAATCCATCTTCTTCTAGGATTAACCCTATCCACTTGATTTGCAAGAACTAGACCTGGAGATGGATATGGGTTTGTCAGAGAAACCCCAAAAATTCAAACTTTGAATTTCAAACTTCCGAAGGGATAGAAATATGCGCCTTGATGAGCTAATCAAACTGGTATATTCAGAATTTGAAAACTGTAAAGTTTCACTCCTTAATTTTTCCTTTGAAACTTTCGGATTCACTGGACGTGACCCTGAACTGGGGTTTGATGAATCCCACTCTTCTAACCAATCAAAAGGTTTGATCCAAATCTCTAAGCTTCTATTTTTATGAGGAGCTTCCAGTCGTGGTCTCATATTTCAAAATATCCCATTTTTACAGAAGCCCTAATTTTCCACTTTTCTGATCAAAGTCCCGAACTAGGGTTTGATCAAGCCCGGCCTTCTGCCCAACCAAAAATTCTGATTTTGCTCTCTAAATTTTTATTTTGATGCGTAGCATTCATCCGTGGTCTCCGATTACAAAAATTCCAACTTTTTCCGAAGCCCTAAATTCCGGAAGCCATGAATGAAGGTACTAAAAAATAATTCTGTTTTGACAGAAATATGTACCTGATTGTTTCTGGTGTAACTCCGAACATTTAGATCCATAGGGTCTGAAAAGTTTCCTGAGATAGCCTGTCCTGTTAGCTTTCCATCCCAACAGGTCTGACCTCAATTGGATTCTCTTAGAGAGAGTTATGCCAAGTGTCGCAACGTGACCTGTTTTGGGATAAAACAAGAGTGCGAACTTGTATGGCGTGCCACGTGTCACTGTTTGAACTTGGGACTCTGAAAACGTTTCCTGAGATAGATCGTCCTGTTTTATTTCCATCCTGACATGTCTGACCTCAATTGGACTCTCTGAGAGAGAGTTATGCCAAGTGTCCCAACGTGACCTGTTTATGGGATAATACAGGAGAGCGAACTTGTACGGCGTGCCACGTGTCATTGGTTCAACTTCGGCCTCTGAAAACGTTTCTTGAGATAGTACAGTCTGTGTAATACCTTTCACTTTTTACGAAATTTCATTTGGAGCTTCCTAGCCCAGGTTATGACCTTTTTCCCAAGGTCACCTGATTTTGACTCAGATCTGGAAGAGGCAGAAACCCTATATTGTACAGATCATAAATCACAAAGTACAATGAATTAGAGGTTTTACTTTGGACACAATGTACATGGGGATCTTAGCTTCGTCCTGTAACAATTTCAGATCCGAAAAATTCGCCAAAACGGATTTATAGCGAAAGTGCTACGATGACCGGTTTTTGCTATATCAAGCCCTAGCATCGTAAGTGCAACAAGTGTCATACATGCCATATCATGCCTTCTTTCAGGCTAGCTATGATACCATGTTAAATTTTCTGAATTTACTTCAATATGATCTAGGATATTAACTGAGAGAAAAACATGTACACAATATCTACAGCATATCAATCATGGAGACAATAATGCAAGCACATAAGAGACACAAAGATTTACTTGGGGAAAACCATAAAGGTGAAAAACCCCAATAACTTCCTCAGAGATAGATAGAGCAATGATACAACCAACCATGAGAGATAGACATAACCTAGAAACATATCCTCCTCCTCCATAAATGCGCCACTCCTCCTTGAGTGCATTTGTGAGAAGTGAGTGAGCAAATAGAGTGCCTCCCGCACTCTATTTATACTTGACTTGACTTGCCTTTTTACCTAACTCATGTAGGCTCGAACTTAACCACATAACATAATGCTGACTGGGCCAACCCCCAATAGGGTGGTCTAATAACCCTTTGACCCACATGGCCGACCCCCAATAGGGTGGTCTAATAACCCTTTGACCCACATGACTTATACAGGGCCGACCCCAACAAGGTGGTCTAATAACCCATCAAGAATAAGTTACGACATTTACAATATAAATTACGACACTTCCTTATAGAGGAATAATACCATCTCTATAGGAATACAATATACATATATGTGAAATACATTCCAAAGTTACATATACATCAACAACTCATACAGGGCCGACCCCATCAAGGTGGTCTAATAACCCATCAAGTATAAGTTACGATACTTACAATATAACTTGCCACACTTACAAGTACACATGACGACACTTCCAATCGGAGCAATAATACATATCCTTTAGGGATACAATAAAGTACAAATGTAATATACAAGTGAATATCTTCTTAAGTTACAAATACATCAACAGTTGAGAAGTTTCTCCAATCTCAATTGCTTATAGGGGCTCTTCCTCAAACTGAACACTTCTTTCCACAAAATCCTTTTAGGTGATCAGATCAAGGATATTGTACACATTTGAGTTCTATTATTATCCAAAAAACAAAAAAAGGCCTACTATGTGGATCTAAGGCCCTTCTCTTGTTGTATGGCATTCTAGCCCATGCCTTGCAACCAAAAATCTTGAAATGAGAAATATCAGGTTTATGACCACACCAAGCTTCATGAGGGGTGACTCCTTTCAGTGCTTTATCTGGGACCCTATTTTTTTATGTAGGATTCACAATTGATTTCCTCATCCCACAAATTTGGTGACAAGTATTTTGCTTCAAGCATACAAGTTTCCATCTCCTTAAGAGATCAATTCTTTCTCTTGGCAACTCCATTTTGCTGAGGAGTGTATGGCATAGTGTGTTGCATGTGTCTAGCAGTCACTGTACAGAGCTGCTGAAAATAATATTTAATGTACTCTCCCACATTATTATATCTGATATCCTTTATATTCCTACCATATTGGTTATGAACAAAGGCTTTAAAAACCTTGAAATAACCAAAAACCTCTAACTTGAACTGCAGGAAGTAGACCCAACAATACCTAGAATGGTCATCAATGAAGGTAAGAAAGTATCTGGATTTTTTCAGTGAAAAATTAGGAAAGGAACATAAATATCACTATGGATCAAATCCAAGGGTTCAAAGGTTCTCTTAGATCTTGATCTCTCAAAATTTTGCTCTAGGTGTTTTTCTCGAATACAACCCTGACAGACTCCCTTAGTAAAAGTAATGTTTGGAAATCCAACAACCATGTTTTTATCATGAATTTCATGAAGGTATTTGTGATTTAGATGACAAAACCTCTCATTCCAAATCCTAATTGATTCATTATTATGGGTGAGGGGTGCAGTAGGTGGAGAGACAGGGAAAAACTGAGAAAACTTGTAGACTCTAGTGGAATGATTTACAGTTCCCAAATAAGCAACTCTTCATGTGGAGATATCAGAGATATCAACATCATAGGGGTGAACATGACTCTTTTTGGTGAACCAGTATGGTTCATTTGGTAGACAGATGGTAGATTTGCTTCTAGACCTGGGACATAACGTACATTAAAGAATGATCCATGTTCAAGATCTACTCTACCTTTACCCTTTAAAGTAGTTTCTGATTAATCTCCCAGAACAATGATAGGACCTAGGCCATCAGAGTAATCAAAAGAGGAAAATGATTCTTTGGTGGAACACTATTCCTTGATGCTCCCAAATCAATGATGTAAGAAGTGGATGAAGATGTGAATACCATAGGCCATAAGAGCATGTAATTGTTCCTTGTCTTCAGATTTAGAACCTCCTTCATTCTTCTTTGTACCTTTAGTAGTGGGGATGTGGTTATTCTCAAGGAGTTGTGCCATCTGATGAATGGTATTCCTCATATAGGAGCTTCTAGGAGGAAAGCCCCTTCGGCAGTATGAGCTCTTTCTCTCTCCTTCTTCTTGTGTTGATCCTTCTTGGAGGTGGAGGGATCCTCTTGTGGCTTAGGTTTCTCTTTATTCTTCTTAGAATGTTTTCTATGATTAGACTTCTTCTTATCCTTTGATTTACTTGAATCACTAATAGCCAAATCTTGATCTTTTGAAGGTTTTATGGCACCCATCAACATAAGATTATTTTTCTCCTAATTCAATGATTCCATGACTTTAGACAGAATCGGCATATTCCAATTATTTACAGTGAGTTTTGTAGCATGGAAGGTTTAGAAAAATATTGAGTAGTATTGCCCCAATTTCGAAAGGATAGCCAAAATCATCTCCTCATCCTTTTTGTCAATCCCGCATTGCTTCAACTGCAAAACTTGTGACTTGATTTCGGAGAAATAATCTTGTAGATTCTTGAAACTACTTGGACTTAGAGAAATCATCTCATTATATAATTGGTGTCCTCTCAACTCATCATTTTTACCAAACAATGTTTGAAGTTTCACCCAAACATCATTTGGGGTTGTCAGACCATCCAAATGGAATAGAAGATCTTTTGATGTGCTGACGCATAGGAGACCATAATTCTCATCTCTTCGATTGTTCCACTTAGATTTCTCCACAACTACAGTAGGCTCATTATTAGTGTCCATTGTCGCTTTCTAGAGGCCTTTTGACCTCAACAAGATATCCATTTGCACCTTCCATTCAAAATAATTAAATGGATTCAACAACACATTCTGAGATGGATCCATGGGAAACTAAGGTGTGCACTACTGAGATTGGTATGGAAATCCAAGAAAAAAACCAAAAAAATATATGGATATTAGTTAAAACTATATATCTCTACAATATGATAGTAGGACCTTTCAAGAGTCCATCATGCCTAGGTAGACCACTTGAGCTAAACCCAAGGGTACAAGGCAATGGTGCATGGGACTTTTGTGGAAACTCCCTTCTTCTGGTGTGATACTGGATGCTTCTATGCTCCCCTAGATGGATTTGTTACCATGTGAAATTAGATAACAGGATGATCATGAATATCGAATAACACTCTCACTAAAATTGCTAAGATATTGCATAGAACACTGAAAAATGACATTGAATATATGCAAAATATTAAACTGTATTGCATAAATGTACATTAGCCAACCTTGGAAAATAAAATGGATGCAAATATATAATGTTACATCATAAATTTGAATTGCCTTAGAGGCATTCAAAAAGCTCACAAAGAAGGCTTACTAAATCTATCTAATAGCCTCCAAGGTGGAAACATCTAAATACAAATCATGCAAGAGGGTCACGAATTGTCCAAAAAGGATTTGGAATGTTATCTATGATTAAATTAGAAAATGATGATTCATTTTGGAGAGAAAACGAGGAAGTATTGGCTGGCCATAAAAGCAAGTAGTTTCCAAAACCTGTAAGAGAGCCTACCTTTTTCCTTATCTGCTTAAAAGTAGAAAAAACAGTAAAAGCAATGCAAAAGAAGAAAGTGCGCCTTTGCCACTTAGGATAGCCAAAAAAGAAGCCATTTTGCTCATGAGTGCGCTCAAGTGGATGGGGATGAAAAAAGGTGTGTGTAGGAAGGAAATATGTGTCCAATAACTTAATAAAAAACTAAGAAAAGTTATAAAATGAAATAAAAATTATATCTTAAGTATGAAAGTGGGTTTTAATGCTCTAACACAAAATAATGGAACATGGGAGTTAATCAAGCTCCCACCTGGCATAAAATTGGTCAATTTTAAGTGGATATTTAAGAAAAAAAAGTGGGTTTTGATGGTGCAGCAGTGACGTAAAAGAAAGGATGGTGGCTAATGGATTCTCCCAAGTCAACGTCCTTTACTACAATGAGACCTTTGCACCAGTGGAAAAGATAGATTCAATAAGACAAGCCTTGGCAGTTGTTGCATCCAAATAATGGGAAGTAAACCACATGGATGTAAAAATTGCTTTCCTCCATGCAGACCTTGAGGAGGATATTTATATGCAGAATCCTTGAGGTTATGCTTGTGATCCCTCCCTTGTGTGTAGGTTGAAAAGGTCTTTGTATGGTCTAAAGAGAGCTCCCAGATATTGGTATGCCAAAATGGACAGTTTTCTTCTGTCGCAAGGTTTCTGCGGATGCAAATATTACCCAAATGTCTACTTGAAGCATGTTAATGGTTCCATTTTAGTCATTGTATTATATTTTTATGATCTTTTGATTACTAGGAATTCAACTGATGAGATTGCTTCAGTAAAGTCTACTTTGCATCATGCATTTTCTATGGATGATTTGGGACTACTAAGACAATTTATGGGACTTGAGATCACTCACTCCTCTTTAGAAATTAAGTTGTCTCAGTCAAATATGCATCAGATATACTAAATAAATTAAGAATGGAATAATTTAAGGAAACAAAGACTCCCTTCCTCTCTGGAGTAAGGCTTGAAGATAGTAACTCTACCCCGCTAGTGAACAACACTTTGTATAGACAACTTGTTGGGAGTTTGTTATATCTTACTCACTCTTGACCATATTTAGCTTTTGCAGAGTGTTGTTTCAAGGTACATGGAGAATCCACATGAGCTCCATTGGAAGGCTTCCAAAAGGATCTTGCATTATGTACAAGGAACCAAGTCATTCAGGATACATTTTGCTACTCATTGTTCATTGGATTTGTATGGTTTCTCTGATTCTAATTGGGATTGAGACAACTCAAACCGGAAGTCAAATTTTGGATATGTTTTCATGCTTGAAGGAGGTCCAATATGATGGTCAACTAAAAATTAAAGTTTCATTTCAGTTTCATCCATGAAGGTTTAATACAAAGGAGTTCTAATGCAGCCACTCAAGGTGTCTGGATGCAAGATTTGCTTTCATATTTTGAGATTGACTTCTACACACCTACAATGATTTGGTGTGGCAATCAAGGTATTATAAAAATATCAATTGACCTAGTGTGAATACAAAGAACCAATAATATAGAAATTCACATGCATTATATTAGAGGACTAGTGCATGATCAAATCATATCTTTGCAGTATTGTCCTACTTCCGAGCAAGATGCAAATATCTTCACTAAAGAATTCATAGAGAACAATTTCAGCCATCTTAGGACACTAATCGGAGTCGCTGAAAACATCATGAAGAAATATTGAAAATAAAATTTTTTCATTTTTGTTTGTTGTCAAGTTTTGAGCGAAGGTTTTTCCCAAGAGGTTTTCCTTTTTTCCCTGTTTTTTCTGGAAAAAATAAATGTAAGATGGGTTACCTTAGCCACAATTTATGGGATCTTTAATTTCTGATTTTTATACTCATACAATAAGGAATAAGGGGAGGTGTTGGAATATTAATTACCCTATATAGACTTAGGATAAGTGTTATTATAATGTTTATTTAATTTCCTAGGTAGTAGAGTAGGTAGTTGACAACATAGTGACTTGTTGGCCCACTTTATGTCATCCTTATCCACTTGAACCCCCTAATTTGATTTTTGGATGCTTTTATGAATTTATTGGTTAGAAAGAGTGCCCTTCCTGTTTTTATATGCTTTGTTCTACTTTTACTACTCATAAATCAACTTGACTTGATTTTGAGTTGGATAAAGAAAAAGCTAGGGCACCTTCTAGGACTTAGAACGTTGACATATTTTTAGAAAACACGTCCACCATGTTTTTGTATCCAACATATTTCTTCTTTTTGATCATGCATAGGTTTCGATAATTTATTTTCCCAATTCGTGAGCCTATTGACCAATTTGGAAATTCATGTTGCCATTGATGGGGTTTTTTTCCATTTAGTAAGCCTTATTTCGAATGCCTCCAAGTCAATTCAAATTTATGATGTAATTATATATTTGGACAACCATCTCAGTGACCAAATTTAGATGTTGTAATTTTATGCAATAGGCTTTTATTCTGTGCATCAATTATGGCTCAATTTTAATTGTATTGTGCAATCTTTGCTTGGAAATTTTGCGAGGAACTTCTTGAGTGCTTACATCTGATTTGGATCTGATATTTTCACACAAATTGTGAAGCATTGGATTTAAATCTAGTGGCATAGATGACATAATAAGTAAAGACAAGAAGTGAAGAATATCTGAGAGGAAAAACAATGAAGGTAAATCCAAAATTTGTTGAATCTCCATCGTACAAGGACATTGTTTTCTATTTTATGTATCTTGAATGCCCTAATCATATGAACAAATCACAGGCTTCATTCTTGAAGTTACAAGCTATCAAATTTCACATATTAGATGAATACATGTATTGGAATGATCCTTAAGGAATATTTTTGAAGTGCGTAATATAGGAGGAGATAGAAGGAATTATTGTAGAATTCCATAAAGATATATGTGGAGGACATCATGCTTGGCGAACCACATCATATAAAGTTCTCAGAGATGGATATTACTGACACAAATTGTTTATTGATGCCCATCATATGATAATGGCATGCATTGAATGTTAATTGTTTGCAGTAAAATAGAAGATGCATCTTTTTCCTTTAAATCCAATCAAGCCATATGCTCCTTTTCATTAATGCGGTTTAGAATTCATTGGGGAAATAAATCCAAATTCAAGTGGTTAACATAAATGGATTTGATAGAGACTGACTATTTTAAAAATTGGGTTGTGTTAGGAACCCGTGTCAACCCTTCTCTTTACTTTGTTAGTATATTGTTGTTGGATGCATATGCTTTATAAGTCATCCCGTGAGTGTATTGCATTATCCCACATTGTTAGTATATTTTTGTTGGACGCATATGTTGTCTAAGTCATCCCGTGAATATATTGTGTTATCCCAAGTTTATGGGGAGTAATAGTTGTTTATGTTAGACTTAGTATATAAGTACTTGTTGAGGCCAATGAAGGAATCCATGAGTTATTTGGATTGAGCTTGCTCAAAGGAGTTGCCCCCTTGAAGTGGCCTGTGATCAATTCATCCATTACATGTTATGATATTTATGATATATCGTGCATTTTCATCATTTAATTTCCGGAGGTTCCCCACATCTAGTATCATAGCACTTTCTTGGGCTCGCTAGGTGGAATTTCTGCCAAATTGTTTTTCACAGTGGCTTCTAGGCGATGCGATTATTGCAATAGTTCCTTTTCTTTTCATCTATATTGTTCCTTTCAATTGCAGGTTCGTATGTGGGAATAATCCCTATTCTCTTAACTATGGGAAGTACCTAGGAATAACCCTAAAACGCATTGTGAGGAGTACCATAGGAACCCCAAAGTAGTTGTCCCATTGAGAGGACCTGCCAGTGAAAAGGAAAATGAAACCCACCTGATTGACTAGTTCCCACCCGTGAGGTAAACCAAGAATTGTCATTTCATTTGGAACATGAATCCCTTCAAAGGTTTCATTGGTACATCAAAGCTCATGAAGAGCCAAAATGGATATTCCAACTCCTTTTGCAATGATTTGGTCCTAGTTCTTTAGATGAATTCACAAGAGCAGTCACTAAACTTCGCCAAATTGGTATTGTGAGAGAGTATCAAACATAATTTGAGAAACTGGCCAATCACACAGAAGGATTTCCTGATGAATTCTACAGGAGTTGTTTTTTCATTAGTCTGAAGTATGCCATTAGATCTGAGGTTAAAATTTTATATCCTAGCACAATGATGGAATCCCTAGGGCTCGCTAAGTTGGCGGAGGACAAGATCACAACCCAAAAATGCTCAAAACCCACTTTTGTTCCATTTAAAAAATGGTTTCCCAACAACCTCCCATCATGCCAGCTCCTAGATCAACCCCTATCAAGCATTTGTTTGAAACAGAGATGCAGGCATACAAAGAAAAAGGGCTTTGTTATAATTGTGATGAGAAATTCACTTGGGGACATAGATGTGTTGAGAAAAATATCTATCTCTTGGATGTGGATTCTCTTCCTGCAACTGAAATTGGTGAAGAAGCTCAGGATATAGTAGATGATCATGTCGACATTTAGCATCCACCTGTTGACCCTCCTTCTCAGGATAACCAGCCAGAGATATATCTCCATGATTTAGCCGGATTCACCACCCCACAAACAATGCGGGTCAAGGGTTACTTCAAGAATCTTCCTCTTACAATACTCATTGATTCTGGTAGCACTCATAACTTCATTGACCCTCGAATCGCCAAACAGGATGATTGGTTTGTCAATCCTTGCTCCAACTTTGAAGTCATGATTGCCAATGGGGGAACCTTACCTTGCAAGGGGAAGTGTCACAATGTGAATATCTCTATTGGATATTATAACCTGCACTACGTCATGTTTTCCTTTCCCTTAGGTTGATGTGATGTGGTTTTGGGAACTCAATGGTTACGCACACTTGGCCATATCTTATGGGATTTTGCTGAACTTTGGATATAGTTTTCAGTCAATGGGAAACGCACACATTGAAGGGCTTACAACTAGGATATCTCAGCATCACTAGTTCACATTGCATAGAAAATATCCTTAAGAATAATTCACATGGTGTCATCGCTCAGCTCCATTCCCTTCAAATGCATCCATTAGTGGTATCCACTACTCCTTTGGATCTACAACAAATTTTGGATAGATATGCATGTGTTTTTGTTGAACCAATGGGATTTACACCTTCAAGACTAGAGGACCATCATATTTAGATCCTTCCTGGAAGAATTCCTCCCAACATCAGGCCCTATCGCTACCAATTTCACCAGAATACAGAGATTGAGATGGTCGTTCGAGACTTACTGAAGCAAGGTATTGTGCGCCCTAGTACCAGTTCCTTTTCTCTACAGTTCTTCTTGTCCGAAAAAAAATGGGTCATGGCACCTATGCATTGACTTCCGAACACTTAATCGCATCACAATCAAGGATAAGTTTCCAATTCCTATTGTTGATGAGCTTCTTGATGAGCTTCATGGTGCTCATTTTTTCTCCAAGTTCGATCTTCGTTCTGGGTATCACCAAATTCGGGTTCATTAGGATGATATCCCTAAAACAATTTTCCGCACACATGATGGCCACTATGAGTTTTTGGACATTCCCTTTGGCCTCAGTAATTATCCTTCCACATTTCAGGCATTGATGAATAAAATATTCTGGCCATACTTGCGGAAATTCATTCTATTCTTCTTTGATGATATCCTCATCTATAGTAAAACATGAGCTAAGCATCTCCAACATCTGGATCTTGTACTACAAGTTTTCTCTGATCATCATATCCATGCCAAACACTCTACATGTTGTTTTGGATAGGAGGAAGTAGAGTATCCTAGGCATATTATTTCACCACAAGGGGTTCGCGTGGATCTTGCCAAAATAGATCCCATGCAAAATTGGCCTCATCCTCAGACACTCAAGAGCCTTTGTGGTTTTTTGGGCAAGTTTGTCAAGGATTACAGGAAGACTACAACTCCATGAACCGCTCAATTGGAAAAGGATCATTTTACATGGACACATGCTACTAAGTGTGCATTTGAAAAACTGAAACAAGTTATGTGTACTACACTTGTTCTTATATGCTCAATTTTTCCAAACCCTTCACTATTCAGAGTGATGCTTGTGACAATGGACTTGTCACGTCCCCATTTTGACCCCCTTTGTATCAAATTGTAAATGATGTAAATATTGTAATTTAATCATGGTGAGGAGCTCAAGGACAAGGCCCCACCATTGATTTAGCGTTTCATGTATCGGCAATTAAAATAGATTCCTATGGTTCTTGTGCGAGATTGGCACAATGTATATAAGACATCATGTAATTACGAATTTTTAATGAAAAACCCACAACCGGCTATGCAATGCAACAAAAGAGATGGGGCATGGTTCTAAAAGGAATAGGGAGGGAAATTATTCAAACCCTTGAGCCAATGGTATTAATCCATGTGTCAATGGGGAAACCCATAAACCACCAACTACCCATTTTGTCTCATGTACCCAATCATTTAATTCTTCCAAGAAATTGGTTAAGGCAGTTAATTCCTTGGGAATGAAAGAGTATGGGCAAGCCATTTTCGTGCATGGGCAAGCCATCAACTTGGAAAATCGTGTTTTTGCTTGTGGGGCAAGAAACCACCCACGAAATGGTGCCCAAAGCCATGGGGAATGGGCAGTCTTCATTCATTCACGCAGTGGGAGTTAGCTGGGCCTTTTCCATATACGTTTTTCATCAAAATCCTGCATTTTTCCATGTCTGGGAGTCGTTTTTGCCTGGTATAACAGTTGGGAGAGGAAGGCCACGAATTGGGGACTAGGAGGGAGGTCGTTTTTACCCCGAATGGACCCTGGACGTTTTACAAAAAACGGATTTGGCTTCCTGGGTTGTTCCCCAACCTCCCATTTCGTTTTTGTGGGTTCCAACGTTTTGCTGAGCTAGCTGAAACCCCATCTCATGCATCTACCTGTAAAAACGTTTTATCCTACCCCATGATTGTGTTCTGCTGTAGTGTGCATCCTCATTTTTGGTCTGAACCTGTGAATTGAAGTTTTGGAGTGGTAGTGGACAGAAGTAGCTTGATAAACCTAGTGGGGGAGACAACCTCTCAAGAAGATCAAGAGGGCTTTGGTTACTCTTCTATGCATACCCTGAGAGCACTAGATAGGGAAGGTATGGCTTGAGGGACTGTATAGCAGAGAAAAGAATACTTCCTGGTGCTGGGTGTGTAGGTATTGTGGGTGCCAAGCTAGATAGATCTTGCAAAGGTTATCCCTGGCTCTGTGCTGGAGCTCACTAGCTTAGCAATTCTTCCCTCCCATGTCCTAGCAGCCTGATAAACCCAATTGCAGATTGGCTTGGCTCATATTGGTGTATGCTTGGCTATGTGTGAGTCTGTTGTTCCCTGATTCCTTGTAGAGATCATGCCCAGCTCAGGGGTGGCAGTGGTGCTGAGAGATTGAGGAGCACACTGGCCTACGGTTGGGTGGAACGTTGCAGTTGCATAGCCAATTGCGTGGGACTACTTTCGTATAAGATAAGTATCCTCTTGTGTTAAATTGCAATTACTTATTTGATGAACATCTTAAATGTATGATGGATGTGAAATTCTTAATATTCCGCTGTGATTTTCTTAAAAACCATACATTTCCATCTACCTCTGTTATATTATGTTCATGCTTATGATTAAACGTTTCATAGGGCTAGACGCCCAGTTTAATATCGCATCTGTTATGCATTTGTATATGTATATATTCTCTTTTGATTTGAATGCTTGCTGAATGTGAATGGGGCTAGATGCCCGATTTAACCTCACGATCCTCTCCATCTAGCTAATGGAATGGGAGGGGACGTGACAGGACTTGGTTTTGTTCTCCTTCAAGATGAAAATCCCATTGTGTTTACTAACCAATCCCTTTATGGTAAGAATTTAGTTTCCTCTACATATGAGAAGGAAATGATGGCTATTTTGCATGCAGTACAGAAGTGGCAGACATATCTATTATGGAATCATTTCTGCATCAAGACTGATCACCAGAGTCTGAAATATTTCCTGGAAAAATGGGTCTCCCAAGCACAACATCAATCGGTTGGAAAACTCATGGGTTATGACTATGAGATCACTTACAATAAGGGTAAGGACAATCTTATGGAATATGCTCTTTCTCACACATTTGATGACCAAGTTTCTCTTTCAGCTGTTTCTATGCCCATTCCAAATTGGTTGCAATCTGTTTAGAAGGGCTATGTCAATGACTCCTCATTATCTCAAATCATCCAATGGTTGGAAAAAAACCCTTATATTGTGCTGCATTACTCTTGGGATGGTGCTTAATTGAGATACAAGGGTTGTTTGGTGCTTCCCTAGAGCACAAATATTCAATAGGTCATCTTCTATGAACTCCATGCTTCTCCATCAACAGGGCACTCTCGGTTCCTCAAAACGTATGGGTGGAAACGGAGTAACTTTTTTTGGACGGGAATGAAAAGGACAATTCGATATATGGTGGATGAATGTGATACCTTCCAATGCAACAAGGGTGAAATGACACTCCTTCTGGGATTGCTCGAACCCTTTCCCATCCCTACATGTATTTGTATAGATATTTCTATGGATTTCATTGAAGGACTCCCTAAATCTGGAGGGAAGAAAGTGATTTTGGTTGTGGTTGATTGCCTCTCCAAATATAGTCATTTTTGTTCCCTCAACCATCCCTATACCGCCTTCTCAGTCACACAAATTTTCCTAGACCACGTCTTCCATCTTCATGGAATACCTTTTTCCATTGTCTCAGATCGCGATGCAACTTTCACCAGTCTTTTTTGGGCATAACTATTTAACCACACTGGCACCAAACTGAAGATGAGTTTAGGGCATCACCCACAAACAGATGGTCAGACTAAATTTATTAACAAATGTTTGGAAACTTATGTTCGTTTCTTCACCTCCAAACAATAACATCAGTGGGAAAGTGGCTCTCTCTTGCTGAATGGTGGTACAATACCTCCTATCACACTGCATCTAAAATTACTCCATATGAAGAAGTCTATCGTCAGGAACGTCCAGTACTTCTTCAATACACCCCTAGTAGTTCACCAGTTCAGGAAGTTGACACTGTTCTTTTAATACGAGACCAGATTCTTCTCATTTTGCAAGACAATCTTCACATGGAAAGAAATCGAATGAAACAACAAGCTGATCAACACCGTTTTGAGCACACTTTTCAAGTAGGTGATATGGTTTTTATTCATCTACATTCTTACAACAAATCCTCCCTGAAACTCAAAGGGAGTCATAAGTTGGCTCCAAAGTTATATGAGACATATAAGGTTCTTTAGAAGATTGGGTCCGTTGCTTATAAATTGGAATTTCCTCCTTCCCTTATTCATCTAGTATTTCATGTCTCTTGTCTAAAAAAGTTCTTGGCACCAACATAAAAAAAAAACTATTTTACTAGAACTGGATAATGAAGGATCCATCATTTTGGAGTCGGAGGCCATCCTCAATAGGTGCACTTGTCATATTTTCTCTCGATCCATCATAGAGTTATTAATTCAGTGGCACGAAATGAAACTAGAGGATGCTACATGGGAACCACTCCTTCAGATTTAGCAACAATTTCCACATCTAAAGCTTTGAGGGGAAATCTTTTCATAATGGGGAGGGTATGTTATGAACCAGTGTCAATCCTTCTCTTTACTTTGTTAGTATATTGTTGTTGGACGCATATTCTTTATAAGTTGTCCAGTGATTATATTGTATTATCCCACATTGTTAGTATATTGTTGTTGGATGCATATGCTTTGTAAGTAGTCCACTGATTATATTGTATTATCCCACATTCATGGAGAGTAATAGCTGTTTATCTTAGACTTCGTATATAACTACGTGTTGAGGCCAATGAAGGAATCCACAAGTTATTTGTATTGAGATTTATCAAAGGAGGTTTCCCCTTCGAAGTGTCCCGCGATCAATAAATCCCTTTTCTGTTCTTCTATTTCATATATATTGTGCATTTTCATCATTTAGTTGCTGGAGGTTCCCCACAGGTTGAAGCTATCCCAACAAGGTCATCCAATGAAATTATAATCATTAGATTCTTAGAAGAAAATATCATGTTAATATTTGAATGTACAAGGAATATCATAGTAGATAATGCCCAGGAGTTCATGTTAGTGAAGATGATAGAATTCTTCCAAGGGTACAATATTGAGCTATCGAAATCTACCCCATACTATCCTCAAGGAAATGGACTCATAGATTCATCAATAAAATCCTATTCAAAATCATTAAGAAAATTTTGTTAGAGAATAAAAAGGTATGGGATGTGAATCTAATATATTCTTTATGGGATGAAAAAATAAGTGTGAAAAGGTCAATTGGAACATCGCCTTTTCAGGTGGTGTATGGAAAGGAGGCATTTCTTCCAAACCAATTAGGCCCACATATTTTAAAGCTAATCCAAAACAAGCCAGAAGAGAAAAACGACACGATTAGGAGGATGTATAAATTGACAGAGTTGCACTAAGAAAGAGAATAGGTTAGAGTTAACTTGCAAGAACATAAAAGAAATATGAAAATGACTTTTGAAAAAAATCCATAGAAAGGGATTTCCAAATAGGAGACATAGTGATAAAGTGGGATGCCAAAAGAGAGGATAAAGGAAAGCATGGGAAATTTGATAACCTTTGGATGGGGCCATACACCATATCAACAATACAAGGCAACAATACCTATATCCTTATAGATCTAAATGGTGAAATAATGAAGACTATTGTCATTGGGAGGCTGCTCGAATGCTTATTTTTGTACTAAAATATAAAAAGAGAACTCCTAGATATGTAGGTAATAGGATAGAAGCATTTGAAATCCTAGTTTTATTTCTGTCAATTTATTTTTAGCACTTCCATTTCCAGTTTTACATTTTTCAAGTTTATAAATATGTTGCAAAGGAAAGAAGTTGCTCAATGTGTAAAATCTATGAGAGAAAAGATTTAATAGCCCAACAGTCAAGGCTCTAATCTACAGTTCTCAGCTATCTAGAAACGAAATAAGTTTCACCAATAGAGCAGATGTTGGTACTAAGAATTTTTAGAATCCTAGCAAGGGGATTTTAAAAATCTTAAAGAAGAACACCTAAAGGTGACAAAGCTTAAGGTTTGTCCCAGAAGAGCTAGAATATGAGACCCTCAAACAAGCGCGGAACTAAAAGAATCCTGGGCTTCCTAATAGTGTAAATTCATGAAAAATTAGAGGATTTACCAGCAATAGAGTGGTTCTGTTTCTCCTCCTTTTTATTTTATGTGATTTTATACTAGAACTATGAACATTTCAAGCTCCTCAACCGGATGGCAGTACTGGAGCATGGCATTTAGATGCCTTTCTATGAATGCACTGAGTTAGTCATGAGAATACTAGAAAACTCAAACTATGAATATTTTACAAATAAGGTAATGAGCATTACTTACAGCTTGATTTTTCATGCCTCACCCCCCATAATGTTCCCTGGTAACAAGAAACATCTATAATTCACTTCATACATGAGTTTTGGAGACTGGTTTTTGTATGAATATTATATAGTGATAAGAGTATATGGATTGGAAGAAGAACCTTATAAAATTAGAATTTTCCTTACTCCTAGGATCTTTGCAATGGAGTATGTTAGGTAGAGATTTATATTAGATGAAATGCCCTTTAGGAATTTTAGACAACACATAAATTCCCTCTTTCCTAAGGAACTGGGGCCATTTCAAGTAAGAGGTTTAAATTCATTGCAATATATGGAAGGATTCTTAAGAAAATTAAACCTTGGAAAGGTAGAAAAGGGATTCTATGACCCTCATAAAGTTATATCCAATCAAACATTAGAAAATAACAATTATGTTTGTATGTGTGAACCTAGAATAGATTGGGAAATAATTACTAATAAAGAAAGTTGGGAAGAATTCCAAGAGATTCAAAAGAGATTAGAAGAGAAAGTTTTTAGATAACAGTTGGTAGAGAAGAAAATAAGAGAAGAGGATCTCCAAATTGATATGGAAATTGATGGTCTTGAGAAAGGACCCTAGTGGAAGAATGCTAGAATAGAAGCTGAGGGATAAAATCAAGTTGTGGTAGAGGGATAGGACTCTATGGAGATCCCAAGAGAGTTGGAAGAGCTAATAGGTCATCCATTATCCATCCCAAAGGGTCCACCCATGAGGTACACTCACTACCTATTATTGGAACTCAAAATTCCTCAAGGGTTACAACCATCACCTTTAGGAGGACTTATAAAAATCAAAATAGATATGCATGAAAGGTACAGAGGGAGCATGACGTTGATAAATGATATCATACAACCAATACTAGAAGCTTAAAAATTACTCATTACAGTGGCTAATCATTAGGAAGATACCTTCATATTTTCTATTGTAGAACCAAATTGTGAAAAACTTCAAAACTAAGTGAGTGGAGGGATGATGAATATATAGTAGACTTCAAGTAATTTGGGAAGCTTGACAAGCTTGATTTTTACAAGTAGGAAAGTGACATGATTTGTAATGAAGTTGTAAAACCAGTCAAGGAGGATAGAAAGTTAAGAACAACTTTAGATATATTTGAATAGATCTAAAAGGACGAGAAGTGGACCACTAGAGATAAACAAGTCACAATTAATGATCTTGAGGAAACATTCATAGAGCTAGGGACCAATCGTTTAGGTGAAACTCAAGTTAAATCACTAATTCAAAAGAAGGACAATGAGATAGCACACCTGAATAAGCAATTAAATATTCCTACAATTGAAATAGTTCAGACTACTAAATCAAAGTAGATCCAAGTAGAAAAAGAACAAATATATGCCAGTATGATGCAATATAAAAATATTGCATAAGAGAGGTAGAAAAAATAGATGAGATTTAGCATCAAATAGCATATGTAAAGTTTCAAAACACCAATCTATCAGCTGAAAAGACCCGTCAAGTAGAATAACCTAAAGCAAGGGAAGAAATTGAACCAATAGAAGAGGTATAATTAGTGGAGAAAGATTCCCACAAGCAAGCTCTGGAGTAGTTAGTGGTTGATATGATGAATGAAGATTCTCCAATTAAGAAAGTAGTTCAATAGTCACCTAAAAACCAAATGACAAAACAATAAAATCGAAGAAACCCCCATTTCATTAAATTTAGAATTCCCAATGAGATTCTAAACTTACAACATGTTCTAAAAGTGTGACAATCGGTTTTCCATCATGTGATTATCGGTTTTCATAAGTGTGATTACCTGTTTCCATAAATGCAATCATTGGTTTCTGGAAGTGTGACGATCAATTTCCAAATTATGATTACATATTTTTTAAAGTTTCATTATTGGCTTCGAGTAGTGCAAATATTG
The DNA here is from genome assembly GCA_027924585.1 of Larix kaempferi. NCBI lineage: Eukaryota > Viridiplantae > Streptophyta > Pinopsida > Pinales > Pinaceae > Larix > Larix kaempferi. The sequence goes on along the minus strand of BSBM01000055.1, from coordinate 10,832,959 downwards.
TTTTTCGATGTTCTGATGATCAATTTCCAAAAGTTTCATTATCATTTTAAAACCTTACTCATAATAAGTGTAATTACTCTCATTATTGGATTTGTGAGTTCAACATGTCTTTTTTAATATTGACATAATTAATTCCTTTACAATGACGAAGGTATCTTGTATAGTGAGAAAGGACGCATGCTCTTTCTTCTCAGCACCAAGGTTTCTAAATTTTAATTACAATCACATTAATTACTAATTTGTGAGGAAGGGCTTGTTCTTTCCCCCCAAGATTTATTTCTTTACTACGACCAAAATTATACATATGATGAAATAAACACCCATATCTCATTTTCCATTGATAATTAAAGCATATTACAAATTGTTTTCCGGGTATGACAATAGTAATTTGGAGAGACATTATACAAATGATGGAATAAAAACCCATATCTCATTTTCCATTGCTAAATAAAGCATATTACAAATTCGTTGCATGGAATGGCACTAGTAATTTAGAGAGAAATTACATTTAAGATCAAGATAAATAGTTTTGTTATATTTCTTCAAACATAGCAAGAATTCCTCATTGATCATCACACAAATTTGATTCCCACTTGCTGTTGATATATCTTAATAGCCATGTGTCCCTTTTCATTTATTTTTACCTTGTACTCCTTTGCATTTGCTTGTAATTTCTAGGCCCATATTATACTATCCACATCAAGGATATCATCTTTATCTCTTCCAACTGTCCACTCTTTAGTTTTTCATCCCAACGTGCATATCCTCCATTGGGTTTCACCATTGTACTAGAACTTAGCGTGTCTCCATATCAGCCATGTCTGTGTAGACATCATCTAATTCCCTCCCCAGCCATACTGGCTTACTATCACTTGGTCATACAATGAGAATATGACCTTTATTCACATATTTTTTTGGATCAAATTCTTTTGTGGGCTTGTTGCAGGAAGTACGAACATATATTTCATCTTTAGTAGGGACTCTTTGACCCAAGTAATCCTCCATGAGATAAGGTGGTTGTTGAATATCGTTGTTGGTGTCTGATTCTTGTCTTCTATTAGGCCAAGAGGAACCTCTTGGCCTTACCTGATTAACTAATGACACATATAAATCCCCCAAAACATTTTTCTAGTATGCTATCTTCAGAAGCAAGAATTGTTTTCCTCCAGCTTCCATTGTTGCACCGAAATGAGCAATATATGAATTTATTCCTTTCTTCAAATCTTCAATGTCTTTTAGTTTTTTGAATGGTGACAATGAAGGTTCCCCCATAAACATGTTCGGCTTTCCATCAGCCTCATTTTTCCATATATTTATGCAATGAGACCAATGTTCATCTCTAATAGTTGACTTATATTGCATTACAGGGGTGCCATCAACCATACTGAATTTGAACTATTGGGGGGATTTGATACCCACAATATTTTGACTTCCATCCAGTAACTATTTTCCCACAAAGGTCTTAAAGACATAAACCTCCTCGATCAAGTATGGAGTCAAATTACAATCATACTGGACTATTATATAATTATCCATGATTTGTGGTAGTGATAATATATCTTGTCTCTTTGGTATGGACGAAAAACACCCATATGTTCCATCTATATCTTCATGAGTGTGGCGAACTGGAAGGAATCTTACACATACGGTTGTAAAAATACTCTTTACTGTGAGCATGGATACAAAATAAAAGACATAATGATTCTTTTTCTCACCTCCATAATTATCGATCTACAAGAATAAAACTTGTGGAATTTTGTTAAAGGAAGCACTTGGCATTGATAAATCCTGCATGGCCTCACTTTTATATTCTTGTGACTTTCCATAAGATTCATTTTGTATACATGCATCATGCAATGTATGCATTGAAAACCCTTTCTCATACAAAAAACTCCAAAATTCATCAACCACCAGGTCCTATAGCATACACAAGCATAAAGATATGGATGATGCAATGTAGTTTGAACGACCATCTAGATAAGGGATCCCAAAGCGAGCAAAAACCCCATACCTTTGGCCATGGGTAAGCATGCCAATTAGAGGAACTAGGAGATTACATGAAGTAATAACCAACTTTGGCTCCCTTCCCATCCTTGGTATGGAGTTCTTCATCTTATGCATATTTTCATGCACAATTCTCAAGAAATTGCTTGGGTTGTGCTCTGATTCCAATCGCTGTACATAATACGCTACGTGATAGTTGGTAATGTAGCCATTGTGAAATTTATGGAATTGGTGCCAATATTTTATCATCGCTAGGTTAGTGGTGCCTCTATGTTTTTGTAAAATTTCTCAACACATCACACTGTGGAAAGTATATTTTCTTTGTAATTGAAACCTATGGGAAATGCCTATCCCATATATTGCTAAATTTGGACTATGACACTAGAGGAAGCATAAGATTGGAAAGGTCATCATTGTACTTGTGAAGAACTCTTTTTTGTGTATAATTAATAGGTAATAATCTAAGAGGAATCCTGATTCCATCCAGATGCACTGATCGGGTCTGGTGGGGAGCTATATTTGAATTTTCATTGACCATGTTTCATAGACTATCTATTGTATCTAAATTATTATTCCATGGATTTGCTGACCCACAATTTTCATTTACTGACCTTCTATCACCATTTACAAATATCCTCTTATAGTAAAAGAAGGTGGATCTTGGTAAACAAAAAGATAAATACCATGCATTTTGACAAACCTCGATGCCATCAAATTTCATTTAAATCAAGCTCCTTTTCTTTGTGTTGTCACTCCTATTTATAACTGCATTTGATTCCACTGATTTGAGCACAAATTCCCTTCTTTAATTTTCACCTTTGGCTTTAATCAAGAACCAACCATTAGCTAATGAGCCATTGGGTATTTTAGAGAGGTATTCATATTTGCAACATATTTTATTTCTTAATCTCTTGAGGAAGTGATGTTCATCCTCATCTTCACTAGAACCTATTTTCATTGCACATCCATGAGATGAATTTGGACTTGGGAATTTGTGGTGATTGTATGGTATGGCTTTCACTAGTTGGTTGTAAGAGAAATAATTGATACTAATGGGAAATTCCAATTGTGGAAGAGGATATTTCATTGCACTCCACATATTCACTTCTACCTCCAGTGTAATTTATTTAAAATTCATGCTTGATCGAGCACCACTAAGGTGCACCAAGTGGTTAATAGGCCACCTTATAAAAGAACCTTCCTATAGACTGAAGTGGTCGCAATTATGTGTGAAGATTTTATAGATATGAATACCAGAATGAAGACCATCTAACATGATGAGTGGAAACCAAAGATGATAGCATATTTGAAGAGAGAGGGTAGTTTTTATATGTGTATTGGTGTTATGAGAGATTTTTCTTCCTATGAAGAGGAGAATGATTGGATAAATGAATGTGACAGAGCCTTTGGAGCAATGTATATTTCTATGTCTCCTAGTATGCGTTACCTCATTGAAATTGTTGAATATCGAAGTGATCTATGTGCACAACTGCACAAAGAATTTGGCAACCAGAATGAAGATATTGGTGCAAATTATTTGGAGAACAAGCCCAGCGATACCTCCTTAATTTTTCTCCCTAATTATGTCTCGGCCTCAATCATATCTCATGATGAAGCTGTTCAATATGAAGAAGAAGTTGTAGATTCAACACTCATGTTCTCACTGTCTTCTATTTCGAATTATGGGCAAGATAAGGCAGTTAATACTCTAGAGTCTGAAGAGGTTCTTAAATACTCTCTTTAACATGAGTCGACTGGTGTGCAGAATGATGATATATTGAATGTTTTGGAGGTTAAATTAGAGTTTGTAGGTGATGCACTCGCCCTCCTTGATCACATGCTTCCTATGTAATTCTATTCAATCATTAGAAAATGTTTTCAGAGTTTCATTGAAAATGGAGGACACTACCATTCTCTTGGTTTCAAGTCTCAGGTATATTTTGGTGATTTTGGTTTTGATCTCACCGGCCTACTGGTTCAAAGGATATCACAAGAAACCATCTATCAATTCTTGGAGCTGATTTGAAGTCCAAGCCACCACCATAATGTCATAGTTAATTTGGTTATGATATAACCTATGTTGGTTCAAAGAATATATCAAAGAAATATCTACACATTCTTGGAGTTGATCCTACCTCAGCTAGTTCGAATTACAGGTTCCAGGATGATCTTCATTTATTTGGATTTGTTCTCACCATGTTTCGTCTAAAGAGCAAGTTCAGAAAGACTCCATATTCGCTTGCATCCACTAATGGAGAATACAAGAAGATGTTTTTGGATCATGATCGACTTCTCCCAAGAGGAATATACCTCTAGACATATGATCAATCCTCACATCTACTTGATTTTGGAGAAGTTAATATTTTGGTGTGTTTCAGTCTATTTTGAGAGGGGGGGTTTCCCATGGGGTTTTCCCCATTTCCTTGGTTCATGGAATGTTCTTTATTTTCTATCATTTATTTGATTGTATGGGTGACATTTGGTCTTATTAACCAAGGCCAAGATGAAAAAGTATGGATTAAGGGGGGTGTTAGGATATTTTAATAGTCCATCCTTGTCCTACTTAGAATTATTTATTTTTCCTAGTAGTTGATGATGCCATTTTACACCTATTGGTGTGCAGATTTCATCCATGACCCATCTACCACATTCAGAACCCTGCATGCATCATTTTAGGACCACTTGAGTCAGTTCCCTAATTTATAGGAACCCACCCACTATTCCAGTGTAGTCCACATGAGCTAGCTGGTTCTTGTGGGGGGCTAGAGCTCCAAATGCCACTGATTATGGCCTCATGCACCCATTTCTAATTGACATGGATGAAAAAATCACTAGTGAACCCTCCTTAGTCAGTCAACTGATTGTGACTTCAGTTAGATGAGTTTAGGTTCAGTTCAATTAAGTTTGAGTCTTCCGGAGCACTCCAGTGGTGATAATCCCTATGCTAGCCCAACTGTTAAAATTTTCAGAATTTACTTCAATCTGATCTAGGATCTTAATTGAGAGAACAACATGTACAGCAAATCTACAGCATATCAATCATGGACACGATAATGCAAGCACACAAGAGACACCGAGTTTACTTGGGGAAAACCATAAAGGTGAAAAACCCCAATAACTTCCTCAGAGATAGATAGAGCAATGATACAACTAGAATACAAGAGATAGTCTTCTCCTAGCAGCAGAGCCTCCTCCTCCACAAGTGCGCCACTCTCCCAAGTGTGAGTGAGAGAATAGAATGTGTAAAATGAGAGAGACACACTCTTTATTTATACACTAACTTGACTTGACCTTTAATCAACTAGGTCGGCCTCAACTTAACCACTTAACATAATGTTGACTGGGATGACCCCCACTAGGGTGGTCTAATAACCCTTTGACCCACATGGACGACCCCCAATAGGGTGGTCTAATAACCCTTTGACCCACATGACTTATACAGGGCCGACCCCAACAAGGTGGTCTAATAACCCATCAAGTATAAGTTAAGACACTTACAATATAAATGACGACACTTCCGTATAGAGGAATAATAACATCTCTATATGAATACAACCACTTCCGTATAGAGGAATAATAACATCTCTATAGGAATACAATATACATATATGTGAAATACATTCCGAAGTTACATATACATCAACACTCCCTCTTAACTAGGAAGGTATTTCTCGACACAGGTCTTCTAGCACAAGTCATCTTCTCTGGATCATCGTCACTGGATAATCATCATCGAGTCATCATCATCATCATTGCTGCTGCTATCTCAATCAATCTATGAATCTACTCGTCATAGGAAGTTCTACAGAGCCAATCCTTTTTCATACTGGATGTAGGCCCACCACCTGCAGGTCTTCGTCATCACTGGCCATATTGTGGAAATCTCAGGACTTATTACATGCGTCACAAAACCTGGTTGTAGCATCCCAGGCTATTACAAGCACACAGCTCCACCTGTAGGATCTCCGACGAGCACATTACATGTGACCTATCACAAAACCTGGTTGAAGCATCCCAGGCTATTACGAGCACACGGCTCTACCTGTCGGATCTCCCAGGAGCACATTACATGTGATCTCACCAAAAAAACTGGCTGAAGCATCCCAGGCTGTTACGAGCACGCAGCTCTACTTGTCAGATCTCCCAGGAGCACATTACATGTGGTCCACCACAAAAACTGGCTGAAGCATCTGAGGCCTTTTTCATCCTGTCCAGATCTCCCAGGAGCAAATTACATGTGGTCATGGAAAAAACTCACAAGAGCATCCCAGGACTTATTACGGGCACACAGCCCAACCTATCGGATCTCCCAGGGACAGATTATATACCATAGGACAAAACCTCGAAAGAGCATCTGCCAGATATCCCAGGGCACGAATTACATGCCATAGGCAAAAGCTCGAAAGACTATCTGCAGATCTCCCAAGGCCAAATTATATGTCCTCCCAGAGAAAAACCTTGAAAGAGCATTTGCCAGATATCCCAGGGTACGAATTACATGCCATAGGAAAAACCTCGAAAGACCATCTGCAAATCTCCTAGGGCACAAATTACATGCTTACCTATTCCACGGACATAGAGTATCATCTAATACTCATCATGCATCATCCTGATGTACACATGATCACCCTTGATCATCATCACTGCAACATCCTGCTGCATGTCATCTAGAGAAGCTCGTCATCCACGATCATCCTCATCATACAATGCATCCATCTGATGCACACCAAGTATCTACCTGATACATATCATCATACATAGTGTATCCACCTGATACATAGATACATGATCCACATAATGTATCCATCAACATACATGATCTACCTGATCATACCTGATACATATCAATATACATGATCTACTTGATCATACAATGTATCCACCTGATACATATACACATACATGGTCCAAGCATCCAACATGATGCATATACATACAAATTATCCAACCGATCATATCCAGCATACAAAATGATGCATACATACATATAAATGATCCAACTGATCATATCCAGCATCCAACATGATGCGTACATACATATAAATGATCCAACTAATCATATCCAGCATCCAACATGATGCGTACATACATATACATATAAATGATCCAACTGATCATACAAAGCAGAAACTAGAAAATCATCCTGATGCTCATCATCCAGCGCTTACATCCACAGCCATGTGAAGGATCGTCCTTCCAACATGCTTGGAATGGCTTCAGCAAATGTGTCCATCACTTCTTCCTCGAAGTGTCATCAATCTGAAGAATGCCAAGCCTCTCCTTGATGTACTCGAACTTCACCCTGGCTAGTGGCTTTGTCAGCACATCTGCAATATGCTTGTCTATCGCAACATACAGGAGCTTCACAGCTCCTCTCTGCACCATATCCCTGATATAGTTCTATTTGATCTCTGTGTGTTTCGACCTATCATGAAACACCAGATTCTCGGACAGCTTCACAAAACTCTGGTTATCACAGAAGATACCAGTAGCATCCAATGGGAGATCAAATAAATCAGACAGTAGCTTCCGTAGCCATACTACCTCACAACTAGCTGAACATGTTGCAACATACTCTACCTCAGCTATACTCAGTGCTATGCAGGATTGCTTCCTACTAAACAAAGATATCACACCTGATCCCATATTGAAGCAGCACCCAGATGTGTTCTTCCTATCTGCAGCACTGCCATCCCAATCTGAATCAACACAACCCTGCAAGTTAAACTTTTGTTTCGCTTCATACTTGAGCCCATAATCCACTGTACCCTTCAGGTACCTCAGAACATGCTTTACAGCAAACTGGTGAACACTCCTCGGATCCGTCAGGAACTAGCTCAATGTGTTCACCGCAAAGCAAATATTTGGTCTCGTGTTCATCAGGTACATCAAGGACCCAATCATCTGATGATACATAGTGATATCAACTGGCTCAGATGAAGCATCACACAGATGCTTCAGGTTCGATGCCATAGGTGTGGCCATAGCCTTGCAGTCCATCATCCCGAACCTCTTCAGGATCTCTACTGCTTACTTCCCTTGTCCAAGGAAGATGCCATCACTCTGCCACACCTCCATGCCAAAAACAAATAGTGCATCATCCCCAAGTTCTTCATCTCAAACTCAGCAGCAAGCTTCCGCTGCATGTCGGCAATAAATTTATCTTCACCTGTAACAAATAGGTTATCCGTATACAAAAGTAGTATCACTGGATTGCCTTCCTCAACCTTGTAGAAAAGGTTTGAATCCGCTTTATTCTTGGTAAATGCCAAACTGGATAGAAAGTTGTCTATCCTACCATACCAAGTTCTGTACACATATATGACTACACCATGCTGTCTTCAAATTCATCTAGTGTATCTTCTATTTCATCACTTTTATATTTCTCTATGTTGCCGTCTGCAGCATGCTTGATCTTGAAAGATCCATATGGAAGTCATAACAAACTTCCCTTCAGGTCTTGGGACTACATCCCAAACATCATTCTTCATGATCGACGGATCATGGCATTCTTCCCATATCCTGGGAACTTCAATATCTTGAATAGATAATTTTGTTGCTGAACAAATGTTGTAGTTCTTCTTTTGTAGGAGATGGCATACAATCTTTCCTACACAACAAGTTAAATTGCATGATTAGAAAACATCTCATAGTTTTCAGAACAAATTCTTATACATAAATAAATATGTCATACAGTCATGCAATTATCTTAGCCAATGCTTCAATACAACATTTATCCATATCCCGTAACTTTCTAGTGTTAGATTTAAACCAAATAGACAAGCAAGATCTCTGATAGAAACACAATCACAAGATAACACACAATATATCCTGGGAAACCCTCATGGGGTAGAAAACCCAGTAAAGCTTTCCTCAATAAGATGATCAACCAAAATACAAGATGTGCTCCTTCTCCTCTTGACTCCTTAGCAGATCTCCTCAACTAGTGCGCACCCTTTCACGAGTGAGTGAATGATCTAATGAGGAGTTCACCTCATCTATTTATACTTGACTCTCAACTGACTAAAAGACCTGTTGGGGCCGACCTCACCTGGAGAAGTCTAATAACCCCTAAAATATAACTACAGGGCCGACCCACACATGGTGGGTCTAATAACCCTAGTTAATACTAACCCTCGGAGGAATAAACATCTCCGGATACATAATAGGATTACCTCGGAGGGATGAAACATCTCCGGAATAATAAAGTACAAATATAATATTCTTTGAAGTTACAATATTTAACACTCCCCCTTAACGAGAAGGATATTATAACAGCATCTGCAGGAGCAAGGAGTCACTACACATGATACATCTATAAATCATCGGAAGCTTTCTTCAATTCGACTTCATCAGTAACTCAACCAGTTACTGGTACATCAATATCAACATCACGATCTTTAGCATCGTCTTCACATGATCAGCTGCATCGTCGTCATACGATCAACAGTTTCGTCATCACACAATCAACGGCATCGTCATCACACGATCAGCAGCATCGTCATCACACGATCAGCAGCATCGTCATCACACGATCAGCAGCATCGTCATCACACGATCAGCAGCATCGTCATCACACGATCAGCAGCATCGTCATCACACGATCAGCAGCATCGTCATCACATGATCAGTAGCATCGTCATCACACGATCAGCAGCATCGTCATCACACGATCAGCAGCATCGTCATCACACGATCAGCAGCATCGTCATCACATGATCAGTAGCATCGTCATCACACGATCAGCAGCATCGTCATCACACGATCAGCAGCATCGTCATCACACGATCAGTAGCATCGTCATCATATGATCATACAAGTATCCTACACAACAATATGAGTATCCCACCGATACAGATAACCACATCATCAATACAAGTATCCTACCGATACAAGTAACCATATCATCAATACAAGTATCCTACCGATACAAGTAATCACATCATCAATACAAGTATCCTACTGATACAAGTAACCACATCATCAATACAAGTATTCTACCGATACAAGTAGCCACATCATCAATACAAGTATCCTACTGATACAAGTAACCACATCATCAATACAAGTATCCTACTGATACAAGTAACCACATCATCAATACAAGTATCCTACCGATACAAGTAACCACATCATTAATACCATTACTTTCTCGGAGACCATTCGTCTACGGATCAATTCAGGGACCGAAGTCCAGGGATGATACAATCCCCTTCACGTACATTTTGAACTATCAGTTCCGGGATGATGCAATCCCCATCACGTACATTTTGAACTATCAGTTCCGGGATGATGCAATCCCCATCACGTACATTTTGAACTATCAGTTCCGGGATGATGCAATCCCCATCACGTACATTTTGAACTATCAGTTCCGGGATGATGCAATCCCCATCACGTACATTTTGAACTATCAGTTCCGGGATGATGCAATCCCCATCACGTACATTTTGAACTACCAGTTCCGGGATGATGCAATCCCCATCACGTACATTTTGAACTATCAGTTCCGGGATGATGCAATCCCCATCACGTACATTTTGAACTATCAGTTCCGGGATGATGCAATCCCCATCACGTACATTTTGAACTAAGGTCCAGGGACGATGCAGTCCTATCTTCTATTCTCGGAGACCTCACGTCTACGGCTCTCTTTAGGACTGAGAGTCCAGGGATGATCCAATCCCCTCAAGTCCACCAAGGACTTCATTCTCGGAGACCTCTCGTCTACGGCTCTCTTTAGGACTGAAAGTCCAGGGATGATCCAATCCCCTCAACTGTCCACTAAGGACTTCATTCTCGGAGACCTTACGTCTACGGTTCTCTTTAGGACTGAAAGTCCAGGGATGATTCAATCCCCTCAACTGTCCACTAAGGACTTCATTTTCGGAGACCTTACGTCTACGGTTCTCTTTAGGACTGAAAGTCCAGGGATGATTCAATCCCCTCAACTGTCCACTAAGGACTTCATTTTCGGAGACCTTACGTCTACGGTTCTCTTTAGGACTGAAAGTCCAGGGATGATTCAATCCCCTCAACTGTATCTTCATCCATACAGGTACAATCATATATCACATCAAAACATGTATTCATCACATCAAAACATGTGTTCATCAAAACATGTATACGTCAACAATCACATCAAAACATGTGTACATCAAAACATGTATACATCAGTACACATCACATCAAAACATGTGTACATCAAAACATGTATACATCACTAATCAAAACATGTACACATCACATCAAAACATGTGTACATCAAAACATGTATACATCAGTAATCAAAACATGTACACATCACATCAAAACATGTGTACATCAAAACATGTATACATCACTAATCAAAACATGTACACATCTCATCAAAACATGTGTACATCAAAACATGTATGTATTCTCACTAATACATCATATCAAATCATGTATAAACGATATGTAAGAGTTCTAAATCTAAATAATTGTAAGTAGCTAACAAAACAAAAAAAAATAAGTGACAGAAATACTATGCTACTCCCCCTTTCGAGGAGGGTCCTTCTGGACTAAACCAAGCTTGTCTCGGAAGTATTCAAACTTTACTCGAGACAGAGGTTTAGTCAAGATATCGGCAACCTGATCTTCAGTGCTTATGTACTCGAGCTTGATGGCTCCTCTCTGCACCATGTCTCGTATATAGAAGTAACGGATCTCAATGTGTTTTGACTTATCATGGAACACAGGATTTTCAGTCATCTTAATGCAGCTTTGATTATCACACATAATCACAGTAGGATCCATCTCTAAGTCAAAGATTCCAGATAAGAGTTTCCGAAGCCACACCGCTTCACAGCTGGCAGAGCAAGCAGCTATATATTCTGCTTCAGCGGTACTGAGGGCCACACTAGATTGTTTCTTGCTGAACCAGGAGATCATGGCAGATCCAAGACCATAACATCCACCTGAAGTACTTTTTCTGTCTGAGACACTACCTGCCCAATCAGAATCTGAGAAACCATGCAACTTGAGTTCATTTTCTCTAAGATAGTAAAGACCATAGTCCACTGTACCTTTTAGGTACCTCATGATATGCTTTGCAGCTATAAGGTGAACCTTTCTAGGTTCTACTTGAAACTGACTTAGGGTATTTACAGCAAAGCATATATCAGGCCTAGTATTTGTCAAGTACATCAAAGATCCAATGATTTGTCTATATAGGGTTATGTCCACTAGTTCTGATGAATCATTAGCTAGTAGTTTTAGGTTGGAGTCCATGGGAGTGGCCATAGCTTTACACTCCAACATATCAAACCTTTTGAGGATCTCCACAGTATACTTACCTTGATTTAGAAATATCCCTTTTTGCTCTTGCCATACTTCTAGGCCTAAGAAGTAGTGCATTAATCCGAGATCTTTCATTTCGAATTCTGAAGAAAGCTTCTTCTTGCTTTCAATGATTTGTTTCTCATTTCCTGTTAGAAATAAATCATCTACATATAATAGCAATATAACAGGTTCATCATTCATTACCTTAAGATAGAGATTGGGGTCAGCTTTACTTTTGGTAAAGCCCATGCTTAATAAGAAGCTATCAATTCTTCCATACCAAGCTCTGGGAGCTTGCTTCAAACCATATAATGCCTTCTTCAGTTTGCATACATGGGTCCTTCCGTCTTTGACCTCAAAACCTTGAGGTTGTTCTATGTATACTTCTTCTTCAATTACACCATTCAGGAAGGCTGTCTTAACATCCATTTGATGCAATTTCCATTTCATCATAGATGCAAGTGCCATGATAGTTCTAATCGAAGTATACCTAGCAACAGGTGCAAATGTATCTTCATAGTCAATTCCCTCCTTTTGAGAGAATCCTCTGGCTACAAACCTTGCCTTGTATTTTTCAATGCTTCCATCTGCAGCATGTTTTATTTTGAAAATCCATTTGGAAGAAACCACACTTTTATCTCTTGGTTTGGGGACTATATCCCAAACATCATTTTTCATTATTGACTGATATTCTTCAGTCATTGCTTCTACCCATTCTTTCTTTTGAGCTGCTTCTTCATAGCTAGTAGGTAGTTGATCCACAAGATCACACATCAAGGCCATATAGTTGGACACTAGCTTTGGTTTCTTCCTTTCTCTAGTGGAGCCTTCAGGAGCACCATATCTTTCAGCTCCTTGTATAATATCTCTAGCCCATGCTGGTCTTCTTTTCCTAGATAATTCTGCAACAGGGGGTTCTTGTGGTTCCAGCATGTCATGATCCTCTGTTATGTCCTCCTCAGGGATGTGAACAGTATCTGAGACTCTGGGAGATGTATCTTCTTCATAAACTTCTTCAAGTTGACATTTTCTAGATTTCTTAAGAGCTGCTTCCTCATCGAAGGTTACATCTCTACTTATTTCTATATGATGAAAACCTGGTATGTAAATCCTGAAGGCTTTGGATGATTCACAATAGCCAACAAATATTCCTTTCTTACCAGAAGGATCCAACTTGGTTCTCTTTTCCTTTGGAATGTGGATGTACACAGGACACCCAAATATTTTAAGATGGCTTACTTCGGGCTTCTTTCCAGAAAACACTTCTTCTGGAGTTTTGAAATCAAGAGCACTATGAGATAATCTGTTTTGAACATATACTGCTGTTCTGGCTGCTTCAGCCCACAGATACATGGGAAGATCCTGGTCATGTATCATAGTCTTCACAGCTTCCATGATGGTTCTATTTTTCCTTTCTGCAACCCCATTTTGTTGGGGATTGTAGGGAGTGGTTAGTTCTCTTTTGATTCCAGCTTCCTTACAGAATTCTTCAAACTCTTTTGAAGTATACTCTCCACCATTGTCTGTTCTGAGAACCTTGATTTTCTTTTCTGAGAGATTTTCTATTAGAGCCTTGAACTCTTTGAACTTCCCAAAAACTTCATTCTTACCCTTTAGAAAGTATATCCAAGTTTTCCTTGAATGATCATCAATGAAAGAAAGATAGTATTCAAACCCACTTAGAGAGGTGGTGGGCATTGGACCACACACATCTGAGTGTATTAACTCCAAGATCCCTTTGGTCTTTGTTTCACTCTTTGGAAATGGGTTCTTGACATTCTTGCCTTTCTTACATCCTTTGCATGAGCCATTATGATCCACCTTCAAATCTGGTAGTCCTATGACCACCTTGCTTACATAAGGTAAGGCTTTGTAGTTAATGTGAGCTAGTCTTCTATGCCATAGCTCACTGGGGCTAGAGGTTTCATGAACAAGAGCAGCTTCTGGATGACCCTTGAGTTTATATAAACCTCCTTCCTCTTCACCAATAACAATTGCATCCTTAATGGATTTGCCTTTGGACCACATTAACACTTGTCCATCAATGAATGCAACTCTATAGCCTTTCTTGTCTAAAGCTGAGATTGAAAGCAAATTCTTCTTTAATCCTGGAACATATAGAACTTCCTTCATCTTCATGGGGGTTCCAGAATCGAGTTTGTAGTTTGCTTCACCAATTCCCTTAATGGGATATTGATAGTCATCTCCTAGAGATACCTTTTGGGGAGAATTCTTTTCTTCAAGATTTGAGAGGGTCCTCTTCTGTCCAGTCATGTGCTTTGAAGCACCACTGTCAATAAGCCATGTACCTTCACCAGGGGTTATGGATCCAGAGAGTGCGGAGAATAGAACATATTCTTCTGTATCTTCTTCTGTGTTTCTTCTTGACCTCCTTTTGAAGAAGGTCCTTTCTTCTTCTTCCCCTTCATCTCTAGGCCTTTTATTGTGAGACCTTTCTTCCTCTATTTCTTCTTCTTCACTGTCATCCTCTGCAAGATGTGCTTGATGTCTTTTGAAGTGATTACCCTTTTTCTTCTGTAGAGGGAAATCTTTAGCAATGTGTCCTAATTTGTGACAAGAGTAGCATTGGAAAGAAGAGTAATCCCTTCTTTGAGTAGATCCTCTTTTCTTGTGAAATCTGTGAGGAGGATGAGACTCCTTGAGACCACCTTTCTTGAAGTAGGATTGACTCCTTCTTCTTTTGGTATGAGTGGCCAAGGCTTGGTCATCTTCTTTGAGCAAGGCTTCTCTATTTGCAACCCTAGCCTCCTCTTGTACACAATCTTCCCAAACTACATCAAACTTCATACTTTCTTTTCTGGCACACATAGTTTGAATGAATGACTCCCAAGGTCTAGTGAGACCATTTAGAGCTGTCATCACAAGTTCATCTTCATCAAGGGTATCACCAATGGAATCTAGTTGTTCTTTGATTTGATGGACTCTTGAGAAGTAGTCTTGAATGGATTCTCCTTTGTTCATCTTGGTGCTCTTCAACTGAGTCCTTAGATTCATCTTCCTATTGATGTTCTTTCCTTCATACATTCTTCCTAGGGCATCATACATTTCCTTTGGAGTCTTCTTGGAAGACACTTGGGGAATCAAGTGGTCTTTAATGGAATCAGCTATGATTCTCTTTGCCCTAATCAGATCCTTCCTGTGTTTCTCTTTGGCTTCATCTTCTTCTGGTTCTGCAACTTCCTCCTTGATATAATGAGCAAGATCATTCTCCTCAAGAATTAGACCAATTCTGTATTTCCATGCTCGGAAATTCTCTATGCCTTCTAGCTTGTCTTCAAGCTTAGTATTTGGAGCCATCTTCTCTTGGGGGAGTCCAAGAGACAGAGTAGACTTACCTGGAAAGTTACCTTTTACTTTTCCGGAATCTGGAACAGAATTTTATCGCACTTTTGGTAGAATTAGGGTTTGAATTTCCCGGAGTTCTACCCAACCAAAAAGTTCGATCTATAGCTCAAAAGAATGCTCTTGAGAAGGGATACCCAGCCATATAATCAGAATTCAAAAATTACAACTTTTTTCTGAAACCAAAATCTGACGTATCGCACTTTTGGTAGAATTAGGGTTTGGATTTCCCGGAGTTCTACCCAACCAAAAAGTTCGATCTATAGCTCAAAAGAAAGGTATTGAAAAGGGCTATCCAGCCATGCAACCAAAAATCAATAATATCAACTTTGGGCTGAAACCCTAACTTCACCAAAGAGAGAGAAAGAGGTATTCTTACCTTGTGAAAGATGTCCTATTCAGTTTGGCTCTGATACCATGTTAGATTTAAACCAAATAGACAAGCAAGATCTCTGATAGAAACACAATCACAAGATAACACACAATATATCCTGGGAAACCCTCATGGGGTAGAAAACCCAGTAAAGCTTTCCTCAATAAGATGATCAACCAAAATACAAGATGTGCTCCTTCTCCTCTTGACTCCTTAGCAGATCTCCTCAACTAGTGCGCACCCTTTCACGAGTGAGTGAATGATCTAATGAGGAGTTCACCTCATCTATTTATACTTGACTCTCAACTGACTAAAAGACCTGTTGGGGCCGACCTCACCTGGAGAAGTCTAATAACCCCTAAAATATAACTACAGGGCCGACCCACACATGGTGGGTCTAATAACCCTAGTTAATACTAACCCTCGGAGGAATAAACATCTCCGGATACATAATAGGATTACCTCGGAGGGATGAAACATCTCCGGAATAATAAAGTACAAATATAATATTCTTTGAAGTTACAATATTTAACATCTAGATGCCTTCCAATCTCTACCAGAACATTGTTAAGAGTGTGCACAACTCCCAACATGTCAGCAAAGAGGTTTCATTCTAGATAAGTAGCAATGGAATGTTGTACAGTGCCATAGGATACTTACCCATGCATATTAGTAGTATACTGTTCATCAATGCAACTATTCTAATATGCATAATACACAACCTAATTCTAGGAACATCAGTATATACATTATTGAACAGTATTATTTAAACAATAAAATATGCAAGTAATGAGAATTCAAATACTTATCTTTGTTTGTTTGTTGGGTTGACTCCCTCTCAGTCTTTGCTTCTTTTCTGCAACTCCATTCTTATGTGGATTGTGAGAAGTGGTCAACTCCCTCTGAATATCTGCATCCTTGCAGAAACTATTGAAGTGTGCTCCTTTGCTTTCTTGCAGGAACAACTGGAGTGTGCTCCCTCTTGATCTTTGCTTCTTGGATTACATGTCCTTGAACTTACATCCATCCTTAATCACTATGCATGCTTATTAGTATCATCATTGTGTTATCCTTGAGGTATCATACATAATCACACATTTATTAGTATAATCATAATACTGTCAAAACACAATAATCTTAAACATGTATATTCATGATCATTCACAGATAATAAACATTAGTATTCAAGGTTTTAGGGAAGTCTTCTTTTACTCATAGATATTCTTATTTGATCATAGGACTCTTCTGTTTAGTTGAATCATCAATCAAGATAAGAGATATAATATGCATAAAACCCGTGATTATTCAAACCTATACCTTCATGATTCTTCTGGTTAGTCATATCATCAATTATGGTAAGAAACATAATATGCATACAACCATGATTATTCAAACCTATGACTTCATGAATAATCATTATCAACAACACAACAGCATAAGATCCTAACACAAGGTAGGATTCTAGCTTGATATAGGAAAAACATGCCTAGATTAGCATGCTAGCTAGTTATGTCTAACATACCCGCATAATGTCTTCTGGTTCTCTTCAGTGACTTGTGCTAGTAACCTGCATGTCTCATAAGTTAACCATTGTAGAACCAAGTTATACATACCTCGAAACTAGATCTTCTATATGATCCATGACAATGGATGAATCTTTGTCTTCATGTTACCATGAGCATATGTTCTTGAAGTAGAACATGATTTGACTTTCCTGGTGTACCTTTTGTGTTAGCAAACAATCATAAACCTCATACAACATCACAATGCATTAGTACAATCATAAGTGGCAAAACCTTAATCAATGAATATCTTCTATTAAGGTGATACGACAAGTCCAGTAATTAATCAAGATTGTACTGTAATGATATGAAGACAAACATATGATAAACTTAACCATGAAACATACCTATAATCCATACCTATCAAGATTGCTTGTAATATTCTTATGGAAGGCCTTAGCCTCATCTCCCTCTAAGACAGGAACTTCTTCACTTATGTAGGTGACCAATCCATCTTCTTCTAGGATTAACCCAATCCACTTGATTTGCAAGAACTGGACCTGGAGCTAGATATGGGTTTGTCAGAGAAACCCCAAAAAATCAAACTTTGAATTTCAAACTTCCGAAAGGATAGAAATATGCGCCTTGATGAGCTGATCAAGCTGGTATATTCAGAATTTGAAAACTGCAAAGTTTCACTCCTCAATTTTTCTTTTGAAACTTTCGGATTCACTAGACGTGACCCTGAACTGGGGTTTGATGAATTCCACTCTTCATCCCAATCAAAAGGTTTGACCCAAATCTCTAAGCTTCTATTTTTCTGAGGATCTTCCAGCCGTGGTCACAGATTTCAAAAATTCACATTTTTACAGAAGCCCTAATTTTCCACTTTTCTTATCAAAATCCCGAACTAGGGTTTGATCAAGCCCGGCCTTCTGCCCAACCAAAAATTCTGATCTTGGTCTCTAAATTTTTATTTTGATGAGTAGCATTCAGCCGTGGTCTCCGATTACAAAAATTCCAACTTTCTCCGAAGCCCTAAATTCCGGAAGCCATGAATGAAGGTACTAAAAACTAATTCTGTTTTGACAGAAATATGTACCTGATTTTTTCTGGTGTAACTCTGAACCGTTTTATCCATAGGGTCTGAAACATTTACTTGAGATAGCCCGATTTGTTATCTTTCCATCCCGATAGGTTTGATCTCAATTGGATTCTCTGAGAGAGAGTTATGCCAAGTGTCGCAATGTGACCTTTTTATGGGATAATACAGGAGAGCGAACTTGTACTGCATGCAACGTGTTGCTGCTTCAACTTCGGCCTCTGAAAACATTTCCTGACATAGCACAATCTGTGTACTACCTGTCACTTTTTACTAAATTGCATTTGGAGCTTTCTAGCCCAAGTTATGAACTTTTTCCCAAGGTCACCTGGTTTTGACTCAGATCTGGAAGAGGCAGAAACCCTATATTGTACAGATCATAAATCACAAAGTACAACGAATTAGATATTGTCCTTTGGACACAAGTTACATGGGGATTTAATATTCAACCTGCAAAGGTTTCATATCCGAAAACTTCTCCAAAAGGTATTTTTAGTGAAAGTCTACGATGACTGGTTTTTGCTATATCAAGCCCTTGCATCATAAGTGCAACAAGTGTCATACATGTCATATCATGCCTTCTTTCAGGCTAGCTCTGATACCATGTTAAATTTTCAGAATTTACTTCAATCTGATCTAGGATCTTAACTGAGAGAACAACATGTACAACAAATCTACAGCATATCAATCATGGACACAATAATGCAAGCACACAAGAGACACCGAGTTTACTTGGGGAAAACCATAAAGGTGAAAAACCCCAATAACTTCCTCAGAGATAGATAGAGAAATGATACAACCAGAATACAAGAGATAGTCTTCTCCTAGCAGTAGAGCCTCCTCCTCCACAAATGCGCCACTCTACCAGGTGTGAGTGAGAGAATAGAATGTGCAAAATGAGAGAGACACACTCTGTATTTATACATGAACTTGACTTGACCTTTACTCAACTAGGTCAGCCTCAACTTAACCACTTAACATAATGCTGACTGGGCCGACCCCCACTGGGGTGGTCTAATGACCCTTTGACCCACATGGCCGACCCCCAATAGGGTGGTCTAATAACCCTTTGACCCACATGACTTATACAGGGCCGACCCCAACAAGGTGGTCTAATAACCCATCAAGTATAAGTTACGACACTTACAATATAAATGACGACACTTCCGTATAGAGGAATAATAACATCTCTATAGGAATACAACCACTTCCGTATAGAGGAATAATTACATCTCTATAGGAATACAATATACATATATGTGAAATACATTCTGAAGTTACATATACATTAACACCAACTAAGGTTCGAATTCTCCTAGGTGATTCAAATTCTCTCTGTTGTAATATAATTGTTTATTATACTAATTATTGAATAGTGTGACATTATTTTGCTTCTATATGAGTTATGCTGCATAGTTATTCTTCCACTATTTTTTGCTGCATTTTTCACTCTTATTCAATTTTTCTGCTCATTCTTTCTTTGTGAGGTATCCTCGGCTCTTAGATCTGTTGTGACATGGAATTTCACACCTCCATATAGATGAATCAATATTATATGAAGAAGAGCACCTCAAATCTCATGCAGTGCATTAAATCACTGAACTCAGTCTTAGGATGAACCCACCCATTAACTGAAATATTTCCCACTTAGTTAGGTGGATAAATTAACTATCATCATGCAAGTGTCCCAACTCAAGTGTCTTGTTTTAGTTTAACATAAGTGTCATCTTTTAGTTTAAGATAAGTGTCGTCATGCAATAACACTTAGTTAACTAGATATTCTTTGTTATCACTTAGTTAACTCTCTTTAACTGATTCTTTCTTGTTAACATCACTTTAGTGATCAATTTGAGCTCTCTAATTAATTGAGGCATACATTGTGGATTTAATTGAAGCTTAACAATTTGAGTTCACTTAATCATCTCATGAGAAATTTGAATTCTCATTTTCATTACGCATTTATATTTATCTCTTATCTTTACTGCATGGTCAATATGTGTTAACTTTAATTATCTATGATATCATATTATACTTATAACATTTTTCAGATGCTGTGATCATATTATATTACTCTCAGACCAAATGATCATATGCTAAAGTAATTCACTCTAGAGGTGGCTAGTCTCTAAAGGATACTTAATATAAATTGGTAATCATGGTTAGTAATACATCACACAACAATAATGCTTCAACATGCAAATCATCTACCTCCATAACGGGACGTTCACCCCATGGGTACCTACTATAATTGGAGGTCCACATGAGAATCGGACTTGACACACAAGTCATGAGCCTTGTCCAACAAGAATTTACAACATCATCACTTTGATACATCAAAGCATTCACGTTAAAACATGAGGAATAACATTTTACAATTGAAGGCTTAGTCATTGTTGATTCCAACTCAAGAATCTACTCGAAGTTCCTGAGTCCAACTTAGGATCCTTACCTCAACACATGAGGCCCAATCCTAGTTGCACAAGGTTGGCTTGGAGAATGACTCGTGATGATGTACATTTAACAAAAAATAGGTGTCCTATGAACTTTTTGGAGAAACAAAATAGAAAACAATGTGTATAGTGATTTTAGTGAAAGGTACAATGTAGGAGGTCAGAAAGGTTCTCACCTTAGTGTGGCATTTTTGTGGAAACAATTTTTAAAGTCAATCAATGCAACTTATCTATGACAGATTGTTTGTGTGTCGGTGCTCCCATTCCTATGATTTGTGGGATGGGTTAATTTTGATACAACTGTGGTATTGGGTTGTTTGAAGCGTATCCTTTAGGGAATTCTCTTATGGTTGTGGGTCCAAGAGGGGTCAAAATTATGTTGTTCAAAAGAACAAGGTTTTGAGTGGGTGAAGTGGTATTAACATGAATTGGGTCCATGTCATCTACTCCAACATAGGTGAGTGTGGGTGGTAAGCCTAGATATTCCTCTAAAGAAAGAGATGAAGTATCTTCACTAGTATACAACACTAACAATGATTACATATTGATGATATCAAAATTTATAATTGTATCCTGTGCTAGATGTAATATCCCTCTTGAGGAAAAAGTAATGGGTTTGCGAGGGGGAGAAGGCTTGTCTTGCAACTACATTTTTTCTAAGCATAAGGCTCATTTTCTATGTAGGATGAGACATTAGAATGAGTATTGAGTTAATAAATTGCATGACCAACATGGGAAAGTAGCAGATAGGCAATTAAGTGTATGTGTTTGGATTAGTTGACTCACTATGTGGTCAGGTGGATCCATGCCTATGGTATATAGGATTATATGAGTGTGCTTCCCACATGATCAACAACTGTCTTGATCCTCCTTTGAGATATTTGATGCAATGACAATGTAGATGGAGGTAATATTTTTGGGTACTTGTTTAGGTCTATCAACCATGGGGTGTGTGAGGAAAATGGTAACCAATGAATCCCAAAATCAAGGGAGTTCAATATAGTGATGCATATACTGACGAAACTCCAAACAAATTGTCCAGGCATGATTGGTGTGTAATGTTTTGGTTTTAGTTTTGGTAGTGGGATGGACAAGGTGGTTGGAATGCCATGTTCTTAAGAGATAGCACCATGAGTAGAACTAATGGGTGTGTTGAGCAAATTCTTTAGCTCTGATAATCAGGGGAAAAGGTTTGGTGCATGCCATATTATACCACACAAAGAACAAGATTGGTTGTTTCTAGGGATAGGGAGATTAACTTGCACCATCAGGGATTTAAAATTTGGTTGATTGAAACACGCTAATGTTGTTTTTAATTGTGACTGGTGGCGACATTGTAACTAGTGGGACTAAACTTGCATGTGTTATTGATGGTACTTTTGCAGGTGAAACCAAAAAAAATTTATATTGGGTTTTTCTTTTGGTACCACTTATGGATATGGTGGTGTTAGGTACCAGACTTATAATCCAAAAGTGAGCCATTGGAATGCATGTTGTGCATCACTGGGGTCACTTACACCCACGTGGGGGGAAATAAGAAAGGATGTAAAACATTGGCGTTACTAATGGAATTATGATTTGGTGCCTTCCATGACTAATTTAAAGTTCACATGTTCACGAAAAGGGGTGCCTTGCATTCTGTTTTCAGAGGTGAAGATCATGCACATAATATCATCTGTGGATGCAGGGATAACTTATGGAGGTCTAGAGTATACCCCCAACAATACAAAGTCTTTATAAATTCTGAGATCCATGTCCTGATATGATGAGTGATATTCTAATCCAATGATGGGTAGTATATTCTCGTGGATTTATTTCGAGCAAGGATCATAGTATGTAAGAAGGTTCAAGGTGATTATTTTCCCATTGTGGGGGAACATCATGGTGTGGAAAACTAATGAATCAATTTCCTTCATGGCATACACAGAGCTATGTACCAATAGAATGTTGTAGTCAAGCTAATAATGACTACTGGAATACATAAGAGTAACATTTTCCTCCATAGATCAATGGGGGAATTTTGGTACAATCCCTATGGTTTTTATGGTATACCATCATAAGAAAGAATATAAATATATGATGGGACAAATTCTTGTAATCCTAGGCTCTTCCACACGTGTCTTTACATCACACAAGTTGACACTTATTTATCCATGATGCATCTATGAATGGTTATAATCTTGATGGTGACAGTGATTTGGAAGGAAACTGCTGAGGGTAGTTGTGGCTCATTGTTTTCAAGGTCGAAGGCCATTAAGCGTGAATTAGCATGGTCATTGGTGCCTAATGCAGATTGTTGGCATGGGATTAGTCCGCATGAAGTGCGGAAGCAGGTAGTGTAAAGAAGGACCATCCGCTGAAGAAAGGGTCATTCACGGAGAACAATGAGGCGATGAAAATGCGGAATTGGTTTAGTTAGTTAGAATAGGTCATGTGGACCGTTTTGTAACCATTTAGTTTCATATAAATAGGAGTATAATTATAATCCTAAGGGCATCAGAGATCATAGTTGAATCGAGGAATGATATGTTCTGAACTGCTTTGTATCCGCGATAGGATGTTTTGACTGTTTCTGTGAAGGTTATTCCAAAGGTTTTGATGAATGCATGAAGATGTTCGATTATGGCTATATCTTTTGTCTCTATTTCTATTAATTGATGAATGTTGTGTTTGCAAAATGCTTTTTCGTTTGGTAATTATTGTTTATGCGAATGATTGATTAAACCATGTTGATGTGAATGTTGTTTATACATTGGATATACGAAAATAATGAATAGATGTATGAATTGTTAGTATGATGCAAAGACATAATCTCTGGTTTCTACAGTTCTAAAGTGCAGTTTGATGCATGTCCTCTCTCCACTGTGGCAACTTGATTCCTGCACCCACCTTATCCATCTCAGGTGACACTTCGCTCACTCTGTGAATGTTTCTAAAAAGGGTAAAAACTTTTTGAGCCGGTGTGTAAGGGAGTTTTGTTGATGGTTTGTTGATGACGGTGCGAAGTGAACTGCTATCGACAGTTGCTGTGTCAAAAAATGGTTTCGTTGTTGTGACCTTGAAGAAGGAAGATAAGGACATGCTATGGCAGCCGAAGAAACCGAAGATCCAAGACTGGTTTGAAAAGAGAGCAGAAGAATTCACGGAAGGAGAAAAGCAGAACCCTGGATAGACAGTAAGCAGTTGGTTGTAGAAGTACATTTATTCGGATATCCATGATATATACTTCTGCGAATTCCCAATACTATTGCATGAGTGGTTAACATAGCTAATGTTTAAGAAGATACATTACCAAAAGACTGTACCGGACCATTGGAATCCAGGATTGAGTCGATAGCTGAAATGAATCGACAATAAAGTATCATGAGTTTTTGACTTCTGGGTAGACAGTATCTTAGAATGGTAAATCACCGAGTTTTTCGTCTTCACAATCAAATCATACAATGATGCAGAAAGGAAGTTTTTCAAAGGACCCAGGGGGAGATTCCTATTTTCGTTGAAACTATGGATTAAGATGCTCATCTTCGAAAAGGGCATATTAAGGATGAACTGTGACAAGTATAAGTTCACGTGTGAGTAATTTGTGGGTACTACGTGGATGCACGTCTAGTATAAAGATGCGGGGTAGATAAACATGAGCGATGAAAAATATTTAAGGGAAACTGATGAAGAGTGTGGTACCTTGAGCAGTGGGGTGATATTCCAGCATCCTGAGAAGAAGAGGAGGACTGAGAGAGAGTCTCCTGAGAGGACCGAAAAATAATACTGCAAAATGGGACCATAAGGGAGGAAGCAACCTTACTGCGACGAAGAAAGTGAATAGGCTACCCCAGAAGTAGCAGAAAGGTGGGCCCTAAGCTACAACGTACCTTCAACTTCGTGCACTACTCATAATTTGATAAAAGAAAATACAAGTTATTTGCAGAGTTTCCTTGCGTGCCAGAATAGTAGTAAGAGTAGCGCATCGGTAAACCATAATAGTAGAAATACAAGAATGGCAGGTGACGAAGCAAAGATGCCAACCTTCCAAGGTAACGGGATCGAAGATTCTGAACAATATGGGTTTTTGAGCAAAGTAGTATGAACCATGAAGTAGGTCTAGGATGAAGATATAAAGAAGGGACAAATAGCGACGACCCTCAAGGGCCGTGTGATAGATTGGTATATGAAGTTTACTAAGGTACTAGGTTGAACTCTAGGTAAAATATTGCCATAGATCAAAGCAGGGATGATCGATGAATTTAGGAAGCCAAAATCCGAGTCACAGTACATTACTGAGCTCAAAGAAATCAAACAATTTCTCAATGAGTCAGTATGGGACTTCCACCAGCAATACAAAACACTAATGGCGAAAGTGATTTTTGGGATGAATGATATGCAGCACAAAGAATGGTTTATCGTTGGGTTGGTGCCACACATTTGCGTGCCACTGATGCAATAAAAGGTAGCGAGTCAAAAAGAAGCACTGGATATCGCAATGAAACTGGAGGTGTCAACAATCGGTGAAACATGTTTGGGTATGGATCGAATATAAGCACAGGTGGAAAACTTGATGATCTAACTACAAGACATGAAGAAAGGGAAAGAGGCTCGCGAAGACATCTGGTGCACTACATGTAGGTGTAACGTTCCCATTATTGACCCCATTACATTCAATTGTAATTGATGTAATATTGTTATGAAATCATGGTGAGGAGCTCAAGGCCAAGGCCCTACCATCGATTTAGTGATGCATATGGCATGTGTGTTAGCCAGGCGCATTGGAATTTCAATATCATGTAAGATGCATTTTAAGAAAAATACCCACAACTAGCTATGCAATGCAACAAAGAGATGGGGGCATGATTTTACAAGGAATTGGGAGGGAAAACATTCAAACCCTTGAACCAATCAAGTGAAGCCAAGTGTCAATGAGAGAACCATCAAACCCTCAACTACCCATGTTGACGTTTGTACCCAATCATTGATTTCTCCCAAGAGTTGGTTGATGTAGTTAATGCCTTGGGGAATGGGAGGTATGGTTGTCCAAATTCGGGTATGGGCAAGCCACCCTGCATGGGAAATCCCATTTTGCTTCTTGGGAAAGAAAAGAGCCATGAATTACTCCCCAAGCCATTATCCATCAACCAATTCCTCTCCCTCACGTGGGGGGATCCACCTGGGCGTTTTCTAGCCATGTTTTTGGGTGTTCTCCTTGATCCTCAGCTAGGATAAGGGCATGTTTGTATTGTATACTAGTGGGGAAGATGGAAAATCGAATTGGGGTTCCATAGAGACCATTATGGTTGTTAAATGCTGAGAGGGTTGGGGAGAAATCATTTTTCATCCCTGTGAATATTTTTCCTCATCCCACAATTCGTTTTTGGATGGAAACAATTTGGGAAAGCCCAAACCCATGGCCATCTTGTTGGAAAGTCCATTGCTTTGGCTTGATCTTGAGTGTAAGCCTCCAGGGTTTGAATGCAGCCTGATAAACCCAGTTGTGCACTGGCTTGGCAAAGAGGAAATGAGAAATGGGTTGTGAATGGGTGAATGTGCCCTTTTCCTTGTGAGAATCATGCCCAGCTCGGGGGTGGCCTTTGGACGGGCTCAATATAATCTGTCAAAGAGCCTATGGCTGGGTGGAACATTGTAGTGACATAGCTAGTTGCTTAGGGCAGTTGCAAAATGGAGATAAGTGTTTTTATGCCTATATATTTACTTCTGCACTATATTAATTTAATGACTGTTGATATGCTGTATGCATGAGTAATGTGGGTGGATGTTTTAATTCTACTGTACATAATTTTTCTTGTTTTCCATCTGCACACATCTCTTTTAATGATATGAATCTAATGAGTGGGCTGAGTCTTATGTGAAAGCCCCAGATATTGCCATCAGTTACCCTTCCTTGCCTTGGATGGATGGGTGGGTACGTTACAGTAGGACAAGAAAACACCACAAGGATTAGTGCCTAGAGTTTCAAGAATATTTGCAATCGGGTGCACCAAATCCCTTCAGCCAGGGAGGGTATCCTTGGTGTTGCATCTGTCAATTGAGAGGGAATCGACTGGAAAAATGTGTGTATATGCAGTAGATGGTGTCGAAACTAGCGAACTTGTATTGCAAGTTGTGTCAATTGGTTGGTCATAATGAGAAGGAATGTAGAGCTTATTACCTACTCCAAGAGAGGACTACGGATACATACTTCATGAAGGGAGAAGAGTAGCCACCAGTATAGCAACAACGGTAGTATAGTCAACAACAGCCTCAATATATTCCGCAACCACAGTATGGTCAACCGTAGTATGGTCAACCGACGTATCCTCAACCACAATTTCAACAACCGCAATACGGTCAATTGCAATATCCACTTCCACACTATGCTCAACCCTAGTACCCACCATACGGGCCACTACGAGGAGGTGTCCGAGGGTGGTTCTGCTGTGGCCGAGGTACTAGTGCCGACCGAGGAGGAACTGCTAGACGAGGTCAAGGACCCATTATATTTTACAATTGTGGGAAGCAAGGGCACTATCAGAGGGATTTCCTGAATCCATCACCACAGTGAACTTATTGCAGCACTATGGACCATGGGGTCGAAGATTTTCCTCAACTCATTGCGAAGTGGAAAACTAAGAACCTACCCCCACCTCCGCAAAATCAAAATCAGAGTCAGAATCCACCAGTGGTATAGAAGATGTCAACATAAGTTAGAAGTCACAATGCGACTGTTGGAATAGTGACTCGAGGAGGAGTTGTGACAGGGGCTGACAGGTCACAGGATGGCATCCAACCAATAATAAGGAAACATGTCACATTTGATGCAAAGGTAGAAAGGGGTATTTTTCTGAAAATATAGGAAGCAGTGAGGCAGTTAAGGAAACCACCTCCTCAATAGGAAGTAGTTACATACGACATGCCAACGCTATTTGACACAACAAATTCGCAGAGGAAAGAACACACCTTACGAGCCTTTTTGGAGAGTTTCCTGGACCGTAGTTGGCCTAGTCTCCAGTGCAAATGTGCCTAGCCAACCAAGGTAAGGTCATCCCACTCGATCGCCTATGCTAGGTCCCTGTTGATATTGAAGGCCTCAAGACTTATGCAGATTTGGATATGATCAAAATTGTGGACAATACCAGTCGTTACTCAACACTGCTAGGGATAGATTGGGTGATGGATAATCCAACTATTATCAACTTCAAGAAAATAATTATGTCATTCGAGAACCAAGAAATAAGGGTTGTCACACCTCTTGACCCTGCAGAAGGGAAAAGGTATGCAAAACTATCGAGGGATGAGTTCACCGAGGGATGGGATAATATCTACAACATTTCTGAAGATTATATCAACCCCCCTGTGGATGGAGAATTAGAGTGCTGCAATAGCAGTTCAGCACCATCATATTTAGATGAAAAACTAGAAAATTGGCAGAACCTGCTGCATGAAGTGTCATTTAGGAGGTGCACAAGGATCACTCAATCGCTGTGGAGGGTAGCCACCAAAAAGTACTATCTACCAACATATGACGGATTTCCCAATTTGGATACATTTCTCACTGAATTTGAGGAAAAATTTGCAGAACCATAGCAACTCTTGGCCTTGGAAGAAGCCCTGAAGGCTACACTAGCGCGATGGTGGGCAGCGCACAAATCCACCATAACTACCTGGCGACTATGTCACCACCTCATGATGGTTAGGTTCAGTGATGTGGAAGGATATAGCAGGAGGAAGTTCGATGGCATAGTTGATCCAAAGGTACATCTGGCTGAATGCAAAAGAAAATGGGGACTACAAGTGAAAGAGGAGTGGATCCATGCATTTATTCACACATTGGATGCAGCACCGCAGAGTTGGTATGTCGCAACAGAACTGTGACATAGAACAATATATTTCGAACAACTAACAGTTGTCTTTATCCAAACGTTTAGTTTCTTCGACGAAAACCCGTTCATACATAGTGCATTACAATGATTCGGGAGAAGGTATTGGAGGCAGTCCCAACAGAGCAACCAATGGGGCTTCAATGGAATGCGATACCAGAAATGTTAATGGAATGCTACAATATCACAGGAGAGCTAGATGATCCAAGGGCTACGTATATACCGGATTCAAAAGGAAGTCGCAGTGTTGAGGCACCAGAAATACCTTCCAACAAGTTTAAGCAACCATTGAAAATCAAGAAAGTGAACATTGGGTCGAAGGAGAATCTGAGGTTCATGAGTATTCGATATTATTTGGATGAATCATCGTGAAGATGACTGATCTGTTGCATGAGTTTCATGACTTGTTGCCAATGAAATTCTTGCAAATGAAAGGAATTTCTAGGGACTTAGGCGAAATGAAAATTCCCCTGAATCCCAATGTAAAGCAAGTCAAGCAGCGGCCCTACCGGTTGAATCCAAAGTACAAGGAGCAGGTGAAGGATGATATTGAAAGAATGTTGGAAGTAGGAATTATCGAGCAAGTTGAAGAATCAGAGTGGATCATCCTGATGGTGGTCTAGGATAAGAAAACTGACGAAGTCACGATCTGTGTCGATTTGCTAAAGTTGAACGACGCATGCTTACATGATCCATTCCCTAACCCATTTATAGATGAAGTGTTAGAAGGAGTGGATGTTCAGGAAACATGCTCCTTCACAGACAGATTCTCCGACTACCATCAGATAAAGATTGTGAAGGAATATCAAAACAAGATAACTTTTGTCACCGAATGGGGATGTTTTCAATACATGGTGATGCCATTTGGTCTGAAGAATGCACCTGTGATCTTTCAAGATTGGTCGTTGCGACGTTCAAGGACTACACCCATAATTTTCTTGCAGTCTTTATGGAGGATTGGACGGTGTATGGGTTGGTCAAGGATCATGTTGCAAATATGCAGTTGATGTTGGAAAGATGTTACCAGCACCATATTTCGTTAAACTTGAAAAAGTGCATTTTCTGCGCTCCATTTGGGATTTTACTAGGGCACATAGTTTGTAGGGACAGAATGTTGGTTGACCCTGCAAAGATCACAATTATTGTCGACCTACCACCACTGACAATAGTCAAGTAATTGAGAGTGACATTGGGACACACATGGTACTACATAAAGTTTATCTAAGGGTATGCAGCAATCACGAGGCCAATGTAGAAGTTGTTGAAGAAAGATGCCAAGTTTGAATGGAATGAAGAATGCTAGAAGAGTCTGGATATACGAAAAGAAAAGATGGTTGCAGCCACCATACTCACATTCCCAAATTGGACGAAGGAGTTCCACGCTCACGTCGATGAATCATCAGTCACATTAGGATTCATATTGGCCCAACCAGGAGAAGATGCAATAGACCACCCAGTAGCATTTGCAAGTAGAAAGCTATCTAATACGGAGAAGAATTACATGACTAAAAAAAGGGAGGGGTTGGTGATGGTCTATGCCTTACAAACGTTTCGGCACTATCTCTTAGGTGGGAACTTTAAAATGTTCGTCGATCTTTTGGCACTAAAATACCTAGTGAACAAGCATGTGGCGGGGGCAAAGATATTTTGATGGCTGTTACTCTTCCAAGAGTTTGACTTTGAGATAATCGTTAAGCCAGGGCAACTGAATGCTGGAACAGACCAGTTGTCACAGATAGAGTCCAAAGAAGAGACAAGGAGCATTGAAAAAGGATTGTTGGATACTCATTTGTTTAGGGTCAGAATGGTTGATGACCATTAGGAACAAGTCATTCATTTTCTAGCAACAGGAGAGGTTCCAACAGGATTCACTACCAATCAAAAGAAGCAGCTAGTCGTCAGAGTTGCAAATTTTCAATTGATTGCATGGAAATTATGTAAGATGGGACCAGCTTAGATTCTTTGACGATATGTCCTTCCGCATGAGAAGGAAATGATTTTAGCAGAATCACATGATGGGATCATTGGAGGACACTACGGAGGTCGCACCACTGCGAGGAAGATCCTTTGAGCAAGATTATGATGGCCAATGATGCATGGCGATGCTACGAACTATGCAAAAAGTTGCGACGTGTGTCAACGGATAGGGAAGCCATCATGAAGGGACAAAATGCCACTAGTACCTCAATTGACAGTGCATGATTTCAATAAATGGGCAGTTGACTCCATGGGACCGATCAACCCACCAGGAAAAGAACAGGGTCACGTTACATAATCAATGCGACAGACTATTTGACGCGATGGGAGGAAGCGACACCAGTGAAAGATTGCTCAGCTGTGACTGCAGGAATATTCCTCTTCGATAATGTCGTCACCAGGTTTGGGTGCCCAAAGATACTAATGAGTGACCAAGGGACTCATTTTTTTAATCAGACAATCGCAGCAATGATAGTGGAGGAATTCAACAAAATTTTGGAGCATGCGCTTATGAAAGTATGCAACACAAATCAGGATGATTGGGATTTGAAGATCCTTGTGATACTTTGGGCGTATCGCACAACTTGCAAATGTTTGACTAGTCAGACACCGTTCAAACTTGTCTATGGGAAAGAAGCCGTAATGTCGATGGAGTATATTATCTCCAGTCTACGAATTGGAGTAGCCACATGCATGAGCGATGAAGGAGAACTAGAAGAATGATTGGAACAATTGGTACAACTTGATGAGGATCGGTTCATCGTAGGATTTCATCAGAAGTTAGAAAAGGATCGGCAGAAGGCTTGGCATGACCGACATGTTAAACCAAAGCACTTTCAGTTCGGAGATATGGGTCTGTTGTATGTTAGTAAGTTTTCAAAACACCGAGGTAAGTTACAAATGCATTGGTTGGGTCCCTACATAATAAATTTTGTTACTGATGGAGGTGCGATGTAGTTGAAGAGTTTAGACGACATGTTGTTTGCAAAGCTAGTAAATGGGAATCAGTTGAAGCCCTACCTCTATGACTAGGAACATAGAGGCTGAGAAACACACGAGTGAAAAAAAAAAATCAATTATGAAAAAAAGTGGAAAGCATGGCCAGTCGGGTCACTCGTCCATGCTCCACACGTTTGGCACGCAACAGTCAAATCCACGCATGATCACTACGGCTCAGCATCACCAGAAGACGACAGAGGAGGATGATAGCAAAATCGGGTGGTTGTGGATAATATTTTGCAAATGATGATCAAGTGTTCTGCAACAAGCATAAATACCGGTGTCAGAATTAAAGAACGCAATTCGAAGCAAAGAGAGTTTGAAGAGGAGAATCAGTCAGTTGTATGGCGAGTCAGTAAGTTAGATGAAGAGGGTTAGGAAGTTGTGTGAGCAAGCCCAAGGAATTTTTGGAAAGGAGAAGTGAGCTAGTTGCAATGGTGCATTTCATCTCTAGCGGAAGCACTCCAGGTGCGCTAAGGGAAAGAATGATGAGTGTGCATGAACAACCCATGAAGGAAGTGGCACAAACAGTTGGGAGGGACATATATGAAGTCCCACCTGAGATGTCTAAGAAAGTTGTAGCAGTTAGAAGATCCATGGTCCCTCCAACCACCAGAACACTAGGGGTGGAGACACGTCAGCTCCACCAGTGGATGGTCAAATGTGTGAAACAGATGTGCTAGAGCAGTTGTCCTGTATCACGATTTGGCGACGCCAATGAACTTTTCCCCATATCGCAGCAAGCCTGAAGCCCAAGAGCATGTGCAGAAGAGGTAGATGGTCAAGGTTTCAAGATACTGGAGGATGAGTTCGAGGTATACGATCAAGGTTTCAATAGATTGGAGGATGATTCTAAGAAGTACATGACAGTGATCTCCAGACGTCAAAACAGCTTTAGAAGTCTACCACAGTGATAGACAAGAATAGTACCAGAGGTGTGCAACTGAGCTGGCTCGAGGGCGAGCCACAAGTTTGTGTTGGGGGCATGTTGGCATGGGATTAGTCCGCATGAAGTGTGGAAGCCGATAGTGCAAAGAAGGACCATCCACGGAAGAAACAATCATTCGCGGAGAAAAAGGAGCCAACGGAAATGCAAAAGTGGTTTAGTTAGTTAGAATAGGTCATGTGGATCGTTTTGTAACCATTTAGTTTCATATAAATAGGAGTATCATTGTAAGCCTAAGGGCATCAAAGATGATATTTGAATCGAAGAATTATATGTTCTGAACTGCTTTGTATCCGCGATAGGATGTTTTGACTATTTATGCGAAGGTTATTCCGCAAGTTTTGATGAATGCATGAAGATGCTCAATTATGGATATATCTTTTGTCTTTGTTTCTATTAATTGATGAATGTGGTGTTTGGGAAATGCTTTGTGGTTTGGTAATTATTGTTAATGTGAATGATTGATTACACCATGTTGATGCGAATGTTGTTTATACATTGGATATGTTAAAAAAATGAATAGATGTATGAACTGTTAGTATGATGCAAAGACATAATCACTGGTTTCTGTAGTTGTAAAGTGCAGTTTGATGCATGTCCTCTCTCCACTACTGAAACTTGGTTCCTCCAGCCGCCTTATTCATCTCAAGTGAGACTTCGCTCGCTCTACGAGTGTTGTTGGAAAGAGTAAAACATTTCTAGTCTGCTGTATAAGGGAGTTATGCTGATGGATTGTTGATGACAGTGCGAAGTGAACCCCTATCGACAGTCATTGTGTCAACACAGATAGTACTTTCCTCTTTCGAGAAGCGAAATATTGGAGGGCTTCTAACATTGACAAGGTGGAGGGGTAATGGGACAAATCATCCACAATGCTATAATTGTGTGCAACTTTCATATGGGTGTTATTGTGAAATTTTGCACAGTTGATCTAGAGACAAAAAAAATCCTCACTTAATTTCACATAGATGCAAAAGAAAATTGGGAAGAGAAAATGTGCAAGAACACAAGAATATTGGAACTCAATTGGAATAATTTCCATGCTTTTATTAATCAACAATTTGTTTACATTTATAATACATCCTCAATAGAGAAATTCGTGAGCCTTGGGAGGCATTTGAAAACAATACATGTGGAAGGATTATCTTGGAAGATTCACATCACTAGACATGAAGATGCTGGAGTTTATTGTTGTGCCACATTGTACGGAATAGAATGTTGATGTATTTGTAACTTCGCAAGATATTCTTCTATGTATTACATTTGTACTTTATTGTATATCCATTAGAGATGTTACATTCCTCTATTTGGAAGTGTCGTCATTTGTATTTGTAAGTGTCGTCATGTGCATCGGCAAGTGTCGTCATTTGTATTGATGGGTTATTAGACCACTAGTGTGGGGTCGGTCCTGGTTAGCACATGTGGCTGTGTTATTAGGCTTGATTAGTAAGTCGGCCCCAATGGATTATTGGCAGGTCAAGTCAGTGTATAAATAGGGAGGGAATTTCTCTCATTTCTCTCATTCACTCACTTCTCAAGCTCGCATAGCTAAGAGAGAAAGTGGCGCACTTGTGGAGGAGGAGGAGCATCTGCTAGAGACATCTTGTTGGGTTTGATCATTGTGATCTTGGTTTGTGGATTATCTTATCTCTGAGGAAGTTGCAGGTTTTTTCACCTTCATGGTTTTCCCCGGTGAAACTCTGTGTCTCTTGTGTGATTGTTCTTGTGTCTATGATTGATATGATGTACATGTTATTCTCTTAGTGATCCTGACTGATAATGGAATGAAATTATCGAAAAATTAACATGGTAGCATAGCTTACCTAAGAAGAAGGCACTGTGCAGCTGCGGAAGCTAGGGATTCTTAATATTTGGGTTTCTCTCCACAGTTCATCAAAGGCATAAGGCTAGAATGACACTCCTTAGATGGGTGCATCTTTCTGTCGAGACAAAATTCAATTATGATCTTTTTCAGTTTTGGCCCTAAAAATTAGGGTTTCCACAAAAATAGGAATTTATGAAATCTGAGGACATAGCTGGAAGCTCCTTGGAAAAATCGAAATTTAGAGTTTTGGATCGAACTTTTTTGTTGGGTGAAGCTCCGGGAAACTCAAACCCTAATTCAGGGTCTATTAGGAACCCATGTCTTTACTTTGTTAGTATATTGTTGTTTGACGCATATGCTTTGTAAGTCGTCCCGTAGTATTTGTTGATCAATAGTTTATGTTATTGTTGTTGGCGCATATGCTTTGTAAGTCACCCGTAGTATTGTTGATCCATAGTTTGTAGTGGCCCATGGTTTTGACCCATAGTATTGGTGCTTAGACTTAGTATATAAGTGTGTGTTGAGACCTATGAAGGATCGTGAAGTTATTTGTATTGAGCTTTCTCATAGGAGGTTTCCCCCTCGAAGTGGCCTGTGATCAATATAAAAGTGATTCTGAGTTCTATCATTTCTGCTATTTCGCATATTCTTATTAATTAATTGTTGCAGGTGCATCACATCTGGTATCAGAGCACTTTCTTGGGCTCGTTGGGTGAAATTTCTGCCAAAATTTTTTTTCGCATCTGTTGCAGGTTCAGATTTGGGAATAATCCCTATCCGCTTAACTATGGGAAGTACTTGGGAACAAGCCCTAAAAGTCATTGTGAGGAGTACCACGGGAACCTCGAAGTAGCTAGCCCATTGAGAGGACCTGCCAGCGAAAAGGGCAACGACCCCTACCTGATTGACTAGTTCCCACCTGTGAGGTAAACCAAGAGCTGTCGTTTGTGGCAAAACGATTATCAATTTTATCTGAGCCGTGGAGTGAGGGGTACTGCCCCAATATGTAAGCCGTCAGATAGCATTGGTGGCCGAGTGAAACCCCTGAACTGTTAGGAAGTCGCACATACCTGTGGTCCATATCTAATTTCAGCTGAACTGTTGTCGATCATTGTTGTGTCGTTTTAGATCCAGTCATTCAGATCCATTTTGCAAGCCATTCCAGATACATCCATTTTCAATCCATTCGGCATCGTTTCAGATCCCTTTCGAGCCGTAGCTGCTCCAGTCTGGAAAAAAAAAAAATCAGTTTTTTATCCATATCTCCCTTGTTTTCACTCTGTTTCCCTTGAAATTTATGGATAACCCCTGTCATCCCATTCTGCATATTTCATTCCTGAGGACCCTATCCCCAATTCCCCTTCCCAAAGCCGAAAATCCCACATTTGTCTATTTTTAGGGTTTGCCATAACTTCCTCAGATTTCACCCAATCACCTTCAAATTTTACCACAGAGTTCCTTTCTGAATTCTACTTCTTTGTTCCCCTCTGCCAAATTTTCCCATTCTTTCACCCCGCTTCTGAAACCCTTATTTTTTCTTCCCTTTGTACGACAGTGTCCAAAACCTAGTCAAACCCCAATTACCCTTCAGATTTTTTCCCAAGTCCAGATTTTCCTTTACTGAAGCAGTTTTTGTTTTTGTTTTCCTACCCAGTCAACCAAAAAAAAAAAAACTCCTGGTTATGGTTGTCACCCGTGGAGGAGCAAAAACCATGGAAGACGCACTTGCATCCATCCAAGCCAAACTCCAGGATCTGGATGAAAAATTTCTCGGCCTTCGTCTTGAACATTCAACTATGAACAAAAAACGGCAGTCCGAGTCTTCATTAGACAATGGGTTCTCTTCTTCCAACAATTTCCGTGGTCCGAAGCCTTATTTTCCTCATTTCAATGGTACCGATCCAACTGGATGGATCTATCGTGCACAATAGTATTTCAGTCTGCATAATACTTTTGATGTCAACAAAGTTCCGCTGGCATCCTTTCATTTGGAACAGGAAGCTCTTCAATGGTACCGTTCGTACATCAAGGCTCATGCAGAGCCAAAATGGCCAGACTTTTGCCAACTCCTTTTGCAATGATTTGGTCCTAGTGCTTTTGATGACTTCATAGGAGCGCTCACTAAACTTCGCCAAATGGGCACTGTAAGAGAATATCAAACCGAATTTGAGAAACTAGCCAACCACACCGAAGGATTGTCTGATGACTTTTACCGGAGTTGTTTTATTAGTGGTCTAAAGGATACCATCCGCTCTGAGGTCAAAATTTTATATCCCAACACAATGATGGAAGCCCTAGGGTTGGCTAAGTTGGCAGAAGACAAGATTGCATCCCAACAACGCTCCAATCCCACTTTTGTTCCCTTCCGAAATATGGGTTCTCAATGACCACGTATACCACAGGCTCCTCGACCAACTCCTATCAAGCGTTTGTCTGAAATAGAGATGCAAGCACGCAGAGAAAAGGATCTTTGCTATAATTGTGATGAGAAATTCACTAGGGGACATAGATGTGTTCAGCAAAAGCTCTATCTCTTGGATGTGGATTCTTTTCCTGCCTCTGAAATTGGTGACGAAGATCCATAAACACTGGATGCTCCGGTCGACATTCAGGAGCTGCCTATTGACCCTCCGTCTCAGGATGACCAGCTAGAGATATCTCTCCATGCTTTAGCTAGAATCACCACCCCCCAAACAATGCAGGTTAGGGGTTACTTCAAGAAGCTTCCTCTTACAATACTCATTGATTCTGGTAGCACTCATAATTTCATTGACCCTCGGATCGCCAAACAAGCTGATTGTTTTATCCATCCTTGCTCCAACTTTGAAGTCATGGTTTCCAAGGGAAGTGTCGAAATGTGCGTATCTCTATGGGAAATTATACCTTGCGCTCTGACATGTTTTCCTTGATATTAGGCGGATGTGATGTGGTTTTGGGTGCTCAATGGCTATGCACACTTGGCCCTATCTTATGGGATTTTGCTGAACTTTGGATGCAATTTTCCCTCAATGGACAAAAACACACATTGACAGGATTACAACCAGGTTCTCTCAGCATCATCAGTTCACATCACATGGAAAAAATCCTCAAGAAGAATTCACATGGTGTCATCGCTTAGCTCCATTCCATTCAGATGCAACCTTCAGCGGTCTCCACTACTCCTTTGGATCTACAACAAATTCTGGATCGATATACAGGTGTCTTTGCTGAACCAATGGGATTGCCACCTTCTAGGACAGAAGACCATCATATTCAGCTCCTTCCTGGCAGCGTTCCTCCCAACATTAGGCCCTATCGCTACCCATTTCACCAAAAAATTGAGATTGAAATGCTCGTTCGGGACTTATTGAAGCAAGGAATTATTCGCCCAAACACTA
Organism: Larix kaempferi; assembly: GCA_027924585.1. Lineage (NCBI taxonomy): Eukaryota > Viridiplantae > Streptophyta > Pinopsida > Pinales > Pinaceae > Larix > Larix kaempferi. The sequence continues at coordinate 10,794,871 of BSBM01000055.1, read as the reverse complement.
GTTCCTTTTCTTCTCCAGTTATTCTTGTCAGCAAAAAAGATCGGTCATGGCACCTCTGCATTGACTTCTGAGCACTTAATCACCTCACCATCAAGGATAAGTTTCCAATTCTTGTTGTTGATGAGCTTCTCGATGAGCTTCATGGGGCTCACTTTTTCTCCAAGTTGGATCTTTGTTCTGGGTATCATCAAATTGGGGTTCATGAGGATGATATTCCTAAAACAGCTTTCCACACACATGATGGCCATTATGAGTTTTTGTTTATGCCCTTTGGCCTCACTAATGCTCCTTCCACATTCCAGGCCTTAATGAATAAAATATTTCGACCCTACTTGCAGAAATTCATTCTGGTATTCTTTGATGATATCCTCATCTACAGTAAAAATTGGGATGAACATCTCCAGCATCTAGATCTTGTCATGCAACTTTTCTCTGACCATCATGTCCATGCCAAGCAGTCTAAATGTGTTTTTGGATAGAAGGAAGTTGAGTATCTCGGGCACATTATCTCAGCACAAGGGATTCGCGTGGATCCTGCCAAAATCGATGCCATGAACAATTGGCTGCATCCTCAGACACTCAAGAGCCTTCGTGGTTTTTTGGGGTTGACTGGATACTACCGCAAGTTTGTCAAGGATTATGGGAAGATTGCAGCTCCATTAACTGCTCTATTGAAAAAGGATGCTTTTACATGGACACATGCTGCTTAGTGTGCATTTGACAAACTAAAACAAGCTATGTGTACTACACCTGTTCTAGCTATGCTCGATTTTTCCAATCCCTTCACTATTGAGAGTGATGCTTACGGCAATGGACTTGGTGTTGTTCTCCTTCAAGATGAACACCCCATTGCATTCACCAGCAAAGCCCTTTTAGGTAAGAATTTAGCTGCCTCTACCTATGAGAAGGAAATGATGGCTATTTTGCATGCAGTACAGAACTGGTGCCCATACCTATTAGGGAATCATTTCTGCATCAAGACTGATCACCAGAGTCTGAAATATTTCTTGGAACAGCGTGTCTCCTCCCCGGCACAACATAAATGGGTTAGAAAACTCATGGGTTATGACTATGAGATCACTTACAAGAAGGTTAAAGACAATATTGTAGCATATGCTCTTTCTCGCACATTTGATGCCCAAGGTTCTCTTTCAACTATTTCTATGCATGTTCCAAATTGGTTGCAATCTCTTCAACAGGGTTATGTCAATGACTCTTCCTTATCGCAAATCATCCAACGCTTGAACAACAACCCTTATGCTGTACCACATTACTCTTGGGATGGTGCTTCCTTGAGATACAAGGGTCATCTAGTGCTTCCCCAGAGCACAAATCTTCAACAGGCTATCTTCTATGAACTCCATGCTTCTCCATCTGCAGGGCACTCTAGGTTCCTCAAAATGTATGAACGAGCATGGCGTAACTTCTTTTGGTAGGGCATGAAAAGGAGAATTCAACAGATGGTGGTCGAATGTGATACCTGCCAGCGTAATAAGGGTGAAACAACACTCCTTCCAGGATTGCTCGAACCCTTGCCCATACTTACACGGATTTGGATAGATATTTCTATGGATTTCATTGAAGGGCTCCCTAAATCTGGAGGGAAGACAGTGATTCTCGTTGTGGTTGATCACCTCTCCAAATATAGTCATTTGTGTGCTCTCAGCCATCCCTATACAGCCTCCTCAGTCGCTCAAATTTTCCTGGACCAGATCTTTCATCTTCATGGCATCCCTTCTTCCATTGTCTCGGATCGTGATGCAACTTTCACCAGTCATTTTTGGATAGAACTATTTCGCCACACCGGCACCAAACTGAAGATGAGTTCAGGGTATCACCCACAAACAGATGGTTAGACTGAAATTATCAATAAATGCTTGGAAACTTATCTTTGTTGCTTCACCTCTGAACAACAACATCAGTGGGCAAAGTGGCCCCCTCTCGCTGAATGGTGGTACAATACCTCTTACCACACTGCCTCTAAAATGACCCCATATGAAGCAGTCTATGGTCAGGAACCTCTAGTTCTTCTTCCATACACCCCCACCAGTTCACCAGTTCAGGAAGTTGACACGGTCCTTTGAAACCACGATCAGATTCTTCGCATTTTGCGGGACAATCTTCACATGGAAATAAATCGCATGAAGCAACAAGCTGATCAGCACCGTTCTGAGCACACTTTTCAAGTCAGCGATATGGTTTTTCTTCGTCTCCAGCCGTACAGGCAGTCCTCCCTGAAACTCAAAGGGCATCATAAGCTCACTCCAAAGTTCTATGGGCCATATCGGATTCTTCAGAAGATTGGGTCCGTTGCTTATAAATTGGAACTTCCTCCTTCTTCCCGCATTCATCCAGTCTTTCATGTCTCTTGTCTGAAGAAAGTTCTTGGCACGAACATCTGTGGACAAACAAATTTACCCGAACTAGATAATGAAGGATCCATCCTTTTGGAGCCGGAGGGCATCCTCAATCGGTGCACTCGTCAGCTTCGCTCTCGCTCTATCACAGAGGTCTTAATTCAGTGGCACGACATGCAACCAAAGGATGCTACCTGGGAACCACTCCTTCAGATTCAACAACAATTTCCACATCTCAAGCTTTGAGGACAAAGCTTTTTTTTAAGGGGGAGGGGATGTTAGGAACCCATGTCTTTACTTTGTTAGTATATTGTTGTTGGATGCATATGCTTTGTAAGTCGTCCCATAGTATTTTTTGATCAATAGTTTATGTTATTGTTGTTGGCGCATATGCTTTGTAAGTCGCCCGTAGTATTGTTGATCCATAGTTTGTAGTGGCCCATGGTTTTGACCCATAGTATTGGTGCCTAGACTTAGTATATAAGTGTGTGTTGAGACCTATGAAGGACCGTGAAGTTATTTGTATTGAGCTTGCTCATAGGAGGTTTCCCCCTCGAAGTGGCATGTGATCAATATAAAAGTGTTTCTGAGTTCTGTCATTTCTGTTATTTCGCATATTCTTATTAATTAATTGTTGCAGGTGCATCACAGGGTCCTCCCTAGTGAATTCGAGAGATTGAAAACCATTTTTGAGGGGTGAAACTTTGCAGTTTTCAAATTCTGAGCATACCAGCTTGATCAGCTCATCAAGGCACATCTTTCTATCCTTTAAGAATTTTGAATTTTTAGGGTTTCTTTGACAAACCCTAATCCACCTCCAGATCCAGTTTTTTTAGCAAATCAAGTGGTAAGACCTAAATCTGTTATTTCCATTTGAGTTTCTCATTAAAAATGTCTGACGACAACAAGCTTGAGGATAATCTTGATGGAGCTGATAACTTCTGAGCATGGAAGTATAGGATTGGGTTAATCCTAGAAGAAAATGATTTGGACACCTACATAAAAGAAGAGGTTCGAGTTCCAAAGGGAGATGAGGCTAAGGCCTTACACAAGAAGGATTTGGTCAAGGCTAAGAGAATCATTGTTGATTCTATAAAGGACCATCTAATACCCCATGTGTCTTCCCTAAAGACACCTAAGGAGATGTTTGACTCCTTGCCCAAATTGTTTGAAGGAAAGAACATAAATCGGAAGATGACTCTGCGGAACCAATTGAAAGGGGTAAAGCTTCAAAATGGAGAGACCATTCAATCCTACTTGTCTAAGGTCTCGGCAAATCAAGGAACAACTTAAAGTTGTGGATGAAGTAGTAGAGAATGGTGAAATTGTAATAACCACATTGAATGGCCTACCTAGGTCATGGGACTCCTTCATCCAAGGAATCTGTGCAAGAAGAAAATTTGTCTCCTTCAGTAGACTATGGGAAGAGTGTTCACAAGAAGAGTCTAGGCTTGTGTCTCGAGAAGAGAAGATGGGAAATGAAGATCAAGCTCTCACAACACACACCAAGAATGGAAATGTTAAGAGGGAGCATTATCATCCCAAGAAACCTTCTCACCACTATAAAAATAGGTAACATCTAATATGTTTTATATGTAATGAGAAGGGACACTTTGCCTCATATTGTCCCAAGAACAAGAAGGACAACAACAACAACTTCAACAACAACAAGAAGGGCAACAAAAGAAAATATCATGCTCATGATGCTGAGGATGATGAACCTCCCAAGAGAAGGCTAGATCAGAAAGTGATGACTCATCTAGTGAAGATGAATATGTTCTAATCTATGCTCTCACAGGCACTATCTCTCATGGATGTAATGATTGGATTATTGATAGTGGGGCTTCTAAACACATGACTGGGTTTAAAGAATCTTTTGTAGATATATCTGAATGTGAGTCACCCCATGACGTGAAACTTGGGGATGACTATCAATATCCCATAAAAGGAAGTGGTGAAGCTTCTTACATGCTAGACTCAGAGAAGTCTTTGAAAATGAAGGATGTTCTATATGTACCTGGGCTCAAGAAGAATATCCTATCCATATCATCTCTAGATGCAAAAGGGATTCGAGTTTCATTTGTGGATGGCCAAGTACTCATGTGGCTAAAGGGTAAGACCATAGATGATGCAGTAGTCAGTGGAGAGCAAGAGGGATGATTATACAAACTAAAGGGACAACCTGAACATGCCATGGTACATGAATCCATGGAACCAAGTGAACTTTGGCATAGAAGGCTTGCACATGTGCACTACAGGGCACTACCAATTGCAAGCAAAGCTGTGGAAGGTCTTCCTGAAATCCATTCGAAGCATGAAGGTGTTTGCAAAGGATGTGCAAAAGGAAAGAACACAAAGAAAGCATTTCCAAGCAGTTAAAGCAAAGCAAAAGGAATTTTGGAGATTATCCACTCTGATGTATGCAGACCAATGTCATCCAGTTCTCTGATTCGGTATGTATACTATGTTTCTTTCATTGATGATTTCTCTAGGAAGAATTTGGTTTATTTCTTGAAGAACAAAGATGAAGTGTTTGATAAATTCAAGGAATTCAAAGCCTTGATAAAAAATCAAACATATAAGAAGATTAATAATTTTAGATATGATAATAGTGGAGAATTCACTTCAGGTGAGTTCAAGAAGTTATGTGGTGATTCAGGGATTAAGAGGGAGTTGACTACTCCCTACAATCCACAACAAAATGGAGTTGCAGAAAGGAAAAATAGAACTATCATGGAAGCAGCACAGGAAATGCTTCATGACCAGGATCTGCCAATGCATCTATGGGCAGAAGTAGTTAGGACAGGTGTATATGTGTAGAACATAATACCTCACAAGATACTTAACAACAAGACACCAGAAGAAGTCTTCTCTGGTAAGAAACCTGAAGTTAGCCATCTCAGGATATTTGGTTGTCCAGTATACCCACACATTCCAAAAGAAAAGAGGACAAAGCTAGATCCTTTAGGGAAGAAGGGCATCTTTGTGAGTTACAGTGAAAACTCAAAAACTTACAGCATATACTTTCTAGGGTTCAAGAAAATTGACATCAGCAGCGATGTAACATTTGATGAAGACTCAGCATACATCAAATCAAGGAAGACGCCTATTGAAGACCATGAAGAACCAAAGGAAAACAGATTTCAAGACACCACTATGAATGAAGCAATTCAAGAAGTAGATCGTGAAATTGAAGATCCACAAGAACCTATAGATCCACCCCATGAGAAGAACTCTCACAAGATGAAACCTACATGGGCTAGGGAGCTCATTCAAGATGCAGAAAGGTATGGCATTCCAGAAGAAGAACACAGAGAAAGGAAGAGGACTAGATCACATAATAGTTATGTTGCCTTACTCTGCGATATCATGACCAAAGAACCTTCAAGCTATGAGGAAGCAGTGAAAAAGAAAGAATGGAAGGATGCCATGGTCAAAGAGTACCAATCGATCATGAAGAATGATGTTTGGGATGCAGTCCCAAGACCTGAAGAGAATTCTATTGTGACTTCCAAGTGGATCTATAAGATCAAGCATGCTGCAGATGGTAGCATAGAGAAATACAAGGCAAGATTTGTAGCTCGTGGCTTCTCTCAGAAAGAGGGAATAGACTATGAAGAGACTTTTGCTCCTGTAGCCAGATACACTTCCATCAGAACAGTACTTGCACTGGCTGTAGTGATGAAATGGAAGATACATGAGATGGATGCCAAGACAACTTTCTTGAATGGTGTAGTCGAAGAGGAAGTGTATGTCGAGCAGCCACTTGGTTTTGAGACACATGATAGGGAGTCATATGCATGCAGGTTGAAGAATGCCTTGTATGGTTTGAAGCAAGCTCCTACGACTTGGTATGGTAGGATGGATAGTTTTCTATCCAGTTTGGGCTTTACCAAGAGTAAAGCAGATTGCAACCTCTACTACAAGGTTGAGGAAGGAAATCCAATGATACTACTTTTGTATGTGGACGACCTATTTATTACAGGTGAGAATGGTTTGGTTGCCAATACCAAGAGAAAGCTTGCTGTCAAGTTCGAGATGAAGGACTTGGGAATGATGCACTATTTTCTAGGCATGGAGGTGTGGCAGAGTACCGATGGGATCTTCCTTAGACAAGGGACATATGCATTAGAGATCTTGAAGAGGTTCGGGATGATGGCCTGCAAGGCCATGGCCACACTTATGGAATCAAACCTGAAACTTGTGTGTGATGCTTCATCTGATCCAGTTGATGTCACTCTGTATCATCAAATGATTTGGTCCTTAATGTACCTGACGAACACAAGACTAGATATTTGCTTTGCAGTGAACACATTGCACTAGTTCTTGACTGATTCGAGAAGTGTTCACATGGTTGCTGTAAAGCATATTCTGAGGTACCTAAAGGGTACGATTGATTATGGGCTCAAATATGATGCGAATCAAAAGTTTAACCTAGAGGGTTATATTGATTCAGATTGGGCAGGAAGTGCTGTAGATAGAAAGAGCACTTCAGGGTGATGCTTCAGTATGGGACCAAGTGTGATCTCTTGGTTTAGCAGGAAGCAGTCCTGTGTAGCACTGAGTACAGCCAAAGCAAAGTGTGTTGCAGCTTGTTTGGCTAGTTGTGAGGCAGTATGGCTGAGGAAGCTATTGTCTGAGGTATTTGATCTCCCGTTGGATGCTACTGGTATCTTTTGTGACAACCAGAATTGTGTGAAGCTGTCTGATAGCCTGGTGTTCCATGACAGGTCAAAGCACATTGAGATCAAATATCACTATATCAAGGAAATGGTGCAGAGAGGAGCAGTGAAGCTCCTGTATGTTGCGACAAATGAGCAGGTTGTAGATGTGTTGACGAAACCACTAGCTGGAGTGAAGTTTGAGTACTTCAGAGAGAGGCTTGGTGTTATTCATATTGAAGATACTTCGAGGAAGAAGTGATGGGACACATTTGAATGAGCCATTCCAAGCATGGTGAGAGGAGTATCCTTCCCATGGCTGTGGATGTAAGCGTTGTGTGATGAGCATCAGGACGATGCTCTAGTTACTGCTTGATATGATTAGTTGGATCATATATATGTATATGCATCAGTTGGATGCTTGGAATGATCACTTGGATCATGTATATGTATATGCATCAGTTGGATGCTTGGTATGATCAGTTGGATCATATATGTGTATGTGCATCAGGATGATGCAGTGACTATGATTAGGATGATCATGTGAGATGAGTATCAGGATGATACTCTGGATGATATGCATTAGGATGATTTTATGATGATGATCAGGATGATGATATGTGATGATATGTATTAGGTGGATACATTACATAATTAGTTGGATTATGTATGATGAGTTTCGAAGACACAGATGCACATGGGCGTTTCAGACATGATTGTAAATGTGTTCTCCCATGGTCGCAATGTAATTGCTGGGATTTTCCAACATGGTGGTAGATATGTTCTCCCATGTTCGTGATGTAATTGCTAAAGCCATTCTCACATGGTAGTAGATGTGTTCTCCCATGGTGTAGATGTAAGGGCTGGAGCCATTCTCACATGGTGGTAGATGTGTTCTCCCATGGTGCAGATGTAATGGCTGAGGCGATTTGAGCATGGTTGTAGATGTGTTATCCCATAGCTGCGATATAAGTGTTGGGACATTCAAGCATGGTTGTAGATGTGTTCTCCCATGGCTACGATATAAGTGTTGTGCCATTCTTGCATGGTTGAAGTGTGTCTTCCCATGGCGTAGATATAAGTGTTGAGCCTTTCACGGATGGTTGAAGTGTGTTTTCCCATGTTGGTGAATGTAAGTGATGTGTCATGTGCATCTAGGTTGTGCTTTGTGAACGATGTTATGATCAGTATGATCATGAGTATCAAGATGATACTCTAGGGCCATGGACAGGTTGTGCAGTGGCATGTAAACGGTCCTGGGAGATCCGATAGGTTGAGGTGTGTGCTCATAAAATTCCTGGGATGCTCTTTCGAGGTTTTGTTGACTCACGTAATAAGTCCTGAGGATTCCACAGTATGGCCAGTGATGATGAAGAACTACAGGTGGTGGGCCTACATCCAACATGAAAAAGGGATGGCTCTGTAGAAGTTCCTATGGCGAGCAGATTTAAGAGATAGCCCAGTGACCGAGATGTCGAGTACAGCAGTAGTGTTGATGATAATGCTTCGTGATCCAGTGATGATGATCTACCTCCAAAATTGAAGACTTGTGCCAATATGTGTTGATGACCTATGACGAAATAATACCTTCCTAGTTAAGAGGGAGTGTTGATGTATTTGTAACTTTGGAAGATATTTTTCTATGTATTAAATTTGTACTTTATTGTATATCCATTAGAGATATTACATTCCTCTCTTTGCAAGTGTCATCATTTGTATTTGTAAGTGTCGTCATTTGTATTGATGGGTTCTTAGACCACCAGTCTGGGGTCGGTGCTAGTTAGCACATGTGGTTGGGTTATTAGGCTTGATTACCAAGCTGGCCCTAGTGGATTATTGGCAGGTCAAGTCAGTGTATAAATAGAGAGGGGATGTCTCTCATTTATCTCATTCACTCTTTTCTCAAGCTTGTATATCTAAGAGAGAAAGTGGAGCACTTATGGAGGAGGAGAATCTACTAGAGATATCTTATTGGGTTTGATCATTGTGATCTTGGTTTGTGGCTTATCTTATCTCTGAGGAAGTTGCAGGGTTTTTCACCTTCCTGGTTTTCCCTGGTGAAACTTTGTGTCTCTTGTGTGATTTCTTTTGTGTCTATGATTGATATGTTGTACATGTTATTCTCTTAGTGATCCTGAATGATAATGGAATGAAATTATCAAAAAATTAACATAGAAGTTTGAGTTTGGGGAGTATTTCCATGTTGGGAAATAGATCCAATAATCTTGTCAGCAAAGTGGCATGTTCCTAGAGGATATTGCTTCAAAGAATGATGTTGAGGGGAATCAAGAATAATGGTATAAAAATACCATGGTTGTTTATATATTAAATCAAAGTGTTGGGCATTGAGAATAACCTATTCTTCTATTTTTTTCATAGTGTTTTCCATGTATCTCATGATCGTTGGGAGGAGTGATTTCAGGAACCAATCCAACAAAAAATCATCCTGTATTTTTACCTTGCATAGGTTCCTACACCTACACCATTCATGGATGTGATCCATGATGTGAGTAGAGGTATTGTTGTGAACAAAATTGCACAAGTGCACTCTTCCACTGGGTAAGGGGATAGGACTTATAGGTTGCAGCAAGGCCTTAGTCCTTGGATCCGCTTTTGTTGGTTTGATTGGTATTCCTCCAAGTGATCCTCCAATATATTGTTAGTGTAGCTCACATTCAAACATAGAAATATAAATAAAAACAAAATGAAAGATATGGGGGAGAATGCAAACTCCGACAACAACCAAATATATGCTAAACCACTCTTGTGTTTCCCAATAGAATAGTTGTACAACACCCAGGAGGTGTGAGCTTCAAAAGAAATCAACAATATCCCTTAGGGAGGCCTTCCTTGTCCAACCTAAATTCTAATTAGATGTAGAACAATGGAGAGAAACACTTGCCCCTAGGTGGAAGGTGGAAAGGGAGCTTGGGAATGCTCATAATGGTAGGAAATGGTGGGTTATGAGGAAGGTATAACTCAAATCTAGAAGCATAACCTTGCTATGTTTTATCTCCATAAAATACATGCCAATGGATTCCTTTTATAGGCCAAGAGGTGGCCAACAAAAACCTATATCCAAATGTGAACTCTCTTCCTCCATGAACTAGTTCCAATGTACACAAGGGGGGATTATTAATGCCACCAAGTGTGCGAGGAGATGAATTCGCATTGTTGGGGAGGATTGAGCCTTTAATGTGCCATTGGGAGTGAGTGGTCCCATTGTTTTGATAGTAGCGCAGCTATTGAAGGAAAATCCATGCGAGTGTAGCGTAGGAATTGTTTAGGTAACCTGCACTCTAGTGCAGGTCAACAGTGTGTTACTTGTGCTACCCTTTCTTGTGATTGTTTCCTGGAATTTATGGACTCATTTTGTGTTTTGGATATGCTGAGGATGCATGTGGTGATATGCATTATGTATGTTGATGATGCCTTACTAGATGAATCGATGAAATGTCACATGTGTGTGACTTTTTGGTTTTAACAAATACCCCCTGATGTATGAGGTTTGGAGGGTATTCTAGAGTCGATAATGCATCATGTTTTATGTTGTTTCTCTCTTGTTCTATAGGACAAAGCATATGTGGAAAAAGAGGGTTCTCCCATGGGGGAATATTATTGTTGACTACCATTGGAGCTGTAATAAAGAATATTTTTTATACAAATGAGTCAGGCATACCCATGCTCGTGAAATGCTATCAAAAATATTGCAATGAGAGAGGACCAAGGTGTCATCTCTACTATATTGTTGGGGCATGGATGAAGGTGGATTTGATCCATGTCTGAGTAAATGCCTCAGTAATTGGTGTGGAATATTGAAGAAGTGGAACTATTGGTGACCATGATAAGCCCACTGGGGTGGGGGGCCAAACTTGTATGTAAATCTGCTTGAGAGCTTCACTACACTAAAAAGAATTGTATCATGATTTCCAAATGTGAACACCACTACCTTTAAAAGTACGTTTCTGCTTGATGCGATGATGTCTTGACATTGAGCATAGGGGGAACCACTTAGTTAGGGAGAACTAATGAATCTCCCTACTAATTTCAAAGTGATCCCTTATAGTGATTGAAATGGGTATCAAGGTACAACTGCAACTATTGCAACTCTTGGAATGTAGTGTTTTGACATCAATGAGAGCTGAAGTACATGATAAAATGAGAGTCTTATCCTGAGTACTAAGATCATATTGTAATTGATTGGTGGATAGAAAAACCTGACACAATACTGGTTGATAAGCATGGGACTCATAACTTACTTTGATAGATGCAAACATGGGGAGTGGGGACGAAAATTTTTCTTTCGGAACAACATAGATTTAAATGGACGGAGACAATCTGTAAATTAAAGGGCTTCGATGGAGACACAAAATGCAAGGTGATGGTAACCGGAAAAACAAATACTGTTGAAAACATGGAGACTCAATCTCATCGATCAAAGGATACCATGGGTTGATTTCAAAATAATATGGTGTTCACACAATGTGAGGTGATGGAGGAACTGTTTGTACATAGAGAATTTTGGTGGTGTCCCCACAATTTTGGGTGTGTCGTGGGCCGATTTGATGATGGGAAGAGTCCCTATGGTTTTGAGTGGATCGGTGACACTTTCGAATGATGAAGTGAGGGATAACTTGCAAACATAAATAAGGGTGCCTTATGAAACAATGGGATGAAATGTATTCTTGCGGGAAGAATGAACATAACTGCTTGCTTTTGTTGGTGGGGGCCCCATAGGTGTCTTTGTGAGGGTGATGTTACAAGGGATATTGTGAAGGGTAAAGTGCTCATGAAGATATGAGGGGGATTTGTGAATCATACTCGTAACATGTGTAGAGGGATATGACAAGCGTCTACTTGGTGGAGTAAATGCACAATTATAAAATGATACTTTAATGGATGATCTTTTCAAGCTGGGTTAGATTCCTAGGAATTGTGGGGGATCAAAATCATGGGTGTCAATTGATGACCGGGATGGAAATGGTGTGCACACCCATGGGGGAACATAATATTCCTAGTAATTATGTTGATGGCACATTAAGGCCATGAATGAGGGGCCTATGGTTATCAGCAGGAATACTAGGAGATGCATTATAAACGGAGGGTAAATAGTGTTTATATGCAAGTTTCGGAATTATACTTGTGCTAAGGTGCATGACCCATGTTCTATAGTATGGATTCTTGTTCTTATAATGTAAAATAAATAGTCTCGAATATTGTCCTTGTCGGGATCCTGCATAGACGATGCACATACCCAAGTGTAGTAAATAACGTGACCAAGGTATTAACAATGCAGCAATCATATAACCAAAATGTCTTGGACCTGTGGGGTACCATGTTAGGATATCTCATCATTCAATATGTACTTTTGCATGCACTCTACATGCATGCATCCCAGTCATCAGTTTGGTACCTCCAACACCTATTCCCTAGTCTTCCAACACTCGGGAGCTACTTTCCACTCAGATTTATCCCTCCTAGCCATTCATGCACCCACTTCTCACCTTCAACAGTAGAAGGGAGCCTTTACTCACCTACCAGTCCAGTTCACTTCAGTTAGCCACCAGCCTTTCCTTGATTTGAGGCTAGACTGACTCCTCACTATTGTTATCACTTCGATTGACCTCCGATGAGACTTGAATACCTATTCTGAGTGCAGTTAACTCCTCATGCACCCTCCACTGAGCCTCCATCTCTACATTAGTTCCACTTACCATCATTTACACTTATACACTCAGTTAGACTCAGTTTGACACCTGTATAATAGTGACTTGTGCATTGATGACCAGCACTGATTGATGATGAGGGCTCCTAGTTGGAGCCAATATATGCTGTGCAGTATATTTGAATGGTCTCCTTGTCTAATTCAAATTTCTAACTCATTGTGATAGTATTGTATTGTATTTCTACCATTCTGGATTATAGAGCACTAATGCATCTCTCTTGCACAGTTTTTACTCCAATTTGTTTTACATCATTGTGCTTGATATTCTTGTTCAACAAATCTGTTGTGACTAATTTTACATGGTATCAGAGCCATTGCAGGGACAAGATCTCTCTCCTACAGGTGTTCTACATGAAGAATTAAGTGAATTTGCTCAAAATTACTGAAGTTTTGGCATGCAAAATCTCATGTGCATTCGCTCATGTGCATGCAAAGCAGAAAAATACACTCCAATCCACTCCAAAAGCTTGATTTTTCCACATAATTCCTGTATTTGAGACATTGGATCCATTCAAGCTTACTTGATCTCCAATCCCAGGTGTGATGCAACTCTAAAAGGGTGGATTGTTCGACCTAATGGTTATTGTTTATTTGTGATTTGCAAGTTTCTTACTTCCTCAATTTGCATTCGCTAATGCAGAGATGGAGACTTATTCTTCACAAAATATTCTTACTCCATTCAACTATGATTAATGGAAACCAAAGATGATTGCATGTTTGAAGAGACAATGTCTTTTTGATGTGTGCATTTGTATTACAAGAGATTTTGATTCCGATGAAGAGGAAAATGATTGGCTTAATGATTGTGACAGATCTTTTGGGACAACATGTCTTGCTATGTCTCCTTGTATGGGCTACCTCAGTACCACTACTGAAAATCCAAGAGATCTATGGTCCCAAATCAATAGAGAATTTGGAAAGCAGGATAAAGAGGATCATGCTAGCCTTTTGGAGAACAACCCCAGTGAGATGTCCTTATGTGCTCTCTCTGATTATGTCTTGGCCTCATCCATTGTTCAAGATGAAGAAGAAACTGTAGATTCAACATTCATTCTCTCAAATTATTCTATTTCGAATTCTGAGCAAGATAAACCAACTCATACTCTAGATTTTGAAGAGGTTCTTGAATCCTCTCTTTCACATGAGTTTTCCGACATGCAGAATAATGATCTACTTGATTTTTTGGAGGAGATTTCAAGAAACCATTTGTCAAATCTTGGAGCTGATTTAACTTCCACTGATAAGAAGTTCAATTTTTCAAGATCTATTTGATACGATTGGAGCTATTACCACCTCACTTGGTTCAAATCACAGGTTCCACGATCATCCTCATATTTTCAGATTTGTTCTCACCATTTTCGGTATGAAGAGCAAGTTCATAAAGTCTCCACATTCGCTTGCATCCACTGATGGATAATTCAAGCACATGTTTTTGGAGCATGATCCATTTAATCCCAAGAGTAAGATACCTCCAGACATATCTACTTGAGTCTGGAGTAGTTAAATATTTTGGTGTGTTACAATCCATTTTGATGGGAGGTTTTTCCCATGAGGTTTTCTCCATTTCCTCGGTTCATGAACTATTATTTATTTCGATTATTATTGTATTGGGGTGACCTTTGGTCTCAGCTACCAGGGCCCTACATTTTATTTTTTACATCATAGTATAGCTTGAGGGGGGGTGTTAGGATATCTCATCATTCAGTATGTACTTTTGCATGCACTCTGCATGCATGCATGCATTGCATGCATCCACATGCTAGCCAGTCATTAGTTTGGTACCTCCAGCACCTAGTCTCTAGTCTTCCAACACTCGGGAGCTACTTTCCACTCAGATTTAGCCCTCCTAGTCAGTCATGCACCCACTTCTCACATTCCACTACAAAAGGGCACCTTTACTCACCTACCAGTCCAGTTCACTTCAGTTAGCCACCAGTCTTTCCTTGATTTGAGGCTAGACTGACTCCTCACTTCTATTATCACTCTGATTGACCTTCGATGATACTTGACTACCTATTATGAGTGCAGTTAAATCCTCATGCACCCTCCACTGAGCCTCCATACCTACATTAGTGCCACTTACCATCGGTTACACTTATTACACTCAGTTAGACTCAGTTTGACACCTATCTGATAGTGACTTGTGCATTGATGACCACCACTAATTGATGATGAGGAATCCTAGTTGGAGCCAAGCTATGCCATGCAGTATATTCGAATGACCTCCTTAGCTAATTCAAATTGCTCACTCATTGTTACAGTATTGTATTGTAATTCTACCATTTTGGATTATAGAGGACTGATGCATATTTGTTGCACAGTTTTTACTCCAATTTGTTTTACATCATTGTGATTGATATTCTTGTTCAATAGATCTACTCTGACTAATTTTAAATACCATAGAATTAAGGATAAAATATTTTGAGGTACAATCCATTGACCGAGTTACTGAAGGTAATACCTTCATGGTTGGTTAAAATATAGTCTCATTTTGGGATAAAATGCTTAATGCAATAAGGGCCTATCCATTTATATATGAATTTTTCGGGTCCTGGTGTTAGCACCTAATTTTTATAGCATGAATATGGATGTGGAATAAGGGGTAGCTTGAAAATTTCTTGATAAAAGCCAGAGCTGCTTTTGTTTTCCATGACCAGGTGCTGAAGGCACAAGAAAAATGGATGTGAAGGTGTTAAATAAGTTAGGAAAGACAAAGGCATGAGGAAGAAAGCATTAAATTGTGACCTAAATGATAAAAAAGGGCCAAAGTCTATATTCTAAAGGAAAATTTTTCTAAGTTTAAACCCCCATATAGGATCGCACCATTGGATGGATGCAGGAGGGAAATCGGCGACGATTGTTGATCATCACATGGACGAGTTGCACGGGGAATAAAATAACAAGCAGTTGCAATGAGAAATGCCGGACAGATGGAAGCTGGAGGAAGCATCGCATGGGTGATAAGCGGTAAGCAATACCATTTCAGTAGCATGCGATACCGTCGAGGCATAAAGATAGTTCGATGGCCATGTGGACGGACTAGGGAGGGTGAGGAGTATCCTACTATGAAGGCTTAGGGTCCCATGGTAGTAAGTGCAATGTGACATAAGAAACACTGTAGATGGTCCTAGGAAGATCGCCGGTCCTTGACGATCGTCGCATCAGGAAGATGCACGCTAGATAAATGGAAGGGTAGTTGTGATGGGAAAACCCATTTTCCAAGTGTCTCCACCAAAGATGGTCGCAAGGGGATGAATGGTAAATAAAAACCATTTTAGGGGAATGTGATCCCACTCCATCGAGGAACGATGCTTAGGGATATATGATAGAGATTGAGACACATGGAATGATCCAACGGCAGGAAAGGGAAAGAGGTCAAATCAGTTAAAGAGGGATTATATCCAACAGCTCAGATCTTTGCTCAATAGATCAACGGAGGAAAATCCCAGGAAGTCATTAAAGATAAGCAATGTTTGGAGAAGATAAAGTTATACATATACAAACGCACTCGAAGGTTGACATTTGTGTCTTGGAGCCTATCTAGGTCGGAAGCCTCCGGGCGGGTGAGAAATGAAGAAAAAGACAGAAAGATTCGCTGTCATAGACTCTCAGTGACAGGTGAGGCCTTACAGCTTCCATTATTAGCAAAATATGAGTCTATTTGAGACAAGAGAGCAGGTTAAAGAGCAGTCTCCAGGAAGCTTACGGTTTGAATGCACCTGATGCAGGGATTCGGTTATCTATACCGGGAATTAGGAAGAAAATTGGGGTTCAGACCTACATGGGGGTTTCCAGTAGTCGTTTTCCCTTTGTCGCGTCTGTCAAAGTTATGTTCTTCTTGAAGCCGAAGGATTTTCGAGGAGGTGCTTCATCACTGCTCAGAGATGGGTTTTCTCCATGGATACTGCCAAAACCTTAGGGGGTTAAAGAGGCTTGCCTCCAAAATTATGAGAGGTGATAGAATGGTGATGCTGGGAGTGCTATGAGCGCTGGCGTAGTACTAACAGGCAAGTCAGGTTATGGTTTTGTTAGCGATGGAGATAAAGGGGTCAGAGCAGTAGGTGATAGAGGTGCGGGTAGAAGGAAGGTTAGTTGTGCATACTATTGGTTGTCCTGAGAAGCTGTAGGGGTGATGTGACCCACATCATTCAACATACGAAGGAGAAATGAGGTGAATTTTTGTTATGTAGGAAATACCAGGTGAATGGGCAGCTTAAGGGCATCTCTACTACCACCATAATGATTTTTTATTTAATGGAGGCCACCTCAACATCGTCATATGCTTCGCCGCCTATCTGGAGATCTTTTCCAAGTGTGTTTCGGGTCAGCCCGAACCTTGGGCATCATTGTTATTTTATTAGGGGGTTCAATCAAGTTATCATGGTGATTATGGCCACACGTAGCTTTTGTCATCATCAAAACAGTTATGGATATGGTTTTTACGTCCCTTGTTTGAAACCGGTATATAGAGAAAGTGGTGGATTTGGCAGTTTGGGCATCTTTCAATTAGAGTTGGATTATGGAGAAAGAGCAGGAATATGGAGTGGTTTTCATGCCAGAGAAGGCATGGTACAAGGTGGAGGAAGAGCATGCTCCTTCGTCTCCTATGGTATTTGACCACATAGATTCCAGCTCCGCTAGTGAAGGTGAGGAGCCCAAAGGACGACAAGTGTCCAAGAGAGTCCGACGTCGAAAAAAGGAAGAGACTCCTAAAGAGGAGTAGGGCTTCAAGCATGGCATGTATATTTTCAAGGACTTCGTGATCCCCCCTGAGGATGCGACACCTCCCCCTCCAATAGACGAGTCGCAGGATGATAGCTCTATGAAGATAGAGGATTTATTTAATTCGCAAGGCCAATTGAAGACTTCAGAGTGAGATGGCACTCTGCTCATGGAATTTTTGTTTCCTGTCTTAATCATTCTGTTGCAAACTTAACACGTAAGTAATATTCCCAATTTTGGGCTGTCAAGGTGGAAGCGTAATTTTGTATGTTTCCTGAGGACCGATTCAAGGCTGAGAGCCTATAAAAGCATTGTAATAGAATGATTAAGGGTTGGAAAGTCATTTGGCTAAGGCGTGAGAGGTGAGCTCGGTTTTGAGACTTTCGTATTAATACAATGCGCAGTGCCTATGGTAGACTATTTTGTAGAGATTCCTATGTCGCTCTAGCTTGTAGTTAGTTTTTTCCTTCTTCTTTATGTGCTTGTACTTCCTGTTATGCCTTTACATTATGTTTTTCATTTCATGCTTGAGATCCGTGTATAATACTTTGGAATTCTTGGAAACAAGCTCTAGCTATTATCTCAATCATTCACTAAATATTGCTACTAAATTTGATATTGAATTCATCTTTGCTAGATGCTCATATCAATGCTCTATTCTTATTTTCTTCTTTTACCACCAGAAAACAACAGTACGATGCCAAGCGAGCGGCTACCCTTCTCTGTTAGAGTAGTCCACACTATGGCACTGTTATCTGAATTATGTGTAATGCCTTGACTCCAACATTTCCACACAATTTAACCCATCAGAAATATGACCTTCTGTACATATTATGATTGAATATCTTACGAGATGAATGCTGGTGCATGTTTTCATTATTGACACCTCTGATTGTTTCCAGTATTTCATAGCTTTGTAGGGAGAGCCCTCTCAGATTGTGCTGGGTTAGTAGCACAAGTCCAAAGTGGTTAGTGGTTAACCTGACTTTCCCTCTTCGCAACCTTGGGGGTTAAATTGGGTGTTGACAAATTGGCACCATTGTCGGAGAGGCGATTGTCTCGACATCCCTGGGAGAACGACAAAGGATTCAGATATGATTGTTGATGGTGGACAGCATTGAGGCATCAGAAGGGTTGCATATCATCCACCTGACGACTACACTCATTATTCAAGTTTAGTCTGTAGACTCCACTGGAGAATGAGCCCATCTTCCTTAGACATGGAAGAATTAAATTCTAGGTATCAAAGTATTAATCTATTCAAATAGGCCTTATTCTTTTGTGTTGGCATCCTTTTACCTCTGTGTATATATATCAAAAAACAATTGTCTCACTGAAGGGATCTAGGTCATGAGAGAGCCTCCTTTGTATATCCTTCCCTTGATTTAAAAAATGGACATTTCCCTTTCACCCCTAGAGTTGATCCCATACTCTCATTTGAACCATGCATAAACTATAACTGACCTTATGAATTCTCTGAGAGTAAGACCAATGATATCCTATATACACCTACTCCTTCTCCTTCTACAACTCAGCTAAGATATAGCCCTTTAAGGATGCCCCTTGTCCTTCAATGTTTTCCCTCCAGACTACCATAAACACCTCCCTTTTTTTGATGGAGAATCCGAGATTCTTACTGCAGAGAAACATGTTCAATGTT
This sequence comes from Larix kaempferi, assembly GCA_027924585.1. NCBI lineage: Eukaryota > Viridiplantae > Streptophyta > Pinopsida > Pinales > Pinaceae > Larix > Larix kaempferi. The sequence continues at coordinate 10,775,746 of BSBM01000055.1, read as the reverse complement.
TTGACCATTTTCTAAATCTTTTTGAAATAGATCATGGTGATGTCCTTATGAGGGCTTTTTCCAAATCCCTCCAAGGAGATGTGAAGAGATGGTTCAATCATTTCCATCCTAAGTCTATTGATACCTGGGGAGAGTTGGTTGAAGCGTTTTTGAGGTTCTGGGGCACACGAAGACCATGGGATCTATTTCTCTTAGAGTTTTACTCTATGAGAAGGAAAAGGGATGAAGCCATGTCTATATTTAATAGGAGGTTTGCAAGCTTCTATTTCGACATGCCCAAGGAAATTTGGCCCTTAGAGAATGCTACTAATTTACACTACACATCTGTTTCTCCTCCTGATTTGTCTTTTCATCTGTTGGAAAGAAGGTCTTCCAGTTTGTAGCTTATGTTCATTGATGCATTGGAGGTTGAAGACAATTTTAGGATGTCTGGGAAGTTATCAAACCAAGATAATGATGAAGAGATCGAAGAAGAGCTAAGATTTGAAGAAGGACATGAACAAGGGGAATTTCCCTTACAGTCAATTTTTTCCCAGAATGAGCAGAGAATTGATGGACTCGGTGGTGTACTAGAAGAAGGTAATTCCGGTCTGTTTGATGAAAATTTCAACCAATCTGTTGAAGCTTCTGTTGCTCATGGTTCTGATGAATTTTTCAATCCACCTAAATATGATGACTATGAAGAGGGTTGCTTAGAGAAGTTCATGAGTTTATTTGAAGCAGAAGATAAAAATGAACCTTTGTGTAGTCTGTCAAGAAAGTCATCCAAAGGGGAAGATTCAATGGTAGAGCTTGAACCCACCATTGAGATTCATCAGAGTATTGATTCCTAGCAGGAAGAGACCTCTTTTCGGGTCCAAGCTGAAAGAGAATATAGGGTCCTTGAAGAGGAATATAGAACCCTCGAGGAGGAATATACGAGCCTTGAAGAGAAATATGGGGTTCTGGAAGGAGTTCTTGGGTCCGGCGAACACCTCCAATAGGTGGAACAGATTATTGAAGGGATGGAAGATGAGCAGGAAGACCCACATGCTTCTTATACATAATCCACTTGGGGAGCTGAAGATTATTATAGAATCCTTCAGGAAGTTTTTGGTCTTTTCCAGTATCTCCAACCGGACGACTAGATGATCGGTGTGCTTGAAGGAGACCGGGCTAGGTCACAATATTTTCACGTGGGTCTGTCAGGCATAGAGTTTGAGTTGTAAGGAGAATGGCCTTTTCTCAACCCTTTCGGTGGATAGGGTGAAGTTTGTTTTGAAGTTCTAGGGAAGAACCGGGTTTTCAATCCCGGAATCATGAGCAACCTGGGAAGAAAGTTGTTTGGAGTTGGTTGTTTCAGGATTTCCAAGTCATGCGGGGGTTTTAGCATGTATGAGTCCCAGGTTTTGATGGAGATTTGTCAGAGGTATGCAACCCTGGGGCCTGAAGCAAGCACCAAGGGAACTAAATGGCATCCGTACGACTCTTCTAAAAGAAATTCTGTTGTGATGCAAGAGGTATATAGAGCGTACCATGTTTTTTATGACCTAGTGGTAGAATATATGGAGGATTTCCACAACCAAAGTAAGGGTTATGGTTTCACTAGAATGGTCCTCGTCTGGTGTCGTCACCTCGGTCCATTGACCCTCGTTGTTCTAAAATCAGTCAAGCATGATAGCAAGACCCACCTGGGGTGTCAGTTGCTCGAGTAGTTACACTAGAATTTTTGCATTACTTAGAGCCGCAGCCTCTCAAGTAGAAGTAGTTTGTATATAAATAAGCCCCAAATTTTTGGCATAGAAAATTTCAATTTTCAGCGATTTCCAGTCTGTTTCGGAATGTACAGCTTCACTTTTGAGGTTTTGATTTCAATAAGTTTCTAGTCTGCAGTATGATAGAGCATTTGACTGAGGAATGGGTCGCCACAGGATACACCGCACAGCTGAATCTCTATCGGTTTTTCCATGAATGTTTTCAGTCAGACCCTCCCAAGCAGTTTACCAGGAAAATTTCCCCATAGGAGCCTCCCAATGGATCAGGAACACGGTCTTCAAATTTCTTTGCTACCTCGTAGGGAGGATGGCATCCCTAGTTGGAGCCAATTGTTAGCACCTGATTTTTACAGCATGAATATGGATGTGTAATAAGGGGTAGCTTGAAAATTTCTTGATAAAATCCAGAGTTGCTTTTGTTTTCCATGACTAGGTGCTAAAGGCACAAGAAAAATGGATGTCGAGGTGTTAAATAGGCTAGGAAATACAAAGCCATGAGGAAGAAAGAATTAAATTGCGACTTAAATGATCAAAAAGGGCCAAAATCTGTTGATGTAATTGTAACTTTGGAATGTATTTCACCTATGTATATTGTACTCCTATAGAGATGTTATTAGTCCTCTATACAGAAGTGTCGTCATTTGTATTGACAAGTGTTGCAAGTGTCGCAACTTGCATGTGCTGGGTTATTAGACCACCAAATGTGGGGTTGGCCCTGATTAGTATTACCATGGGTTATTAGATTGAGTTAGACAAGTCGGCCCTAGTATTTTATTAGGCAAGCCAGGTCATGTATAAATAGAGTGTGGGAGGCACTCTATTTGATGATCTCATTATTCACTTCTACACTCATCGGAAAGTGACACACAAGTGAAGAAGGAGGAGTAGCTGCTAGGAGGACTATCTCTTGTACTTGGGTTATATCATTACTCTTTCTATCTTTGAGGAATTTGTGGGGTTTTTCACCTTTATGGTTTTCCCCAGTGAAACTCTGTGTGTCTATTGTCTCATGTGATTTCTTGGTGTGATTGATATACTTGATATGTTGTACATGTTATTCTCTCAGTAAAGATCCTAGAGCATACTGAATTAAATCTCAAAATTTAACATGGTATTAGAGCTAACTTGAGAAGAAGACACTGTGCAGTTGCAGAAACTAGGATTTCCTGTTCATTGGGTTTCTCTCCATATATCTTGAAAGGAAGTAGGGTATTTTGACTCTCCTCAGCAAGGCACATCATTCTGTCCAATCAGAATTCAATTCTGGGCAATTTCATTTTTGGCCCTAAAATTAGGGTTTCCACACAAATAGGAATTTCTGAAATCTGAGGACATAGCTGGAAACTCCTTGGAAAAATCAAATTTTAGAGATTTGGATCGAACTTTTTGGTTGGTGAAGCTCCGGGAACTCAAACCCTAATTCAGGGTCCTCCCTACTGAATCTGGGAAGACAAAAAGGCATTTATGAAGGGTGAAACTTTGCAGATTTCGAATTCTGAATATACCAGGCTGATCAACTCATCAAGGCGCGTCTTTCTATCCTTTCAGAAGTTTGAAATTCACATTTTGTATTTTTAGGATTTCTCTGACAAACCCTAATCCAGCACCAGATCCATATTTGTACAAATCAAGTGGTAAGACCTAAATATTTTCTATTTCCATTTGAAGTACTCTTTAAGATGTCTCACCACACCAAGCTTGAGGATAAGCTTGAAGGGGTTGATAACTTCTGAGCATGGAAGTATAGGATTGGGTTAATCCTAGAAGAAAATGAATTGGACACTTACATAAGTGAAGAGGTCCCCGTCCCAAAGGGAGAAGAGGCTAAGGCCTTACATAAGAAGCACTTGGTCAAGGCAAAGAGAATCATTGTTGATTCTATCAAAGACCATCTCATACCACATGTGTCATCCCTAAAGACACCCAAGGAGATGTTTGACTCCATGGCCAAGCTATTTGAAGGGAAGAACATAAATTGGAAGATGACTATGCAGAACCAATTGAAAGGGGTAAAGCTTCAGAATGGAGAGACCATTCAATCATATTTTTTTAAGGTCTCTTAGATCAAGGAACAACGCGAAGTTGTGGATGAAGTAGTGGATAATGGTAAAGTTATTATGACCATCGTGAATGACCTACCTAGGTCATGGGACTCCTTCATCCAAGGAATCTGTGCAAGAAGAAAACTGATTTCTTTCAGTAGGCTATGGGAGGAATGCTCTCAAGAAGAAGCTAGGCTTGTGGCTCGAGAAGAAAAGATGGGAAATGAAGATCAAGCTCTCACAGCACATACCAGGAAAGGTAAATTGAACAAGGAGTCATCTCATAATAGAAGATCTTCACACCACAATCATAAGAAAGATCTCAGATGTTTCACTTGCAATGAGAAGGGACACTTTTCTGTAGATTGTCCCAAGAAGAAGAAAGACAACAACAACAACTTGAACACGAAGGAGAAGAATAACAAGAAGAGATATCATCCTCATGCTGCTGAATATGATGATTCATCAAGTGAAGATGAATATGTTCTAATATCTGCTCTCACAGGTACTATCTCTCATGGATGTAATGATTGGCTTATTGATAGTGGGGCTTCCAAACACATGACTAGGTTTAAAGAATATTTTATAAATCTATTTGGACATGAGTCACCCCATAAAGTGAAACTTGGGGATGACTATCAATATCCCATCAAGGGAAGTGGTGAAGCCTCCTATAACCTAGACTCTGGGAAGTCTTTGAAGATGAAAGATGTTCTATATGTACCTAGGCTCAAGAAGAACCTACTCTCCATATCTGCATTGGATGCAAAAGGTATGAGGGTTCCATTTGTAGATGTCCAAGTCCTAATGCGGCCAAAGGGTAAAACTATAGATGATGTAGTAGTGATTGGAGAGGAAGAGAGAGGATTGTACAAACTGAAGGGACAACCTAAACATGCCATGGTACATCAATCCATGGAGCCAAGTGAACTTTGGCATAGAAGGATTTCTCATGTACACTATAGGGCACTACCAATTGAAAGCAAAGCTGTAGAGGGTCTTCTTGAAATCAAGATAAAGCATGAAGGTGTTTGCAAAGGATGTGCAAAAGGAAAGAACATTAAGAAGGCATTTCCAAGTAGTGAAAGCAAAGCAAAAGGAATCCTGGAGATCATCCACTCTGATGTATGCCATCCAATGTCATCCAGTTCTCTGAGTGGGTATGTATACTATGTCTCTTTCATTGATGATTTCTTTAGGAAGACTTGGGTTTATTTATTGAAGAATAAGGATGAAGTGTTTGATAAATTCAAGGAATTCAAAACCTTGACGGAAAATCAAACTGATAAGAAGATCAAGACATTCACATCCGACAATGGTGGAGAATTCACTTCAGGTGATTTCAAGAAGCTATGTAGTGATTCAGGGATTAAGAGGACGTTAACTGCTCCCTACAATCCACAACAGAATGGAGCTGCAAAAAAGAAGAATAGAATAATCATGGAAGCAACACGGGCAATGCTACATGACCAGGATTTGCCTATGCATCTTTGGGCAGAAGCAGCTAGGACAACTATATATGTGCAGAACATAACACCTCATAAGATATTGGACAACAAGACACTAGAAGAGGTATTCTCTAGTAAGAAACCTGTAGTCAACCATCTCATAATATTTGGTTGTCCAATATACACTCATGTTCCAAAGGAAAAGAGGACAAAGCTAGATCCTTCAGAAAAGAAGGGCATCTTTGTGGGGTTTAGTGAAAGCTCGAAGGTTTACAGAATATACTTTCCAGGGTTCAAGAAGATTGATGTCAGCAGGGATGTAACATTTGATGAGTATTCAACATACATCAAATCAAAGAAGGCACCTATTGAAGATCATGAAGAACCGAAGGAAAACAGATTCCAAGACACCATCATGACTGAATCAATTCCAGAAGCAGATCGTGAAGTTGAAGATCCACAGGAACCTATAGATCCACCTTGAGAGAAGAACTCTCACAAGAGGAAACTTGCATGGGCTAGAGATCTCATTCAAGATGTAGAAAGATATGGAATTCCAGAAGAGGAACACAGAGAAAGGAAGAAGACTAGATCAGGTACCAGTTATGTTGCCCTACTCTGTGATATTATGAACAAAGAACCTTCCAATTACGAAGAAGCAGCGAAAAAGAAAGAATGGAAGGATGCCATGTTCAAGGAATACCAATCGATCATGAAGAATGATGTTTGGGATGTAGTCCCAAAACCTAATGGGAAGTCTGTTGTGACTTCCAAGTGGATTTACAAGATCAAGCATGCTGCAGATGGTAGCATAGAAAAGTACAAAGCGAGATTTGTAGCTCATGGCTTCTCCCAGAAAGAGGGAATAGACTATGAAGAAATTTTTGCTCCTGTAGCCAGGTACACTTCCATCAGATCAGTACTTTCCCTGGCTGCACTGATGAAATGGAAGATACACTAGATGGATGTCAAGACAACTTTCTTGAATGGTGTAGTCGAGGAGGAAGTGTATGTGGAGCAGCCACTTGGTTTTGAGACACATGATAGGGAGTCATATGTGTGCAGATTGAAGAAATCCTTGTATGGCTTGAAGCAAGCTTTTAGGACTTGGTATGGTGGGATAGACAACTTTCTATCCAGTTTGGGCTTTACCAAGAGTAAAGCAAATTCCAACCTTTACTACAAGGCTAAGGAAAGCAATCCTATGATACTACTTCAGTATGTGTATGAATTGTTTGTTACAGGTGAGGATTGATTGATTGTCAATACTAAGAGGAAGCTCGCTGCCGAGTTCGAGATGAAGGAATTGGGGATGACGCACTATTTTCTAGGCATGGAGGTGTGGCAGAGTGCAGATGGAATCTTCCTTGGACAAGGGAAGTATGTAGTAGAGATCCTTAAGAGGTTCAGGATGATGGACTGCAAGGCCATGGCCACACCTATGGCATCGAACCTGAAGCTTCTATATGATGCTTCATCTAAGATGGTTTATGTCACAGTGTATCGTTAGATGATTGGGTCCTTGATTTACCTGACGAACACGAGAACAAATATTTGCTTTGCGGTGAACACATTGAGTGAGTTTCTGATGGATCCTAGAGGTGTTCACCTGATTGTTGTAAAGCATATTTTGAGGTACCTGAATGGTACAATTGACTATGGGCTCAAGTATGATGTGAATCAAAATTTTAACCTGCAGGGTTATGTTGATTTGGACTTGGAAGGCAGTGTTGCAGATAGGAAGAGAACTTATGGGTGCTGCTTCACTATGGGATCAGGTGTGATCTCTTGGTTTAGCAGGAAGCAATCCTGCATAGCACTGAGTACAGTCAAAGCAGAGTATGTTGCATCTTGGTCGGCTAGTTGTGAGGCAGTATGGCTCCAGAAGTTACTGTCTGAGCTATTTGATCTCCCATTAGAGGCTACTGGTACCTTTTGTGCCAACCATAGTTGTGTGAAGCTGTCTAAGAACTCAGTGTTTCATGACAGGTCGAAGCACATTGAGATCAAATGTCACTATATCAGGGATATGGTGCAGAGAGGAGTAGTGAAGCTCCTGTATGTTGCGACGGATGAGTAAGTTGCGGATGTGTTGACGAAACCATGAGCCAGAGTGAAGTTCGAGTACTTCAGAGAGAGGCTTGGTGTTCTTCAGATTGATGACTCTTCGAGGAAGAAGTGATGGATACATTTGCTGGAGCCATTCCAAGCATGGTGAGAGGAGGATCATTCCCATGGATGTGGATGTAAGCGCTGGATGATGAGCATCAGGACGATGCTCCAATTACTTCTCTGTATATGCATCATGTTGAATGCAGGATATGATCAATTGGATCAGGTATTTGTATATGGATCATGTTGGATTCTTGATATGATCAGTTGGAACATGTATTTGTATATGCATCATGTTGGATGCTTGATATGATCAGTTGGATCATGTATATGTATATGCATCATGTTGGATGCTTGTATGATCAGATGGATCATGTATTTGTATATGTATCAAGTGGATACATTGTATAATCAGGTGGATCATGTATTTGTGTATGTATCAGGAGGATACATTGTATGATCAGGTAGATCATGTATGATGTTATGCATAAGGTGGATACTTGGTATGCATCAGGTAGATGCACTATATGATCAGGATGATCATGGATGATGAGCTTCAGGATATTGCTCCAGATGAGATGTATCAGGATGATGCTATAATGATCAGGTGATGATGTATGGTGAGTATCAGGTTGATACTCTATGGCTGTGGACAGGTTGTGCAAATGAGCATGTAAGTAGACCTGGGAGATCCGATAGGTTGGGCTGTGTGCCCATAATCAGTCCTAGGATTCTCTTTTGAGGCATTGCTTTGGGAGGACATATAAGTAGACCTGGGAGATCTGATAGGTTGGGATGTGTGCCCGTAATAAGTCCTGGGATTCTCTTTCAAGGCATTGTCCTATGGCATATAAGTAGACCTGGGAGATCCGATAGTTTGGGTTATCTGCCCATAATAAGTCCTGTGATTCTCTTTCGAGGCATTTCCATGACCACATGTAAGTAGACATGGGAGATCCGATAAGTTGGGTCATGTGCTTGTAATAAGTCCTGGGATGCTCTTTCGAGTCATTGTGTTGACCACATGTAGGTAGATCTGGGAGATCCGATAGGTTGCGCTGTGTGCCCGTAATAAGTCTTGGGATGCTCTTTCGAGGCAATGTGATGGGGGTCACATATAAGTAGACCTAGGAGATCTTGCAAGTCGTGCTTCGGCACATAAATGGTCCTGGGATACTCTTTTGAGGCATTGTGATGCACGTAATAAGTCCTGAGGATTCCACAGTATGTCCAGTGATGATGAAAACCTGCAGGTGGTGGGCCTACATCTAGTATGAAAAAGGACTGCCTCTATAGAACTTCCTATGACGAGTAGATTGGAGATTGATTGAGATAGCAGAAACAGTGACAATGATGATGATTCGATGACGATGATCCAGTGACGATGATCCATAGAAGAATACTTGTGCTAGTAGATTTGTGTCGATAAATACCTTCCTAGTTAAGAGGGAGTGTTGATGTAATTGTAACTTCAGAATGTATTTCACCTATGTATATTGTACTCCTATGGAGATGTTATTATTCCTCTATACGGAAGTGTCATCATTTGTATTGACAAGTGTCACAAGTGTCACAACTTGCATGTGATGGGTTATTTGACTACCAAGTGTGGGGTCAGCACTGATTAGTATTACCATGGGTTATTAGGCTGAGTTAGACAAGTCGACCCTGATAGTTTATTAGGTAGGTCAGGTCATGTATTAATAGAGTGCGGGAGGCACTCTATTTGATCATCTCATTATTCACTTCTACACTCATCGAAAAGTGGCACACAAGTGAGGAAGGAGGAGTAGCTGCTAGGAGGACTATCTCTTGTACTTGGGTTGTATCATTGCTCTTTCTATCTCTGAGGAAGTTGTGGGTTTTTTCACCTTTATTGTTTTCCCAGTGAAACTATGTGTTTCTATTGTCTCATGTGATTGCTTGGTGTGATTAATATACTTTATATGCTGTACATGTTATTCTCTCAGTAAAGATCCTAGAGTATACTGAATTAATGCTCAAAATTTAACAAAGTCTATAGTCCAAAAGAAATTGTTTCTAAGGTTAAACCCCCATACAGGATCGCACCATTGGATGGGCGCAGGAGGGAAATCGGCAGAGATTGTTGATCGTCGCATGGTCGAGTTGTGTTGGGAATAAAATCACAAGCGATTGCGATGAGAAATGCCACTAGATATATGGAAACAGAAGGAAGCGTCGCGTGGGTGATAAGTGGTAAGCAATACCATTTCAGCAGCATGCAATACCACTGAGGAATAAAGATAGGTCACTGGCCACATGGACGGCCCAAGGAGGGCGAGGAGTATCCTACGGTCAAGGCTCACGGTCCAACGGCAGTAAGTGCAATGTTACATAAGAAATGATGTAAATGGTCCTTGACGATCGTCGCATCGGGAAGATGCACACCAGATAAAGGGAAGCGTGACTGCGATGGGAAAACCCATTAGCCAGGTGTTGCCACCAAAGATGGTCGCAAGGGGATGAGTGGTAAAGAGAAACCATTTTAGGGGAATGCGATCCCACTCCATCTAGTTATAATGCTTAGGTACGGACGATAGAGATTGATACATGTGGAATGATCCAATGGCAAGAAAGGGAAAGAGGTCAAATCAATTAAAGGGGGATTATATCCAACAGCCCAGATCTTTGCTCAAAAGATCAATGGAGGAAAAGCCCGGGAAGCTGTTAAAGATGAGTGATGTTTGTAGAAGATAAATTTATATATATACAAATGCACGTGGAGGTTGACATTTGTGTCTTGGAGCCTATCGGGGTCGGAAGCCTCCGGGCGTGTGAGAAATGAAGAAAATTACAGAAAGATTCACCCTCATGGCCTCTCAGTGACAGGTGAGGCCTTATAGCCTCCATTGTTAGCAAAATATAAGTCTGTTTGAGGAAAGAGGGTAGGTTGAAGACCAATCTCCAGGACGGTTAGGGTTTGAATGCACCTGATGCAGGGTTTTGGTGGTCTATACCTATAATTAGGAAGAAAATGGGGGTTCAGGCCTACATGGGGGTTTCGAGTAGTTGTTTTCCCTTTATCACATCTGTCAAAGTTATGTTCTTCTCGAATCCAAAGGATTTTCGAGGAGGTCCTTTGTCACTACTAAGAGATAGGTTTTCTCCGTGGATACTGCCAAAACCTTAGGGGGTTAAAGAGGTCGGCCTCCAAAATTGGGGGAGGCTATAGAATGGTGAGGCTGGGAGCACTATGAACACTGGTGCGGTACTAACAGGAAAGTCAGGTTATGGTTTGGTCAGCAACGAAGATAAAGGGGCCGAAGCAGTAGGTGATAGGGGTGCGGGAAAAATGAAGGTTAGTTGTGTGGATTGTTGGTTGGACTGAGAAGATGCGGGGTGATGTGACCCACGTCATTCGACGTATGGAGGAGAAATGAGGTGAAGTTTTGTGACGTAGGAAATACCAGGTGAATGGGCTTCTTAAGGGAATCTCTATTGCAGCCATAATGATTGTTGATGCGATGGAGGCCACCTTAGCATCGTCATATGCTCCGCCGTCTATCTGGAGATCTTTTCCAAGCATGTTTCAGGTCAGCCCAAACCTTGGGCATCATTGTTATTTGGTTAGGGGGTTCAATTAGTTTATCATGGTGATTATGCCACACGTAGCTGTTGTCATCGTCACAATGGTTATGGATATGTTTTTTACGTCCCCTATTTGAAACCATTATATAGAGAAGGTGGTGCACTTGGAAGTTTGGGCATCTTTCAGTTAGAGTTGGATTATGGATAAAGAGAAGAAATATGGAGTGGTTTTCATGCTAGATCATGCGTGGTCTAATGTGGAGGAAGAGCATTCTCCTTCATCTCCTATGGTATTTGACCACATAGATTCTCGCTCCGCTAGTGAAGGTGAGGATCCCAAAGGATGACAAGTGTCCAAGAGAGTCTGACATTGAAAAAAGGAAGAGCCTCCTAAAGAGGAGGAGGGCTTCCAGCATTGCACGGATATTTTCAAAGACTTCATGATCCCCACCGAGGAGGCGACACCTCCCCCTCCAGCATACGTGTCGCAGGCTGACAAATCTCTGAAGATAAAGGATTTACTTAATTCGCAAGGCCAATTGAAGACTTCAGAGTAAGATGGCGCTCTGCTCATGGAATTTTTGTTTCTTGTCTTAATTATTCCATTGTGAACTTAACACGTAAGTAATATTCCCAATTTGGGGTTGTCAAGGTGGCAGCATAATTTTCTATGTTTCCTGAGGACTGATTTAAGGCTGAGAGCCTATAAAAGCATTGTAATGGAATAAGCAAGGGTTGGAAAATCATTCGGCTAAGGCCTGAGAGGCCAGTCCGGTTTTGAGACTTTCATATTAATACAATGGGCAGTGCCTATGGTAGACTGGTTTGCAAGGATTCCTGTGTCGCTCTAACTTGTAGTCAGTTTTTCCCTTCTTCTCTATGTGCATGTAGTTCCTGTTATGCCTTTACATTTAGTTTTTCATTTCATGCCTGAGATCAGTGTATAATAGTTTGGAATTCTTGGAAACAATCTCTGGCTATTATCTCAGGTATTCACTAAATATTGCTACTAAAGTTGATATTGAATTCATCTTTGTTGGATGCTCATATCAATGCTCTGTTCTTATTTTCTTCTTTACCACCAGAAAACAGCAGTACGATGGCAAGCGAGAAACTACCTTGCCTCTGTTAGAGTAGTCCACACTATGGCACTGTTATCTGATTTATGTGTAATGCCTTGACTAAAGGCCCAATTGTTTTTTCCTTGTGATTATCCCTCCAACATTTCCACACAATTTCACCCATCATAAATCTGACCTTCTTTATATACTATGATTGAATATCTTAAGATATGAATGCTGGTGCATGTTTTCATTGTTGACACCTCTGATTATTTCAAGTATTTCATAGTTTTGTAGATAGAGCCCTCTCATACTGTGCTGGTTCAGTAGCACAAGTCCAAAGTGGTTAGTGGTTACCCCGACATTCCCTCTTCGCAACCTTGGGGGTTAAATTGGGTTTTAACACCTGGTTTACCCTCTTTCTTGGAATTAGAAAAAATAACAAAGTCACCTTCGTTGAAGGTGCGTGATCGCAGTCGCCGATCATAGTGTTCCTTGGAGCAAAATTTCATGGATTCATTTTGTTCAAGGGATTCATGCCATTCTTCATTAATGTATTCCAAGGTGAATAGGTGTTGTTCTAGTGCAGGGGTATTAGGTAGCAACTCGATGGTAGATTGGAGTGTAGGGATTTGACACTCTATCGCGAGGATGGATTCTACATCATGCATAAGGTGAAATGGGGTAAAACCTGTGGTAATATTTACCTAAGTGTGGTAAACCGAAAGGGATAGAAATAGCATGTGGTTCTAGTTGGTTTTTTTTTTGTCCAATGTGCGTTGGAGCATAGTTTTGAGGATTTTGTTAATAGCTTCATCTTCGCCATTTTCCTGAGGATAGTAAGTATTTGAAAATTTGTATTTAAAGCATAAAATCCGTGACATCTCTTCGAATGCTTTGCCATGTTGAAGTGTCTTCTGTTGTCGGAGACAAGTTTCTTGGGAATGCCAAAGTGGGAGATGACATGGTTGAAGAAGAACCATGTAGCATTCACTTCTTTACAATCAAATGTGGGCATTTCTTCATCCCATTTAATGAAATAATCCACGGCGACAATTATATGGTGGTGACAAAGGGTTGAAGTTGGAAAAAATTCCATCAAGTCAATTTCCCATTTGCAAAATGGGCTAACCATGATGATTGAATGTAGTGGTGCAAGGGGAGACCATGTTTTGTAGGAGAAGTCCTAACAATTCATGCATAGTTTCACATTGTAGAAACAATGTTTTAATACACAGGGCCAAATATACCCTACTCATAATATTTTTGGGTGGTGGCTAATCTAGAGAGGTGGCCTCCACACATGCCTCTATGGGAATCAGGGAGAACTTGCTCGGATTCTTCCTACATTAGGCATTGTCAAAGAAATAGTGTCAATGACGCAGTGGTATAGGATATATAGAATGAGGAGGTATCATGGTTCATGGAGGCGGATTTTGCAGCCATCGTCATGGGATAGGTGGGGAGCAAACTTTTGGGTGTGGACATAGAGGAGGATATTTCCATACCAATGATCTTCGATTGTAATGAGAAAGAGGTGCTAATCGGGTAATTGGTCCTAGACATACTTGCTTGTGGTGGTATGTTAGTTTTCAGAATTTATTCATTATGATCTAGGATCTTAACTAAAAGAAGAACATGTATAGCATATCAAGCATAAGAGACAAGAGACAAGAGACACAAAACATTTCACCAAGAAAAACCAAGAAGGTTAAAAACCCCACAACTTCCTTAGAGATAGAACAAGCATCAATACAAGGATCACCATGATCAAACCCAAGATATAGACATCTTCACTAGCATGCTCCTCCTCCACGTGTGCGCACTCCTCCTCCCTCTCACTAATGCGAAGCGAGTGAACAATAGAATGACTAAAATGAGAGAGACACATTCTGTATTTATACACTAACTTGACTTGACCTTTACTCAACTAGGTCGGCCTCAACTTAACCACTTAACATAATGTTGACTGGGTCGACCCCCACTAGGGTGGTCTAATAACCCATCAAGTATAAGTTATGATACTTACAATATAACTGACGACACTTCTAATCAGAGGATTAATACATCTCCATTGGGGATACAATAAAGTACAAATACAATATACAAGTGAATATCTTCTGAAGTTACAAATACATCAACACTCCCTCTTAACTAGGAAGGTATTCTGTTGACACAAGTCATCAATACATATAGGCACAAGTCTTTAATTCTGGAGCTAGATAATCGCCACTGGATCACAGAGAATCATCATCATCACTACTGTTGTACTCGTCATCTCGATCACTGGTCTAGCTCTGAATTATTCTCGTCATAGGAAGTTCTGCAGAGCCAGCCATTTTTCATGATGGATGTAGGCCCACCACCTACAGGTCTTCATCATCAATGGCCATACTATGGAATCCTTAGGACTTATTACTTGCGTCAAAAAAACCTTGAAATAACATCCCAAGATCGATTACGAGCTTACTTCTCAACCTATCAGATCTCCCAGGGCAATATTATATCTGACCACCACAAAACCTTGAAAGAGCATCCAAGGATTGATTACAATCACGCAGCTCAACCTATTGGATCTCCCAGGATCTTTTACATGCAACCGCACAACCTGTCCACGGCCACAGAGTATCATCCTGATACTCATGATCATACTGATCATGTCATCTCATCGTCCACAAAGCACAAACCAAATGCACATCACACAACACTTACATTCACTGGCATGGGAAGACACGCTTCAACCATCCGTGAAAGGCTCAACACTTATATCTACGCCATGGGAAGACACACTTCAACCATGCGAGAATGGCATCGTACTTATATCCATAGCCATGGGAAGACACTTTTCAACCATGGTAGGAATGGCACAACACTTATATCGCATCCATGGGAAGAAACACTTCAACCATGCTCGAATGGCACAACACTTATATCACAGCCATTGGAAGACACACTTCAACCATGCTCAAATGGCATAGATATTACATCAATGACCATGGGAAGACACACTTCAACCATGTCGGAATGGCCCCAACCCTTATATATGCACCATGGGAGGACACACCTACCACCATGTGAGAATGGCTCATGTGCATCTGTGTCTTCGGAACTCATCACACATGATCCAACTGATCATGCAATGCATCCACCTGATACATATCATCACATATGATCGTCCTGATCATCATCATAGCATCGTCCTGATGCATATCATCCAGAGCAACATCCTGATACTCATCACAAATGATCATCCAGATCATCGTCACTGCATCGTCCTAATGCATGTCATCATACATGATCCAACTGATCATACAAAGCACCCAACTGGTGCATATCCAAAGAAGTAACTGGAGCATTGTCCTGATGCTCATCACACAACGCTTACATCCATAGCCATGGGAAGGATCCTCCTCTCACCATGGTTTGAATGGCTCCTGCAAATGTGTCCATCACTTCTTCCTCGAAGTATCTTCAATCCGAAGAACACCGAGACTCTCTCTAAAGTACTCAAACTTCACTCTAGCTAGTGGTTTCGTTAACACATCCGCAACCTGCTCATCTATCGCAATATACAGGAGATTCACTGCTCCTCTCTGCACCATATCCCTGATATAGTGATATTTGATCTCAATGTGCTTCAACCTGTCATGGAACACTGGGTTCTCAGACAGCTTCACACAACTTGGGTTGTCACAAAAGATAACAGTAGCCTCCAACGGGAGATCAAATAACTTAGATAGTAGCTTCCGGAGCCATACTGCCTCACAACTAGCCAAAAAAGCTGCAACATACTCTGCATTGGTTGTACTCAGTGCTATGCAAGGCTACTTCCTACTAAACTAAGAGATCACACTTGATCCCATACTGAAGCAGCACCGAGAAGTGCTCTTCCTATCTATAGCACTGCCTACCCAATCTGAATCAACATAACCCTGCAGGTTAAACTTTTGATTCACATCATACTTGAGCCCATAATCAATTGTACCCTTCAAGTACCTCAGAATTTGCTTTACAGCAACTAGGTGAACACCTCTAGGATCCGTCAGGAATTGGCTCAATGTGTTCACCGCAAAGCAAATATCTAGTCTCGTGTTCGTTAGGTACATCAAGGACCCAATCATCTGACAATACACAGTGACATCAACCAGATCAGATGAAGCATCACACAGAAGCTTCAAGTTCGATGCCATAGGTGTGGCCATGGCCTTGTAGTCCATCATCCCGAACCTCTTCAGGATCTCTACTGCATACTTTCCTTGTCAAAGGAATATTCCATCTACACTCTGCCACACCTCCATGCCTAGAAAGTAGTGCATCATCCCAAGTCCTTCATCTCAAACTCGGTAGCAAGATTGATCTTGTAGATCCACTTGGAAGTCACAACAAACTTCCCTTCTTATCTTGGGACCTCATCCTAGACATCATTCTTCATGATCCATCGGTACTCCTCGATCATGGAATTCTTCCATTAATGCATCCCAGATCCTGGGAACTTCAAATTCTTCAATATCTTCAATAGATAGTTTTTATTTGATCTTCATTGATGGAACAAATGTTGTAGTCATTTTTGTAGGTGATGGTACATGGTCTTTCCTATAATACAAGTCCAATTGCATGATTAGAAACTTTTCATAGTTTTTCAAAAACGCATTCTTATGCATAAAGGCATTTGTCATGCAATTGTCTTGGCCAATGTTTCAATACAACATTTATCCATATTCCGTAACTTTATAGATGCCTTCCATCTCTACCAGAACATTGCTAGGAGTGTGCACAACTCCCAACATGTCAGCAAAGAGGTTTCATTCTAGATAAGTAGCAATGGAACGTTGTACAGTACCATAGGCCACTTACCCATTATTTGCATATTTAGTAGTATCTTGTTCATTAATGCAACTTTTCTAATATGCATGATACATATCCTAAATCTAGGAACATAAGTGTGTATATGACTAGAAAATATCATTTAAGTAATCATGTATACAGGAATTGACAATTCAAATACTTATCTTTGTTTGGTTGTAGGGTGGACTCCTTCTTGATCTTTGCTTCCTGAAGTGCTCCCTCTTAATCTTTGCTTCTTTGCAGGAACTTTTGGAGTGTGCTCCCTCTTGATCTTTTCTACTTGGATTACCTGTCCTTGAACTTATATCCATCCTAGACCACTATGCATGCTTAAGTGTGCACTAGTGTCATCCTCAAGATCTCGTACACAATCATACATCTATTAGTATAATCTCAATACTATCAAAACATTATTTTCCTAAAATATGTATGGTCATGATCATAGGTAATAAGCGTTAGTATTCAAGGTTTCAGGAAAGACTTATTTTACTCATGCATATTCTTATTTGACCATAGGACTCTTCTGGTTATTCATATCATCAATCAAAGTAAGAAATATAATATGCATAAACCCTTGATTACTTAAAACTTCTAACTTCAAGAATACACATTATCATTTATACAAAAGTATAAAATCCTAACACAAGGTAGGATTCTAATCTTGATATAGGAAAAACATACCTGGTTATCATGTTTGCTAGTTATGTCTAACATACCCAAACAATGTCTTCTTGTTCTCTTTAATGACTTGTGCTTAGTAACTTGCATAACTCATAACTTAACCATTGTAGAACCAAATTATACATACCTCGTAAGTGGAGCTTCTATGTGATCCATGAGTCTTTGTCTTCATGTCACCATGGTCATATGTTCTTGATCTAGAAATTGATTTGTACCTTTCATGTTAGTGGACAACATCAACCTCATACAAAACACAATGCATTAGTACAATCATAAGTGTCAGAACCCTAATCAATGAATGTCTTCTATCATTCACATGCATTCATTCTCTTACTAGGGTGATGAGACAAGTCTAAGATTAATCAAGATTGTACTAACCTCAATAATATGAATACAAACATATCATAACTTAATCATGAACAAATTTCAAAACATACCTGTATCTTTTCAAGTCATATCTGTCGGGATTGCTTGTAGCCTTCTCAGGTAAAGCCTTAGCCTCATCTCCCTCTGGAACTGGAACTTTTCACTTATGTAGGTGACCAAATCATCTTCTTATAGGATTAACCAATCCACTTTGATTTGTTGAGACTCGATCTGGAGCTGGAATAGGGTTTGTCAGAGAAACCCTAAAAATTCAAACTTTGAGTTTCAAACTTCTGAATGGATGGAAAGATGTGGCTTGTTGAGCTGATCAAGCTGGTATACTTCAATTTTGAAAACTGCAAAATTTGAACCCTCAAAATTGCCTTTGAAATTTCTAGATTCACTAGACAGGATCCCAAAATAGGGTTTGATAAAGCCCTGTCTTTTTCCCATCCAAAAGGTCCGATCTTGTGTTCTAAACTTCAGTTTTTCTAAGGAGCTTCCAGTCCTGGTCACAGATTTCAAAAATTCCAACTTTTGCAAAAGCCCTAAATTTCCGCCTTTCCGATCAAAATCTCGAACTAGGGTTTGATCAAGCACGACCTTCTGCCCAACCAAAAAAATGATCATGGTCTCTAAATTTCGATTTTGATGAGGAGCATCTAGCCATGGTTTCTGATTCCAAGAATTTCAACTTTCTCCAAAACCCTAATTTCCCACAGTAATGACGATCCAAGAATGAAGGTGCTCAAAATCCAAATCTGTTTTGACAGAAATATGCACCTGATTGTTTCTTGTGTAAATAAAAAATTACGATTCAACAGGGTCTGAAAATTCATCCTGTGGTAGACTGACCTTTCATCTTTCCAACCTCAAAGGTCTGACCTCAATTGGATTCTCTGAGAGACATTTATTCCAAGTGTCGCAACGTAACCTGTTTATGGGATAAAACACGAGAGCGAACTTGTACGATGTTCCACATGTCACTGGTTCAGTTTTGGCCTCTTAAAAACTTACCTGTGAAAGTACAGTCCGTTCCCTACCTGCCACTTTTTATGAAATTTCATTTGGATATTCCTGTCCCAGGTTGTGACCTTTTTTCCTAGGTCACCTGTTTATGACTGAGATTTGGAAGAGGCAGAAACCCTAAATTTTACTGATCATAAATCACAAAGTACAGCAAAATTAGAAGTTTTTATTTGGACACAAGGTACATGGGGATGTTATCTACGATCTATAAAGGTTTCTGATCCTGAACCTTCACTAAATTGTATTTATATCGAAAGTGCTACGATGACTAGTTTTTGCTATATCAAGCCCTAGCTTCCGATTTGTCACAAGTGCAACAAGTCTCATAAATGCCATAGCATGCCTTCCTTCAGGATAGCTCTGATACCATGTTAGTTTTCCAAAATTTAATTCATTATGATCTAGGATATTAACTAAAAGAACAACATGTACAGCATATCAAGCATAAGAGACAAGAGACAAGAGACACAAAACATTTCACCGGGGAAAACCAAGAAGGTGAAAAACCTCACAACTTCCTCAGAGATATAATAAGCATCAATAAAAGGATCACCATGATCAAACCCAAGAGATAGACATATTCAGAAGCATGCTCCTCCTCCACTTGTGCGCACTCCTCCTCCCTCTCACTAATGTGAAATGAGTGAACAATAGAATGTCTAAAATGAGAGAGACACACTCTGTATTTATACACTAACTTGACTTGACCTTTACTCAACTAGGTCGGCTTCAACTTAACCACTTAACATAATGTTGACTGGGCCGACCCCCACTAGGGTGGTCTAATAACCCTTTGACCCACATGACTCATACAGGGCTGACCCCATCAAGGTGGTCTAATAACCCATCAAGTATAAGTTACAACACTTACAATATAACTGATGACACTTCCAATCGGAGGAATAATACATCTATGTTGGGGATAAAATAAAGTACAAATACAATATACAAGTGAATATCTTCTGAAGTTACAAATACATCAACATGGTAGAGTGAAGGTATGTAATGATTTCGGCTAAGGCGATGGATTTCTTACTTTTGGGAATGAAAAATTCGAGTTCAAATTCTTGTAAGATACACTAGTACAAACTAAGAGATAAATGACCAAACAAACTACCAAAATATGCATATAAATGACAACTTTTGAGTTGGTGACCACTGGTAGAAAATTAGTAGTCATTTATCACACGCCCAAAAGTGTGGTCATATTTAGCTTCGTAATTTATAGCTTATCTTGTGTTCATATAGTTGGTTATATATTTGGTCCTTAATTTAGTCATATATTTGGTCATTAATTGTCACAATTAATTACCAAATTTATGACCACATTTTTTGTCATGTGATAAATGGCCACTAATTTTCTACCAGTGGTTTCCAACTCAAAAGAGGTCATTTATATGGATATTTTGGTCATTATTTTAGTCACATATCTCTCATTTTGTACTGGTGGTCTTTTATATGCGAATTGTGGTCATTTTGTTGGCCGTTTACCTTTATTTTTTTAGTGGTCATTTATCTCTTTTTAGTGGTTTCAGAATATATATAGGGCATAGAGGAATCGAACCACCAACCTCCTACCTATAAGGAAGGTGCTCTTCCATTAAGCTAAAACCCTTAAATAGAATATATTATATAATTTTACATGAATGATCTAAGACACAAGCATGGTATCTTTCAAAATTAGGTTCTAAGTTCACCTACTCAAATGGATTAATTTCATTGACTTTATTGTGTTATTTGGGACAATACAAGAAAACACTATGAAACAAAATAGAAGCATCTTAAAAAGTACTAAAAAGTAGAAACTTTTCCTCATTTGCATCTTTTTGACAACTCTTACAATGGAGGAGTCTTTAACTGAGTTCGATATCAAATACTAAAGTCTATTTAAAACTGGACAACCCAAGGACCCAATTTGTTTGATTTGGTTTTAATCTTTTTACAACAGAAAAATCATATACGATTATGTGAAGGAAAAAAACTTTAAGCATTCTCCAGCTGAAAAGTTGTCTTTTCAAGATGCATTGATATTTCTTTGGGGTAACTACCGATAGAGGTTAATTTTTTCCCTAATACAATGGTCTTCATGTCAAGAAATGTTGCCTGTTGGGAATTATCTATCCACTCATTCAAATGTTGAACCTAATTAACCTAACTTACCATGAGTCCTTGATAATATAGAGATCCTTTTAATAATATGGTACTCGGCATTTATCATTACCAAAAGATGTAAAATATTGGTTCCTTCATAATCTAAAAATCCTTTTCAAAATATATAATGTACTAGAATTTCACACATGGATGATAATTCTAGTGATCATGCATTGCTTTGGCTTAATGTGAACACAAGTCGTTGTTTCGAGTTCATGTGAATGCTTGTTTTGTTTTTTTGGTAGATATATTTAGAAGGTATTTAGGTATTTAGTATTTCTATATTCATTCTTAGGAAGCTCTGATTTGCTTTGCGCCATATTTATTCCACCAAACTCACATATGATTTATGCCCATTCTTATTCCTTTATGTGACATGCCATTCCATTGGATGCATAGAACATTATTAATGACATATTATCAAGAGTCACATTTTTAAGTAGATTGCATAAAGAAACATTTTAGTTTCGAAGGAACCAGACAGATACGTGAGACTTCTGAAGAATGACTATGCGCTTGCTAATATTGTACAACTAAATGATACATTTTACAATTTTCTACATGGTAGCTTAAAAGCTCCATGCCAAGAAGGATTTGTTGAAAATGACAGCTTCTTGAAAATACCATGCCCTACACATGATGTGATTATATCAATATCCCCTTCGTAGTCTTCGACTGACCTTTGTGTTTCCAACTTTTCTTTTACTAGTAAACAATTATAAGCGAAGTTCATAATTTTCGAGTGGAATTAATGAAATTTATTGAACTAGTATATCATCCACTTTGAGGGAAGCCATTTAGAGTCTCCAACAGAAATTGAGTTCATGTTCTTGCTCAGGTTCTCAATGGAAATAGGGGTGTGATATCCAATCCATAGCCATCCATTCCTCCAGGTTCTGCATGACGAACTCTACCAAAATGCTTGATGTGTTTCAACAGTCTAGCTAAAAAGGTATTATGGAAAAATAGTGGATTTGTCACAAACAATGGCTACATGTTTGCATGCTCGCGTTATTAAAACATTGATGCATCTACTATCACCTAGAAATACAATAGCTCCCAAAGTATTTGACTGATCCTACAAACAAACAAAAAACATTTCAAAATATTAATTAATGTAAACAAAATAATGGGAATGAAAAAAATGATAATTCCGAAAATAGCTAAGATAGAAACGATCATATTTCATGTCTATCTGCTTCTACGATAGAAGCTTCAAAAATTGAAAAGCAAAGTTGATTGTCTGGACAAAGAAGATAGATAGTCACTTTGATATCACCATGCACGTGGGAACCAATATAATAACACATAGGAAAATGTAGGACAAGAGAAGATCCCGCTTTGAATAAACATATGTAGCATAAATGTGCGTAGTCGGGTCAGATTCTCTATACTAATACCAACCTTTTCCCCTGTCATACCCTAATGTACCCTGCAACACCTTCACACACCTTGATTTTGGGTACATCATCACCGATTTTAGCATGAAATAAATTATTATTCAAAAAACCCAAGAATATTGCACTTAGGGTGGGCCCAACATGACACCCTTAAAAATTGCATGCTTCCCTCTTTATAACTTTAAACCCTAATTTCTACTCAAATATGCATTTTTAGTTTTCCTACATGAGCTTGGAAGACACTATAAGGGAGAGCGTAGAGATCCAGTTTTGAATAAACCTATGTTAGCATGAGTATGCATACATGGGTCAGATTCTTTATACTATTACCAACCAGTGCCCATGGCTGTACCGTGTCGTACTCTATTGTGAAACACCTTCACAACTTGATTTTGGGAATGTCAACACTGATTTTAGCATGAAAAAAAATATTATGAAAAATCCTCAGCAATATTGTATTTAGGGTGTTCCGAGATGGGCACCCTAAAAATTTCACGTTGCCTCCTTTTATACTTTTAAACACTAATTTATGCTCGATTATGCATTTGTAGTTTCCTATGTGAGATTGGAAGAGACTGGAAGAGAGAAACGTAGGGAATATTTGAATAAGACTATGTAGCTTGAGTATGCATACCCAAGTAACACCTATTTCATTAAACTTGGACATATTCTAGTCCAAGTCACATTGAAGACGGCTCAAAAACAGCCTTTCTAAACTCCAAAATCAAGCAAAATCCAGTTACAAAAGTGCAAAAACGGTTCCAAAAGTGCAAAAAACGGTTCCAAAAGTGCCAAAACCGGTTCCGAAAGTGTCAAAACCGATTCCAAAAGTGCCAAAATTGGTTCCGAAAGTGCCAAATCAAGGTTCCAAAAGTGACAAAACCGGTTCCTAAATAGCCAAAAACGGTTCCAAAAGTGCCAAATCTGGTTCCAAAAGTGCCAAATCCGGTTCCAAAAGTGACCAAACCAGTTCTGAAACTACCAAATCCATTTCCAAAAGTGCCAAATATAGGTTCCAAAACCATACTTTTCATTTGATATTGCCACCTTTGAAATTGGTTTTTGCGATGTTCCGATATGATAATTATGACAGTCATTTGAAGTTGTAAAAAATATACAAATGATTAAATGAATTGTTGTCTGTATAATATGATGGTCATTTGAAGTTGAATGTCATTAACCAACAACCCATTTTTGAATGAGGCTCGAGATAAATGAATGAAGGGGAAGCCGACCCTTATTTTGTGAACTATTATTTTCATAATAGTTCTAGACTGCAAGAAGGGTGGTTCGATCCTTCTTGTGTTCACCATTCTGGATACATGTGGATTGTCGGATATTGGTGTTCACAATTATCTACTAAAAGAAGGGGTGGCCGATCCTTCTTGTCTGCAGTCAGAATTCGGGATAAATATTGTTTACATGTTATAACTTGGCCAGTGTCCCGATCCCTAAAATATACTGCCGAAGTCAGTAGTGGGGAATTGTCGTCTCAACCTTCCTAGATTAAATATTTTTTCATTTCTTTTTTAAATACAGGGTCGTCTGACCCTTCTTGTGCTTATTTTTTTTGTATTCTTCACCATTCAGGATATACATGAATTGACAACCTATACTTCGTAGGTTGAATATTTGCACAATTCCCTGATAAATGAAGGGGAGACCGACCCTTCTTCTGCCCAATATTACTTTCAGACTAGTTCCAGGCTGCAGGAAGGGTCGTTTGATTCTTTGTGTGTTCACCATTCTGGATAAAGGTGAATTGCTAGATATTGGTGTTCACAATTATCCACTAAATGAAGGGTCTTCCAACCCTTCTTTTGATTTGTACTTTTCCAGTCTTGACCATTCTGGTTATAGATGAATTGATCTCTGATTTGGTAGGCCAAAATCTCACACGTGTGAGCCTCAAAGAGAGAACTGACACCATAGCAAGTGATGACATGGCATGCATGATGACATGGAATTTGTGATGAGGCTGGAAAGACACATGATGGTGTTCTGGTGCTATCATTAAGTCAGTGTTTCAATATGACATCATTCTGGAAAAGTATGACAAGTTTGTGAAACTTTGGAAATTGACAAAGTATGGAAAAAGTAGTCAAAACTGCTCTAAGAGAATGCCCGCCATAATTCATGGTTTGAGAAAAATGCATGCACCATCATATCATGTTATAGCTTGTTGAAGTGGCTATCTAATCATGATCTCAGTTTTCCTCAATCATTTATGAGGAGAAAGTTATAAGTTTGCCAAAATAGGGTTACAGGATCAACCTTGGAGAAATTCTTGGAAATGACTAAGTGTTGGAAAACTGGTTCAGGTGGACTTGGGAAAATGCCCGCCGTACCTCATGGGAGAATGATAAAGTTATCTGGAACTATCATGTTCTATCTTGTAAAAGAGCCTATCTTTCCATGCTCTTAGTTTTCATAAAAAGGTGTTTGATGAAAAAGTTAACAACCTGCCAAAACAGGGTTTAAGTTTGCTTTTACACCAAAGTAGAAAAACTGCCTAATTGGCCTTAGGGAAATGCCTGCCATAGTTTGTGGGTTGAAGAAAATGACCGTACCATATGGTCATATTTTAGGTTGTTTTTTTGTCTACCTAACCATGTTATCATATTGACTTGAAATTTCCCAAGGAAGAAGTTATGGATCTGCCAAAACAGTCTTTCAGATAGGTTGGACCAAGTCTAGGAAAGTGCAAAAATTGTCCAAGTGTAAAATCACTGGTAGTGCCTGAAGTGACCTCAGTAAAATTCCTGCCATGTCTTAAATAATTTTGATAGTATGGATATCTAGAATGTTGTTTGGTGCATCCAACCATGGTCTCAAATTGTCCAAAGAGTCTATGAGGAGGAAGATATTAATCTGCCAAAAGTGCCTCTGAGCTTGATTTGCACTACTCCAGTAAAATGCCCACAGAGGAGAGAGAAAGAGGCTTCAAGAGGTGAAATTGGTTTAGATGAAGTCACCTTGTTTTCCTCTATCCATTTGGTGTCTCACACTTCAAAATTGGTGAAAAGAAAAATCTCATCATACTAACCTAGGGTTTGAAAATTTTGCCCAAGTGTCAAATCAACAGTTTGGAAGACCACTTTCAAATGCCCGCAAGATGTTGTCTGTGTGTCAATAAGTTCATAAATTGAAATGGTCTTGTTCATTGTTGAAGTGTCTGTCCATCCATGATTTCAGTTTTCCTTATGTTGCTAAGATATGAAAGAAATCAATCTTCCAAAGTGAAGGAAAAATTGTTTTTCATATTAAGAACAAAAATCTCGCTAAGTGTTGAACTCACATGGCTAAGAGGCCATTTGGACATGCCACAAGGAGGTGTCCTTTTGCTGATAAAATTAATCAGGTGGAATAGGATTGTTCTCTAGTGAATTGGCTATCTATCCACGAGCTCAGATATTGTTATGGAGTTCACACATGCAAAATACAAGTCTGCCAAAATGAGGGAATGCCCAGAAGGGGCTTCAAGCATAAAGCTCCCAAGAGCTTTATTATGCCTGCAAGAGATTAGCATTATGCCCGAAAGGATTTGTTTATGCTAGTACGGGATTAAATGAATAATCCCACAAAATATTAAAGAGATGCCCGCAAGGGATTAGGTAGGCCCACAAGGGGCTCAATGGATAAGGGCTAAAGAGATGCCCACATGGGCTTATGAAAATCCCACAAGGGCTTAAATGCCCGTAAGGAATAAGGTTATGCCCGCAAAGGAGCTTAAGGCACAAGCCCACTGGATGGAGATAAAGGATATCCCACAAATGAAGATTCCCATAGGATTGAAGGTTCGCCATGGGAGGAGAAGCCCGCTTATGAAAGGAGCCCGCATCCCTGAGATGAGAAGCCCGCAGGCCTGAGATAATCAATGAAGGTTTTAATTAATTAATTAATTAATTAAAAATTAAATAATAAACATAATTATAAATGGTCACGATTGCATTGGAGAAGATCAACAGTGGAATAAATGCGCTGAAAATTCAATTCAGGCGCTGTTAAAGGTACACCAAGATCAACGGCTATTCAATAAAAGGAAGTTATATTGATGGACCATAACCTTTTCGCGCCGCCAACACACATGACGTAATGGAGGTTAGAGCCGTTGTGAAATACCATACCCCTGTACACATTTCGTCTCCACATCATTCCATAATCAGAGAAAGCGATAAGGAAAACCACCATCCCATGTTGTGAAACCACCTTCGGTTATGTATAAAAGACAAGGGAAAATCAAAATTTGACTTTTGTATTTCGAATGACGAAGGATTGGAACATGTCCATGCTGCTAGAAAGCAACAGAGCATAGTTTATTCAACCTGACCATGCCAGGTAGGTCCTCTTAACTCATGAAAGTAACTAGAATTGTTTACATAATGGAAGGAAGTAGTGAAATCGTCGGTCAGAACATTGAAACTATGAGGATAGAAGAAATCCTAGTGGAAAGAGATAGTGACATTCGTGACCCAATAATGGCTAAATTCTCAATTTCAGAAATCAAAAGCAAGTTGGAGGGTTTATATAAACAAAATTTGGATGTGCACAATGTTTATAAGTCTCGTTTTATCCATTTATGTCGAGAACAACCTTTAGGGTTTCTGGAATTCGTTTTGTTGTTTGCAGTAAATTATTCTCGGAGTGAAAGAGTCATTATGAATTCATCAAGAACGAAAATTATTTTCCCTGTAAATGCGTTTACTGTTAGGAAAGCTCTAACAATGCCCATGTTTTCCTCCGACAACCAAGAATATTTTTCTGAAGAAGCCCTAGTTAGCCAGTATAGAAATTCATCCCCTAAGACCAAACAAACCTTCATGACTAGTTGTCTGAAACCTAACCTTGCCATTGATAACACCCCATATTCACATGACATTAATTTCTTTGATGAAAATTCACAGTTAGTTTTGTCACTCATTTCACAGTTTTTAGGGTTTGATGATGATTCCATGGTCACAGAGGTCAAGTTATGCTTGCTTTTTATATTAAGTGCTTCTAAAGCATAAATGGATTACAGTCAAGTACCCTACCTTAAATTTGATGAATTCTTGCTTGGGAACATCCACTCTCAGTTAGTGAATTTCTACACATCCAAACATTTCAGATTCAAGATACACCTAATGAAAATGCTCACGTTTAGCAGTAAAAAAGATTTACATTTCCCACAGTCTGTGTTTTCAGAACCAATGGAAAACAGTATGTTTCATTTTATGAATTTTATTTTATCAGAAGTATACAGATTGATGTTTGGAGAAAATTTTCCTAGAGCATTATCAAAGATGAAGACCCTGATGCAATTAAGCCCAAAAAAAGCAATTGGACATTGGTTTTTAGCGAAGCAAGATACACTAATCAGACTTTATGGATTTGTTAAGGAGCCCTATATTCTACCAGCCTTTTTGACTCGGAGATTTTTTGCTTTGGAGTTTATCAGACAAAATTTAACAGTAGAAAATTACCATTTTCTACTTTTCAAGAAAGCTACAGATATAAAGTTCCCATTAAAAATTGGTCATTTTATCATCAAGAACAAGAATGCTCTCCCTTTTGTACAAAAAAATTTAGAAGCACTAAGTTTTAGGAAAGCGACAACTATTAATTATTATCCTTGTCATGTTATTTCTAACAGAAGGAAAGAGAACAAAAATAAAACCTTTGATCATCAAGAGGTTGAAGGATTGGCGAAGATGGAAAATTTACTACAATATGAATCAGACACAAAAGTTTCGGGAGGTTCACACGCTAATCCTTCTACCTTGGATAAAGTTTCAGCTGAGTTGGTACCTACCCCAGGAAAGGTTGAAGCAACAAGTAAAAGAATTTTTTATGAAAGTACTGATATGTAGATGGAGGAAGAAAGAGAAGCCAAAAGATTAAAATCAAGCCAACAAAATGAAATAGTTGTATCTGACAAAGAAAAGGGAAAGAAGAAAGAAAAATAACAAGGGCGAGAAATTCAAGTATAAGAATACGAATTTGATAATGCAAGAGATGTAGGTGATTCTAGCAAATTTCATTCAAGAGATGAAATATATGTAAAATATGGCAAAGAAAGACAAACATCAGCAAATTCAATACATAAGTTGTTTCCAGAAGTCAGGAATGTTGTTGAATCATAAATTACTCTTATGACTAGCCGAGATCTAGAAACAAAAAATTGAATTTGGTCATATCGTCTGATGATAAGGTCATAGAAATGAAATTGAATTTGCAGAAGATAACAGTCCTTGATAAAATTCACCTACATAGACAGACTGGAGAGGTGATTTATGTTGATATGATGAAAGCTACTTTAACAGTGGAAAAACTAGAGAAAACAATGAACAGGTTGCAAATCCAGTTGAGGCAAGAGAAAACAGAGAACAAAGCTCATCAGCTGCAAATAAAAATATTGCAAGATGACCTGGTGGGATCAATGA
Organism: Larix kaempferi; assembly: GCA_027924585.1. NCBI lineage: Eukaryota > Viridiplantae > Streptophyta > Pinopsida > Pinales > Pinaceae > Larix > Larix kaempferi. The sequence goes on along the minus strand of BSBM01000055.1, from coordinate 10,746,886 downwards.
TGAACCAAATAGAGGGGAGGAAACTAAAAAGCTTTTAGCTGAGAAATAAAAGATTATCCAATTACTTAAGAAAAATGTTAGTATTCCAACAACTCGGTTAATTCAAGACTTTGAATTAACTGTGCTAGAACAAGAAAAATAAACTTTATCTCGAGAATTGGATGATTGTCTTGCTAAATTTCTCAAGTTTGAGGAAAAAGAGGAAAGTTGGAAGAACAATAGGTTGAGTCTTAAGACTGAAATTGAAGATCTAAAGGACAAATTGGAAAATATAGCACAAGAGAAGCAATGATCAGATCAAGGAAACAAAAAAAGAAATCACATATGATATAGTTCAAGCTATGTCCCAGTCTAGCTTGAAAGAGGTCGATATCAAAGAACTAAAAGAAGGAAAAAAAAGACTAGAAGAGGAAAATCAGAAAAGGAAAATGAAATAAAAGAGTTGACAAAACACAATAATGATATGGTAGACAGAAATCAAAGCATGATAGGTCAAGTGAAAGGACAACTAGCATTTCAAGGTGCAAAGCATTTGATTTGGGATTCAATCATCGATGAGGTTGCAAAATTGAGGCCTTATTTAGATTTTATGAATACAAAGGAAGCCATAGCAAATGATAGCTTACAAAGTTGTGAAGCAATGAGAGAAGTTTTAGATAAGATACCAAAAGTTATAGCCTAGGATACCATAAGTTACTTAAATACTATGATAGAAGGTGATCTGGAAGCAATGGCTATTGAAAACAAGGTAACTGTCATAACTTGGGCTAGAAGATTCCTTGGAAAACATTCTCACATTGAGAATGTTCAGGCTAGAGTAGAACAAATGAAGAAACAGGTTGAAGCCTTCAAAAAGGGATTTGAAAAACTAATACAAAAGGAACTCCCTTCTTTTTGGGATGAAAATAATGAGTTAATTTCCTAAAACAATTATAAGGATTTACTATATAAGATTGGGAGGAACCATGAGCAATTTGAAGGTTTGACTCGTGTTCTAACAAGGAAAATTCTACTGAAGAAACTCTCCTTTGATTTTGAAATTGTAAACCAGTTGGCCATGATAGGTGAAAAGATTCCTCCAACTTCCATTGCAGAGCACATAGAGATGAAAGTTCTGGTCGAGGAGATGACTAGTTATGAGGTACCTTCTACAGACAAAATGGGAGACAGTGGAGAGATATGGGAAAATGAATTACAACTTGCAAACTTGTAAACTATTTTTCGAGAAAGAAGCCCTATTAGCAACTACAACCAATAAAAAGACATCAAATGTTATATTCTGAGAAATTTTGGAAATTGTATAAATTTTGACCAAAATGGAATGTAATATTTAGTTTATAATTTTCTATTTTTAGTTATGAAGCATTTAGGTTTTTACCTCCAGAAGTTTTACTATGTATAAAAGAAAACTTTTTGCAATGTATTAAGTGTTGGAACCCATGAAGAGATACTTGTTTTGTATTGAGCCCTTCAATTTTGAATAAAGATGGCCAAGCAGAGTTGATGTATATTTTCAAGAGTAAAGATTCCATTGTTATTTTATTCAAAGGATTAGAGGTTTATTTTTGGCAATGTAGTAAGGGTTGGAACCCGTGAAGAGGTACTCGTTTTGTATTGAGCCCTTCAATTTTGAATAAATATGGTCAAGCAGAGTTAATGCATATTTTCAAGAGATTGTAAAGATTTCCATGTTATTTTATTCAAAGGATTAAAAAGAATGTGACTGACCTATCAATGATAAGCTAATTAAAAAATTAAATTATGATAATAATGACTACGCTGTGATTGCAGAATGTGAAACAATATGAATCAAGTAAAGAAATTGACTGATGCATAACCTGCATATAAACCATATGAATGATAAATCAAGCACACAGATTTATATGTTTTATGATTTAACAATACAAAACAGAGTTATTAGATGTATGTATGAAAAACCGAAATGAAGCAAGGAAACTTGATACACATAACAAAATAAAGTAAAAGAGAAACTAACTGAAATTATTTAAAGATTGTAAAACATTACAACTCTCTAAGTACAAAGTGTCTCCAATTCTCTCCTTCAATGGTCCCCGCCCATTCATGTGATTTTCCAAGGGTAGATTTCCCATTGGCAAATACATCCAACAGATCATCAACATCTTGATACTTTGCATGCTCAAGATGTAATTGTTCCTTGAATGTGAAAACCTTGATCTCCCTCTTCTTAGCAATTAACCATTCTGGATCTCCCCCCTCACAATCCTCAGTTAATATCTGGACCTCCTCTTCAGCATATTGCTCACCACACAGCCAACTGGAATTTTTTATTAAAGTAATAAACATGTTATGTACATACTTCATATCAAAAATGTTTAGAACCTGATTTTTCCCTTTTGGAAGGCTACTTTTGACACTTTCAATACTTAATTTTGAAATTTTAAAACAAATTTTAGCACTTTCAAACTCTGATTTCGCATTTTTGAAAACCAAACTCGACACTTCACAATAATTATAATCACAGTGAAATGAACATACTAGTACAGAAAAACATAACTGTATTATTTAACAAAATACTTTCATGTTCATTTTATTCACAATTGGCCTCACATCACTCACACTGTAACACCCAATGGCCCAGGTTAGAGTTGTTATTGTAATTTGAACATTGCGGCTATGAGTATGTACATAGCAAGATAATATTTTAATAAAAATACCAATGGGTTGCATGAGGATAAATACGTTGAAGAGGAGATCCAGATATTAACCAAGGGTTGTGAGGGGTAAGGTTGACTTATGTACCTTGTTCCCTAAACCCTTGTTCTATAAACCTTATGATAAACCATGGGGGCTTCACTAGAAGGCAATATAATATCACGTTCATTCATATTGCTATATTAAATATTCATGAAAACCTAAAAATTATATTGCTTATATATTAAAGGGCAAAGGGTTTTTTTATTTAATGTAACAATACAAAAATAATTTGGGGTCTTTTTTATATGGGAGGGATGACAAATATCTGCCAAATGGAGATGGCGGGATCACGGTCGAATGAGAAATCAGGTTGAGGCAAGGCTCGGACTTACCAGTATGCACGGAAATTGCATCTTGAGGCATTCTTGAGGCCATGGGTTTCGTGGTAAAGTGGGTTTCCAGTCAATCATAGTTGAGAGACAGTGGTCATTGACAACCAATTGTTACCAATAACACTCAACCAGTTGTTACCAATAGCCTTGGGAGGATCTAAGCCTCCAGGGCCTATTATAGGCCCTAGATAGGCCTTGGGGGATTGAATACCCAACCACTCATGCCTATTACAGGCCTTGGGAGGTTTAGTTAGCCTCCTAGAGATTGTTACAGGCCCTGGGGGATTGGATACCTAGCCCATAACAGGATTAGTCAGCGATTGGGGAACCGCAACATGCAATCTAAATGTTGTACTATGTGCATTGGATCTAGTGACATACAAGGAGTGATATCCTATATCTTCATTAGACCATTACATGTTGCAAATCATAATGATAAGTGGTTGAGTAATTGCATTGTGGGTGAAGTAATGTGCATCCACAATATACATCGAAAGAAGTAAGGTGCATTGTTGAATGCATGTGGGGCCATAAGAGGGGTATCATATCAATATACTAGGTAGAAATATAAAGGCGTATAAAAAATGTAAATGAAAAAATTGATACATACGATATCTACTGAAAATAGGGTTTTTTTTAAATTGAGAAGGCATATTGGGAGGGGGTAAAAAAAACAATTTTCGAAGGTATTTTCCAATATTTAGTGAAATTAGGGGTATTGTTTCATATTCCATGAACGAACATGCTATGATAGAAGTTTATTAAGTGAATCCCCCATGTGATAAACTCAAAAGCCATACTCCTAATCCATATTATTAGTGGGGGATTAACTAATAATTAATTATTCTTAATTATGATTTAATATGGAGTTTAGTGGCTATCATATTCTTAGTGGGGGATTAACTAATAATTAATTATGATTTAATATCGATTTTAGTGCCTAATCGTGATTATGGTGGGGAGGGGTAACGTGTGCCTTTGGGGACAACCATGTGAGAGCCCAAAGGGGACACCAGGTTGCCTCGGTGATCCTAGCGGAAGTGGAGCAGGATGTTGCTACACACAACCTGGGTGGTTGGATGTTAGTCTGGGGAGGATGCACATAGAGGCAAGGGTGTGCGGTGTCTGCTGAATGGAGGAGAAGTGCAAAAATACGGCAAGGATTTTCAGACACGGATAGTGAAGAGGATCACTGTGTGTTTTGAGTTCTCAGAGAGTGAAGAAAACTTGGGGAAGAATCCTTGTGATAAACGTGAACCCGAATTGTTGAGTTGAACCATTTTGGCCATGACTTCCCTTGGTTGCATACACGAGTCAACAGGAAATTAAGCATGATACCCAGAGGGAATCCCAATGTTTGTAGTGAAGTTTGTCATTGTGCATTTTGGGAAGTAACTCCAATGGGTCAATTGCGGAATTGACAAGGATTTGGTTACCAAACTGCTATGTTGTTGAACCCTGTGTATATTGTTATCCCTGTTATTTCCATCTTAGACTCTCAGATCCCTATTGGTGAGATATCTCTGGTTAATGTCTGGATCTCGGCTCGGGGTTAACTTGGGAGATGAAATAGTACAGGTTGGACAAGTTCTAAGGTTGGGTGGAGCATGGCTCATATGGAGCCACTTGCCACATTCATGTGAATTTCAGATAAGTGTATATGTGTATGAATTATGATGTTCATGTGTTTTATGATGCTTGATATGTTCAATCTGTGGAATGAATGTGTAAATAAATGTAAGCCACAAATATGCTATGTTAAGCATGTTAGAAGGTTGTATTCATGAATGAGGTTGAGGTTTCTTTCAATTGCATAAGCTATATGTTGCATTAATTTTGTATGTGAATGATGAATGGATAAAACTTCATTTATGTAATACATATGTGGTTATGTTGTCACAACCTCATTGATGGATGTATGCCTCGTGTATGTTCTTGGAATGATAGGCATAAAACTAGTTATGAAGTTGTTAATTAGATGCTTAAAAGAAAATCTCATTTTTATAGTCCTATACATTGTAGATATGTATATGTGTAACGTGGGGTACATTACACATGCCATTTAGGTGCAACAAGCAAGGCCATAATCCATTTAACAAGAATGTGTCATTGACATCTTGGCAAGTATAGCTTTTTGTTATAATACAGTTCCCTTCCTCGTTACAAACATGCTTTTCTTTCAACTCATCTACAATCACTATATTTGTAGCATCCCAACCATGGATCAAAATGTCCCAAAATTTATTTAACATACTAGTACACAAAACCATAAGTGTTAACACCCAAAAAGTGCTCACTAGCTCATTCCCTTATTCACATGACCCATTTGTCCATTTGTTTCACCATTTGAGCCTCTAAAACATTCAAAAGGTCACCAAAAAGGCCAAAACCTATCTTTTTCCACTCAAAATATGTAATTTTCTTCAAAAAATACAAAAAACCCTCAAAAGGGGTCCAAAATTCCCAAATCCCCATTGAAGCATTGGAGAAGAAGAGACCATTGGACATTGCAGCACCTCAACCTTGGAGCTGCTCAAACTCACCATCCTCACCATTTGAGGTAATACAAAAGATCAAATTTTCTATTTCTTGTTTTTCTTATAGATCTCATTGTTTATTGTTCTTAAATCTAGTTTTTATTTTCTTACACATGTTAGATCATATTTACTGTTATTTACATTAGTTTTTTCTTTTACATTGAGACTACTGCTACAAGTTAGTAGGTGCTCTTTAGCACATGCCTGGTTGCAAAACCAAGCAACCTTTTTTAGCAACTCCACTGGTTTTTGAACTTTGAATCTTTGATTTAGATCTATATTTTAGTTGTTTTTTCCCTTTAATGTTGTAGATCTGCCATATTAGTCAACCCCTTGCTTGCTGCCCTACCCATTGGTCTATTCTACAGCCTAAAACAACCCAAAATTTCAATTTTTGAATTCATTTTTCGGCGATGTTTTCCGTTTGTCGCATCGTGGCTTCCGGCCCAATAGGCGCGATTCACGTCGTGGCTTACAACCTATCTTCAACGCTACACATCACGTCTTTTAGCCTCGTTTTCGTGAGTCACATCACGCGTCTTATCCCCATAACCGCGATCTGATGCGCGGGTTTTCCATATATTGTTGTGATTCACATTGCAGATTTTAGCTCGAAAGCCACGATCCGCATCGCGGTTTTGCCACAGATAGACGCGATATCACATGTTTTGGCTGGCCCATTTTTCTGATTTTTTCTCATTTTGGCCCATTTTTTCCACCCATCTTCCCTGCATTTTTTGGACAACCCACTATTTTATTTTTTGAAGCTTTAAAAACTCATATTTATTTACTATTTTTTTCTTTGCTACATCTTTTTTTTTTAATTTTCAGTTTAGTGAAAGAAAAAGACTAAAGCATTTTTCAGTTAGAAATTTCAAGTTTTACAAATTAGAACCATAATTTGAATTTGTTCTATATTTCGCCCAAGCAACTTCATTTTTATGCTATTTGCTTTACCATAATTTTTTAAAGAATTTCTCATCTTTTTTGAATTTTTTTTAAAAGCATTTACATTTAAATCGTTTTCCATATTTACATTGTTGTCTATTTTGCAAGTTGAAATCCTTATTTTAATTTGTAAATTTTTTGCCCAAGCGAGGCATTTTTGTTTTAAGTACATAACCACACCATCACACAATCTATCACAATAAATCCAAGTGAGCCTTAAAATTCTCTTAACTCAACCAACATTCTAACCCCATTTGGGGAACACCAAAAGAATATTTGTAGTTAGGTAGGACTGAGGGGATAAGTATCCAAATAACACCCCTCACTCATTAACATTTTGAGACATAGTGGTTGACATTTAGGGTACCAAAATCCCTTATTATTTGTTGGCATGGTTTAAAACCAATTCGTCGGAAAGGCCTCTCCCTTAGGAGGGTCGAAGTAGCCAGCCTTGTCCCGGAGGCTTGAGTGGAATACCGCAATCCATTCAGTCACTGAAGGATATCTACTCATTGTTCTCATTGTACCACCCTTATGGGAGTACAACGGTGATAGAACAAGAGTTGCAGATTCACCTTTCTGGACATGTCATGAATGGGGTATCTTAGTGGCCCATCTTCTAGGATTGACTACCCGGTGTCCCTCTCGGTAGGGGGATATCTATCCTTTGGTTCTACAATTCATATTGTCTAACTTGGATTTCATCAACTTGCAGAGGATATGTCTTGTTTAATCATATTACTTTTTAGTTAGGTGGTTGCATGCTCTGTTACCTACCCTTGGTCAATGAGTCCACCAGTTTCTATTTTTAAGATCCATTTGCATGTTGGTTTTTTGACCACATTTTTTGATTGCTCCAGTTACTATAGCACAGCTGCTATAGTAAGTGTTTTTGAGTTTGGTTGTTAGCCTAAGTGCCATTGTTTTTTACACACACTTCTTGCACACACGGTTGCATTAGGGCTTTCAAGCTTTCCACTCACCACCACCTAGTGTTTTTAATTGACAACTGTCACCATTGAGTCCCCGAGACGTTCTCGACATTTCCTAGGTGAACCCCCACAATACGGTTCACTTGACACAATTCGTCATAGACAAAGAGAATCATCACTTGACTCCAAAAATCATCGACATAGAGCCCCATCATCTGATTCTGATGCACCTCATTTCACATCTGACTCTGAGGAAGAATCCAAAAACCCCATCTACACCACACTCACTAGCCACATAGATAGCACAACTGCATACCCATTTTTTTGAGGGTTGTTGGTGGAACACCAATCACCCCCGCCACCACAATGACCACCGGGGTATCCACAACTACCACACCTCCCTTCGGTATGCCCAACATGGGACCCACACCTACCTTAGGTATGCCCAATATGGGACCTACACCTATCGTCACTGCTACTACTCAGATCCCAGTGATTACTGGATCCATTCCAAACCCATCTGTAACTCATGTTGCACTTGGCGGTGCTGCCCCCCCCCCACATCTTTAGGTGGGGGACACATCCCTTTTACAGCTAATATCCCCCTTGGGGGTAGTGTCCTGATTCATAATGTTACCACTAGTAGTTATGCCACAACAACCATGTCATACCCCTCTGCTAGTCTGCCATTTATGGCTAGTCTGAACTTACCAGACCTGGCAAGGTTTACCAATGACCCAATTAGACATGACCCTACTTTTCCCCCCATGCCCACAAAAATCCCCTCAGACATCCCAAAGTTGAAGGGAAGGCTGGAGAAGACCCACAAAACCATGTTATATCTTTTCACCTATGGTATTCCTCAAACTCCATAGTTGATGATTCTATTCGACTCTGACTTTTATAAAGAAATTTCACTGGCTTGGCAGCCAAATGGTATATTGAGCAACCCTATGGGACACATCCTACATTTACATCCCTCGCCTCAAATTTCCTACAGTTTTTTCAACTACCCGTTCATTATGATGCAGGAGTAGAAATCCTGTTGTCTTGTAGATAGAATGTGGCCACCCATATCACATATCATACCCATGAGTGGCGTAAGCGTCGTAGTCTGTGCAAAATAAATCTAGATGACCGTATATTCTTGGATTGGCTCCTGAAATCCCTCCTTCCCCTCATAGCCAAGGATGTAGCTTCTGAACGACCCCAGTCGGAAGAAGAAGCCATTTTAAAATCCCAACAGTTCGACTTGATATATTCCCAGTCTGGATATTTATACACCATATTACCTAACACCCTGTGCGGTGATCCATCCCAAAATGACGTGCCAGGGGAATCCCATGCCGCCGATGGTATCATCGGCCAAGTTATGGCACAAAACAAACCCTTCAACATGATGAGTACCAACAATGTCTCAGACCTTTCTAGGGATACATCTCATTCTGGAGCTACAACTTCATATGCTCCAATGACGCACATCCAACACACTCATGGACCCTCATGTCCACCACAATGCTATGGGAAAGAACCATTAGCTTATGAACCCCCTCCATATTACAACAAACTAGCCAATCAAACTCCGGTTCACCCACAATCCCAATCGGCTTATTACCCTCAACAGGCAGCACCTCCTACTCCTGCTCCAACACTTCCAATAGCTCAAGGTTACCAACAACCACAAAAAGCACCAAGTCCACCTCAGAACCCTCCTGCTTATTATCCATCGTAGCCTGCTCTAGCGCCTGCACAACCTCAAAACCCACCTACTACCCAAGGGCATGTATATGCACAGCAAAACCAACCCAAAAACCAAAATAACCAGCGTAACCAAGTAGGTCAACAAAACCGCGGAAGAGGACACAACCGTGGAAACAACCAACAACAAAACTAAGGTGGGAAACCCCCTAATCCTCCCAATAACAATAACACTTCCCCTCTCAATCAAAACCATGATCGTCCACCAAAACATGGAAAAAGTACTAACTTGAGAACAAACCACCCGTGTTCCATATGCGGAGTATACGGCCATTACACGCATAATTTCCCCCGTTTGGACCGAGCACGCCAACTTTGGACTGATGATTCCCAATGACAAGGACACACTGCACAGTCAACACCACCTCCTTAGCCACAACCCACGAGTTTGTAAAATACCTTACCCAACCAAGGAGTGGTAAACATCTGTTCAATGGATCCCCCACAAGGATCCGCTGCACCACAGCAGCAAATTACCTATGCTGCAATCGATTACCAGCATACAGAGTCGAACAATCACCATTTGCTCATGATGTCAACCTTCAATCTCGCCGAAACCAATATGGCTTAGCCCCTGAAACCATGCCTACTGATCCATCCTCAAGCACCCTACCCACTGATCAGACATTACACATACCTAATATGCCAATGGACAGAGGTCCAAAAGTCCCTCACGCCCCCCTAAGATGAATCAACAACAACGCTAATGCTCATGCAGCTTTGAACTATATCATTCTAGAAGACTTAGCCCAGTCCCCCGCTACTATGTCTGCTCTAGAAGTCCTAAAAACTTGTCGTGCACAAAGAAAATTGTTGTTGTCCACCTTTGGTGCCATAGACCGTAATGACTCCCATATGATGGATTTTGAATCAGACCAAGCTGAACCTCGTCTACCTTCATCACTAGCTTTTCAGCTTTTTGTGTCTATTCGAAACCTCATCGTTCATCGATGCATCATTGATGAAGTTGCCTCCACTTGCGTTATGTCGACTTTTGTATGGCAGAAACTTGGATCCCCAACACTACATCCATCCACTACCGCATTCAGAGCTTATGATGGTCGTGCAGCTCAACCGCAAGGTCTGTTAGTTAACGTGCCTGTACAGCTTGGGGGAAAACGTGTTCTCATAGATATAGAGGTCATCAATGCCCACCTTGATTATAAGCTCCTTTTGGGACAAAGCTACATGTATAAAATGAAAGTTGTCGCTTCTTCCGTCTTTCGCCTCATGATGTTTCCCCACGAAGGAAGCATACTAAATTTCGACCACATAACATACTATGATACTAATGCCCCCACAGCACCTGAAAATGTTCCACCTATGATCAAACAACCTGTTCAGAGTGCACCTACATCGTTCGTCTCATCAGTCGGACCTGGGATATATTCAGATACTCCCATGACCTCCACGTTCCAATCTGTCCCACCTCCTATATGGATTACTGAAATATCTGACTTGTGCACCCTTTCACACAACACATATCCACATACTCAACAACCTCCATCACTACCACAACCAACCATAGTGCCCAGTCATATCGGAGCAACACTGATTCACACTATCTGATTCATTTTTCTGTTTTCAAGGGTTGTCTGCATGCTAGTAATGGCTACGCTAAATCTTCCATGGTTAACATTAGCATTACCTGTGTGGTACCTACCTTCCCCAACCCCTCCCCTCACACCGACCATCATTTTACAACCAATACAACCCATCAATACTTCGAACCATCCACCATCTGGCGTAGCAAACCCCCAAAACCGACCACCTCCAACAGGGGCCACTACATCTACATCTAGTTATGTTCCCCCTCAATCCCATTACAATGGGGGCAGAGGTCCACAGACCTACACCACTGGACCCACAACTCGCACCCCCCTAGGGACTCCATAGTTGGCAAAGAATCCCGCAACAATCCGCATTCCCCCCAAGTGCTCCTTGTGCGACGACATAGGCCATGCTACCCATCTATGTCCACAATTACCAGCACTTCAAGAACACATGCAAATGTTGGATGACGAAACGAATATTCTAGTTGTTAAACTTCAGCTACCCCCTCAGCCTCGCGATAAATCACTGTGTACCAACCACCCTTGTGCGATATGCAACATTTATGGGTATTATTCACATCACTGCCCTGATCTCCTAGATTAGAGGGCAGCTCTATATGAATTGAATAACATCGACCTGGAAATATCCCCCCCTCTCATTGAGGAAATACACCCCCCAAAATCATCCACTTTGGAAGAAATCAATACCATTTATATGATTTCATCCACCTACGCACCCCAACCAATTTATTTAATGACACACTACTTCCATAGCGACTAGGAGATACTAGAAACACTTACTGCACCTAATTACCCATGGGATGGTATGCACCATTGCTCATACTTTTTCCTGAGGCATCTACCTCCACCATAGAAAACCAACTGTCTGTAGAATCAAAATATTTCTTACCAACTAAGGTCGATTGGTTCAAAGATCCTATCCCAACTCTAGATGCCTTTGAAGAAGGTAAAATGGCCAACATTTTTCCTATCATAAAAATTGACATCTCCACCACACCTGGAAAACCTGAACTTATCTCCTTAGGAGCATCATGCACTGAAGAGGAAGTTCAAGCCTATAAGAAACTCTTCCAAGAGTTTCACGATGTCTTTTCCTGGTCTTACACTACCTGGTCTCGATTTTACAATTGTATAACATCGCATAGACACTTGGCCTAACATACCTCCTGTCCGCCAGAAACAACACCCCATTCACCCATCCAAACTTCCAGCCGTTAAGGATGAGATTGAGAAGCTTCGAGCAGCAGGGTTCATATACCCTATTGCTTATACCACCTGGGTTTCCAACCCAGTTCCAATCAACAAGAAAATGGGCACCATTCATGTATGTACTGATTTCTGTGACCTAAATCTAGCTTGTCCCAAAGACAACTTCCCTACACCATTTATCGACCAACTAATTGATGCATGTGCAGGGCACGAGATATTATCTTTCATGGACAGTTTTTCTGGGTATAACCAAATCCATATCCGCAAGGAAGACTAATACAAAACCACTTTCACCACCCGATGCGGCACCTTTTCCTATCACATCAGACCTTTCGGTCTCAAAAATGTTGGAGCCACATTCCAGCGGGCCATGACTTATTGTTTCCATGACCTGATTAACATCATATTGGTTTATCTAGACGACATCATGACTCGATCTAAGAAATGATATGACCATCTAGACGACCTTCGACAAGTGTTCTTACGTTGTCGCAAATACCAAATCCGTCTGAACCCACTCAAGTGTTTTTTTTGCATCCCAGTAGGACGTCTGTTGGGTTTCATCATTTCAGAAAAAGGGATCACCGTAGACCCATTAAAGGTCCAAACCATCGTGGACCTACCATCGCCTCATACACTAAGACAACTACAAAGCCTTCAGGGGAGGTCCAACTTCCTCCGCCACTTCGTCCCCGATTATGCCACTATAGTCCATGGTTTTCTCCATTTACTACGCCTTCATACCTGTTTCATATGGGACGACCAAGCGAAAACAGCTTTCATAGACCTAAAGAAAGCACTCACTAATGCTCCCTTGATTTCCCCTCCGGATTTCACAAGAGACTTCATCCTTTACATTTCGGCATCTGATTATGCCAATTCTGGAGTACTCATCCAAGAAGACTCTGCTCGTCAAGAGCATGTCATTTACTATGTAAGCCAAACCTTATCAGGCCCACCACTATGCTACCCACACGAAGAAAAAATGGCCCTCACCATCATCTTTTTAGTACAGAAATTGCACCATTACATCCTCCTCAGCCATACCTCAGTGGTCTCAAATTCCAACCCAATGGTCTATCTCTTGAATCACCACCTTCTGCAAGGCCGTGTGGCTAAATGGGTGATTATCCTACAAGAATATGACCTGAATTTTAAAACCCTGAAGAGAACCAAAGCTTTAGCACTTGCTCAACTCATTACGGACCCACCACCCTCATCGTCATCACCAGCTATCAATACTGATCTAATTGATGACCATTTATTTATCATCTCGTTAGACAACCCTTGGTATGGCGACATTTTGGTTTACCTCCTCACACAGAAGTTTCGACCTGACATCGACCATGATGGACGCTGTCGCATTCGTCACCATGCCCCACCGTTATCTCCTCATAGTCGATGTCCTCTATCGACACGGTGTCGACACCATCCTATGATGTTCCCTATCTAAGGAGGAACCAAAACAAGTCCTTAATGACTATCATAGCGGTGCCTGCGTTGGCCATTTCTCTGGAATGGCCACTGCCCAAAAGGTATTGTGTGTGGGTTATTTTTGGCTGTCATTATTCACTGATTGCATCACAGCAGTAAAAAATTTCCAAAACTGCCAGCTCTTTGCACCCAAGGCAAGAACCCCCGCTGCCCCCTTCATCCAGTCGTCGTCATTGGAGCATTTTGAAAATGGACCATCGACTTCATTGTGGCCTTCGATTACTTTACCAAATGGGTAGAAGCCATGCCTACTTACAACTGCAAAGATGACACTTCAACCCGTTTTTTCCTCAACCATCTTATTGCTCGTTTTGGAGTACCAAAGCAACTCATCTCAAACCATGGTTCTCACTTTGAGGACTTTGTTTGGCGATAATTGTCAACCCTCCTTAAGTTTGAACATCAATACTCTTCCACCTACTACCCCCAAGGGAATGACCAAGTTGAAGCTGTTTACAAAATTTTGAAGACCATCCTCCAGTGCACCATCTACCGACATAAGTCCAATTGGCATCACATGCTTTTTCCCCCATTATGGGCTTACCGCACATCCACTAAAACCACCACCGGTTTCACCCCTTTCCATTTAGTTCACAACATAGAATCTGTCCTCCCAATCGAGTGTTAGATATCGACATTGCACATCGCCATCGAACTCCTCCTGAATACTTCACCAATTGAACAACGCCTACTTATTTTTTAGCAAGCCAACGAAGATCGTCGCACAACTCTCCAAACAATCGAAGCCCCAAAGAACCGATCCAAAGTCAGTTATGATAAACATGTTCACCCACAAGCATTTAGTGAAGGAGAGCTTGTACTTGCTTATGATCAAGCCCATGACAAAACGGGTAAAGGAAAGTTCAAATCCATGTGGCAAGGCCCATACATCATACACACTTTCCTTGGACATGGAGCATACATTTTGACCGACTCAGAAGGAAACCCCATGCACAACCCCCCTAACGGGTTGTACCTCAAACGATTCTATCCATAAAAATATTTTTGGACACCACAGTCCGTATTGCACAATTTTTAATTTGTTTTTTCACTGTAAACTTTAAAAGCCTTACATTTTCATTTTTCTTGCATTAACACAGATGGATCCTGTTCCACTCTACCATATCAGCTTTGCTGATGGCGCAAGTCATTGGTCTCCAAATCTCTCCTCTACAGCTTGGGTACTTTATTCCCCTTCACACGAGTTGATCCACCTTAACGGAGTGTGCATAGGTGCTACCACAAATAATCAAGCTGAGTACGATGCCGTGACCGGTATATTGGCCGCTGCTCTACAGATGGGCATAAGTCACCTTAGCATCTTCTTGGACTCCCAGCTCCTTGTTTCCCAACTCAACAACTGTTACTAGTTACGCAATCTTGTCTATTTAGAAAGTTCCTACGCACTAAACAAATGATTCGACACTTTGAATCCATTTCATTCACTCATGTCTCAAGAAATCTAAACAGTGTAGCAGACCAAATGGCTAATAACATTCTATATTGGAACATCAACCAAAACATGTAGGACATCACAACATGCACCACATAGGAATCAAAAAATAAAATAAACAAACAAAAAAAATAAAAACCATAGTATTGCATCCATTTGCATAGAATGTGCCTCCATGAGCAAACAAACAACATACAATTGCATCCACGTGCAACAAGACATAAAAGAAATGACAATATGTGCATCCATGTGCAGACACGACTGTATAATAAAAATGCATCCATATGCATAAATATATATATCATCATATAGTCATAATGTCAAGAGTTCCCTCAGCACCCAAATATACATATAGTACAATAGCCGTACAAAATGTGTATCAAAAAAAACATCCCCATATGCTCACTAGCATTTGGGGGCAAGTACAAAATAACCTAATCCTCATCATCATGGTCATCTGACTCCTTCGGCTCCTCCTCCTCCGGATCATACTGATCCCAAGACCTCCTCTCAGCTGCCAACACAGCTACCCTTCGCAGAATCGATCTCCAATCACGCAGAGCATCGAAACAATGGTCCAACACGCATTGATCTAGGTCTCTCCAACCATCATCTGGTACATCATCCAAAAGCTCCTATAAGGCATCACATGCATCTTCTATGCTATCATCTCGGTGACGCACAAATCCTCGTACACGAGGTGGGGGTGCCACTACCGGTGGAGGTACCACCACCAACACTCGTCCCCTAAAGCCCTGATGATTTGGTGGAGGCCTCAGACCCACATCTGCAATGACCCACACTGAAATATGTCAAAATAATATAAACATATCTAGCTATCATAAATAAACAAACCATACAAACATGATACGATAGAACAACAAAAACAAAGACGTACCATCCAACCCCCAAGCATGTCCCTGAGCTCAAGGCATCTCAATGTCTTCCCGGAAGTCCATACCCTAGTTCGGATAGTCATCAATCATGACTGGCATCTACTCCCACTGCTCATACATCTCCGTCATCAAGAAACGTCGAATAACACCACCACCCCGGGGCATCATCTCCCACCACCACACCATCCACGGCTCACTCCTTTGACCGTCTCGGACCAACACACATGGCCGAAAGGTAGGTATCCACTCGAAAAAGAAGCAACACAGGAAAGAGGCATAACTGAACTCTCCTCCTTGACGCCTCACCTTGCTCAGCTCTCACTGAACACAAGCAAGGAACATTCGACCCCAAGCAAAATAAGTCCCTGTCATGACACGATGAACCATCATCATCTTTCGCCTTGACAAACGGTGGGGCGCCTGTGCACCAAGCACCCACAAAACACAAGCCGCCACTGCCTGCATCTCCAGCTCTATCAAATCCAAAACATTCAGTGCGCTATTCTGCACATGGGGCTCTCAATGGAAAAATCTCTCAAGGAGATCCTCTATATCCATACCATCCAGAATCCTAGGTTGGGTGTCCCCTATCTCACCCAAATGGGGAAAGCAAGGAAATACACATCAATCAAGGTGAGATCCAGTCACCCACCTTGAACCATAAAAGCTAGCTGCTTTGGGTCCCAAAAATCAATCAACTTGTTCAGCAAGTCCCTAACCGAATGCATAAGAGGAATCTGTGCGAACTTCAGTAGTCCGCCCAAAGCCAATGACGCCCGCACATGTGGGATCACCTGAATAGTCTCCATGAACTCCTCGTCGATCTCTCTCTCCCACCATGATGCTTACGGTCGCTTGAGCATCCTTTCAAGCCAAACACAATTTTTTTTTTAGAAAAATACAATAATTGTTTTTCCAAGTTAGCGATCTACATCGCGGCTGTAAGCACCCACAGTCGTGATGCACATCGTGGCTGTAAGCACCCACAGCCACGATGCACATCACGGCTATGAAGCCCACAACCACGATGTGAATCAAGCAAAAAGCCTCAAAACCCATGATATTCCATGTTGGCAAGCCAACATGGAGTATTCGCCACCTTTGAGACCACGAGACCCCCCAAAAGAAAATAAATTGAAAAGCTAAAGCACATAGGCTTACCTGAAACTCGTGAAATAAAAAACTGACAATCGAATCTCCTGCAAATGAAGACAATGCTCTGAACCAATCAAATTACTCTGTAAAACTCAACCTTGAACACATTGGGTCCACTTACTATTTATAGAAATTTGACCAATTTTCAGTCAACCATTCCGGCATCATACGACGTTTGTTTTTCAAACTGTTGGTACCATTGGAATTAGCACGATGAGAACTTCACGATAGCCCATTCTATTTGTCGATTCCACCAGGTCCCATTTTGGGCACTTTCCACATGCCCCTCTTCACCTCGGTTTGAATGCCACATCAGCCATTGTCCACTTTTGATGTTCTTTATATCGCCCGATTCAGTTTTTCGCGCTCGTGATGATGGTTGAGATCATTTCTTGCTCTCACCACCACATTTTCAGGGCACTTTTTCCATGACCCTCTTCACCTCGGTTTATGTGCCACATTGGTCATTGTCCGTTTTTGACATTCTTTATATCACCGGATTTAGTTTTTCATGCTCGTGATGATGCTTGAGATCATTTATCGCTCTCACCAATACCTTTTAGTTCGGTATAATTTTATCCCTTTTTCGGGTCGAGCAATTCTTTTGCAAAAAAGACACTTAAGGAGTTTTTGTTAAGCTCTTTTCTGACTCCTAAAACAATGAAAAGATCACCGAGCAATCTCGCTTCCTCTCATGCTCGCTAAAAGTATTTGAAAAGAATTCTACCTGGTATAAGTTTACCCCTTTTCCGGAACTTGTAGACTAATTACGAGAAAGGAATACTCTAGTCACATTGGCTAGAAGAGTTCTCCATTTGCATCATTTAATGCTTTTTTGGGCCTTGGACACTAACATATGAAAAAGACCACCAATGGAGTCTACTTACCACTTTCAGACTCTCTAAAAATGAAAGAAACCACCAGCAATCACCATATTGGGCTCGTATAAATCTAGAGGACGGTACTCCTCTACCAATTCAAAGTCTTCTTATCGTTTTCAAACTCCTTAAAAATGAAAGCACTCATGAGCATGAACAGTCCTGGGCTCACACAAATCCATAGGACAGTACCATTTTTAGCACACTTTTATCCCTTCTTGAAGCTCATTGAAACCACAAAGAAGGCCCCAACGGTGCTTTTCGACGTCACAACCGATCATGTCTACTCATATGGTAGCTTCCCTATTATGGTTTCCTTTGTTCAGAGTATTCTACAGTATGTCACCCTGAGAGTCTCACAATATCATCCATTAGCTTGTCCCCCAGAGTCACTCTAGTCTCCAATACATACCCCTAATCCCTTAAGCTATGATCCCCACACCTAAAAATCAGTTTCATATGCTGCCAGGTCAACCATGTCATCATGCTCCAAACAAAGGAAGTTTGAGTCCACCCACTCTATGACCCCAGTTACGCCGCATCCCCATAGTATGACAGTCCTACCATTAGTATTATCATACTTCATTTGTACACCTCGCGCTCCTATCAAGGAAACATCATTTCCTCAATAGATACCAGTCTCCCTCTGTCGACGCCAACCAAATCTATTCCAGAGGATAGACCCAGACGTCCCTGTGCCTTGGACTCATCACCATTAGTGATGAGTGCCTACAGATCATTTTGAAAGGATTCCTCAGTGCCTCTCTAAATGATTGTTTCTCACATGCTCGATGTCAACACCTTGATTTCATCGTTGAGACTCGTACAGGGTATCGGTCCTTTTAGTTATATGTCGAAGACCCCGGATATCACCTGACTCTACAACATTTGTGAGTCCAATTGAGGAAACAACTAGTTACATGTTCCTATAGATATCTAGGCTGTGCTTGGAAACAGTATTCATATGTACCCCAGTTTTATACTCCCTCGAGTATACAACTACATATACTCCTCAGAAGTTGGCTCACAATCATTAAGTCCCTACAGATATTGGACACCTTCAGATTCAGCAGTTTATCGACCCTTCTGACACCTTATTCAGAATGTCTGTTGCTCATTTCCAGTGTATCAATCCTTCAGATTAGTCATGGTATGACCATGAGAATGTCCTAGCATCGTGTCCCCTCTGTAACATTATGATGTACCAATAGATTTTTATGTATTATTCAAGTCCCCTCTCTTGGGCCTAATTGTTATGTATATGTCTTGATATGAGCATGGGTATGCCTGCCTCGTCCATTATTAGAGATTATTCCTAATTCATTTGAGGACATGTATTTTCAGTTTGTGTAGTTTGCAAGGGTCCGGTGTTCCAGTCTCCAATCGGTCTCTTCTCTCTTCCAAACCCCAGGAAAAAGACAAAATAAATATGATGTCTGTCAACCATACGATGAGCTCCTGCCCTCACACATCAGGGGGCAATCTGTTAACACCCAAAAAGTGCTCACTAGCTCATTCCCTTATTCATGTGACCCATTTGTCCACTTTTTCCACCATTTGAGCCTCTAAAACCTTCAAAAGGTCACCAAAAAGACCAAAACCCATCTTTTTCCACTCAAAATATGTAATGTTCCTCAAAAAATACAAAAAACCCTCAAAAGGAGACCAAAATTCCCAAAAATATTTAAAGGGAATAAAAATATAAAAAATATTCAAAAAAGGAAAAAGAGGGAAAAAGAAACCTAAAACATTTTGGTCAATACCATTGGTTTCCTCAAACCATAATGGTATTCCCCATCACCAAAAAACTATAAAAATGTGATAGGGGCTCCTCACTATTCATCCACATTTCATCATATCCTTATGCTTCCAAATTCCCTTTGAGATCCCTTGCCTCCCTCTTTGAGTTTGAAGATCCCCATTGAAGCATTGGAGAAGAAGAGACCATTGGACATTGAAGCACCTCAACCTTGGAGCTGCTCAAACTCACCATCCTCACCATTTGAGGTAATACAAAAGATCAAATTTTATATTTCTTGTTTTTCTTATAGATCTCATTGTTTATTGTTCTTCAATCTAGTTTTTATTTCCTTGCACATGTTAGATCAAATTTACTTTTATTTACATTAGTTTTTACTTTTACATTGAGACTGTTGCTACAAGTTAGTAGGTGCTCTTTAGCACATGCTTGGTTGCAAAACCAAGCAACAATAAGTGTATTATTTAACAAAATACTTTCATTTTCATTCTATTCACAATTGGCCTCACATCACTCGCGCCTTTCAAGTGCAACAAGCAAGGCCATAATCGATCTAACAAGAATATTTCATTGACATCTTGGCAAGGATAAGTGTTTGTTATAATACAGTTCCCTTCATTGTTACAAACATGTTTTTGTTTCAAGTCATCTACAATCACTATATTTGTAGCATCCCAACCATGGACCAAAATGTCCCAAAATTTATTTAAAGGCTTGTGAAATACATGAGGATTTCCATCACCCTGATAACCCTCTCTGGCTATGCAAGAACAATTTTCCTGTGTTAAAATTACTCTAAATTATTCTCTTTGCAATCCCGTTCTTTGTAATAATTTTGGAAAAAACTCGTCAATGTTTTTTTGTTAGGAAGATGTCCATACCCCAAATTCAAATATACTAAGCCATTTTTCAAAAAAATCCCTTAATCCTAGACGTATAAAATAGTACTTTGTTGTTGATTCAATATCTGGTTCCCGTGCCAATCCAATTTTTTTTATTTATGGAATGTGTGTAACAAAACTCCATTGAAATTGAAAATAATCAATGGAAATTTACTAGAAACAAATCTTCTAGTACTATCTGCAAACAAAAAAACACACACACAACCCAGTCAATAAAATATTATGGTTCAATGTTTCTAAGTATATTGCTTTCATGTTCAACAATTTTTGGAACGCATTACGAGATACATGGTACGATGTCCATAAATAATATGAGAATTGTGCAAAAAAACTTACATCAATTAACTGTAGAAGTTGTCAAAAATATACAAATCACTAAATGAATTTTTTTGTATAATGTGACGGTCATTTTAAATTGAATGTATTTAACAAATGCCCGATTTGTGAACGAGGCCCGAGATAATTCAACAGAGAACCATGCCCAAATGATGGAGTTTTGTTGTGTGTAAGTAGTGTATGTTGGGGTATGGGTTATGGGTATCCATTGCTTTGGCTTGAGCTTGAGCGCAAGCATATAGAAATGAAGAGGGTTTGGATTTAGCTTGATAAACCTAGCTGTGGACTGGCTTGGCTTAGATGCATGAGTATTTGGTTGTGTATGAACTTGAGTGTCCCCTTTTCCTTGTAGAAATCATGCCCATCTCGGGGGTGGTCTCTGAGTGCTGAAAGAATACATGATGGGAAGAGACCTATGGTTGGGTGGAACATTGCAGCTACGTAGCTAGTTGCTTGGGACCATTTCACAATAAAGATAAGCATTTTTCTATTTATGTGTTTTACCTCTGCAATGTTGTAAATTGATGATTTTTTTAATATGTTGAATGCATATGAAATGTGTGTGGATGAGGTTTATTTCTGCTCTGCATATTTGCTTGATTTGCATCTATACACATTTGTTTTATTGCTGTGAATTTAATGAATGGGTTGAGTTTATGTAAAATCCCAGAATTTGGTATCATGTTCCCTTCCTCGAATTGGGTCCATAGGAGGGGACGTGACAATTGTACAAGAGGAAAAGGAGGCAATGGACCTGGATCAATACATTTCAAAGGATGATGTAAGACATGATGTATAAACAAAGTACAAAAATATCACATTGAGTTATTAAATATCATAATTTAATAACTCAATGTGATATTTTTTCAGAAAAAAATAGAATATTCAATTTATTATTAAATATTGTCAACAAATGATGCATGTGTTGAATATGGTTGTCATTGAGGTCAAAAGGAGTTCAGTGATGAAAAATGAATAACCAAGGACATGATGGCAGAGTGAACTCAGTGAAAGACAAACATATAACAAAGGATATTATGACATGGCATGTATGAATGATCTCTATGTGTGTAAAACCACAGATTCGATGTGCAGATCCAATAAGGGAATCAAGTCTGGTGATGATCCATTGAGTGATTGATTAATTCTCTGATCAATCAATGTAGAATCGTAGAGTTGCAAAGATTGAATTTTGCAGAGATTTAGACAATCTACATTAAAGGAGAAAATATGGATCAACAATGGGAAAGACATCATGAGGTGGACGTGAACTGAAGATAAGAAATCCACAAGATTAAGTGAAGTTCTGCTGGAGACAGCATATCGACAAACGAGATCAAAGACGCAAGAGATTTGATGCCCCAGATAAATTCCGCAAGATAAAGGTGTAAGGAAGATAATGGATCTACAAAGATAAGGTGAGATCTGCATTTGATCTTAGATCGACGGTCAGGAAAGAACCTGCAAGAAATCGATGGTTGTAAAGAGTTGCGGAAAAGGAATCGCGGGAGGGATATTGCAGAAGCCCATTTTGGGAAAAGTTGAAGGCACGTCCGCAATCTGCAATCTGCAACATGACTGCAGAAAGAGAATTGTGGAAAGATAAATTGCGGAAGACAATTTACAAAATTTGAAATACAGTTCCATAATCCACAATCTGCAAGTTGTGGAAAGAGAATCAACTGTTGATCAAGATCTGACGGTCCATGATCACTATAGAAAGAACCTTGCGGAAAGAGACTTGCAGAAAAAGTATTGCGGGAGACAAACTGCGGAGGCTAGTTTGTAAAAATCAAAATATAGTTACGGAATCCACAATCCGTAAGCTGCGGAAAGAGAATCCACTGTTGATCAAGATCAGACGGTCCATGATCATTGGGGAAAGGAGATTGCGGAAAAGTTGTTGTAGAGAGGAAATTGCGGAAAAACAAATGCGGAAAGGAAATTGCGGAAAGGTCACTATGGAAAGGTAATTGCGGAAAGATCGCTATGAAAAGGAAATTGCGAAATGATTTTTGTTGCAGAAATATCATTGTGGAAAAATGAAAATTAGGAAAGAATTCTGGTGCAGAATTATCATTGTGGAGAGGCAATTTTGGAAATATTTTTGTTGCAGAAAGTCATGACTGATAAACCTAAATAAAGTTAAAGAATTATTAAAATGAATAATTGTGTTTTAATGAAGAGGCACGATCTAAGAATGAAGAGGTGCAACTGTGAGAAGATGCATCCGTAGAAAACGTGTTAGAAGGTATTTATAGACAGGGTGTTGAGTGAAAGAAGTCATCTCTGTGATCCAGATCTATGTAGCAACAACTTTAGATAGAGACCAAAGAAGGAAAACCAGTGACATGTTTGATAACATAAAGAATATCTGGAAGTCTGATGAATTCACATTAGGGTGGCAGGGTGGTGATAGGGTAGGCTACAAGCCTGCAAGGGGGTTGTATACTCCTTCCAGTGGTAGCTAGTAAATAGGGTGTCGAAGCATCCTTTCAAAAGAGTCTGATAAACTAGGGGGTTGTAGCCTCGTTCCAGTAGTCGCTGGTAAATAGGGTGTTCTAGCATCCTTTTCTATTGTAGCAAACAGAAACCAGGGTGTTGTAGCATCCTTCAGTTGTAGCTGAGAAACTTGGGGATTGTTGTCTCTAGCAAGTGGTAGCTTGCAAAAACTACTGTAAATATAATTTTACAGTATAGAAAGAGTTGGTGGTTTTCCCAATTGGGATTCCACGATAAAAATCTGTGCTTTTTTTTTATCTTGTTGGTTCCATGTTTTAATTAAGTTTAATAAGTGGTTTAAAATGGTAAAAAGTAAACAATACTAATTCACCCCCCCTCTCAGTATTGACCAATATTCCAACAATTGGTATCAGAGTAGGATCCTTCACTTCAGTTTAATCACTAGAAGGAAGATCCTCATTAAACGCCACAAGGGATTAGCTAGAAGGATTAGCTACCAATAGACCTCCATTGTTCATGGGAAGTAATTATGCATACTGGAGTGCAAGAATGAAGTATCATTTAATGTCTCTTCGATGAAGGGTTTGGAGAGCAATTGAAAAGAAATATAATATAGGAGACAACTTACCTATAGACCAAGAAGAACTTGACCAATATGAGGCAATTTCAAAATCCCTGAATGCAATCTTGAACGGATTAACTAACTCAGTATTTGTGAAATTCATGCAATGCAAGAAAGCCAAGGATGCTTGGGATAAATTAAAAATTGTTTATGAAGGAGCATCCAAAGTCAAACATTCAAAACGTATGACATACAAACGACAATTTGAAATTATAAGAATGAAAGAGGAAGAAAATATTGCAAAATATCTTCTAAGAGTAGATGAAATTGTCAATGCTATTCGAGGCCTTGGAGGAGAATTAGAGGAAATAGATGTAGTGGAAAAAGTATTGAGAACCCTGCCAATGAAGTATGACTCAAAAGTATCTACTCTAGAAGAATGATATCATATTAAATACATGAAAGTAGATGAACTAGATTGGATCCTCACTGCCTACGAGATGAGAAAAGGACAAGATGGACAATCAAAGAAAGAAGCAACATTTAGAGTCTTATCCAAGAACCAATCAAGAAATTCAGATGATGAAGCCCTTTTAATCAGGAAGCTTGAGAGAGGTATTGGAAAGTACAAGCGAAAGCTACCTCTAAAGTACTTTAACAATGGAAGAATTGGAGACTTTGCTACAAAATGTCCTTATCCTAAACAAAATGGAAGTGATGAGAAAGAAGCCTCAAAGAAGTTCAAAAAGGGAAAAACAGGAAACAAAAAGAAGATTTTTTACACCATGGAAGATAGTGAAGATGAAGAAACAAAGATTCTATTCATGGGATTAGAAGTCCAAGCTCAAGATGATAAATCAATGGAAGAAGGAGAAGAAGATCTAAGATTTGAATTAATTAGTTCTCTTGAAGAACTTGATAAATGTAGGAAAAAGAACAAACAGTCAAACCAAATCATTAGTAACTTGAAAACGCAGCTTGAAGAGGCAAAGAAGATTAAAGAGGAACTAGTTTTACAGCTTAAAAAGAAAATGCAAAAATCAGAGAAGCTTGAAGAAGAGAATACGCAGCTTAAAAAGAAGCTCGATGAAGAATCTATAAAGTCAAAATATGAAATCAGTTCAAATATTTTAGATGAGATCTTGAGTAGCCAAAGACCATTAAGTGATAAAATTGGATTAGGCAATGCCAAAGAAAAGTAATCAAAGTATTTATCCTCTACACAACAAGATATAAATGAAAGAAGCCATGCTACTGCACTCAAAAGCCTGATTAAGAAGGATAGTAAGAATTCTGCTCCTTCATATCATAATAAAAATAGAACTGATATGATGCCTAAAGGACCAATGACAAGTAGAGTCAAACAGATCATTTTTGGTAAATTCTACACATGTCATAATTTTGGACATATGGATAGAGAATGTAAGCTGAGGAAGAATGTTTCAATAAAAGTTCAAGAACAAAGGAAGAGATTGAAAAAGATAGAAGATATGAAGCACGAAGATCAAAGATTCCTCAAACATAAAGGAAGATTCTATGGATACTGTCACTACTATCACATGCTTGGTCACAAGGGTATTTATTGCAGAACCAAGGAAAAAGATCAAAGCAGAGAATCCAAGAAACAAACAAGGTTAGTAAGAAGGGTACCTCATGGAAAGATGTGGATAAGAAAGGAAGACTCCAAATATTTAGAAGAAACAAAGACTTCAAACATCAAAAAGGTTTCCAAAGATGACGAGGAACATAATAGTGTTATAGATATAAATGACATTCATGATGATGGAGAGCAATATGGAGATGTAAAAGAATTCACCGATGAAGAGAGAAATTATGAAATTCTCTTCTAAAATTCTCTCATGACCTAGAAGAGAACCCTGAAATGAGAATTACAAGGAATCATATGCTCAAGGGGAGTTAATATCGAAGAATTACAATAGGTATTTGAATAAATATCATTTGGTAAGGATAAAATATATGTGAAGAACTTGCATCAATTAATTGATAAAATGCACAATATATGAGATCACATAATATTTTATTGATCATAGGCCACTTCGAGGGGGAAACCTCCTTTGAGAAAGCTCAATACAAATAACTTCACGGTGCCTTCATTGGCCTCAACACAAACTTATATACTAAGTATAGACACCAATACTATTGGTCAAAAACATGGGCCAGTACAAACTATGGATCAACAAATACTACGGGACAACTTACAAAGCATATGCATCCAACAACAATAATACAAACTATGGATCAACAAATACTACAGGACAACTTACAAAGCATATACATCCAACAAAAATATACTAAAAAAGTAAAGAGAAGGGTTGACATGGGTTCCTAACATCCCCTCCCCCTTAGAAAAATCTTTGTCCTCAAAGCTTTAGATGTGGAAATTATTGTTGAATTTGAAGGAGTGGTTCCCATTTAGCATCCTCTGGTTGCATTCCATGCCACTGAATTAAGACCTATGTGATAGAGTGAGAGCGAAGATGACGAGTGCACTTACTGAGGATGGCCTCAGGCTCCAAAAGGATGGATCCTTCATTATCCAGTTCGGGTAAAAAAGTTTGTCTTATGATGTTGTTGCCATGAACTTTGTTCAGACAAGAGACATGAAATACTAGATGAATGCGGAAAGAACAAGGAAGTTCCAATTTATAAGCATTGGACCCAATCTTCTAAAGAATCCTATATGGACCATAGAACTTTTGAGCGAGCTTATGACGCCCTTTGAGTTTCATGGAGGATTTCTTGTAAGGCTGGAGACGAAGAAAAACCATATCACCTGCTTGAAAAGTGCTCATAGAATAGTGCTGATCGGCTTGTTTCTTCATGTGATTTCTTGCCATGTGAATATTTTACCACAAAATGTGAAGAATCTGATCGCGGTTTCGAAGGATCATGTCAACTGCCTGAACTGGTGAACTGCTGGAGTTGTATGGAACAAGAACTTGCGGTGCCTGACCATAAACTGCTTCATATGGAGTCATTTTAGAGGCAGTGTGGTAAGAGGTATTGTACCACCATTCAGTGAGAGGGAGCCACTTTTCCCACTGATGTTGTTGTTCAGAGGTGAAGCAACGAAGCCAAGTTTCCAGGAATTTATTGATAATTTAAGTCTGACCATCTGTTTGTGGGTGATACCCTGAACTCATCTTCAGTTTGGTGCCAGCGTGGTGAAATAGTTCTGTCCAAAAATGACTGGTGAAAGTTGCATCACAATCTGAGACAATGGAAGAAGGGATTCCATGAAGATGAAAGATCTAGTTCAGGAAAATTTGAGCGACTGAGGGGGCTATATAGGGATGGCCGAGAGTGCAAAAATGACTATATTTGGAGAGGCAATCAACCACAACCAAAATCATCGTCTTCCCTCCATATTTAGTGAGCCCTTCAATGAGATCCATAGAAATATCTATCCAAATCCGTGTAGGTATGGGAAAGTGTTCGAGAAAACCCAGAAGGAGTGTCGTTTGACCCTTATTGCGCTGGAAGGTATCACATTCAACCACCATCTGTTGAATTTTACTTTTCATTCCCTTCCAAAAGAAGTTACGTTGTTCCCGCTCATACATTTTGAGGAACCTAGAGTGCCCTTCCAATGGAGAAGAATGGAGTTCATAGACAACCACTCTATCTCAGGGAAGCACCATCCCAAGAGTAATGTGGTACAACAGAAGGGTTGTTGGCTAAGCGTTGGATGATTTGAGATAATGAAGAGTCAGTGACATAGCCCTATTGAACAGATTGCAACCAATTTGGAATAGGGATAGAAATAGCCGAAAGAGAACCTTGGTCATCAAATGTGCGGGAAAGAGCATCCGCCACAATATTGTACTTACCCTTCTTGTAAGTGATCTCATAGTCATAACCCATGAGTTTGCTAACCCATTTTTGTTGTGCTGGGGAGGATAGACGTTGTTCCAGGAAATATTTCAGACTCCGGTGATCAGTCTTGATGCAGAAATGATTCCCTAATTATGAAAATCCTCACAGCATATCTAAGAGCTGATGTATACCTCACAAGAAAGATTAAGACTAAGTGGGAAAATAGAAAAAGAGTGGACAATGCAATGTAAAAGAGCAGCATAATTATGATACAATAGAACTCAGATAGAAGTAGAATAACATCACACACTAATTCATTAATCATAATATGAACAATAAATAATATAATGGTGGAGAGGATTTGAATGCCAAGGTGGCAATTCAAATTATCCTGCATGGGCATGGCTTATCTGCATTAGGTGTCATCATCATCATCAGTGGAGTGTCAACAATACACCACTAGGATTCCTAATCATCATTAGTGGTGTGTTATCAATACACAAGTGACTGTCAACCAGGTGGCGAACTGAGTCTAAATGAATGTAGTAGGTGTAACACATGCATGGTGCACTAATGTATTGAAGGAGGCTCAAAGAAGGGTGCAAGAGGAGATGACTGGAGTCAGAACTGGCAATATAGGCTCACTGGAGGTCCATTGGAGTGTCTCGGTCAGTAAACTAGTCAATCCATGCTCAAACCAAGGAACATATACACAAATCACTCAACTAACTAAAGTGTAACTGGTGGTAGGTGAGGGAGTGCACCTTTCTCATCTAGTAGGTGAAAGGAGGGCGCATTACTGACTAGGGGAGATGGAACTGAGAAGAAACAGGCTCCGGGGGCTAGTAAACTAAGCTCTAGGTGCTGGGGGACACCAACCTAATGACTAGGATGCATGCAATTGCATGACTGCATGCAAAAATGCATGCATGACTGAAATGCAAAATAATGAAAATGTTGGTAGGACTAGGATGGAGTATAGGAATATCCTAACACCCCCCTTAATCCATCTTGGGCCCTGGTAATTGAGACCAAAGGTCACCCAATACAATAATAATAAATAACAGTCCATAAACCGAGGAAATGGGAAAAAACTCATGGAAAAAATACCCCCCCCCTCAAAATAGACTATAGGGCCACCAAAATAAATGCTCCAAACTCAAGCAGGTGTGATGCTTGGTCATATGTATGGAGGTATCTTCTTCTTGGGAAGAAGTGGATCATGCTTAAAAAGCATGTGCTTATACTTGCTCTTCAGATCGAATGTGATGAGAACAAATCCAGAGGTATAGGATGATCCTAGAACCTGTGATTCAAATCAACTGAGGTAGGATAAAATACATGAATGTGTAGATAGTCTTTTGTTTTCTCCTTTCAACCATCATAGGTGAGATTATTCCCAAAAGAACCATCACATCATAGTGATTTCTTGGAATCCAAATCAGATCCAAGACTTGAAAAATGGTTTCTTGACATCTCCTTTGAGTCATTAGAGGTGAGATCAAAACCATAAAATGCATGAGAAATTATTCCAAGCAAATGGCAATTCCCAACATCTTCAATAAACTTTTGAAAGCATGTACAAATGATCTTACAGTAGTACATAAGAGGTGAGTGATCAAGGAGAGCGAATGCATTACCTCCAATTGCTAATTTAACCTACGAAACATTCATGAGATCATCATTATGCAAACCAAAAGACTCTTGTGCAAGAGAGGATTTAAGAACCTCTATAGTTTCTAGAGTGTGAGTTGGCACAAAATTTGAAATAGAAGATATTGAGAGCATGAGTGTAGAATATGCAAGTTCTTCTTCTTTTTGGACAACTTTATTATGAGATATCTTTGATATTGATTCATGATCAGAGACACCATCAAGGAGGGAGAATTCATCACTGGGCTTGCTCTCGAAATGGTTTAGACCAATCCCTTCATCATGTTTCACAAATATTTCATCCAGATGGGCCCATAGATCTTTTGGAGATTCATCATAAAGGAATTTAGTTACCATGCAACAAGGCATAGCATACATCATTGTTGCATAGGCTCAGTCGCCTTCATTTAACCAATCATTCTCTTCTTGAGAGGATTCAAACTCTCTTTCGAAACAATAATCAAAGAGACCATGTCTCTTCAAATGTGCTATCATCTTTGGTTTCCACTCATCATAGTTGAATGGAGAAACAGGACGAATTCCTTCCGGATTCATGGAAGCTGTTTCACAAGACCTACAAAAAAAGATAGAAAATATCTGTAACTACTACTGCTGCAAAAGTGCAGAAATTGTTGCAACTGCTGCACTCGAAATCTTGATAATAACCTGCAAAATAACTCTCTGGAATGGAGATAGATAATACTCTCAACAGGCTCTGATACCATGTGAAAATCCTCACAGCAGATCCTAGAGCTGATGTATACCTCACAAGAAAGATTAAGATTAAGCAGGAAAATAGAAGAAGAGTGGACAATGCAATGTAAAAGAGCAGCAGAATTATGATATAGTAGAACTCAGATAGAAGTAGAATAACATTACACACTAATTCATTAATCATAATATGAACAATTAATAATACAATGGTGGAGAGGATTCGAATGCCAAGGTGGCAATTCGAATTAGCCTACATGGGCATGGATTATCTACACTAGGAGTTATCATCATCATCACTAGAGTGTCAACAATACACCACTAGGAGTCCTAATCATCATCAGTGGAGTGTCATCAATACACAAGTGACTGTCAACCAGGTGGCAAACTGAGTCTAACTGAATGTAGTAGGTTTAACACATGCATGGTGCATTAATGTACTGAAGGAGGCTCAAAGGAGGGTGCCAGAGGAGCTGAGTGGAATTAGAACTTGCAATGTAGGCTCACTGGAGGTCCATCAGAGTGTCTCATTCAGTAAACTAGTCAATTTGTCCTCAAATCAAGGAACATATCCACAAATCACTCAACTAACTGAAGTGTAACTGGTGGTAGGTGAGGGAGGGAGCCTTTCTCATGTGGTAGGTTAAAGGAAGGCGCAAGGAGGGATGGAACTGAGCAGGCTCGTAGGGATAGTAAACTAACCTCTAGGTGTTGGGAGACACCAACCTGATGACTCGGATGCATGCAATTGCATGCTTGCATGAAATTTCATGACTGCATGCATGACTGAAATACAAAATAATTAAAATGTTGGTAGGACTAGGATGGAGTATAGGAATATGCTAACACTAACAGGTATGGTCGCCACTTCTGTACTGCATGAAAAATAGCCATCATTTCCTTCTCATATGTAGAGGCAACTAAATTCTTGCCTGAAAGGGCTTTGCTGGTGAACGCAATGGGTTGTTCATCTTAAAGGAGAACAACACCAAGGCCATTGCCGCAAGCATCACTCTCAATAGTGAAGGGCTTGGAAAAATCGGGAATAGCTAGAACAGGTGTAGTACACATAGCTTGTTTCAGTTTGTCAAATGCACACTCAGTAGCATGTGTCCATGTAAAAGCATCCTTTTTCAATAGAGCAGTTAAGGGATCTGCAATCTTAACATAATCCTTGACAAACTTGTTGTAGTAGCCAGTCAACCCCGAAAAACCACGAAGGCTCTTGGTTGTCTGAGGATGCGGCCAATTGTTCATGGCAACGATTTTGGAAGGATCCATGCGAACCCCTTTTGCTAAGATAATGTGCCCGAGATACTCGACTTATTTCTCTCCAAAAACACATTTAGACAGTTTTGTGTGGAGATGATGGTCAGGGAAAAGTTACATTACAAGATCCATATGTTGGAGATGTTCAACCCATGTTTTACTTTATATGAGGATATCATCAAAGAATACCAGAATGAATTTCCACAAGTAGGGCATTAGTGAGAATTAGTGAGGCCAAAGGGCATGACCAATCACTAATAGTGGCCATCATGTGTGTGTAAAGATATTTTAGGGATATCATCCTCATGAACCTGAATTTGATGATACCCAGAACGAAGATCCAACTTGAAGAAAAATTGAGCACCATGAAGCTCATCAAGAATCTCATCAACAATAGGAATTGGAAACGTATCCTTGATGGTGAGGTGATTAAGTGCTCGGAAGTCAATGCAGAGGAGCCATGACCCATCTTTTTTGCGGACAAGAAGAACTAGTGAAGAAAAGGAACTAGTGCTTGCGCGAATAATACCTTGCCTCAGTAAGTCCCGAACGAGCATTTCAATCTCTATTTTTTTGGTGAAATGGGTAGTGATAGAGCCTGATGTTGGGAGGAATGCTTCCAGGAAGGAGCTGAATATGATGGTCCTCGGGCCTTTAAGGTGGAAATCCCACTGGTTCAGCAAAGATACCTGTATATCGATCCAGAATTTGTTGTATATCCAAAGGAGTACTGGAGACCGCTGATGGTTGCATCTGAATGGAATGGATCTGAGCGATGGCACCATGTGAATTCTTCTTAAGGACTTTTTCCATGCGATGTGAAATGATGATGCTGAGAGACCCTAGTTTTAATCCTTTCAATGTGTGCTTTTGTCCATTGGGGGGAAACTACATCCAAAGTTCAACAAAATCACATAAGATGGTGTCAAGTGTGCATAGCCATTGAGCGCCCAAAACCGCATCACATCCACCTAAGGTCAAGGAAAACGTGTCAGAGTGCAGGTTATAATCTCCCATAGAGATACGCACATTACGATGCTTCCCTTTGCAAGGTAAGGTGCCCCCATTGGAAACCATGACTTCAAAGTTGGAGCAAGGATGGATAAAATAATCAGCCTGTTTGGCGATCCGAGGGTCAATGAAATTATGAGTGCTACCAGAATCAACGAGTATTGTAAGAGTAAGGTTCTTGAAGTAACCCCTAACCTGCATTGTTTGGGGGGTGGTGATTCCAGCTAAAGCAGCGAGAGATATCTCTAGTAGGTCATCCTAAGATGGAGGGTCAATAGGTGGCTCCTGAATGTCGACCTGAGCATCCATTGTATGTGGAGCTTCTTCACCAATTTCAGAGGCAAGCAGAGAATCCACATCCAAGAGATAGAGATTTTGCTGAACACATCTATGCCCCCGAGTGAATTTCTCATCACAATTATAACAAAGCCCTTTTTCTTTGTGTGCCTACATCTTAGCTTCAGACAAATGCTCGATAGGAGTTGGGCGAGGAGTTGGCGGGATAGGAGCTTGTTGAGAACCCATATTTTGGAAGGGAACAAAAGTGAGTTTGGAGCACTTTTGGGTCACAATATTGTCTTCTGCCAACTTATCCAACCCTAGGGATTCCATCATTGCGTTGGGACAGAACATTTTGACCTAAAAGAGGATTGCATCCTTTAGACCACTAATAAAACAAATCTGGTAGAAGTCATGAGGCAATCCTCAGTTTTGTTGGCTAGTTTCTCAAATTCAGTTTGATACTCTCTCACAGCGCAACTTTGGTGAAGTTTAGTGAGGGCTCCCGTAAAGTCATCAAAAGCACTAGGACCAAATCGTTGCAGAAGGAGCTGGCAAAAATCTGTCCATTTTGGCTCTTCATGACCCTTGATGTACCAACGGTACCATTGAAGAGCTTCATGTTCCAAATGAAAGGATGCAAGTGGAACTTTGTTGAAATCAAAAGTATTATGAAGACTGAAATACTGTTCTGCACGATAGATCCATCCAGTTGGATCAGTACCATTGAAGTGAGGAAAATCAAGCTTCGGGCCACAGAAATTGCTGGAAGAAGAGAACCCATTGTTTGATTAAGACTTAGACTATCGTTTGTTGTTCATGGCTGAATGCTCAAGGTGGAGGCCGAGAAATTTTTCATACATATCTTGGAGTTTGGCTTGTATAGCTGCAAGTGCTTCCTCCATGGTTTTTGCTCCTACGTGGGTGACAACCATAACCAAGAGTTTTTTTTTTTTTTAGCGGGTAGAAAAACAAAAACAAAAATTGTTTCAGTAAAGGAAAATATGGATTTGGGAAAAAATCTAATGGGTAATTTGGGTTTGACTAGGTTTTGGACATTCTCGAATGGACAAGGAAGCAGAAAATGAGGATTTCAAAAGTGGGGTGAAAGAATGAGAAAATTTGGTAGAGAGGGACAAAGAAGCAGAAATAGGAAAGGAACTTTGTGGTAAAATTTGAAGGCGATTGGGTGAAAGTCGAAGAATTTACGGCAAACCCTAAAAATAGACAAATGTGGGACTTTTGGCTTTCCGAAGGGGAATTTGGGATAGGGTTTTCATGAATGAAATATGCAGAATGGGATTACAAGGGTGTCAGGGAAGTTTCAAAGGAAAAAACGCGGAAGGGATTGGAAATAGATAGATCTGCAACAACGCGGAAGTGATCGAAAACAGATGGATCTACAACAGCGTGGAAGTGATCGGCAACAGATGGATCTACAATGGTGCAGAAGTGACCGGCAATAGTTCTGGACAGAGGAAATCTATGATTTTGCAGTTGAAAATAGATATGGACCCCAGGTATGCTCATCTTCCTAATAGTTCATGGGATTCACTCGTCCACCAATGTTGCCTGACGGCTTTCGTATTGGGGCAATACCCCCCACTCCACGGCTCAGGTTAAACTGATAACCACTTTGCCACAAATAATATCCCTTGGTTTACCTCACAAGTGGGAACTAGTCAATCAGGTAGGGGTCGTTTCCCTTTTCTTTGGCAGGTGCTCTCAATGGGCCAGCTACTTCGGGGTTCCTGTGGTACTCCTCACGATGCGTTTTAGGGATTATGCCCAAGTACTTCCCAGAGTTAAGTAGATAAGGATTATTCCCAGATCTGAACCTGCAACATATGCAAAAAAAATGTTTTGGCAGAAAATTCACCCAACGATCCCAAGAAAGTGCTCTGATACCAAATGTGAAGAAACTGCAACAATTAATTAATAAAATGCACAATATATGAGATCACAGAATATTTTATTGATCGCAGGACACTTCGAGGGGGAAACCTCCTTTGAGGAAGCTCAATACAAATAACTTCATGGTGCCTTCATTGGCCTCAACACAAACTTATATACTAAGTCTAGGTGCCAATAGTATGGGTCAAAACCATGGGCCAGTACAAACTATGGATCAAGAAATAGTACGGAATGACTTACAATGCATATGCATCCAGCAACAATAATACAAACTATGGATCAACAAATACTACAGGATGAATTACAAAGCATATGCGTCCAACAACAATATACTAACAAAGTAAAGAGAAGGCTTGACATGGGTTCCTAACAATAATCTATATGACAAGTGAAGAACAATTAATAGCTGAAGTACAATGAAATCAAGTTCAGTGGAAGAAATGAAGAAGAGTAAAACATTGAGAAGTTCATCTCCATAATCTTGAAATTTTAAAATTTTAAAAGATGGCATAGATCAGAAATCATATCTAACTAATGTCTCATTACTTGGTTAATAAACCCTTGTTTGCATTTTCAAAACAATTGGTATTATCATAATTGGATTTGATCTAAGTTTTGAAGAAGGAAAAACATTGGCAAGAAGAGGAGCACCGTGATAGGGGGGATTTATGAACTAATCATCCAGGTTCTCTTTCAGAGTGGTTATCATTCAAAGGGCAGCTACAAGATGGTTACTAGATAATCTGCACCAAGTCCAAGATAACTAGAGGAAGAGAAGAAAAAGAAGGGCAATTTTCTAAAAGGAGAATGATTAGAAATTCTATGTCAAAGTTGGTTACAACAAGGGAATAATAGGTTATTCTTTTTCATTGTTGTCAATGGGGGAGAATGTCCAGGTGTTTCCATAAATGCCAAAGGGCGATATTGTTGAATATGGTTGTCATTGATGTCAAAAGGATTTCAGTGATGACAAAGGAATAACCAAGGACATGATGGCAAGGTGAACTCAGTGAAATACAAATGTATACCAAAGGGTATGATGACATGGCATGTATGAATGATCTCTGTGTTTGTAATACCACGGAGTCGATGTGCGGATCCAGCAAAGAAATCAAGTTTGGTGATGATTGATTGAGTGATTGATTGATTCTCTCATCAATCAATGTAGAATTGTAGAATTGAAAACATTGAAGTTTGCAAAGATTTGAACGATCCATATTAAAGGAGAAAAGATGGATCAACGATGGGAAAGAGATCACAAGGTGAACGTGAACAAAAGATAAGAAATACACAAGATTAAGTGAAGTTCCGTCGAAGACAGCAGATCGATGGACGAGATCAAAGCCACAAGATATCTGACGCCCCAGAGAAATTCCGCAAGATAAAGGTGTAAGGAAGATAATGGATCCGCAAATATAAGGTGAGAACCGAATCTAATCTCAGATCGACGATTAGGAAAGAACCTGCAAGAAATCGACGGTTGTAAAGAGTTGTTGTTGATGTATTTGTAACTTCGGAATGTATTTCACATATGTATATTGTACTCCTATAGAGATGGTATTATTCCTCTATACGAAAGTGTCGTCATTTATATTGTGCGTGTCGTAACTTATACTTGATGGGTTACTAGACCACCTTGATGGGGTCGGCCCTGTATAAGTCATGTGGGTCAAAGGGTTATTAGACCACCCTATTCGGGGTCGGCCCTGTCAGCATTATGTTAAGTGGTTAAGTTGAGGCAGACCTAGTAAAGGTTATTAGGAAAGTCAAGTCAATTATAAATAGAGTGCGAGAGGCACTCTATTTGATCATTCACTTTCTAACTCATACTACCATTGGAGAGTGGGTCACTTGTGGAGGAGGAGAAGATGTTGCTAGGAGGACTATCTCTTGTACTTGGGTTGTATCATTGCTCTATCTATCTCTAAGGAAGTTGTGGGGTTTTTCACCTTTATGGTTTTCCCCAGTGAAACTCTGTGTGTCTATTGTCTCTTGTGTGCTTGCATTATTATGTCCATGTTTGATATGCTGTAGATATGTTGTACATGTTGTTCTCTCAATTAAGGTCCTAGATCAGATTGAATTAAATTTTGAAAAACTAACATGGTATCAGAGCTAGCCTGAAAGAAGTCATGATATGGCATCTATGACACTTGATGCACTTGTGAAGCTAGGGCTTGATATAGCAAAAACCAGTCATCATAGGAATTTCGCTATAAAATCCATTTTGGTGAGGTTTCATATCTGAAAATATTACAGGTCGAATATAAGATCCCCATGTACCTTCTGTCTGAAGGAGAGCCTCTAAATCGTTGTAGTTGCAAATTTATGATCTGTACAATATAGGGTTTCTGCCTCTTCCAGATCTCAGTCATAAACAGGTGACCTAGTAAAAGAGGTCATAACTTGGGCTGGGAAGCTCCAAATGCAATTTCGTAAAAAGAGGCAGGTAGGGAACAGACTGTAGTTTCACAGGTACGATTTTTAGACACCAAAATTGAACCAGTGACATGTGGCACTCCGTAGAAGTTCAATCTCTTGTTTTATCCCATAAACAGGTCACGTTGCGACACTTGGCATAAATCTCTCTCAGAGAATCCATTTGAGGATAGACCTATGGGGTTGGAAAGACAACAGGTCAGGCTACCACAGGAAGAATTTTTAGATCCTGTAGATCTGAAATTTCAGAGTTACTCCAGAAACAATCAGGTGCATATTTTTGTCAAAATAGAATTGGATTTGGAGCACCTTCATTCATGGCTCCGAGAATTTAGGGTTTCGAAGAATGTTGTAATTTTTGTATCAGAGACAACGGATGGATGATCCTTATCAAAATCAAAATTTAGAGACCAAGATCGAATTTTTTGGTTGGGAAGAAGGCCGGGCTTGATCAAACCCTAGTTCGGGACTTTGATCGGAAAGGTGAAAAATTAAGGCTTTTGCAAAAATGGGAATTTTTTGAATCTGTGACCATGGCTGGACGCTCCTTGGAAAAATCAAAGTTTAGAGCTTTCGATGAAACTATTTGGTTGGGTGAAGCTCTGGGAAACTCAAACCCTAATTCAGGGTCCTCCTTAGTGAATCTGGAAGATTGAAAAGCAAATTTGAGGGGTGAAACTTTGCAGTTTTCAAATTCTGAGTATACCAGGTTGATCATCTCATCAAGATGCCTCTTTCTATCCTTTCAAAAGTTTGAAATTCAAAGTTTGAATTTTTAGGGTTTCCCTGACAAACCCTAATCCAGCACCAGATCAAGTTTCTGCAAATCAAGTGGATTGGGTTAATCCTAGAAGAGAATGGATTGGTCACCTGCATAAGTGAATAAGTTCCAGTTTCAGAGGGAGATGAGACTAAGACATTACATAAGAAGATTACAAGCAATCTCGACAGGTATGACTTATCCAGGTATGCTTTGAGATCTATTCATGATTAAGTTTATGGTATGTTTGTCTTCATTAAGGTTAGTACAATCTTGATTAAACTTGTCGTATCACCTTAATAAAATTATGAATGCAGACATTCATTGATTAGGGTCTTGACACTTATGATTGTACTAATGCATTGTGGTGTTGTATGAGGTCGATGTTGTCTGCTAGCATGAAATGTACATCAAAAAAGACAAATCATGTTCTAGTTCAAGAACATATGACCATGGTGACATGAAGACAAAGATTCATCCATTGTCATGGATCGCATAGAAGCTCTACTTACGAGGTATGTATAATTTTGTTCTACAATGCTTAACCTATGAGATATGCAGGTTACTATCACAAGTCATTGAAGAGAACAAGAAGACATTGGTAGACATAACTAGAAAATATGATAACCAGGTATGTTTTTCCTATATCAAGTTAGAATCCTACCTTGTGTTAGGATCTTATACTGTTGTATAATTGATGATGATTATTCATGAAGTAATCAAGGGTTTATGCATATTATGTCTCTTACCTTGATTGATGATATGACTAACCAGAAAAGTCCTTTGGTCAAATAAAGAATATGCATGAGTAAATGAAGTATTCCCTGAAACCTTGAATACTAATGTTTATTATCCGTGTTTGAAATGATCATGACTATACATGTTTAAGATTATTGTGATTATACTAATGAATGTATGTATGAGACCTCGAAGATAACACAATGATGATAATAGTAAGTATGCATAGAGATCCAGGATGGATATAAGTTCAAAGAATTCAGGAAGCAAAGATCAAGAGGGAGCACACTCCAGTAGTTCCTGCAAGGAAGCAAATATTGAAAGGGAGTCCACCCTACAACCAAACAAAGATAAGTATTTAAATTGTCATTTCTTGCAGACTTGTCTATTTAAATAATATTGTTCAATGATGTTCCTAGCCTTAGGGTGTGTATTATGAATATTAGAATAATTGCATTAATGAACAGTATACTACTAATATGCATGTGATGGGTGAGTGGCCTATGGCACTGTACAACATTCCATTGCTACTTATCTAGAATGAAACCTATTTGTTGACATGTTGGGAGTTGTGCACACTCTTAACAATGTTCTGGTAGAGATTGGAAGGCATCTAGAAAGCTACGGGATATGGATAAATGTTGTATTGAAGCATTCGCTAATATAATTTCATGACTGTATGACATATTTCTTTATGTGTAAGAATTTGGTCTGAAAACTATGAGATGTTTCTAATCATGCAAGTTAACTTGCTTTGTAGGAAAGATCGTATACCATCACCTACAAAAGAAGGACTAGAACATTTGTTCCAGAAACGAAGTTCAAACTATCTATTGAAGATATTGAAGAATTTTAAGTTTCCAGAATATGAGATACAGTAAAAGGATGCCATGATCGAGAAGTACCAATCGATCATGTTTGGGATGTGGTCCCAAGACCTAAAGGGAAGTTTGTTGTGACTTCCAAATGGATCTATAAGATCAAGCATGCTGCAGATGGTAGAATGGAGATTTACAAAGCAAGGTTTGTAGCTCGTGGCTTCTCCCAGAAAGAGGGATTGAATATGAAGAGACTTTTGCACCTGTAGCCAGGTACACTTCCACCAGATTAGTACTTGCTCTGGATGCAGTGATGAAATGGAAGATACACCAGATGGATGTCAAGACAGCTTCCTTGAATGGTGTAGTCGAGGAGGAAGTGTATGTGGAGCAACCACTTGGTTTTGAGACATATGATAGGGATTCATATGTGTGTAGGTTGAAGAAAGCCTTCTATGGCTTGAAGCAAGCTCCTAGGACTTGGTATGGTAGGATAGACAGCTTTCTATCCAGTTTGAGCTTTACCAAGAGTAAAGCGGATTCCAACCTTTACTACAAGGTTGAGGAAGGAAATCCAGTGATACTACCTTTATGTGGATGACCTGTTTGTTACAAGTGAGGATAGATTGATTTCCGACATGAAGAGGAATCTTGCTGCCGAGTTTGAGATGAAGGACTTGGGTATGATGCACTACTTTATTGGAATGGAGGTGTGGTAGAGCACAGATGGAACATTCCTTGGACAAGGGAAGTATGTAGTAAATATTCTGAAGAGGTTCAGGAAGATGGACTGCAAGGCCATGGCCACACTTATGGCATCGAATCTGAAGCTTCTATGTGATGCTTCATCAGAGCTGGTTGATGTCACTATGTATCATCAGATGATTGGGTCCTTGATGTACCTGATGAACACGATACTAGATATTTGCTTTGCAGTGAACACATTGAGCTAGTTCCTGACAGATCGTAGAGGTGTTCATATGGTTGTTGTAAAGCATATTTTGAGGTCTCTAAAGGGTACAGTTGACTATGGGCTCAAGTATGATGCAAATCAAAAGTTTAACCTTGTCACATCCCTCCCATCTATCCAATTTCTGGAAGGGAACATGATGCCAATCTATGGGGATTTTTTAACTAACTCAGCCCATTCATTAGATTCATACAATTAAAAACCCATGTGTACAGATGTAAATTCAACAAACATGCACAGCGTAGATAAAATCATCCACACACATAATTTCATATGCGTTCAATATATCAATAACAATCATTTAGTTTAAACACTATAGAGGCAAAACACATTGATAGAAAACACTTATCTTTGTTGTGCGATTGTCCCACACAACTAGCTATGTTGTTGCAATGTTCCTCCCAAATGTAGGTCTCTTCCCAGCCTGTATTATTTTAGCACTCAGAGACCACCCCTGAGGTGGGCATGATATCTACAAGGAAAAGGGGACTCTCAAGCCCATACACAACTGAATAATCATTTGCATTTAAGCCAAGGCAGTCCACAGCTCGGTTTACTAGGCTAAATTTGAACCCTCTTCATTTGTTGGTGTTTCCACTCAAGCTCAAGCCAAAAAAATGGAAACCCATTTCAACCCCAACAATCCCCTACACACAGAAAACTCATAAACTGACCATGGATACACATAACAACAAAATCACAATTTCTGGGCATGAAGAAAAATGTTGGGCAATCAAAAACGAAATGACAATTGGGGAATCACCCTGGGAGAACAAAACCGTTGGGCACTCAAGGGACAAAAACGGCCTCCATAAACCCCAAATTCGTGGCTCCCTCCTCCCAGCCATTGTACAATACAAAAATGAGTTCCCAGGCATGGAAAATGTAGGAGATAGATGAAAAACGTGATGGGAAAAGCCCCAGCTAGCTCAGACTACGTGAAAGGGAAAAGGCTTGGGCATTCAAGGGCCAAAACGACATTCACACAGTCATTAACTGGAAACAGTAAACCAACACGATTTTTTTGGGCAAAAACCGTGATAGGTTGGCACCCGAAATTGACACATACATAGTCACACAATTGATGGGAACATTCAAAAATCATTTTTGAGGTAGGAGATAACTGTTAGGTTCACAAAAACATTTTTTCTATAACGAAAACCAAATCTGGAAATTCAAAAATGATTTCACAACAATAAAGGGAAATAACAAGCTATCAAAACTTATCTATTGCTTCCTAATGGATTCTCCTCTTTCCCATAGTCCAGCCATCACAAAAATGGGATTCTCAGCTTGAAAACCAGTGAATTTACAGCGTACTTCCTGAGAGAAACGCCCAGCAAGCTTCCAAAATGTGAGAGAGTGAAGTATGATCATGAATAATGGATTGGGAAGGAAATTCATGGGTGTTTCCTTTCCCAAGAAGGAAAAATATGAATTCCCAGGTTGATGGTTTTCCCCTGCACAAAATTGGCTGCCATACCTCTCCATTTCCAAGGCATTAACTTCCTCAACCAATTCTTGGAAGAATTAAATGATTGGGTGCATAAGCCAAAATGGATAGTTGGTGGTTGATGGGTTCTCTCATTGACACTTGGCTTGAATTCATTGGCTCAAGGGTTTGAATATTTCCCTCCCAATTCCTTGTAATATCATGCCCCCATCTCTTGTTGCATTGCATAGCTAGTTGGGGGTATTTTATTAAAATGCATATTTACAATTCCAATGTGTCTGGCTAGCACGTAAACCATATCCATCAATAAATCGATGGTGGGGACTTGGCGTTGATCTCCTTGCCAAAATTTTATAGAAATATTACATCATTTACATTTTATTGCAATGGGGTCAAAATCGGGATATAAAAATCCCCTCCCTCTTGGAATAACACCGTCCTTGGTGTTCCAACACTTAGGAATACATACCCACTTTACACATGTCTCAAAATTCACAAAATGTGGAAGGTCTATCCTACGTTCATCTCTCTATTTTGAACTTTTAGGATCAAGTCCTTTGGCTTCCTCAAGCTGCTCCTGCTGGCTTTGATCTTCCATCTTTACAGGTGGGCATTGCTCCACAACAATCCCTTCTTTTTTTCACCTTCCAGCTGATCTACAAGTCTGGAATTTTCATGGATGCCATCTTTCTTCTTGTCCTCACAACTATTTGACGAAGATTTTCAACCAAAACAATAGCTTTTGGTCTGCTGCCATGATCAATGTGCACAACTGGCTCTTCACTTTTCTCCCTGTGAAATTTATCATGGAAACTCTTTGTTAGGACAAGCATAATAAACATTAAAATTAGTCAATTATTTCCCAATTGACATGGAATGTCCATGCTTCACTCATGCGGCTTCAAATTTTTTTTCATGCTTTCCCAACATAGAGATGATCTCTTTCATGTTCATCCTTTCATAGTGAAATAACTATTTTATCATTCACAATTTAATTCAAGCAAATAAACACATTCTTCTTCTAGTCATGACATGCATTCAACAATTCTTTGTTTTATAAATGCATCAATAAAAAGGAAAGAGAAGAGTAAGATTTTCTCCCTCTTAGTCTTGTTTTATTATGGAGCTATGCCATCACTGTGGTTTCATGCTCCTTAGTCTCTTTCACTTTAATGTGAATGCTTGAATTACCCTTTATTGGCTATGACACTTAGTGTCTAAGGTTTGTCTAATGATTTTCAACTTGGGTACCCCTTCCCATTCTGCTTACAGAACCTATGGTTGTTAGGACCCACTCATGTTCACTAGCACCATATTTTATTACTGCTCATATTGAGCTCTTTAGGATGGTCATATGTCCATATCCATCCCTATGATGCCTTCCTGGTCCTTGCTTCCAACAATACCTACACTCAAACATTGAATCAATTCACATGCTTAGTTTATTTCATAGGGTTTTTCTCTAATCAAGAGTCTGAGAAATCATAACCAAATCATATACACACGTATATTCATAAGCAAGAAGCTGCAAGATAACCAAATACTTATCTGTATTGGATGTCTTCACTTTATTCCATGGGATCCTTCTTTGCTTTACGAGCCTTGGATTTCCCATGGACACAATTATGAATGTTAGACCAGCACGTAGGCTACTCCACAATCATTCCAATAGGCAATGCCAGGCCAGTATGCTGACTGGTTTTATCAATTGTTTAAGGGGTATTGGTCCAACATACATGCTGTTTCACAATATTAAGTAGTGAATGCCCAACCAGTTACTCTCTGGATTTATCAATAATTTCATATCACCCACTCATTTAATCTCTGGATTTACCAATAATTTTATAGCGCTTTCAGGGTCTTTCTTTCCTCCAATGACCAAGGTTTCCAACAAAAAAACATTAGTGTATCAGCTTAGTTGTTAGAAGAATTCTACCTGAAATCTTCATTATTCCAAACAAGACATAAATGAAATTGAATACTTGTCTGTATTGTGTGTTTCCCCTCTGGTCTACATGATCCTGCTTCGCTTTGCAAGCCTTGGGATCGCTATGTACTTGGATGTATTTAATGCTTCACCATTACACCTTCACGGCGACTAGATTTACCAAGCATTTAGTGGTGCCCAACCAGTCCCATACCTAGTTGGCCCTCTCCATTGCCGAGCCAGCACATTCGTCTGAGTCATCAAACAATGGAAGGAAATTGTGCCACCTGACCATTATAGGTCAAGGCTCTACTATGGAGCCATAGGCATCTCAAGGTTTCTAGTCAGTCTTGGCGCCCTCCCTCCTACTGCTATCCCAATCGATATCTTATGCCTTCACCAATGTCACCACACCTTCTTGCACCATAACCCTTCACACACACAACTCTTCATTCATACAAGGACGTCACTCCTTCTCTGGTGCAAATTGATGGTTCCTTTTAGGAACTTTATAGGTGAATTTCTTCACTGCAGGTTAGCATGCCCCACTCTAATAAGGATGATACCTCTTCTTATTACACATCTCTTTGGGCCTATCCATCCCTTCTCGTAATATTTCGTGTGAGCATAGAAAGGTTACCAATTCCTATACAGTCCTTTTGCGTACCCTTCTTCACTTTGCCTCTTAATGTGCATCATCAATCTGCATCTGTGTAGGCTGACAACACAAGAAGGATAAGAAAGCTCATTTATTACTGTTGTTCAATTTTGTAACCATAATCCATATCATTCACTATCAGGTACTGAAACACCAGGAATGCATCCATTCCCTTAGGGTGTAGTCAATATTGAAAACCCTATCATGACCC
The DNA here is from genome assembly GCA_027924585.1 of Larix kaempferi. Classification (NCBI taxonomy): domain Eukaryota; kingdom Viridiplantae; phylum Streptophyta; class Pinopsida; order Pinales; family Pinaceae; genus Larix; species Larix kaempferi. Next base: position 10,702,314 of record BSBM01000055.1, on the reverse strand, counting down.
AACACCAGAAAAGGTGTGCACCCCCTTTCTGATGTGCACCATGTAGGCCCTAATCATACTCAAGTAGTCTACAGTGATATAAATAAGATAGAGCATGCTCTGCATATTAACCCTAATAATTAGACATGCATGTTCTTGTCTAGGGTCACAAAATACTCATTCATTTGGTAGATGTATCTCACATGCCTCATAGGAATAGCTTTACCATCTCACTCTCATGGTTTACCGACATGCAATTTTAGCTGAGATATTATCAACATTTGCAATGGTGTTTCACCTGAAACCCATTTTCAAAGCATGGGATCCTTCCCATCTAGTTTGGATTTTGCAGGCCATCACTCCTGGTCTTCCTGTAGTGTGTCTTCCTGGCACATTTATCCAATAGCCAAACAGTCAGCAACATTTAGCAATAAGCTTCAAGTATGATTGTTTCATAACCAATAATTAGCATTAATAATTAATTCATCATGAATTTACAATTCAATCTCCTACAGAAATTGATTTGTTTAGCAATGAGGCTATCCTCATATTGTTTGGCTCTCGTAAGTGGTATCACTCTATCCATTATAGGTTCACCCTTGCTGCCATATATGAACATCCACCTACAACATGTCCTCCTGACACAATTTTTATAGACGCCAAATAATGATTAGCAATTATAAGCGATTCTCAAATCTGAAATTTGTAAATCTGTTTTCCTACAGAAATTAGATTTACCACCATGAGATTATTCTCACAAATTTATAAACCATAAAATTTTCAGATTTGTTTCATGTATAAGTTACACCCATGAGAATCTTCTCATAACCTTTGGCTTCCGAACATGGTAGATCCTGGTCTCTACTATGGACTTATCCTCATTGCCATACGTAAGACTTTTCTACTTGGAATCTGAAACATCAATCAACCAAACACATTGTGAGTATTTTATGCATATAATCCTTTCATTGCTACAACAGTCACTGAAGTGATCTCAAAATTATAACACTCAATAATTCAAACATCTTCAGCTGTTAACGTTTGAAATGCAATGAAATATATACATTTCTATATATGCATCATTATCACAATAAAATTGCAAGACACAGTCACACTATCCATGCAATTTAAATACACTGTAAATACTCATTACTTCACATTCCATGCAATTCTGTCCTTCCAACAGAGTGCTATGGTAGCCCATCACATGTCCACCTTCTTCATGCAGTCTTTCCCATGCATTCACAGCAGCTCATGAAATGGTATCAGGATGAACAATAGTCCACCATTTAATCTATTATCTAACTGCACTGAGTCATATATATATATATATATATATATATATATCACAACCATGCATTCACACAATGCATCTAAACATGTGCACCTATACATATGCATGCACTTTTACATCACTCACATAATCTTTTAGTGTGCAATCACTCAATGTATAACCACAAGATTGTACATAATATTTTAATGCACATCTCCTCAATGCAACCCTGCATTAATTTATGAGTACTATGCATTCAAAGATATTATGGCCTAACCATGTACTACCATGACAAGGCCATAAGTCCTCACTTGCTTTGGTTCACAACTGTCATGGCATGACATAATTTCATATGAATGCATTGAGATTTCTAAGCAATTATAGGGTGTAAAGATCATTTCCTTCACTTACCCATACCTCACCATACTCAGTAGGTTAACATTCCCATTCGGCACTCAATACCATATGCAAACTAAATCAACATAGTTTAATCAGAGTTGAAGGGAACTCACCAAATCCTCTTTCAACATTCATGCAATTAAGTGCAAATAACCACTACCTGCATGGCTGTTATTAACATCACTTGATGCTACCTGGTCAGTTGGACTCTTACCAAAGCTACTCAGTCCTTTTTCCAACATCGTGATGACATACTTGTTGCACCATCCTCTCTTCATAAGGTCATTGGTCACGTGCAACAACGTCATCAACTTCTTTAGCCATGTTTTGATTGTATTTGTCCTACAACCAATGCGGACACAACTAATTATTAGCAACCACCATAATTATCTCAATTGGCTCATTGCATATGTGAAACCTCATTATTTTACCAATATGCAATGTCCTATTCATGCACAAACATCTCACATGCACTGTGCAATGTTTCTTAATATGCCTACTAGTGCATAGTCATATCATCTATCTAATCTCTTGCATTTCAGAATTCCTATGCCATAAATTATATGCACGACCACTTCAGAATTATAAATACAATATCAAGAGGCTAGTGGAGGACTTCTCCCTTTCCCATTCCTAATCATAACATGGATTTCCTCCTCCACGTCATATCTAATCGTTTTCTAGGCTTCCTACCAAGAATACGAGCAACCATTAGCTATGATCTTCTCACAAAGTAGAAATTCAATATATGTATTCATGTGTATAACATTCATTCATGATATTTTCCAAGCATACAATTATTATGTTATAAACATAAATGGTTTAAGGTGAGAGATTTCCCTTTCATCAGCCTTCCCTTACTACTCCCATTGATTTTCCACAATGCATTTCAACAAACTTTCTATGCAATTCCTGCTTCTGCACTTCATACTTTCAACGATTGTCTCCGAGGGACAACGGGGGTCAAGGGGGCTTGCCATTTCGCGCAATGTGGTGCATAACTTTCATGGCGATTTTCCATTTTCGGCACCTGAAAATATCAGTGAAAAGTTGCTGCATTTTCCCCGTTTGGCGGACTTATCGAGCTCTCCTCCGACTGCATCGCAGATATTGAGGTTAAAATTGTTGCGGGTGGCGTGGCTCTTATCGCTAATTTTGTTGCCACGCATGCAAAATTTATCCTTAACTCTGTGTCAGACATCGCAGATATTAACGCAAATTCTGCCACCGCGCATGCAGAAGTTAACATTAATTATGCCGCTGTGCGCAAAAGTTAACCTTAACTTCGCCAACACAACCTTCGGCAAAATTTCAAAACACTTAGAAAAATTTTGGAATTTTCTCTTCCTTTCAGCTCCGACAGCTAACCTTGTGACCGCCGACCGCTTCCCTTCGGCGCAGAGTTAGGAACTATTTCGCCGACCGTTGCGACACTTTTGGGCTTATCTTTGCCGACAAAGTCGCAAGAGTTAGCCTAATTTTCACCCCCGCAACCCTTAGGAAAAATTTCGAAACAATTAGAAATTTTTGAGATTTTCTCTTCCTTTTGGTGCAGAATTACCAACTTCTCCGCCAACCACTATGTCACAAAGTTAACCTTAACTTATGCACCCGCAAGCCTTCGTCGCTGCGACTACGTTGCAGGTTTTAAGGATAAAATCGCCGCCGCGCACAAGCCTCTATCGCAACTTTTAAGCCTAAAATCCGCCGCCAGTGTCGCTGCTTTTAACATTACTTTCACCGCACGCGTTGCACGCATCGCATATTTTAGCGTTAAAATTTCCGCCGCCACACGTCGCAAAAATTAACGTTAATTTTGCCACCGCATCCTTAGCAGCAAACACTTAGAAAATTTTCAAATTTTCAAAAATAGTTAGAAATTTTTTTGCAAATTTTCAAAGACAGTTAGAATTCTTTTCTTGAAATATGTCCTTCATTTCCTTAAAGAGGTGAGCTACTTACAGATCAAACTCGCATAAAACAGAAAGTATTTCAAGAAATATTGCACCTCTTCCATGTCAAACATGAAACAACAAAACAACAAAATAATATAAGATGGCAAGAGGTTGCGCCTCCTTCTCTTTTTCATGGGGCAATCAACAAATGCAAAAACAGAATGCTACTACATTAGAAACAATGTAAGTAAGTATTCAACTTGAAAAGGGATTTTCTCCCTCTTCCTCACTTTCATAGCATGAAATCAATGCAAGCAATTTTGCAAGAATCCCCAAAATGGTCATGGAAATGATTTCCCATCTTAATCAAATAGAAGCTATGAGATCTTCAGGTTTCTCTAATTCATTTTAACTTCAAATACTACATACATATACACACAATGATTTATATCTCTATGAAGGGCCCAACAGCCATAGTGTTGAACCTTAAGCTCTGATACCAATCTATCACATTCCCTCCCATCTATCCAATTTCTGGAAGGGAACATGATGCCAATCTATGTGGCTTTTTAAACTAACTCAGCGCATTCATTAGATTCATACAATTGAAATCCCATGTTTACAGATGTAAATTCAACAAACATGCACAGCAGAGATAAACTCATCCACACACAAAATTTCATATGCATTCAATATATCAATAACAGTCATTTAATTTAAACACTATAGAGGCAAAACACATAGATAGAAAACACTTATCTTTGTTGTGCAATTGTCCCACACAACTAGCTATGTCGCTGCAACATATCTCCCAACCGTAGGTCTCTGCCTAGCCTATATTATTTCAGCACTCAGAGACCACCCCCGAGCTAGGCATGATATCTACAAGGGAAAGGGGACTCTTAAGCTCATACACAACCAAATAATCATTTGCATTTAAGCCAAGCCAGTCCACAGCTAGGTTTATCGGGCTAAATCTAAACACTCTTCATTTGTGGGTGCTTCCACTCAAGCTCAAGCCAAAACAATGGAAACCAATTTCAACCCCAACAATCCCCTACACACAAAAAACTCATAAACTAGGCATGGATACACATAACAGCACAATCACAATTTTTGGGCAACCAAAAATGAAATGACAATTGGGGAATCACCCTAGGAGAACAAAACCGTTTCCAGAAGACGTTTCTAGGCACTCAAGGGACAAAAACAACCTCCATAAACCCCAAATTCATGGCTCCCTTCCTCCCAGCCATTGTGCAATACAAAAACGATTCCAGGCATGGAAAATGCAGGAGATAGATGAAAAACGTGATGGGAAAATCACCAGCTAGCTGAGACTGCATGAGAGGGAAAAGGATTGGGAATTCAAGGGACAAAACGACCTTCACATAGTCATTAACTGGAAGCAGGGAACCAACACAATTTTTTTGGCGCAAAATTGTGACAGGTTGGCACCCGAAATTGACACATACATAGTCACACAATTGATGGGAACATTCAAAAATGATTTCTGAGGTAGGAGATAACTGTTGGGTTCACAAAAACGATTTTTCCATAATGAAAACCAAATCTGAAAATTCATAAACGATTTCACAACAATAAAGGGAAACAACAAGCTATCAAAACTTATCTATTGCTTCCCAATGGATTCTCCTCTTTTACCACAGTCCATCCAGCACAAAAACGGGATTCTCAGCTTGAAAACCAGTCAATTTACAACGTACTTCCTGAAAGAAATGCCCAGCAAGCTTCCAAAACGTGAGAGAGTGAAGTGTGATCATGAATAATGGCTTGGGAAGGCAATTCATGGGTGTTTCCTTGCCCAAGAAGGAAAAATACGAATTCCTAGGTTGATGGCTTGCCCCTTCACAAAATTTGCTACCATACCTCTCCATTTCCAAGGCATTAACTGCCTCAACCAATTCTTGGAAGAATTAAATGATTGGGTGCATTAGCCAAAATGGGTAGTTGGTGGTTGATGGCTTCTCTTATTGACACTTGGCTTGACTTCATTGGCTCAAGGGTTTGAATATTTTCCTCCCAATTCCTTGTAATATCATGTGCCCATCTCTTGTTGCATTGCATAGCTATTTGTGGGTATTTTATTAAAATGCATATTTACAATTCCAATGTGCCTGGCTAGCATGTAAACCATATGCATCAATAAATCAATGGTGGAACCTTGGCCTTGAGCTCCTCGCCATGATTTTATAGCAATATTACATCATTTACATTTTAATGCAATGGGGTCAAAATCGAGATATTACAAACCTGTAGGGTTATGTTGATTCAGATTGGGCAGGCAGTGCTGCAGATAGGAAGAGCACTTCTGGGTGTTGCTTCAGTATGGGATCAGGTGTGATCTCTTGGTTCAGCAGGAAGTAATCCTGCGTAGCACCAAGTATAGTCGAACCAGAGTATGTTGCATCTTGTTCAGCTAGTTGTGAGGCAGTATGGCTTCGGAAGCTAATGTCTGAGCTATTTGATCTCCTGTTGGAGACTACTGGTATCTTTTGTGGCAACCAGAGCTGTGGGAAGCTGTTTGAGAACCCGATGTTCCATGACAAGTCGAAGCACATTGAGATCAAATATCACTATATCAGGGATATGGTGCAGAGAGGAGCAGTGAAGCTTCAGTATGTTGCGACGGATGAGCAAGTTGCATATGTGTTGATGAAACCAATAGCCAGAGTGAAGTTTGAGTACTTCAGAGGGAGGCTTAGTGTTCTCCTGATTAACGACACTTCGTGGAAGAAGTGATGGACACATTTGCAGGAGCCATTCCAAGCATGGCGAGAGGAGGATCCTTCCCATGGTTGTGGATGTAAGTGTTGTGTGATGAGCATCAGGACGATGCTCCAATTACTGCTTTGTATATGCATCAGTTGTATGCTTTATATGATCAATTGGATCATGTATATGTATGTGCATCATGTTAGATGCTTGATATGATCAGGTGGATCATGTATGTGATATGCATCAGGTAGATGCATTATATGCATCAAGTAGATCCATGATATGTATCAGGTGGATACATTGTATGATCAGGATGATCATGGATGACAAGCTTCAGGATGTTGCTCCAGATGATATGTATCAGGTGGATACATTGTATGATCAGGATGATCATGGATGACGAGCTTTAGGATGTTGCTCCAGATGATATGCATCAGGATGATGCTATGATGATGATCAGGATGATCATGTGATGATGTACATTAGGATGACGTATGACGAGTATCTGGTTGATGCTCTATGGCTGTGGACACGTTGTGCAGATGAACATGTAAGTTGACCTGGGAGATCTGACAGGTTGGGATATGTGCCCGTAATCAGTCTTGGGATGCTCTTTCGAGGCATTGCTCTAGGAGGGCATGTAATATTGCCCTAGGAGATTCGATAGGTTGGGATATGTGCCTATAATAAGTACTAGGATGCTCTTTTAAGGTTTTGTCCTATGGCATGTAATGTAGTCCTCGGAGATCCAATAGGTCGGGCTGTGTACCCGTAATAAGTTCGGGGATGCTCTTTCGAGGTTTTTCCATTTCCACATGTAATGTAGTCCTGGGAGATCCGATAGGTTGGGCTATGTGCCCGTAATAAGTCTTGGGATTCTCTTTCGAGGTTGTGTGGTGGAAAATCCTAGATTTGTTCTAGGTCCCATCCAATATGAAAAAGGACTAGCTCTATGGTGATAAATCCTAGATTTGTTCTAGGTCCCATCTAGTATGAAAAAAGACTGGATCTCTGGTGATAAACCCTAGATTTGTTCTAGGTACCATCCTATATGAAAAAGGACTGGCTCTGTGGCAGAAATCCTAGATCTGTTCTAGGTCCCATCCAATATGAAAAAGGACTAGCTCTGTGGCAGAAGTCCTAGATGCATTCTAGGTCCCATCCAGTATGAAAAAGGATTGGCTTTGTGGTGGAAATCCTAGATGTGTTCTAGGTCACATCCAGCGTGAAAAAGGGCTGTCTCTATGATACATCCAACATGAAAAAGGGTTGGCTCTATATATGATGAAGACTTGCAGGTGGCAGGCCTATCTCAAGTATGAAAAAGGACTGGATTTGTAGAACTTCCTATGACGAGTAGATTGGAGATTGATTGAGATAGCAGCAGTAGTGATGATGATGATGATTCGATAACGATGATCCAGTGGCCATGATCCAGAGAGAAGAATACTTGTGCTAGCAGATCTATGTCAAGAAATACCTTCCTAGTTGAGAGGGAGTGTTGATGTATTTGTAACTTCGGAATGTATTTCACATATGTATATTGTACTCCTATAGAGATGGTATTATTCCTTTATACGAAAGTGTTGTCATTTATATTGTAAGTGTCCTAATTTATACTTGATGGGTTATTAGACAACCTTGATAGGGTTGGCCCTGTATAAGTCATGTGGGTCAAAGGGTTATTAGACCACCCTATTAGGGGTCGGCCCTGTCAGCATTATGTTAAGTGGTTAAGTTGAGGCCGACCTAGTAAAGGTTATTAGGCAAGTCAAGTCAAGTATAAATAGAGTGCATGAGGCACTCTATTTGATCATTCACTTTCTCACTCATACTCCTATTGGAGAGTGGCGCACTTTTGGAGGAGGAGAAGCTATTGCTAGGAGGACTATCTCTTGTACTTGGGTTGTATCATTGCTCTATCTATCTCTGAGGAAGTTGTGGGGTTTTTCACCTTTATGGTTTTCGCCAGTGAAACTTTGTGTCTCTATTGTCTCTTGTGTGCTTGCATTATTATGTCCATGTTTGATATGTTGTAGATATGTTGTACATGTTGTTCTCTCATTTAAGATCCTAGATCAAATCGAAGTAAATTTTGAAAAACTAACAGTTGTGGAAAAGGAATTGCAGGAGGGAAATTATGGAAGCCCATTTCTGGAAAAGTTGTAGGCATGTCCACAATTCGCAATATGCAACCTGACTGCAGAAAGAGAATTGCGGCAGACAATTTATAAATGTCGAAATACAGTTCTGCAATCCGCAATCTGCAAGCTGCGGAAAGAGAATCCACCATTCATCAAGATCCGACGGTCCACAATCACTACAAAAAGAACCTTGTGGAAAGAGACTTGCGGAAGAAGTCTTACGAGAGACAAATTGCGGAAGCTAGTTTGTAAAAATTGAAATATAGTTTCGCATTCTGCAATCCGTCAGTCAAGGAAAGAGAATCCACCATTGATCAAGATTAGACGGTCCACGATCACTGCAGAAAGGATACTGCAGAAAAGTCATTGCGAAAAAACAACTGTGGAAAGGAAATTGTGGAAAGGTCACTACGGAAAGGTAATTGTGGAAAGATCATTGCTGAAAGGAAATTGTGGAATGATTTTTGTTGCATAAATATCATTGGGGAAAGATGAAAATTTGGAAGGAATTATGGTGTAGAATTATCATTTCGGAGAGGCAATTTTGGAAATATTTTTGTTGCTGAAAGTCATGACTGATAAACCTAAATAGAGTTAAAGAAATATTAAAATGATGAATTGTGTTTTCATGAAGAGGCATGATCTAATAATGAAAATGCGCAACTGTGAGAAGATGCATTCGTAGAAAATGTGTTAGAAGGTATTTATAGACAGAGTGTTGAGTGAAATAAGTCATCTATGTGATCCATATATATATAGCAGCAGCTGTAGATAGAAACCAAAGAAGGAAAACCAGTGACATGTTTGATAACATAAAGAAGATATGGAAGTCTGATGAATTCAAATTAGGGTGGCAGGGTGGTACTAGGGAAGGCTATAGGCCTACAAGGGTGTTGTAGCCTCCTTCCAGTGGTAGCTGGTAAATAGGGTGTCGAAGCATCCTTTCAGAAGTGTCTGATAAACCAGGGGGTAGTAGCCTCCTTCTAGTAGTCGCTGGTAAATATGGTGTTGAATCATCCTTGTCTATTGTAGTAGATAGAAACCAGGGTGTTGTAGCTGAGAAACATGGGAATTGTTGTCTCTAGCAAGTGGTATCTAGCAAAAACTATTGTAAATATAATTTTGTAGTATAGAAAGAGTTGGTGGTTTTCTCAATTGGGATTCCACGAATATGTGTTATGTGTATCTTGTTGGTTCCATGTTTTAATTAAGTTTAATAAGCGGTTTAGAATGGTAAAAAGTTGACAATACTGATTCACCCCGACCTCTCAATATTGACCAATATTCTAACAGCATGTGGTTGATTATTTAAGGTCCAAAATACAACTAATGTACGTGGAGGTGAATCCAATATTATTAAAATACTTCAGATTACAGAGTGGGTAGAAGAGGATATCACAATTGATTTAGCAGATACACCCGAAAATGTGTGTAGTGAACATGAGGTTCACCTTGGTGATATTACATGTGATGAGTAATTTGAAATGATTTTTTTATGTATATTTTTTTTTATTTCATGTAAAGAAATAATTAATGCATGTTGTTGATTATTTTAGGTTGTGAATTCTATTGGAGCAAATGAAAATTTGATCCAATTTGCTAGGGAACAACGACAGAGTGTACATAGACATCAACCACCTACTGTTAAATCGCATAGAGGACAGTGGGTGGAAGAAGATATGAAAATGGATTCTGTAGATACAATAGAAGCACAACACATTGAATAAGAGGTGGGTAATGATGATAGTACATGGGATGAATACTTGGAGAAAATTGTTGTATCTAGATGTTCTGAATGTCATGGAAAGAAAGAATTCAAATGTGGTATTGTACAAATACATTACATAAATGATGATCTTCAAGTGGGTACTATGCCTCCTTGTTGTGGGCACAACAGATCCCATGCTTCACTTAAGCAAGGGGACCCCAATTTTAATAAACACAAAGGAATTTGGGTGAATCATCTTGTAAATAATTTGATTTTTGATCTTACCTCTAATTCTTCACCCATGCCTTTGGTTTGCTTGTTTGTAAGGGTTTGATTAATGCTTCCTAAGTCTTTCGGTCTTTAAAAAATCCAAAATTTTGAGTATTTTGTTAATTGTCATCATCATTCCGAAACCCAAAATTTTGGAGAACCCGAAACCCGCAACCCGACAGGTGTGGATTGCGGAATTGTTGTTTTTATGTTTTGGTTTTGCTAATTCCGAAACCCGCAACCCGACGGCTGCAGATTACGGAATCATCCTTTAATAAGATTAAGAAATAATCAATCTGAAACCCGAACCCCGCAACAGCGGCATTCAACTTCCGAGATTGCGGTTTTTTCATTTGTTTGGTGTGTCTTCCGAAACCCACAACCCATAATTTCGGGATGCGGCTTTCAGGATGGTTATTTTACAGCTAATGTTTCCGAAGCCTGCCACCCGCCTAGTCGGTTTTCGGCCTTCGGAATGGTTATCCCTCATCACAGTTTTACATCCCCGAAACCCGCTACCCAGATGGTCGGTTTTTGGCTTTCGGAAATCTTTTCTCCCACTTCCATTTTTGTGAACCCGCAACCTGCAAATCCCTACATTCATTTTTCGGCTTGCGGAACCATTGTATAAAATTTTCGTCAACATACCTGAACCCGATTCCGCACCCGCCGTGGTGAATCTCAGTCGTCCATTTGTTATGATCGCATGGTTGGTTTTATTTTGGTAAATGTATTTAATAGGGTTTTTTACCTTTTAGTTTTACATTTTAACTGTTGAAGAAATTACGCTGTCGCATTATCGTTTCACTGTGGATTGCGTGTTAGGTGTCGTTTTTCAGTTTGTTGGTTATTCTAGGTAAGTCTACTGTTATCCTTACGCCGTTAACCTGGAATTTTTCTATTTCTGGTTTGAATTTCATTTGATTTTCTGTATTAATTAGATATTGCAAGCTCTTCCACCATGTCGAGAAATAGATGGTCTAAATTGTCGTACAAAGACCCCTTGATCAAAGACCCAAATTTTGGTTTTCTCTCTGACACCAGTGAACGAGTTACGGAAACATACCAGGTGGATTGGTCTAGGATATATGCCATTTTTTATAATGATGAACTTTCCCATATCGAGAATGATAGACCAATCTATGAGAAAATTAGGGCTTCCAAAATTCATGCCATCGTCGTATGCCCTGCTATCTTACCCTACACATATGCATTTAAGTGGATAATTGAGAATGCTGATGTGAAAGAACGTTCTTTTAATGACAGTACGGGTTGTCAATTGAACAGTTTTTTCCGAGAAGTTTTTTTTCGAGCTTTTGCTCTGAAACCCCACGTACAGACCCTCTCTACTGAGTTCATACAATCGTCCAAAACCTAGTATAATTTCGACCAAATGATTAAGTCTTGGATGCACAAGCCTAATGCGTTTGTACCTAAGTCGGATAACCTTTATCCTATTAGCTGGTTTAAGGAACCCTTTCCCCTACTCGCAGCCATGCTCTGTCGGCTTTTCGATCAACCCAACTGTTCTCATTTTAAAGTAGAGTGGGCACCCATAGCACATCATGTGTTACTTACAGGTGACTGTTTCCCGTGGGCCTCTATCTTGTCAGCCGAATTAAAAAATGCCATCCATGAATATCAGAAGGCACCAGCTCATAAGAAGACACCCTTCTTTCTAACTGCATATGTTCTAGATGTTTTCTGCTCAGAGTTCTAGTACCCTAATTTGGGTTGCATTGGACCCCTTCAGATCCACCTGTGCACATATACCATTCAGCACAATGGGTGACTGGTATGTAGGTGAGTACATTTCATACATCAAAATATAGGGAAGTGAAATAGTTCATTTCTTTCCTAGAATAGTTCCAGACAGGATGGTAATACAGGAGGTTTCTTTTCAAACTGCCGCTAATGGTATGTACGAGATACTCCTAGGACCCAAGAAGAAAAATTGGCCTAAGTTTCCTCTAAATCTGGGTCAACTGATCATCCCAACATCAACCTGGGCTGTAAGTCTGGGTGATCAGATAGCTGCTCTAAGATTAGGTGTTGCCCCGAAAGGAAACATGATCCTAAGAAGTTCTTGGATGCACACCTAAAGCAAGTTCACATGAAGATTGACTATACACATGAGTCAATCCCTGATGATTCCATATATCAGGGGGTAGACATATTCTCTCAAGTCTTGGCCAAAGCAAAGGACTCTCAAGAAAAACATGACATTCTACAATATCAGAAACAATTGAAGGACAGAGTCCTAAGCTACAGGACCATGAAGTTGAATCTTGTTGAACAAGCAAGAAAGGACAAGGAAGAGAAAGAAGCTCATAAGTCTAACAATCCTCCTTTTCCCACCAGTCATGATGGAGACAAAGGTATAGCTATAATAGGGGAACTATCTAAAGAGAAAGCTAATGAAGAATCTAAACTCATGTTGCAGACAGCCCGTAAATCCAAACAACAAATGGCACAATTGTCATCGATGTTGTAGACTCAGCTGTTAGAACCCCCAAAGCCTGTGGACAAAATTGAACCACCGCATACACTGGATGATCACTTCTGTACTCCGAACACTCCAGAATATGATGAATTGGTCATAACCAACGCTAACCCAGCTAAAAGATAGAAGGTCGTGCCTTGCTCATCTCAAATTTCCACTGTAGATGTAATTGACTGTGATGAAGAAATACTTTCACCTTCCCCTGTACCAGTAGTTGAAGAAGTTACTGGAGATACTAAGTCTGATATTGAATTGTTTGATAACATTGATATGGATCAGTCTTTCCCTGAAAAGTCGGTGTTGGAATTTAATGCTGCCCCTGGTATCACATCATCAACAATTGTGTTGCCATCTGTTCAGCCAAATTCTGCTATGTCGTTGGGAAGAACACTTCCATTTACATTATCCCACTTGTTTAATACCATCAACAACTCCACTACTTCATTACCTGAACATTGAGTCTCTTTTTCCATTTCACCATCTGCCACTACAGAACCCATGTCTTTGGCTATCCCTCCACAATCATCTGCAGTTGATCCAGTAATAACCTCCATCGATGCATCTTCGAAGGTTTCCCCTACACGATCGCCTAGTAAACTTAAGAGTCCACCTCCTCTCCCCGAAGTCAGTAGTCTTGTTTAGGTTCCACTTTCTGAAGCCTTGGTCCCACTTCCCTCCCCAGAAAAAGGTGTGCCAACTCTCGAAGTCATCATTACACCTTTAGCTACTACTCAAGTCACTCTACCTATCCCTACCTCTGCTGTCACTCAGACACCTTCTTTCATTTCCATAATTAGTGTCACTTATGGTTCTACACAATCCGTTATTGAGTATAGGGACACAGATGTGGTTCCTCTTGGAGATATTTTCTATTGTCAAGATGACAAGGCGATAGTTAAAAGAAGCAGGAAGAGGGGTCAAGCCCAAGGTGGTTTGGAAACACATGAACCAGATCAGGTGATATGGGCCCCCATAACTAATAACCCAAGAATTGAAGCGGTTGAAACAGCAGTAGCCTTAGGGGATTTTGCCTCTGCTAACTTAGATTCAGTCCAGGTCTTGGAAAAAGAAGTTGACCTCAGGGAGGAAGAAATCAGAAACCTTAAAGAATAGTTGGCTAAAACAAAAGAACAACATTATGTTGATATAGCTGACCTTAGGCAAACTTGGGCCGACAAAGTACAAGATTTAGAACAGAAGAATGCTACTCTTCTTACTGAATTCAACCTTTTGCAGTCTCAATGTTCTATTGATCTCGTTAAGATAGACTCTTTGGAAAATCATATTGAAGATGCAACTGCAAGTGCAGCTTCCTCCAATGTTCTCAAGTTCACGCCCTGTGACTTCAAAAATTTATCCCTTGAAGTAAATCAGAGTCAGCATGAATTACTGAAGAAGTTATATATTGCCTTAGATGAGATCAGGTAAAATCTCATCAGTTTTTCTAAGATGTCTTCTACTCTTGAAGAACAGAAGGCAAAGAGACTCCAAACTTGTAAAGCTAAATAAGAAATCAATCAACGGAAATTGTATATCAAGAATGTCCCAGAGGACATCCCAATCATTAATACTTTCAAGATGAAGAAATTCAAGGCATCTTTGAACACCTGGCTTGATTTGAATGAATCCGCTGAGGAAATCATTAATAAGTCACAGGACACCTGCACCAGACAATGGTATGTAGTCGACAACATCATGAATGACCTGGGTTTGCCACTCATGAATCCTATTTTGGAAGCTGTGCCACTGAAATGCAGGCTTGAAGAACTTGAAACTAGATGTGAATAATTGGCACAGAAGATTCGGGATTTGGAACAAGTAAGCATTCAAGACATAGATCATTTGGTCAAAGAACCGATCATCATGGAAGGGAGGATTCTTATGTATCTACGTATTTGGCACAAGCTAGCGAAGCATGATATGGAAAACAGCACATGCAACGCTCAATTATCTTTGGAATATGTCATTTTCCCAAATGTAGATGAATTGTTAGATATTTATGGAAAATGGCAAGATTTCCTGGATCTTTAATTAGATCTGATTTTGTAATCCCTATTTTGCATAATCTCTCCTTTTGGAATTCCGATGTAAATTTAATGTAAAAGGAGGAAAGTTTCTCTTAGGACGGGGGTTGGGGATTTTGGAATTATAATTCGGCAGAAGATATGACTAAAGATACTCTATGGTTAGAGTCATTGTAATTTTGGTACAGAGCTTCTTAATACAGTAATGTTATTTTTGGATCCATCTTCTGATTGTCACTGAAATTTCTTTAAGGATTCCTGATTTTATGTTCCAGATTGTCATCCTTTGTGCATATGATCTCTTGTTGAATATATACTAAATACATAGATCTGTTGTATTGGTTTTTCTGTATAACTGATGTGTGTATGAACATATTTAATTAAATTTCTTTGATTAAGTATTTTCTTTATCGATTTCTGCAATTGATAACACATATGTACATTCTATCATTGTTGATTTTTCAATTAACAAAGGGATAGCAGGTTATATGTTGAGGGTTTTAAAGCTTAGATTATTTTGTTTAATTTTCATTAAATAAATCATAATTTAAGTCAGCAAATATCTCACTTAAAGGCATTTCTGTTAAAGGTGACAAACTATTTGCTCTCTTATACTTCAAGGTTGATCTGCATAAACATTCAGCTTTCCATGTTAGAATAGATTTGACATAAGATTAGATTGTTTTCTAATTAGGATTAGTTACAATTGCTAACTGTTTTCCACCCCGTTGTTTCCCTAAAATGGGAAACTGAGCTTATCGATCAACCCTGATTACTCATAGAGTGTCAGCAAAGGCCAAATATTCGTGGGTGATTACCACACCAAACATCTCGAGCATAGAATTCCCCTTGCGTAGGGTCTTTCGAAGCCTTTGGCTGAGTTTTCATCCCCTGTTGTGTGCCTTGGAACCCATTCCAGCACTTTGCACTTATCCTGCACCCCCGAGGCATCAACAAATGGTGCTAGAAGGAGGGCATGAACTGGCACATTGCCCACAATAAGAGCTAGCTTCCAGTTATTATGACTTCATCGCTCTTTCCAAAATCCCTGCATGGGTGTCTGATACTGCGTTGACCCTACCAGAGCCTTTACATGAACTCCCTAAAAGGCAGTTAAAATCTTGCCAAAATTTGATGGAGAAGGTAATGTTTCTGTCACCGAGCACATTAGAAGGTATGAATCTATTTTGCATTTATATAATATCATACATGAAGATGTTTCTTGCAGATTATTTCCATTTACCTTCGAAGGTAAGGCTTCTCTCTCATTTTATTTTTTACCTTTGAATTCAATTTCTAGTTGGTTAGAATTTAAGAACATTTTTAGAGATTATTTTGAAGATTATGATGCGGTTGAAATTCATCAAAACCTAATTCAAATGCAAGTACTCGATGGAGAATCAATTCGGGATTTCAACACACGTTTTCGACAAGTGTATTATGGCTTATGCGAAGAACATAGACCTGCAGCACAACTCACTTTATGTTGGTATGTTATATCTCTTCCCAAGATTATAGCAATGTTTATCTTGCGACAAGGGATAACAGATTTCAATTAAGCATGTAAAGAGGCTCAAGTTCTTGAGAAAGACTTGAAGGGGTATCCTCCATATTTTTTTATCCTTTCCTTTCATATGATGTTGAATCTTTTAATGAAGGATCAAATGATTCACAAATTGCTCAATTTAATTCTCAAATAAATGACATGTACAATGAAGTTATGTCTATAAAAAAGGAAAAGGATATTCAAAATACTCTACATAATTTGAAAAGAATAATTTTTGCATCCAATTTTCAATTTTCTTTAGATACCCTAAAGGAGTTAGATGCAAATTCTAATAGCCCTCTTTATTTTTCAAATGGATGTGAGTACCCTGAATGTTTTACATCTTCCCTTCATTGTTTGGAACCTCGATCTGAAACTATTAAAGAAGATCTTAACTCTAATATTTCTAATCAATGTAATGAACAATTTGTTCGAATGAATTTTGAGAATTTTCCTTTTTATCAACTTGATCATAATGATCCAACTATTAATAAAGATTTAAGAATTTATGAAAAGGATCTTTCATGTATCTCTAATAATTTTAAAGGTCCTTCTATAAGTAATACTCATTCTTCTTCATTTAATCAAAAGATGGATGTTTGAATATAAAGTTTTGAAGATGTTGATTGTACTTCAGATTCTGAAGAGCATAACGAGTCTACTCATTTTAAAAAATTTGAAAATTATTTTTCTTCATCCTTTGATTTTTATGAACAGAATGAGAACCATAAGTCTTTAGAGGATGAGTTAGCTTAAATTGAGATTGAATTTCAAAACATTTGTTCCAAATATACTTTCTCTATAAATCAAATTTCAAATGAAAAGTTATTTCGATCAAATGCTTTGAAATTAAATAAATCTAAAACACTTGACAAAAAAGAATTTCTAAGAAATGAAGTTGATCATTTACAAGAATCAAATCCTCATATTTCCTTTCAATACAATGACGATGATATATTGCTAAACGAAATATTCTCCACTCCCAACTTTGATGAAAATATTTTGGGTCATAATTTTAATAATATCGAGCATACCTTTTATGATTCAATTTATTTATGTCCGGAACAATATTTTTTCAGCAATTTCCCACGTCATTCCCATTTCTTTGTAAATAAGAAACTTAGTTCATTTCTTCCCATTTTTGGATCTCTAGTTTCAAAAGTTTCATTCTTGATTCATCATTTGTTTTATCTTGTAGTTTTTAGGTTACTTAATTGGCTCCATTGGATATTTGAGTACACTTAGTTTCTATTTATTTTTAGAATAGTGTAGGAGTAGGCATAGAACATGCTAGTTTTGATAAATTCTTTAATAACTAGATTGCCTTTTAATTCTCTCCAATAAAGTATTTGTGACGACAAACCGAAGCTAAGGTGGGTTCTAGTACTGTTTGATTCCAGACATTGGAAGGTGTTGTGGACACCTATCTAGTGAATGTTTTACCTCTCAAAGGTCATTTTGTGTAAATCAGTCTGATATTTTTGTACATAGTTTGATTTTGCTTATTTTCTTTTTGGTTTGTTTTATTTTTCTATTGATCCTTTGTTTGATTTCAAAGCCCCACACATGTAGCAATATTTAGTAATCAGCTTAACTCTTGGTCGTGATTCCAGTTTTTCTATGACTGTCTGCCAGCTATGATTTTGTCCTATATTTATAAATTGTTCAACATAGAACATCCGGTTAATGATTGCGGGACCTTGAATTAATATATCTCTATGATGGTCATTATCTTACACATGTATTATTTGTTAATCGGAGTCTGAGGGATAGTCGATTTTCCATTGTCTCATGTTTCATGGTTTTAGTTGCATATCATATTAACCTCGCCAGCTTGTTCTGCTCTGGATCCTTTTACCATTACCTTAAGATAAAATAAATTACAAGGTGGGAGGTCTTGTCATCAAGTCTACTAATTAGGTTGATAAGTACTAAGAAGAATGACATCTTCATACAAAGCTACCACACTTGAAAGATGACTTTCAGTTTTACTGGGAGTTGGAAGATCCTATCACAGGTCGGTCCATTCATGATCAGCCTAGCACTAGTGAGTAACACTACTAGAATATGGTTACCAAGCCATGGTAGTGCCTTGTAATTTTCCAAATTAATAAAATCTGAATTTTTGGATGTTTGTTTTAACACAAGATACCTGTGCATATGTTGTGGGGAAAATGCACCTATAGTTCAGGGGAGAAACTACCAAATGACGGTGATAAAGATAGACTTACAAGCATTCTGTAAGTACAACAAATAAATGAAGAGATTAGGGTTTAGAGATGTAGGCACCTCATTCAGAAGGTTGATCCTAGCTTTGCCTCCCTCGCTCTCCAATGCTTATCCAGTGTCGCAATGCCCAGACCTGCAAAACAACTTGATACCTTTCTCAAACACATTTGACTACATATATAAGATTGATATTCATAATAGAAGAAGACATCATATTATAAACAAACTGTAATCAAACAGTAATCAAATCTAAGACACATTAATAGGTCATATTTGGAAAGGAAAGAACGTCTGATCTTTATTGATGAATGAAAGCAAGTACATAAATTTATACCTTCCTTCAAGCTTGGCACTTCACGAAACCTAGATTCAAGGTCTCCTGCTTCTGTTCTGAAAGGATTCCAGCCTCTAATCAACTGTGCTAGGGTTTACCAAAATTGAAGCACGAGAGAGGGGGATGAGGGTCTCCATTCCTCCAGCATAACTTTGTAATTGGGCTTAGTCCCCCACATGGCCCTTCTACCCTCCTTATATAGTCAGTGAAGGAGAGGAAAAGAAGTTATAACCGAGTAGGAGGTTACCCAACCAACTTAACTTCCCAAAATTTCGCGATTTTGACCAAAACAGGGGTGTACGCTACTCTAGAGTAGACAAACTAGCATACACATGGAATTGAGCGCTAATGTTTCAACAGTGGAGTCGCGCTCAGAAGGGTTTGAGCGCTACTATTGCAACAGTGGAGTCGTGCTCATGTTAAACAATGGCTAAAAACATGCTTTTTTGCTCATTTTCAGGAGATGGTTTGGTCTGGAAAAATGTTCCTAAGGGTCATATACATCAAATGGGTCAAGAATGAGGTAATTTCAACCATTTTTAGTGTCCCAAATGACTCTTCCATCCCCGAATGTCCTGTTGTGTGACTGAACTTGATCTCAAGAAGTGTCGTCATGCGACCAAGGGAAACAAGTGTCGTCACGGACGGAGAGGTGTCATTTCAAGCTATAACAAATGCCCCCTAATGTATGAGGTCAGACAGAGTGCGGGAAACGATGGCCGAAATACATTATAAATAAAAAAGAGTTGAATCATGGAAGAACGGAGAAACCAAGAATCATAGGTTCAAATGAATTACCTGAAAGCAAAGGCAATGTCAGACAAACTCATCCTTGGGGTAACTGTCCATGTTCAAATGGTGGAACATGACCTCCAAGAGGATACAATAATGATCCAAATACTGATGCATATATCATGGCCACTAAAATACAAGCATGGATCCATGAGGAACATAAGTGTAAACATAGCCACATAAATACAAGGTGGATCTATGTCGAAACAGGAGAACATAGCCATAGAGAACAAGCTGGATGTCTCATCAAGAGACAAAAAGTGTGTGACTCAGTCTTGCGCAACTTGGGCGATAACATAAATAAGGTGATGCTATCAAGGATCCCAAGGTCTTCATCCAAAAACAACCCAAGGTACAAACCTATCCATGTGAATAAATGATTTGATGTCGAACATGGGAGGTATTGTTTGATTACCCGTCATTGATGTATACCATTAACAAACGCGAGGCTATCCACCAATAATGAAAATGCAACCCAAGGTACCTAGTACATTCAAACAAGTGCGAATAGATGGTCTTGCTGTCGAACACTTGAAGAATCCATCGGATAGGAGACATTGATGTATTCCCATCTATCCAATAGCGAGGGAAACTGCCACTAATGACTGCAATCCCCAAGGTACTAACCGAAACTCTAAACTTCATTCCCAGAGCACAATGAGTTGAAGTCGATGGGAAGAAGTCCGTTGGAAGGGAGGCCTTAATGCATCCTCCATCATCCAACACGAGGGACACTCAAATAGGTATAAGCTGATTTGGAGTAGGACTAAACACATGATGAAACATACTGACACCAAGGAATGGCCGACACATGAGGTCAAGGCAATTGCAGAATGGTCGAGACGGGTTATATCCTTGAACAGTGAGCATGACACAAGAGTGACTTAGGCATCTTTGAACACAAAGGCACCACGACGCAAGTCTGCAATGTAGGAGACATTAACAGATTCTCCATATGATCGGAAGACTAACCAAACAGAGGAGTAAGAACTCTGAGATCAAGTTTACCCTAAGGCCAACACTAGAACCCAACTTGTTTGATAGACTCAAAATAGGTGCTTTGTTCAAGGAAATAGTTGACTTGCTACCATCATATTGAAAGATATTTTAACATTCTTCCCTTCCCTTTCCTTTTTCATTTTTTAACGAGCTTGAAAAAGAACTAAAGCATGCTCGACGGTATTTTCGTACTTAAGGAGTCTGAAAAACATAGAAGAAAACTCCATACACCTATCCGTGGATTTTATATCGAGCTCGGATTGGTCTGTGCTTGGCGGTGTTTTCTTGCTTATAGAGTTGAAAAACTTAAACAGTCCTCTATACACCTATCCGTGGATTTTATATCGAGCCCGGATTGGTATGTGCTCGGTTGTGTTTTCTTGTTTATAGAGTTGAAAAACTTAAACAGTCCTCTATACACCTATCCGTGGATTTTATATCGAGCCCGGATTGGTATGTGCTCGCTTGGTGTTTTCACATTTCGAGAGTCTGAAAACCCTAAAGACGGCTCCAAAGGTCCTTTTTTGTAAAGTTAGCCTCCTTCCCCAAAAAAGTGTAAAATGATGGAAGAAGAACTCTTCTAGCGCATACAAGAGCATACCTAGAGTATACATTTTCCGTAAATTATCCACCAAGGCCTGGAAAAGGGGTAATTCTATACCTAAGTGGATGTCAGTTCAATTATTTTAACGAGCCCAAAAAGATAACTATGCTCGGCAAACTTTTCCTATTTAAGGAGTCTGAAAAGGGCTTAAAAGAACTCCATAGGGATCTTTTCCGTAAAGGTTTAACGAGTCCGGAAAAGTAAACTCATGACTTCCTTACTGTTTTTAATGAGCTCAAAGGAGATAGGAAAATGCTCATAACTTCCTTACTATTTTTTAATGAGCTCGAAGTGAAGATGAAAGAAATGATCGTAGCCTCCTTACTGTTTTTAACGAGATCGAAGGAAAGGTGGAGGAAATGCTCATAACCTACTTACTGCTTTTAATGAGCTTGAAGTAAAAGAAGAATGCTCGCAACCTACTTATTGTTTTTAACAAGCTCGAAGTAAAAGAAGAATGCTCGAAACCTACTTACTGTTTTTAACGAGCTCGAAGTAAAAGAATAATGCTCGCAACCTACTTACTGTTTTTAACGAGCTCAAAGTGAAGGCAGAAGAATGCTCATAATCGAAGGAGACGAGTGTCAAATACATGCAAAACTAGCTCCAAGCGCATGGAACAAAGCTATGCCTGATGCAAGGAACATGAGAAAGATAAGTACACTTAGGGTGTGTCTCCTCCAGGTAAAAGGTGTCAAATTGTGAGGGAAAAATGATACAGGTCTTAGTGGAAATGAGATAAGAGATGGAGGCTTATACAACGGGCTAAACGCGTGGAAGCCAGCTTCAGGCTCATTAGCACAAGCGGGATCATAACAGATGCATATGCAATTTGAACACAAAGATGGGAGCCTTATCAGGGGTGGCCAGAAATATATGAGGAAGAAAGATATGAGGCTTCTTCTCAAAGTCATGGTAAATCTAAAAAGGCTCCCGAGCCTATGAGAAAAACTCAGCATGGGCACCAGAATGGCATAAGGGTGCTGACTAGGGTGACCCATGTTAGGTAGGCTCTGATGTCGGACTGGTGCACAATGCATAAAGAGATGGCTAACACACCAATGTCCATAAGGTTCGACCCTATGGTGAATTCGGATGGCAAAAGGTTCAAATGCAACATAACAGAAGGGAATCCTAAACCTATATGCAAGGTTCCGAATATACCTGACATGGTCGTACAAGGTGTCAAAAATTACCACTAAGACAGTATACATCAAGCTAAGAATCCTATCTCCAAGAAACATTAGTACCAGGATCATATCTAAAACATATGTAAAGAAAGACCCGATACAAGTCAATGTGGTAGAAATACTTTCAAATTCACAATCATCAACAACAGGCATAAACAAGGCAGAGTTTTCAAATGAAGACTCTATGGTACCCGAGCCCGAAGACTTACAATCAATAAGATCAACTTCAGGATGAAGATCAAAGTTGAAGGACATGATGGAATCTACAGAAACAAATTCATCATCACAGAAGTTGAAAATTCTAGAAGCAGAATCAAACTCAGCAGAAACACTGATTAGTAGATCTATAGGAGAGTCCAAAGACTCAACAGTAGGAAGATCAGACTTTAAGGTCAAACCAGGGTTGGACATAACTGTGACTGGATCAACATCTAAGTGAATGGCAGACTGTACTATAGACTCTAGGAAAACTTCATCGGAAGGAAGCATATCATCCCAGATAGAATACATATCTAAACATTCAGATGGAGGTGTCACTTGGTCAAAAGCTGGGACTAAGTCCCGAGAAGGTAAGCATGAACTCAGAGACTTCTTCTCAGTAGCAGTTGAACTCAAGGAAAAATATGCCACATAAGTCCCATGTGACATAGTAGTGCCTAATGACAAGGGATCTGACTGGTCTACAGTTGGGTAATAAGGAGGATCAATGAATGCAAGCTAGTCGATGGTGACAATGTTTTCGTTATGAGGGAAATGCATCACAAGAAA
Source organism: Larix kaempferi (assembly GCA_027924585.1). NCBI lineage: Eukaryota > Viridiplantae > Streptophyta > Pinopsida > Pinales > Pinaceae > Larix > Larix kaempferi. Next base: position 10,678,918 of record BSBM01000055.1, on the reverse strand, counting down.
AAGCGTAGACACCACAGCATGCATAGCATAAATGTAATCATGCCCAAGGATCATATCAAAGTCCATAGGGTCCTTTAAAACCATAAAATCAACTAAGACTGTTTTTCCACCCAAGGTAACACGTGCCTGACAGAGGAATCCAAACGGTTAACTAGGTCTTCTATCAAAGGTCAACGACCAATTAGCAGCTGGAATAACATTAGAGAAACCCAAATCTCTCCAAGCATAAGCGGATAAGATACTAACAGAAGCACCTTCATCAACAATGCATCGATCAACCATATGGTTCTTGATATCAACCTTTCTCTGGAAAGGTGTCGAAGAAGGAAGACAAGGCTTGGCCAGACTATTCCAATAAAAGGAAATGGTCCTAGGTCTGGGTATGGGTTCACGTGGCATAGATGAAGTGCCCCCTTTTTCAAGAACATCCAAACTGGTAATGCAGAAGACTTCAGCAGTAGGTGCATCAATCTCCAAAGGACTTATGGGATCGGTCGAAGATTGCATCGATTCGATTACTTCACTCTCCGAAGGAAGAGTGGGGTCGACCAAAGATTGCATTGGTTCAACCACTTTATCAACCAAAGGTTGATCTGAATGCAGGGAATCTATAGAAAACTTAGGAACAGACGTTCCTTCAGACATGGACCACACTCTCCGTGCCTCTGGAATGGCAGGGCATCGGTGAGTAAGGTGATCTCCCTTACAAAGTTTACAAGGGAACTTTGGTTTCCGTCCTATAGGTTTAGACTCCTTTAAAACGTCAGTACTCTCAGCATGACTAGCATTGGTTGATAGCTTTCCCCCAGCATGACTCACAGAGACTGGTTGCTCAGAAGCAGAAGACTTTTGAACTAAGGAAAACACTTTTTGCACTTCTGGAAGTACAAGGCACAAGTAAGTAAGGTGGTATCCCTCGCAAAACTTACAAGGGAACTTAAGCTTCTGTTTGTTGGGTTTGTTGACAATGTCAACTCCCTCAGCATGACTTGCAGTGGATGATTTAGTGTCTCTAGTATGACTCACAGGAATCGGTGACTTGTCATTAATATGACTAGCAGTGATCAATGACGTGTCCTCAACATGACTAACAGTGGTTGAAGACAAACTTTTAGTATGATTTTCAGTGACTAAAATTTTTCTCCCAGCATGACCTCCAGAGGTTGGGTAGGTGCCCCCTGCATTATTTGCAGAGGTCGAGTGCTTGCCCCTAGCATGACTTACAGAGGTTGGGTTGCTGCCCCCTTGTTTTGGCATCTTCTTCCCATTCTTCCTCCGTCTATTCCTTTTAGACTGCTGGTTATTAGTATTGCTACTTTCGCCACATGAGGTAGAAGGAGGAGGAGAAGATGTTACTTGCAAGGGAGGCACAGGGTTCTGATGCTCTTGATTTGAGGTTCTCACAAAAGAAGCGTCAGGAGTATGCAAGGCATTCAAAGTGGAAAACAATCAAACCGGCAGCCCAATAGTGAATCCAGGAAGATTCAGAGTAGCCATTAAGGGAGCACCAATGTTTCCAATGAATGGAATAGCACAAGGATCTCCCGGAACAAGGGTACCTTGATTGGCACTCGCCGGAATGCTAGACATAGTTTCCTTCTCAAATGAACAAGAAGTTCTCTAAGGAAAACTAAAACAAGTAGCACAAAGAGCACACCACTAAAAAAGGTCATAGGTAAATAAAACTAGGCAAACAGATGCCTTCCGGAGGAGAGTCTGGGATGATGAGGGCCCATAACAGATCAATGAAGAATGAAGCACAATTACCTGGGGTCCACAATACAATGACTAAGGGTGCAAGCGCTAGAATCACCCAACCGCCCTCCCAAAGACCTACAAGGGATTTCCTCCCACATCTGTCCTAGGTACAACAGATACACCCTCCATTGTCACCCGTGTATGAACCTATGGTCAGATACTAAGGATACCACAACACCGAAAACTCCTGGGGGAACAGTCGCTGGTCGAATCAGAAGGCGTGGGTAGGGTAACTGAGCCCGAAACTCAAAAGAGTCCCCAAACGCGATCCAATCTTGGTATATGCTCGAAACATAAAGTAGGAGGATTATTCCCAACAATCTGATCTCACAAGACCTACTGCATAGATCCCAGGCAAGCTTTGAATGAAGTGGGTTTAATTGTGATAGTCGAACTACGATTTTTGCGTAATGTGTGATCTTGGGTGGTTTAAGGTGTTTTAAACCCAAGATCCTAACCAAGACTAGTTGGTGTAGTGTAACCTAGAAAAGAAAATGTTGCCAGTACATTTTCTTAGAGTTCATTTTAAAGGTTACTTGCTTACTCAAAAAGGTAGTGGGTGTGTCAGAGTGGTTATAATAGAGATAGAGTACTGAAAATGAAATATTTACCACCAAACAAATATTTTCTTTTCAATGCAAGTCTTAAAATTCTAATCTAGAATGCATGTGCAAATGCAATTTTTAATCTTTCGAATGCAAAAAAAAGGTAAAAGTAAAGTATAAATATACAAAATTAAACTCAAAACCTAAGAATGCAGCTACTCAAGCAACTAGGTATGCAAAAGAAAACTTGTTCTTTTTTATGCAAAGCACTCTAAAATATTTTAAGCCACTTGCAAGGTACTCTATTCACAAAATGAATCAAAATTCTTTATGCTTTCAAAGGTAAGAAAAAAAACTGAAGCTAACCTTATATCAAAGCAAAGCAAATAAACTTTCAGGTTCTCTTTATGAAACAGTAAAAGCTACCGAATATGACTTTCCAATTCTTATTGATGTAAGCATGCCAACCATTAGGAAAAGAGTACAAAAACTACTTTTAGACCCAAACGAAGCAAATGACCTACGAAGAAGTATGGTTTGGTAAAGTCAGGTCTGCACATAAACAATGCAAACAAGGTCTTGAACAACAGCCAAATCACTTGAGCTTTCACTACAAAATAAAAACTAAAAGCATAAAGGAGGATAAGACACCAACCTAAAAGAGAAATTTCACTCAAATAGATACAAATAGGGTCAAGAAGTCTCAAAAGGTTTCAAATCCAGTGGAAATTGGGCAAGCAAGTTCAGTCAGACTCAAATTAGGGTACAAAACACCAAACAGGTCCACAACCCCCCAACTTGGGTCAACAAACCCCAAAACTTTCCAAACAAGCCCAAATTAATCAAAAGAGGTTCAAATCATGAATGTAGGATCAGTACAAGGATAGGAGACCACTTACAGTGGTTTAACTCAGAACTAGGGTCATTAGGGACTCCAAAAATGCATCCATAGCCCCCAGATTTGGGTCCACAACCCAAAAACTCAAAAATTTCAAACCCAGATTTTGAGCACTACTGTGTATGAGGCATACTAGCACCCATAGCAGGATGGGCACTACTGTGCAAAGGAAAAGTAGCGTATGGGCGCTACTGCATTGTACAAACAGTAGCGTACATGTGGAAAAAGTTGGAAAAATGGGGTTAAAACCTCCACACCTGGGTCCACAAGAGTTTGCAAGGGATGGGGAGGGTCTGTAAAAGCCAAGGAGGGTTAAACAGAGCCTACTAACTGATCCTAATCAAGAAAATGAACAAATACCATCAATCAAGACTGAAGAAATGACATTCGATACCCCTAAGCAGTTAGGCTTTCCCCAGTGGAGTCACCATTCTGTTGTGGGAAAAATGCACCTATAGTTCAGGGGAGAAACTACCAACTTACGGTGATAAAGATAGACTTACAAGCATTCTGTAAGTACAACAAATAAATGAAGAGATTAGGGTTTAGATATGTAGGAACCTCATTCAGAAGGTTGATCCTAGCTTTGCCTCCCTCGCTCTTCAATTCTTATCCAGTGTCGCAATGCCCAGACCTGCAAAACAACTTGATACCTTTCTCAAACACATTTGACTACATATATAAGATTGATATTCATAATAGAAGAAGACATCAGATTATAAACAAACTGTAATCAAACAGTAATCAAATCTAAGACACATTAATAGGTCATATTTGGAAAGGAAAGAACGTCTGATCTTTATTGATGAATGAAAGCAAGTACATAAAGTTATACCTTCCTTCAAGCTTGGCACTTCACAAAACCTAGATTCAAGGTCTCCTGCTTCTGTTCTCCAAGGATTCCAGCCTCTAATCAACTGTGCTAGTGTTTACCAAAACTGAAGCACAAGAGAGGGGGATGAGGGTCTCCATTCCTCCAGCATAACTTTGTAATTGGGATTAGTCCCCCACATGGCCCTTCTACCCTCCTTATATAGTCAGTGAAGGAGAGGAAAAGAAGTTATAACCGAGTAGGAGGTTCCCCAACCAACTTAACTTCCCAAAATTTTGAGATTTTGACCAAAACAGGGTTGTACGCTACTCTACAGTAGACAAAGTAGCGTACACATGGAATTGAGAGCTACTATTTCAACAGTGGAGTCACGCTCATAAGGGTTTGAGCGCTACTATTTCAACAGTGGAGTCGCGCTCATGTTAAAAAATGGCCAAAAACAGGCTTTTCTGCTCATTTTCAGGAGATGGTTTGGTCTGGAAAAATGTTCCTAAGGGTCATATACATCAAATGGGTCAAGAATGAGGTAATTTCAGCCATTTTTAGTGTCCCAAATGACTCCATCCACAAATTTCATATTGTGTGACTGAACTTGATCTCAAGAAGTGTCGTCATGCGACCAAGGGAAACAAGTATCGTCACGGACGGAGAGGTGTCATTTCAAGCTATAACAGCATATGAGAACAGGGGGGTCTTATTACAAGCCAGCCCTGCCACGATCATAGGTTCAATTTGGACTAAAGCTATCAATATATGGTTACCAAGCCATGATAGTTGCTTTTAGCACCTCAACTGAAAGACAAGGGGTCTCGTTATCGAGCTGGCTTGATCAGTTTTTGTTCTACTTGTGAGTGGAACTGCTTATATTTGATCACCAAGTTAGGGCAGTGGTTTTATAAACACATTTATCTATCCAAACAAAACAAAAAAAATTGCTTCATGTAAATAATATTTCAATAATTCAATGTGACGTGTAATTGGGATATCCAGAAGCATTTTCGAGTATGTGCCTAGGTTCAACACAAGCATCTTCCCATGACTACATACAGGTGAAGGGACTGAGTTGTTTCTTCAACCCCCTTATCAAATTTGCAGTATTCTTAATATGATCAAAGATGGATATTTATTAATTTATGGTCGATCCTTGTTAGCTGTATTCTTCGTGATCATTTTGAAAATTCAGGCTGAAGAAAGGAGATCTGGCTAACAAGTTTTAATGTTTTCTCTAAGCTAGTTTTTCATTGCAGAGATAACTGGTTCTTCCCAGCCAGTCGCCATTTGTTGTGGGAACAATAGATCCCATGCTTCACTTAAGCAAGGGAACCCCAATTTTAATAAATACGAAGGCATTTGGGTGAATCATCTTGTAAATAATTCGATTTTTTATCTTACCTCTAATTCTTCAACCATCCCTTTGGTCTGCTTGTTTGTAAGGGTTTGATTAATGCTTCCTAAGTGTTTCAATCTTTAAAAAAGCCAAAATTTTGAGTATTTTGTTGACTGTCATCATCATTCTGAAACCCGAAATTTTGGAGAACTTGAAACCCGCAACCCGATAGGTGCGGATTGCGGGACTGTTGTTTTTATGTTTTGGTTTTGCTAATTCTGAAACCCACAACTCGATGGCTGCGGATTGTGGAATCATCCTTTAATAAGATTAAGAAATAATCACCCCGAAACCCGAACCTCGCAACAACGCCATTCGGCTTTTGGGATTGCGGTTTTTTGTTTGTTTGGTGTGTCTTCCGAAACCCGCAACCTGTAATTTTGGGATGCGTCTTTCGGGATGGTTATTTTATAGTTAATGTTTCTGAATCCCGCCGCTCGCATAGTCGGTTTTCGGCCTTTGGAATGGTTATCCCTCCTCACAGTTTTACGTCCCTGAAACCTGCTACCCGGATGGTCGGTTTTCGACTTTCGGAAATCTTTTCTCCCACTTCCATTTTTGTGAACCCACAACCTACAAATCCCTATGTTTGGTTTTCGGCTTGCAAAACCTTTGAGTAAAAGTTTCGTCAACATACCTGAACCTGATTCTGTGCCTGCCACAGTGAATCTCAGTCGTCCATTTGTTATGATCGCACGGTTGGTTTTATTTTGGTAAATGTGTTTAATAGGGATTTTTACCTTTTAGTTTTACATTTTAACTGTTGAAGAAATCACATTGTCTCATTATCATTTTACTGTGGATTGCATGCCATGTGTCACTTTTCAGCTTGTTGGTTATTTCAGGTAAGTCCAATGTTATCCTTACGCTGTTAACTTGCAACTTTTCTATTTCTGGTTTGAATTTCATTTGATTTTCTGTATTAATCAGATATTGCAAAGCTCTTCCACCATGTTGAGAAATACATGGTCTAAATCATCGTACAAAGACCCCCTGATCAAAGACCCAAATTTTGGCTTTCTCTCTAACACCAGTGAACGAGTTACTGAAACCTACCAGGTGGATTGGTCTAGGATATACGCCATTTTCGATAATGATGACCTTTCCCATATCGACAATGATAGACCAATCTATGAGAAAATTAGGGCTTCCCAAATTCATGCCATCGCCGCACGCCCTGCTGTCTTACCCTACACAAATGCAGTTAAGGTGATAATTGAAAATGCTGATGTGAAAGACCATTCTTTTAATGACAATACGGGTTGTCAATTTACCAGTTTTTGCCCAGAAGTTTTTGTTCGAGCTTTTTCTCTGAAACCCCACGTATAGACCCTCTCTGCTGAGTTCATACAATCGTCCAAAACCCAGTATAATTTCGACCAAATGATTAAGTCTTGGATGCACAAGCCTAATGCCTTTGTACCTAAGTCAGATAACCTTTATCCTATTAGCTGGTTTAAGGAACCCTTTTCCCTACTCGCAGCCATGCTCTGCCGGCTTTTCAGTCAACCCAACTGTTCTCATTTTAAAGCAGAGTGGGCACCCATAGCACATCATGTGTTACTTACAGGCGAGTCTTTCCCGTGGGAGTCTATTTTGTCAGCCAAATTAAAAAATGCCATCCATGAATATCAGAAGGCACCAACTCATAAGAAGACACCCTTCTTTCTATTTGCATATGTTCTAGATGTTTTCTGCTTAGAGTTCCAGTACCCTAATTTTGTTTGGCATTGGACCCCTTAAGATCCACCTGTGCACATATACCATTCAACACTATGGGAAGGGAATTTTTCAACTATGATATATGATATATGTGACTCTTTTGTGGGTACCATCTATTTCAAGATCTTCCAGCAGCAACCACCTGCATTCTCAGAGTTTTCCAAAGCTTTTATCAACACAATGGGTGACTAGTATGTAGGTGAGTACTTTTCATACATCAGAATCTGGGGAAGTGAAACAGTTCATTTCTTTCCTAGAATAGTTCCAGACAGGATGGTAATACAGGAGGTTTCTTTTCAAGCTACCGCTGATGGTATGTACAAGAGAATCGTAGGACCCAAGAAGAAAAACTGGCCTGAGTTTCCTCTGAATCTGGGTCAGTTGGTAATCCCAACATCAACTTGGACTGTATGTCTAGGTGATCAGATAGCTGCGCTGAGATTAGATGTTGCCCCGAAAAGGAAGCATGATCCTAAGAAGTTCTTGGATGCACACCTAAAGCAAGTTCACATGAAGATTGACTATACACATGAGTCAATCCCCGATGATTCCATATATCAGGGTGTAGACATATTATCTCAAGTCTTGGCCAAAGCAAAGGACTCTCAAGAACAACATGACATTCTACAGTATCAAAAACAATTGAAGGACAGAGTCCTAAGTTATAGGACCATGCAGTTGAATCTTGTTGAAGAAGCAAGAAAGGACAGGGAAGAGAAAGAAGCTCAGAAGTCAAATACTGCTATTCCCTTTGGAGGAACACTTCCATTTACATTATCCCACTTGTTTAATACCCTCAACAACTCGACTACTTCATTACCTGAACATTTAGTCTCTTTTTCCATTTCACCATCTGCCACTACAGAACCCCATACTTTGGCTATCCCTCCACAATCATCTGCAGTTGATCCAGTAATAACCTCCATCGATGCATCTTCAAAGGTTTCCCCTACACACTCACCTGGTAAATTTCAGAGTCCACCTCCTCTCCCCGAAGTCAGTAGTCTTGTTTAGGTTCCACTTTCTGAATCCTTCATCTAACTTCCCTCCCCAGACAAAGGTGTGCCAACTCTTGAAGTCATCATTACACCTTTAGCTACTACTCAAGTCTCTCTACCTATCTCTACCTCTGCTGTCACTGAGACACCTTCTTCGGTTTCCACAATTAGTGTCACTTCTGTTTCTACACAGTCCATTACTGAGTATATGGACACAGATGTGGTTCCTCTTGGAGATATTTTCTATCATCAAGATGACAAGGCGATAGTTAAAAGAAGCAGGAAGAGGGGTCAAGCCCAAGGTGGTTTGGAAACACATGAACCAAATCAGGTGATATGAGCCCCCATAACTAATAACCCAAGAATTGAAGCGGTTGAAACAGTAGTAGCCTCAGGGGCTTTTGCCTCTGCTAAGTGGGATTCGGTCCATGTCTTGGACAAAGAAGTTGAACTCAGGGAGGAAGAAATCAAAAACCTGAAAGAAGAGTTGGATAAAACAAAAGACCAACATTATGTTGATATAGTTGACGTTAGGAAAACTTGGGCCAACAAAGTACAATATTTAGAATAGAAGAATGCTACTCTTCTTACTGAATTCAACATTTTGCAGTCTCAATGTTCTATTGATATCGTTAAGATAGCCTCTTTGGAAAAGCATATTGAAGATGCAAATGCAAGTGCAGCTTCCTCCAATTTTCTCAAGTTCACGCCCTATGACTTCAAAAATTTATCCCTTGAAGTAAATCAGAGTCAGCATGAATTACTGAAGAAGTTATATATTGCCTTAGATGAGATCAGGGAAAGTTTAATCTATTTTTTTAAGATGTCTTATACTCTTGAAGAACGGAAGGCAAAGAGACTCCAAGCTTGTAAAGCTAAAGAAGAAATCAGTCAATGGAAATTGTATATCAAGAATGTCCTAGAGGACATTCCAATCATTAATACTTTCCAGATGAAGAAAGTCAAGCCATCTTTCAACACTTGGCTTGATTTGAACGAATTCATTGAGGAAATCATTAATAAGTCACATAACACCTGCACCAGACGATGGTATGCAGTCGACAACATCATGAATGACCTAGGTTAGCCACTCATGAATCCTATTTTGGAATCTCTACCACCGAAATGCAGGCTTGAAGAACTTGAAACCAGATGTGAAGAATTGGCACAGAAGATTCAGGATTTGGAACAAGTCAGCGTTCAAGATGTAGATCGTTTGGTCAAAGTACCGGTCATCATGGAAGAGAGGATTCTTATGTATCTACGTATTTGGCACAAGCTAGCAAAGCATGATATGGAAAATAGCACATGCAAAGCTCAATTATCTTTGGAATCTGTCATTTTCCCCAAATGTAGATGAATTGTTAGATATTTATGAAAAATGGCAAGATTTCCTGGATCTTTAATTAGATCTGATTTTGTAATCCCTATTTTGTATAATCTCTCCTTTTGGAACTCCGATGTAAATTTAATATAAAAGGAGGAAATTTTCTCTTAGGACGGGCGTTGGGGATTTTGGAATTATAATTCGATTGAAGATATGGCTGAAGATACTCTATGGTTAGAGTCATTGTAATTTTGGTACAGGGCTTCTTAATACAGTAATGTTGTTTTCTGATCGATCTTCTGATTGTCACTTAAATTTCTTTAAGGATTCCTGACTTTATGTTCCAGATTGTCATCCTTTGTGCACATGATCTCTTGTTGAATATATAATGAATACATAGATCTATTGTATTGGTTTTTCTGTATAACTGATGTATGTATGAACATATTTAATTAAATTTCTTTGATTAAGTATTTTCTTTATCGATTTCTGCAATTGATCACACATATGTACATTCTATCATTGTTGATTTTTCAATCAACAAAGGGATAACAGGTTATATCTTGATAGTTTTAAAGCTTAGATTATTTTGTTTAATTCTCATTAAATAAATCATAATTTAAGTCAACAAATATCTCACTTAAAGGCATTTCTGTTAAAGGTGACAAACTGTTTGCTCTCTTATACTTCAAGGTTGATCTGTATAAACATTCAGCTTTCCAGGTTAGAATAGATCTGACTTAAGATTATCTTCTTTTCTAATTAGGCTTAGTTAGAATTGATAATTGTTTTCCACCCCTTTATTTCCCTAAAATGGGAAACTGATCTTATCAATCAACCCTGATTACTCATAGAGTTCCAACAGAAGCCAAATATCTGTGGGTGATTACCACACCAAACAGCTCGAGGATAGAATTTCCCTTGCGCAGGGTCTTTCAAAGCCTTTGGTTTGGTTTTCATCCCCTGTTGTGTGCCTTAGAACCCATTCCAGCACCTTGCACTTACCCTGCACCCCCGAGGAATCAACACTCCTACAATGTATTCAGATCCAATAGGTAATGTGGTAATCCCATACTCATATTTTAAATAATACACATGTATAAATAATTTAGTCACATGTTGAATATTTTATTTCAAAAAATATTTTTTTGTTATTCAATACCTGCAGGATATGTTTCGTGGTTTAAAGTTTCCTGGGTTGCCTACTTCTATCCTAGAGGGTGATGAATTTCAATCAACCAATACATGTAACAATGCCATGTGCACATATAATAACTGAGAAGATGAGAAAGTCATGAAAATGAGTAAGAGAACAAGAACAAGTTTAAAGATGCATAAACTACTCAAGGACGAGAGAAAGGTGGAGTACAAACCATATAATGGCCCTATAAATGTGCATTTATTGCCAATCAAACCTCACAAATATGATCCATTGCTTGACAAACAAAATAAGAAGTTATGAGCACATATCCATTTATTTTATGGATATAATATTCACAAACCTCCACAACAACAAATATAAAATGAAAAATGAAATAAATAATGATAAAATATATTGAATATTGAGATAAAATGAACAAAAACCCCATGTGATGAGGGAAGATCTTCATCTTATTTCAATTGGACATGAATATGTGATGTTGAGGCTTTAAGGGTTTATAAAGTAATGGAAATACCCTACAAATGGTAGTAAGAGAGATATCAAAAGAAATCATGAACAAATGGTAGTAAGAGAGATATCAAAAGAAATCATGAACAAATGGTCACTCATATTCCATTAAGGGTAGTAACAAAGATATCAAAGGAAATCGTCGTTAGGGTTACTCATATTCCAATAGGGTTCATCATCAGTCTTTGTTGTTTGGATACATGCCATGCTTTTAGAGTCACTCAAATTCCATTAAGGTCACTCAAATTTTTTCAAGGACAACCGAATGTCATCATCAAATACGTCATATGGTGCACCAACATCATTGTCATCCTCATCCTTATTGTCATCATCATCATCATCAGCATCATCAGAAACAACAAGTACATCATCAACATCATCATTTTTATCATCACCGTTATGGTCACTCATATGCCATCAGGGTTCATCGCCACTCATCTCCATTTGCATTCATGTCATGTTTTTAGAGTCACTCAAATGTCATTAATGTCACTCAAATGTTCTCGAGGACAAGTGAATATCATATTCAAGTACGTCATACATTGCATAAACATAATCATCATCATTGTTGTCATTGTCATCATCATCAACATCAACATCAACAAGAACATCATCAACAACATCATGTTCATTGTCTTCCTCATGAATGAGTACATCATCGACCACATCATTTTCATCTTCGTTGATAGGACCAGACATATGCCACTATGGTTCATCATCAGTGATCACCATTTGCATTCATGTCATGTTGTTACAATCACTCAAATGCCATTAAGGTCAGTCAAACGTCGTTTACAACAATTGAATGTCATTAGAGTCATTTAGGTGATATTAGTATGTCACGCATATGTGATTACATAAATTTAGGTGCCATTGAATCAATTAGTGTCTGGAAGTATTATCACATGCATCATCATCATGGACATCAACATTGTCATCATCATCATCATCAATGTCATATGGTACATCAACATCATCTTCATCATCATCCTCATTGTCATCGTCATCATCACCATCAAGTACATCATCAATAGAATCAACATCATCATTTTCATTATGGTAAGTCATATGACATTAGTGTTCATAATCACTCATCGCCATTAGGATTCATCTCATGTAATTGTTAGGGTGATTTAGATGTCGTTACAGTCATTTCGATGATAGTAGGGTCATTCAGATGTTGTTACAGAAATTTAGGTGCCATTATGATCAATCAAGATCTAGAAGTGCTACCACATGCATAATCATCGTTTACATCGACATCGTCATCATCATCATACAATAAATCAACATCATCACCATCGTCATAGTCATCAAGTACATCAATGTCATCATCAATATAATTGTGATAATAATGAGCAAGGAACCCTACTTCCTTGCAAGAATGGATGATATAGTCTTATAATTACAAAATAATATCCATAAGCTCCATTATAATTATCAAAATGCATCATCATGATGTTGTTAGGGTCAATCAGATGCCATTAGGGTCTATCAAATGTTGTTGGTGAAAATCAAATGCCATTAGATCAATTTAGGTGACATTAAGGTAAGTTACCCCACATTAGGATCAATCGAGATCCAAAAGTGCCATGATTACGGTAATTTAGGTGCCACTACGATAAATCAAGATCCATAAGTACTATCACATGAATCATGATGATTGACATTGATATCATCGCCATCAGCATAACCATCATCATCAACACCATACATGAGTACATAAACATCATAGTCATTCATCTCAACCTCATTATTATCATCATAATCATCATCATCAACATCCTTGCCATCATGATCATCAACATGATCATCCTCATGCTTTTACGGTGAGTCAAGTTTCATTAGGGTAACTCAAATGTTGTTAGGGATACTCAGATGCGATTAGGGTCATCTAGGGGATATTATGGTAACTTTGATGCCATTAACGTGAATTATGTTTCCATTAGGACCAACCAATATCAAATAGTGCTATAATAACCTGCATCATCATTGTTGACATTGACATGATTGTCATCATCAACATCCTATTAAATATTGTATAAATCATCATTGCCATATTTATAATTGTCGATATATGCATCATCATGTCGTTAGGCACACTATAATGTCATTATGGACCATAGTATTCATTAGGGTTATTTATGATTAATTAGGGTCTCTCAGTTTCCAAAATGGCCATTTAGGTTCTACTTTTGTCGATTTGCCTAGCATTATCGCTAGCGCAACATTGGAGTTTTCCTGGCACTTTTTTCTGTTGCAATTCCTTTCGAACTTCCTGGAGCAATTCTAGGCACTATGCCCGGCGATATGCTTGGCTCTATACCTGGTGGTATATCATACATTTTTCCTGGTGCAATTCATGGTGTAATTCCTTTCAGAATTCTTGGCGCAATTCATGGCATAATTCCTTTCAAAATTCCTGGTGCAATTCCTTGCGCAATCTCTTACTCTATACTTGGTTCTATTTTGGACATTGTTTTGGAGGCTATTCTGGTCATTAAATGGGATATTATTATGGACGTTAATTGGGATGCTAATTGTGATGCTAATTGGGATGTTAATTGGGTTCCTAATTAGCGTCCCAATAAACATCTACTTTCAAAAAAAGGATGCAAATAATGTCATTAAAAGCACCATCTCGTGGAAAAACATCCACTTTCTACAAAAAATGATGAAAAATACACTAAAAGTGATGTTGGATGCTAAAAGGGATCTAAATCGGATGCTAATTCCAGTATTTTTTGTAGTGGAAATAGCATATATTAATATGAAACTCATACATTTTGACAAATGTTTGGTTGGAGTTCACCACTAGGATCGATGTTGTGGGTGGAACACCATAAGTACCTTGTAGTGTTGTATTTAAGAGTGTAATATATCATAATATACATCATAAAGGAGTGACAAGTCAAATAATATCTATCCTAACATATACTCTCTTTAAATGTTGCAATGAGAGTATTGTATTGTTTTCCCTCATGAAAACCAGTGTCCATGGTTTGCAATATGTGGGAAAAGTAAGTTTTGTTTTGTTGGTAAATATTCTAAAGTTAAATCCTCATCTAGACCTACATTCCACTTAGGCGTAGTGTTTATTCTATTTGAGTTGAATAAATGTAGCATATTTCACAATTGTAGTGTCCCTATATTGAGTGATTTAACATTATAATTAAAGAAGATAATGATTTTTTAATGTTGTATTTATTTTTGTAAATAAAGAGTTTTAAAATATGGTTTATGCAAGATTGTGGAGATATTGTAACTTCAAAGAATATATATTTGTACTTTATTATTCCGGAGATGATTCATTCCTCCGTGAAGATCTTATTGTATATCCGGAGATGTTTATTCCTCCGTCGGAATGTGGTAACTTGGGTTATTAGACTTCCCTAGTGGGGGTCGGCCCTGTATGTGTTATGTGGGTCAAAGGGTTATTATACCACTCTAGAGGGGTCGACCCAGTCAGTTGTAGTGGGGTATTTAACCCAATGGTTAAATACGAGCCTACATGTTTTGTGTAAAAGACAAGTTGGAGTAGTGTATAAATAGAAGAGGTGTATTCCTCATTTAACACACACTCACTCACTTGAGAGTAGCGCACTTGTGGAGGAGAGGTCTGCTATGGTGGAGGAGGAGATCATGTCTTTGGTTTGAATCTTTGTGTATTGTTGTTCATCTATATTGAGGAAGCTTTGCTGGGTTTTCTACCCCATGAGGGTTTCCCAGGATAAATCTGTGTCTCTTGTGTTTATGATGTGCTTGTTGTTTCTTCAGTGATCCTGTATATGCTATTATTGTGAAATGGAATGTAATGCTTCTATTTTATGTCTTAGCATATTAAATCTTAACATGGTATCAGAGCTAACCTGAAGGAAGGCAATGTATGGCACTTACGACACTTGCTTCACTTGCGACAATTTGAAGGTTTGGGTTTTACATAGAAAAAAATAGTCATCGTGGAACTTTCGCTATAAATACATTTATGCAAAGGTTCAGGATCTGAAACATTTACAGGTCGTAGATAACATCTCCAGGTACCTTGTGTCCAAAGGGAACCCTCAGATTCATTTTACTTTGTGAGTTATGATTAGTACAAGTTAGGGTTTCTGTCTCTTCCAGATCTCAGTCAAAATCAGGTGACCTAGGAAAAAAGGCCATAACTTGGGCTAGGAAGCTCCAAATGAAATTTCGTAAAAAGTAACAGGTATTACACAGACTGGGATATCTCAGGAAATGTTTTTGGAGTCCGAAGCTGAACTAGTGACACATGGCATGCCGTACAAGTTCGCTCTCCTGTTTTATCCCATAAACAGGTCACGTTACGACACTTGGCAAAAATCTCTCTCAGAAAATCCAATTGAGGTTAGACCTATCGGGATGAAAAGATGACAGGTCAGGCTACCACAAAAACTATTTTCAGACCCTTTTCAGGGAAAATTTTGGAGTTACAGCAGAAACAATCAGGTACATATTTCTGTCAAAGCAGAATTATTTTTGGAGCACCTTTATTCATGGCTTCCGAAATTTAGGGTTTCGGAGAAAGTTAGAATTTTTGGAATCGGAATACACAACTGAATGCTACTCAGGAAAATCGAAATTTAGAGACCAAGATCGAATTTTTTGGTTGGGTAGAAGACCGAGCTTGCTCAAACCCCAGTTCGGGATTTTGATCGGAAAGATGGAAAATTAGAGCTTCAACAAAAGTTGGAATTTTTTAAGTCTGTAACCATGGCTGGAAGCTCCTCAGAAAAATAAGAGTTTAGAGCCTTGGATCGAACCTTTTGATTGGATAGAAGGGTGGGCTTCATCGAACCCTAGTTCGGGTTCCTGTCTAGAAGATCCAGAAGTTTCGAAGGCAATTTTGAGGGGTCAAATTTTGGAGATTTCAAAATTGAAGTATGCTAGTTTGATCAGCTCAGCAAGACACATCCTTCCATCCATTCAGAAGTGTGAAAGTCAAAGATTGAATATTTAGGGTTTCTCTAGAAAATCCTAATCAAGCTCCAGATCAAGTTTCAGGGGGAGTTGAGGCTAAGGCCTTACATAAGAAGACTACAAGAAATCTCGATAGGTATGACTTAAGGAGGTTCAGGTATGTCTTGAAATCTGATTCTTGATTAAGTTCATAATGTGTTTGTCTTCATATTATTTATTAATACAATCTTGATTAATGTTAGAATTGTCTTATCACCCTAGTAACAGTATGAATGCATGTGAATGATCGAAGACATTCATTGATTAGGGCTATATGATTGTACTAATTCTTTATGGTGTTGTGTGAGGTTGATGTTTTCTGCTAACAAGATACAGGTACATCACAAAAGACAAATCAAGTTCCATGACCATGACAACATGAAGACAAAGACTCATCCATAATCTTTGTTCTACTTACGAGGTATGCATGACTTTGTATATTATGCTTAACCTAAGAGAGACATGCAGGTTCTAGCTCGGGATCTCTAAATCATTGAAGAGATTGTTTAGGTATGTTGTACATAACTAAGCAGGTATACTAATCCAGGTATGTTTTCCTATGTCAAGTTTGAATATTACCTTGTGTTAGGATCCCTTATATAAGTATACTTGGTATGATTGGTTATGATTATTCATAAAGTTAGTAATCAAGGTTTTATGCATATTATGCCTCTTATCTTGATGATTAACCAGAAGAGTACTATGATCAAACAAGAATATGCATGAGTAAAAGAAGACTTCCTTGAAACCCTGAATACTAATGATCATGACTATACATATTCATGATTATTTAGAATTAGAATGTTTTGATAATATTGAGAATATACTAATGAATGTATGTTTGTGTATCAGATCATGAGGATGACACTAGTGCACACTTGAGCATGCACAGTGGTACAGAATGAATAGAAGTTCAAAAGACATATAGAAGATCAAGCGGGAGGCAACCACACAAACATAAAAGATAAGTATTTGAGTTGTTATTTGAAATAGTGAATGATATTGCTTGTATGCATATTTATATTCCTAGAATATGTCATGCTGAGTGTAAACATTCATAGAGCATTGAACAGTATACTACTAATATGCATATGATTGGTAAGTTAGACAAACATTCCATTGTTGCTTGTCTAGAATGAAACCTCTTTGATGACATGCTGAGAGCTGTGCACACTCTCGATAGTATGTTCTGGTAGAGATGGAAGGCATCTAGATAGCCACTGTATGCATACAGGATATGGGAAAGTGTTGTGCCAAAGTATTGGTCAAAATAGTTGAATAACTATGTAAATGATATCTATATGCATAATAGGTTATCATGTCAATGTGATTTGATGATTATGAAGTATTACTAATCATGTACTTAATTTTTATTTATAGGAAAGATCATGATGAATGATGAACACTAAACAAGCGATGGATGTTCAACAAAAGGAAACACACTATAGAAGGCTTGTAGCTAGAAGATTCTCTTAGAAAGAGGAAGAGAATCATGATGAGATGTTTTCTCCAAGTGGCTAGATAAGACCATTCTCTTAATGGTGTAATTAAAGAAGAAGTGTGAATCAGGTTCTGTATGGGTTCCCAGGATCGATAATCAATTGATGAGCTTAATGATCACCATGGGTGATGTGGATCTCAACCTTTGCTACAAGGTTGAATATGGCTTCTATTCACATATGACATGGATACAAGAAGGAACTCGCCACAGAGTTCGAATGATTTTGAGGCTCATATCAGTAGACCCATCTGACGATAGATGGCACAGATAGATATGCAGAAGATCACTCAATGCAGAGTGTGAATGATGGACAATTGATAGCTTCTTGACAAAGCTTGGGCTTTACCAGAAGTAAAGATGATCCTAACCTCTACCTTAAGGTTGTGGATGATGAACCAATAATACCATTATTGTATGACGATGATCTCTTTTTGACAAGGAAAGAGAACCAAATCATGAAAAGAAAGAAGAAGATGGCTGCAGAAATGAAAATGAAAGATCTCAGATTGATGCATTACTTCCTAGGTCTGGAAGTATGGCAAGGCTCAGAAGGAATCTTTCTCAATCAAGGAAAGTATGCTGAGAAATATTAAAAGGACTTGATGTGTTGGAATGGCCACTCTCATGGATTCCAACTTGAAGTTGTTAGTAGATGACTCATCAGAGTTAGTGGATATAACTCTGTACAGACAAATTCTTGAGTCATTGATGTGTCTAACGAATACTAGGTTAGATATATGCTTTGCTGTGAACACCTTGAGTCAGTATCTAGTGGAAACTAGATGTGTTCACCTGTTAGTTGCAAAGCATGTGATGAGGTACCTAAAGGATACGATAGACTTTGATCGATGTTATCATAGAGATCATGACTTCAGATGGCTACACAGATGTTGATTGGGTAGAAATTGTATCAGATAGGAGGAGCACATCGAGAGGATGTTATTGTCTGGGATCAGCCATGATCTCATAGTTTATCAGGAAGCAATCTAGTGTGGCTCTCAGTACAAGTGGAATATATGGCTGCTTGCTCTGCTAGTTGTGAAGCAGTATGGATTCAGAATTGTTTGACATAAAAAATGGACCCAACTGTGATCCTATGTGACAAACAGAGTTGTACCAAAATGGAAGAGAATCTAGTATTCCATGATAAGTCAAAGCACATAGAGATCTGACATTTCTATATACAAGATATGGTGCAGAAAAGAATTAAAGTTCGAATTTGTAACAAGTTGACAATGTACTAACCAAACCTCTACCGATCTGATGTACTAACCAAACCTCTACCGATCTGATGTACTAACCAAACCTCTACCTCAAGTAAAGTTTTTCGAGACAAACTTAAAATAGTTCAGAAGGACCCTCCTCGAAAGGGGGAATGATGTGATCACTTATGATGAGATTTCTTGCATCGACAGTGAGGTCGATGATGTGGATACCTATATTGGTGATGCCGACATAGAGGTTGGTGGATGGTCCTTAGACAAGGTCTAAGGTGACAAGGGGATTGCATCATCCTTGAACACATGTTCTAAAAGGAACTGTAGACAAGTGTCTCCGAGAAACAAGAAGGGATTGGATCATCCTTAGACTTCAGTCCTAAAGAGAGCCGTAGATGTATGTCTTCGAGAATGAAGTCCTTGGTGGACATGAGGGGATTGGATCGTCCTTGGACTTCAGTCCTAAAGAGAGCCGTAGACAGATGTCTTCGAGAATGAAGTCCTTGGTGGACATGAGGGGATTGGATCATCCCTGGACTTCAGTCCTAAAGAAAGCCGTAGACAGATGTATTCGAGAATGAAGTCCTTCGTGGACATATGAGGATTGAATCATCCTTGGATTTCAATCCTAAAGTGAGCCGTAGACAGGTGTCTCCGAGAAAGAAGAGGGATTGCATCATCCTTGAACACATGTTCTAAAAGGAGCTGTAGATAGGTGTCTTCGAGAAAGAAGAGGGATTGCATCATCCTTGAACACATGTTCTAAAAGGAGCTGTAGACAAATGTCTTCGAGAATGAAGTCCTTCGTGGACATGTGAGGATTGGATCATCCTTGGATTTCAGTCCTAAAGTGAGTCGTAGACAGATGTCTCCGAGAAAGAAGAGGGATTGTATCATCCTTGAACACATGTTCTAAAAGAGAGTCGTAGACATGATGTCTCTGAAAAATAAAGTCCTGAATGAACAGGTAGGGGATTGTATCGTCCCCGGACTCTGGTCCCAGAATTGAGCCATAGACTGGGTCTCCGATAATGAAGTCCTGAATGAACAGGTGGGGGATTGTATCATCCCCAGACTCTGGTCCGAGAATTGAGCCATAGAATGGGTCTCCGATAATGAAGCCCGAATGAACTGGTAGGGGATTGTATCTTCCCAGGACTTAGGTCCCAGAATTGAGCCATAGACTGGGTCTCCGATAATGAAGTGCTAAATGAACAGGTAGGGGATTGTATCTTCCCTGGACTTAGGTCCTAGAATTCATCCGTAGACTTGGTCTCCGATAATGAAGTCCTGAATGAATAGGTAGGGGATTGTATCTTCCCCAGACTTAGGTCCTAGAATTGATCCATAGACTGATGTCTCCAAGAATTGAAGATAGGACTGCATTGTCCCTGGACCTCGGTTCAAAATGTACGTGATGGGATTGCATCGTCCCTAGACATGAGACTTGTCTGAAAGGTACATGTGAGGACTGCATCATCCATGAACTAGGTTCAAAATGTATGTGAGGACTGCATCGTCCATGAACTGGGTTCAAAATGTACGTGAGAGGACTGCATCGTCCGTGAACTGGGTTCAAAATGTACGTGATGGGATTGCATCGTCCCGAGACATGAGACTTGTCTTAAAGTGATAAGGATTGATCATCCTGGAACTTGATCTGGATTGTATCATCCATGGACCTATGTCCTAAAGAGAGCGGGATTGATCATCCTGTAGTATGACCATGTGTGTTGTAGGGTATGCTGCTATGCATACTTGATTGATGAGGATACTTGTATTGATATTGATAAGGATACTTGTATTGATGATGTGTATACTTGTATTGATGAGGATACTTGTATTGATTATGTGTATACTTGTATTGATGAGGATACTTGTATTGATATTGATGAGGATACTTGAATTGATGATGTGTATACTTGTATTGATGAGGATACTTGTATTGATAATGTGTATACTTGTATTGATGAGGATACTTGTATTGATGATGTGTATACGTGTATTGGTGTGGATACTAATACAGATGATCCAGATGTTGTAGATCGAGATGATCCAGATGCTGTAGATCGTGATGATCCAGATGCTGTAGATCATGATGATCCAGATGATGTAGATCGAGATGATCCAGATGATGTAGATCAAGATGATCCGGATGCTGTAGATCGAGATGATCCAGATGCTGTAGATCGTGATGATCCAGATGCTGTAGATCGAGATGATCCAGATGCTGTAGATCGTGATGATCCAGATGCTGTAGATCGAGATGATCCAGATGCTGTAGATCGAGATGATCCAGATGCTGTAGATCGTGATGATCCAGATGCTGTAGAATGAGATGATCTAGATGCTGAAGATCAAGATGATCGAGATGCTGTAGATCGAGATGATCCAGATGTTGTAGATCGTGATGATCCAGATGCTGTAGATCGAGATGTTCCAGATGCTGTAGATCATGATGATCCAGATGATGTAGATCGAAATGATCCCGATGCTGATGATTGTATGATGACAATGCTGATGATCGTGAGGATCTAGATATTGATGTTGTTGTAGCTATTCGAGTGATGCAGAAGATAAAGACTCAGTACTGAAGAGGTTGATGTTCCAGTAACTGCTTGAGTTACTTATGATGTTGAGAAAGCTTCCAATGATTTATAGATGTATCATGTATGATGTTGATGACTCCTTGCTCGTACAGATGTTGTTATAATATCCTTCTCATTAAGGGGGAGTGTTGAGATATTGTAACTTCAAAGAATATTATATTTGTACTTTATTATTCTGGAGATGATTCATTCCTCTGTGAAGATCTTATTGTATATCCGGAGATGTTTATTCCTCCGTTGGAATGTGGTAACTTGGGTTATTAGACTTCCCTAGTGGAGGTCGGCCCTGTATGTGTTATGTGGGTCAAAGGGTTATTAGACCACTCTAGAGGGGTCGGCCCAGTCAGTTGTAGTGGGGTATTTAACCCAATGGTTAAATACGAGCCTACATGTTTTGTGTAAAAGACAAGTCGGAGTAGTGTATAAATAGAGGAGGTGTATTCGTCATTTGACACACACTCACTCACTTGAGAGTAGCGCACTTGTGGAGGAGAGGTCTGCTATGGTGGAGGAGGAGATCATGCCTTTGGTTTGCATATTTGTATATTTCTGGTCATCTATATTGAGGAAGTTTTGCTGGGTTTTCTACCCCATGAGGGTTTCCTAGGATAAATCTGTGTCTCTTGTGTTTATGTTGTGCTTGTTGTTTCTTCAGTGATCCTGTATATGCTATTATTGTGAAATGGACTGTAATGCTGCTATTTTCTGTCTTAGCATATTAAATCTTAACAAAGATAAGATTCCATGTGGGGATGAAACTTATCAAAACACTTCGGTATCATTTATCATGGATTTCTTATAAGTTTGGAGTTTCTAAGGATTGAAATATAATCCACTTTTGATGTTGTTTTGTATTATATTTCATAGAATCCCTAAGGATGAAAATTTATAGGGTTAAGATTTGAGAAGCCTATTGTTAAAGGGTGAAATATTTTTTCTCTTTAAAATCTAGTTTTTCATTTGAAATTTCCACATTACTCACATGACAAATTCCTTAAGTAGGGATTGTGGGTTTCCCTTAGGTTCCATATGTCCCCATCAATTGCATAGAGAACCCATGTGGCCTAACACATGAGCCATTTTCCTTATACCATGGCCTAGGGATACAAAACTATCTACAAATTGATATACCTTAAAAAATATCCCTTACATGATAAATATTTTGTATGCAAGGATTAGTTGTGGATTTGGGACTTATGCATGGCCCTTCGACCTCACACACTAATGTTATGATCTAAGACCCATAATTTTGGCCATGTACTATGGTATATGTCTTAAGAACCATCCATGGTATACTAAACCTCAAAATGGCCATGATATCTTATTGTTAGGGGTTTTGTTGGTTAGGTGCCTTACGGTCACATTATGTCATATGCATGTGTTGCACAATATACATAGTGACTATGGTAATTATGGTCACATTTAGAAGTTAGGATCCTTAAGGGTTAGGAGAATTAGGGGTTAGGGTTTAATTGGTTAAGGGGTTAGGGCGTTTATTAGGAGTTAGTGTTAGGGTTCAATGGGGTTTAGGAATTAGGTGTATAAGGAGGTTTAGGTTGAAGGGGTCAAGGGATTAGCTATTAGGTGTTTTAGTGGTTAGGGGCCTTACTGTCACGTTATGTCATATGCCTGCATTGCACAATATACATAGTCACTAAGGTCACATTTAAGAGTTAGGGGCCTTAGGGGCTAGGGAACTTAAGGGTTAGGATTTAATGGGTTAAGGGGTTAGTAGATTCAAGTTTAGGGGGTTTATAAGGGGTTAGGGTTACGGTCTAACAAGGTTATGTTCACTATGGTCAAATTTAGCAATTAGGGTCCTTAAGGGTCATGGGCCTTAGGGGTTAGGGTTTAAGTGGCTGGGTGATTTGGGATTAGGGGGTTTATAAGGAGTTAGAGTCAGAATTTAATCATTTCAGGGAGTTTATAAGGAATTAGGGTTATTTGAGGGGATTTATCCTAGTTTAGGGGATTAGGAAGTTAGGGGGTTTAGGAGTTAAGTGTATAAGGAGGTTTAGGTTTAAGGGGTCAAGGGATTAATTGTTAAGGTTTTTATTGGTTAGGAGACTTATGGTCACGTTATGTCATATGCACATGTTTCACAATATACATAGTCACTATGGTGACATTATGGTCACTATGGTCATTAATAATGGCGTACAATGATGATGGTTCAATAGAATTAGCACAAATTATTCGGCATGGGATTTGGCGATAGTTATGATTGTGATTATATCAATGGATTCATTATATGGAAACTAAAGATGCCAATGACATCGATGATGTAGATCCTTCAATAATAAAGTATACATGTATTAGTGTGATGACAAAGAAACTTCTAATGCTTCTCATTCAATGACATATTCAAATTAATGATAGTAATTGAATCCTCAAATTCATGATAAGTTACTAAAGATAAGGATGGGGTTAAGAGTATGATGATTCCATGACACCAAAAAATTTATATCAACGATGTCACTAACATCAATTGTTGAATATACTATATTGGTAGTAAATTGTAGTGCTAAGATGACTCAAAATATGAAGGATGTTTAGATGATGACTAGTGATTATGGGTGATTGGATTATGATAAAGGATGTAGTGTGATGACATCCATATATGACTTACTCAATTGTTATTTGTTAACTATTACTTCTATGGTGAGAAACTTTGGGTGGTAGCATCGGGCGTTGGAGACGAGACAGGGTGCCCAAGTGCTACCACATCCATCACCTAAAGGGACATCTGATACACCAGATGTCACCCCTCACGTGTTTGGTGATCATGAAAGGGAAATATGTACTCATCCTTAGGACAACCCAATGTCAACCCCATTCAATGCAATTTGCAAGAATTATCAACCTCTACAAATTCTTAGACTCAAAGCTGTTAGTAAATAATCCAAGAACTATCACCCTAAAAACTCTGTTTTGGAGCCTTTCAAAAGAATTGGCCTTCTCCTCAACACCTTGTTATATAGAGACTATACACCCTTTGTTTTCCAATAGGTATAATTTTAATGGTGGTGACATTTTCGAACCTGCAAAACAAGAATATTGAGAATATTTAATAGAATAGTTATCAATATTGAATGGAAATGGATCTTTTCATCTATATATTTCAATATAAAGATATCAGATTAACAAAAACACTTGATTATGAGGCGTCCCCCAATAGCTATACTCATTGGATTTACACATGAATATTTAGGATGCAACCTTTTTCTGGTGTTTCTAAATTAATTATAAGGAGAGAACTCGAACTTTAATCATATTAAAAATTAAAATACTAGTGCAATGGGGAAAGAGTGCCACAACGAATGAATTCTGCAGGGCTCCTTCGATCATGCAAGAAGACTAGCCATGTATGCTCCTATAAAACTATTCCTGGAATGATCCCAAATTATAGGAAAATGAAGGAAATGGGGAGGCCAAATGAATAAACATTGATTCCTGAATATTGTTCGTTCGCCTTTAAATATTCAACATGAACCAAAACAAAACTATGTAGATACATGTTGCGTTGTAGGATTTTTGAGGGAATTTTGTTCACTAAACTCATGCTTCACGATAGATCTGATGTCGCTGACATGGATCAATTAGTTGTCGTCAATAGACTTTTCAAAGGAAAAATCCAAAATCAAATAATTTTTTTAATATATCTAGTAGAATAAAAAACTAAGTGCTCACAATCACATGATATGGGTTCAATTCCCGTATGCTACCACTATAACCTCTAGGTGCACCCACACTACCTAGACATGGGTGCACAAGCTATTCGAGGTTTGAACTCACGATGTCACAAGGACTTCCTTAACAATGCACCCTATAGAAAATTAGTTTATAGCTAATGATATCCAAAATCAAATCTTAGTAAACATCAAGAAACAAATTTAACTATAGAAAAATTTCCTTATAATTTCAGTAAAAAAAATTGAGGAATTGTTAAAATTAAAAGTTTTAGTTAGAATGTGAGATAATGAAAAAATAAATTATTTTATTAAAATTTATGAATTACATAATTTTACTATGATAAATATAATTTTTTAATACCCAATTACATCAATTTACCTACCATAAAAAAATTATTATATATTTGCACTTTTTAGAATGATTGAAATCCCTTCCATGAGATTATTAGGATGATTTTGAAGTTTGCAGATTAGGATTTTTATGGAAATGAGGGGGTTTTTTTGGTATTGATCTCCGTGGCACCTAACTTGGAAATTGGTGAGATACTTCACATTTAGGGGAGGAAATGCAGTAACCAGATTGGCTCCAATTTATGGGAGGTGGTATGTCAAGAACACGGGATGGATTCCACTGGGATATATCAGGGAACTCTAGATCTATAGCTTTAAAGGGTCAATGTTTACTATAATAAAGTGATTTGTGGGAGATTTGTGCCTCAATCTCTTCTCATGGATTTGGAGCCTGGTACCATGGACAACATTAGGACTAGGAATTATGTCCAGGACTTTAGGCCTGATAAATTTGTTTTTGGCCACTCCTGAGCTAGAAACAACTGGGCCAAGGGGAATTACACTCAAGGAGTCGAGGTCATCGATTATGTTCTTGATGTTTTGATTAAGGAGGTTGATATATGTTATTTCCTTCAAGGTTTTCATGTGTGTCACTCATTGGGAGGGGTACTAGATTTGGGATGTGAACTCTCTTGATATCCATCACCTACTACCTGAGGTTTCCTGGTCAGTTGTACTCATATTTTTGAAACCTGACACTGAATCTGATCCACTTCCCCGTATTCATTTTTTCATAATGGGATTTTACCCCTTTACCTCCTGTGGATCCCAACAATACAGAGCACTCATAGTCCCTAAGATGAGCCAACAAATGTGGGATTCCAAAAACATGATGTGTACTGCAGATATTTTCCCGGTGAGGATGCCTGTTATGAAAGGGGCATGCAACTTAATGATGAAGAAACCCATCGACCAAGGGAAATTCCTGGGATCAACTCCTAGCCTGTCAAATTTTCAACATATATTTAAAAAATGTAAGAGTTCTTTTATATAATGTCAAATTTTCAACATACATTTCAAAAATGTAAGAGTTCTTTTATATATATAGATATGTATGTATCACTTATTTTGTAAATCCATTGGTTATATGATATGTAACATTTTCAAAGTAATCACCACATGAGGATTATAAAATGTAGTGAAAATAGAAACCTTAAAACAGTCCATGCATGATGGTCGTAAAGCATAGTAAAATGGCAACTCGATTTCCTTTTACCTAATATAACAAAAAGAACATATGACAGAAAAACAAATCTATTACAAAATAGGCTTGGAAGTTATACATTTAGACTTTCTTTCTTATGCAATCTAGTTCCTTATTGTTCTTTTATTCAATAATTAATTTTACTGGGAATTAATTTTCGGGCGTTGGGTTGGGAGAAATTAGCAAGCCCTTTCTATACTCGTATTGCCCCTTTCTGGCTACAACAGGCTGAGCGTTTTTGGGACACGTCACATCTAGATACCTCCATATATCCTCCAAATGGACCATTCACATCTTATGCTCACATAAACGAAAACCCTCTCCATCAAATTTCTCAATTACTTGTTCACTTGTTGTAATAGAAATCATCACTATCATTCCCAAGAACTCCTTCAACTAGTGAATCGTACACCCACGAAAGTCACCAATGACAAATATAACAATGAGGGACTACTATTCCCGGTTTTAAACAACCAAACACATGCAACTCTGTGTTTCCCCCAATAATTTTCACTATATAATATTGTTTTCCTACAAAAGGTTTGGTATAAGGGGCCTAATTATTGTCAACCAATCCAACAACAATCTGAATTGACTAATGTGGGAGCTAATGATTTCCCCTTCAAACATATCCATTATGAATTGGAGGTTGCATTTTTTCCATACGCATCAATGTTTCCTATGCTTCCTATAAAGTTTATGCATCAACCACTTCAAGCAGCTACAGTCCTTAAGGATAAGGACTATGGTGTCCACCTTTTCTAATATTTTATTACCCCTTTCTGGCTACAACTAGATGAGCAGGTTTGGGACATGTTCCATCTATATACCTTCATAGCTATTCCAAGAGGCCTATTCACATCGTATCCTTTCACAAACTGAAGCCCTCCTTAAAAATTTTCAATTACTTTATGGCTTGCTGTAATGGAAGTCATCGCTACTATTCCCAAGAAATCCTTCAACTACGGAACAACGGACTGGCCAAATTCACCAATGACAATCTAATAATGAGGTACTACTATGCCCATGTTAAAAAAATCAAACACATACAACTCTGCCTGTCTACTAATGATTTTCACTATATCAATTTTTTCCTACAAAAAGTTTGATTTATCACAATTTTTTCAACAATATTTTTCTCTTTTACATCTTCCTCGTACACAACTTCTCCATCAAATTAATTTTGTTACTATTCAACTCACAACTTCTAGAATTATCAAACTCCTCTTTCATAAGATTTCAGAAAATTACTTCCTCCTAGTAATGTTTTTGGTGTTTGTGCGGGTTTTCTTATAGGATTGTTATGACACACACACACAGACATACATTAAATTGTCCCTTTAAATATGACTGGGAAACACACAAACTTATTTTACCACATATTTGTTTACTCACTATAAAAATCACTATGGAAGGGTTTAAAATCCAACCCCAATATGAGAGTGAAATCTTCTTGCACTTGGGTTTCATCTTGTGCACTTTCGTGTCAATGTTATCTTAGGGCTATGCTCTTTTCTAGCAATCCGTTGGGATATATTTCATTTTCCCAAAAGAACTTCTTTGGGATGCATTTTTCTTTCTCAATTGATCTTTTCCCATGGATTCCGCTTTCCATTCAATTGTGACTTTATTGTTTATTTTTTCTTTCTTCATATTGTGTCATGTCTCTCAGATCTCTTCTTCCCTCATTGTTCTATCTATTTTCCTTCATTGAATTTACAAAGGAATGAAAACATTCATTGCAACACATAGGAATTAGTTGGATATTGTATATATTGGTTCAAATGGGAACATGATATTCTTTAGTAGGGATACACTCTATCCATAATCCTCTAATCCATAGGATGCTAGAATTGAGTGTGGTGAAACTCTTGCGATATCCTTCAGTTGATAATCTCCTGAGTAGATAATCAAATCACCATATACACTTGAAGTTAGGATTGTGACTGAAACAAAGGTAGAATTTTGTTTCAGACAAAAAAAAAATTCAATGACATATTCAAGTATAGTTAACCCTAAATAACATAAACGTAGGCTATGGCATATATCTTCACAAAATTTAATTTGAAATAAAATGAAACATATCCATCAACAATGATTTTTAAAAGAGACTTCTTTGGGTTGATCAAATGTGAATAAAAATGTTAATAGCATAAACTTACAACTCATTAAAATAGAGTTCTTAAATTTCAGAAGTCGGATGTCTAGGATGCACAACAAAGCATCAATTTCTTAGATAGATCATATTGTCAATCAAGTTGTCGATAAATTCATCATCAGTTAATGATGCTCATTCGATATGGGTCATAGATAATATGAGATTATATTGTAAATGTTGGACAAATGACCACAAATTAGGTCATTAAAGAAAAACACTAACATTGACATAAGATACAATGCAACAATGCAACAGGAACGCCTTTATAAATGAACAATTTTCAAATAAAGAGAAACTAGTTGTAGATGAATATTTCACAAGGCACCATTCTTGCTAAGGTTTTGCAAATGGGGTAGCAGGCCAAATGGACTTGAATATAGGGAAAATATCCATGGTTTGATGCACTTGAACCATCGTAGTCTTGGTATGGGTGACCTTCTCAAGAAGTCATGGTTATCAGTGCAAGTCTTGCAAGTGACAATTGATGCTATGGGATTGACTTCTTTGGTTTCAATTTCATTTCTTCACCCTTTCAATAATCACTTGATGCAACAAGTGTTGAATGGACTAATCAATATTGTGAGAATTTGGTCAATAGTTAATGAAGCTCATGGGATGTTTTTCATAGATAAACAACTTTGAATACAAAGTTAATCCAAAAAATGATATTGTATAATGTTGGAATTCAGAATCCAACCACATACTTAACCATAAGTTTGTTAACACAATTCCTTTTCTACTAATATTGGAGTCAAAGTTGAATATGAAGAATTAGAATTTGAAGTCATAGATTTAAATTTGTAGTTTTTTCTTGTTCAAATATCAAGAATATATGGGTGTTTTGGAATGTTCCACATGCTTGTTTCTTCTTTTTTGAACCAGAAACAAGATTTTTTTTTCCAAGTAAATTATTTCGGGGGAAACCCGTGGGCTCTTCCCCTCATTTAAAGGATGGTATCTAGGGTAAACCCTAGATTCTATAGGGCACAAGGCCAAGTCAGCAACAAAGCTCGAAGCCATTACAACAATATACTCATTATGATCCTAACATATTACTTATGGGAATAGAACTTGGGTGGGGATGATAAAGCTCCATCCCACAACCACTTGGACACGCTAGACCCAATTGACCAGAAATGACAGTATATATTACATGAACAAAAAATTACATTGTTACATTGTCACATTGTCATTTTTATCAATGTTAGATATATCCTCTCCCCTATCGGTATACCTAAACTCTAAGCCATGCATATTTCCAATACAACATTATGGACTACCTTACTAGTACTTGCGATACTCAATATTATCCCACACCATGTCTATTTTCTTTTTCAGGTAGGCTATCATATCCTTGTCTTTGTGCAGTAAGGTTTTCCTGAATTTGTTGAATGCATGATTTCATTGTCTTGAATTTCCTCTTTGTTATTTGGTGATTGATGGTTAGGATGGAAAATTTGATTCTTCTCATATTTGACAACTTTAAACTAGACATACATAGAGAATAATTGAGTGCACAACTGATAGAATAAATAGAGATTAAAAGGAGAAAACTACAATACAGGATAATGGAATTTCATCCTGATAGGAAAGTATTAGAATAGCTAACTATAGCGGCACATATGAGATCATTGCATTTGCTAATATCATTTTATTTGGAAGTTTGTCCACCTATATGCTTGGTCTCCCTGTTATGTGCATAAATTTTAAAATTGCAAAACACTGCCTTAGGAGATTGGTCTAATGGATTGTGCTCTAAAGATTGATGGAAATTAGAATGGAACAGGTATCCATTATCCCTACAATAAATGTTAAGACCCTAATACAGTAAATTTTTGATATTGTGGAACACATGTTAAATTATGGTGCTAAGTTTATAAGTTCAAGATCAATCACTCTGTCATCAATAAACAATTTCGAAGGCTAAGATCCCAAAGAAAGAAAATGTGTAAGTACTAAGTATGTTCCCAAGTTGGTACTAAGTGGGTGCTTGAATATTCCTTTCTCCACACCTAAAATAAAAGGAGAGAAAAGAGAGAGAGAAAATTGTAGTGTTAGCCTGCATAGATAAATACTCAAGTAGCTCTACATATTTGATGACAAAGTCTAGCATCAGTTGCACAATGGGCAATCCTTGTGTTTGTAGGGAAACCTCTATAACAATCCAAACCTACCATTGAGTCCATTCCCTAGTGATGAACATAAAATTACCATGATATCCCCTATATACAGAAAATTATCTTATCTATGATTTCATTCCTTCATCTGCATCCTTGGGATTGAGATGGCTATACTTATTTGGTGACCTATAAACCACCTTGGAAATTCCAATATTTGGCTCACCATAACATTTCTTAAACTTACTATTGATACAATGATTTCTTCCTATGATCTATATATGTAGGATTAACCATAAGTTCTAGAAATTGACTCTAGGGAAAGTGGGGAAGACGTTAGTGGTAGTTTGAGTTCCTAGGAATGAAATTTAAGTGTCATGTTTCCAATATGGGCACCGTTATCACGAAAAATGGTAGACAAACACATATTTTATAGCTATACTTCCACATGAGATTGTTTTAGGTGAAATAATGACCCGGTTTCCATGGTATAATTGACCAATGGTAATGTTGTTGAGTGGATCATGGGAATATTCCCTAACACATTATTTTCTAGGTTGTAACTGCATCCACCTGTTGCATATCAGTGAGTTTTTGGTTGTATTTTGCACTATATATATATTTGTTAACTTGCATTTTTGAAATTCATGTGTATGTTGTGCATGTGCTTGATCTCATAGAAGACGACAACAAGTGGAAGTGATTTCCATCCTTTTCCTTGTGAATCAACAAAGACAAATGTTTGTATATCTCTTCCTCCAATAATTGTAGTTATATTATATGGATGTGAAGCATGTTGGATTCCTCGATAGAAACACATGTATTTTATTGTAGATGCTTAGTGGTATGAATGGATCTGGAAACATTGGTAATGCAAACATGTTATCAGGCCTCTAATCTAAAACATAAATATATTTAATGTAGAAAAGGAGTCCCCATCTTATGTTGAGAAGGAGATCTAGTGAGATCCCGATGTTCTTCCTATAAAATATCTAGACCAGTGTGTCGAGTGAATATATGAGAGTGAGAATCTAGTTGTGGGACCAGTATATATTGATGTTAAAGATCAAAATGGGATACTAGATGTGTTGATTAGTGCCCCATGATAGAGAAAATTAGACAAAAAAATATGGAAGTGGTTGTCACTATGCCTTTATCAGTAGTAAGAGGGTGTTGTTCAAAGGGAACAATTATGGTTGTTCCTTAATCTTCCTCCCCTGATCATATAGATCCAACAAACAAACAAAAACATTGATGAGTACAAAAAAATGGACAAGATAAATGATGCTACATATAGAGTGGTCCTTAAAACTATGGACAAGAAAACCGGGGAGGTTGAAAATGAAGTAATGAGAAATGATAGTGTATTAGGTGAAGTGATTCCTCCAAATCAAAATATTGATATGTAGAATTGTTATTCTTTGGCACTTGGAGTAGAGCCCCATTCAAATTCTCACCCTCAAGGATCTCACACACTTCTATTGAAAAAGGCACACTTACAGCTCCTAAGGAAATGGTATTATTATGACACATAAAAAATTGATGGAACTTGATATATGATGTTGATCATGCATGATGGGATTCTTAAATGGAACTATACATTCAATGATGGTTTCTTTGATGTGCATTATATGATTACGGTGACTAATTTGATTGATTTTAGGGTTTGATTTTGATGAAGAATAAAGTGTGTAATACATAGATTTTTTTAAAGAATTTATACTTCCAACATAAAAGCTTCTGTGCAATTGAAACCTTATATTGTTTGCTCAAATATTTTCTCTAATAGTGTAGAAATTGTTTTCAAATTTACATTACAATGCATAACATAAAGAAAACAATTGGATGAATTTAACTCTGTAACTGAATAATACCATGAGAAAATTTCAATTTATAGCATCTGAACTTGCTTCCTCACATTTTCCACACATCATCACATTGTAATCTATTGCGTTCCTTTAGACTTATTCTATTTTCAGTTATGCACTTCATTTTCTACAGATTTGGATATTCAAAGTTCATTTTCTTGTTTATTTTTGGTTAAAAATTTGGAAATGTGTAGGTAAAATTTGCGTGGATATTTAGCATGGATTTCATTTTTCTATTTTTCTATTTAGTTAAATTTTCAATTAATAATTCTCTCTAATTTATTATATCTATTGATTGGATGTATTTTTTAAAATACAATGGCACTCTATCTCAAAGATTGAGCTTGTACCTCATCTTGTTCTTTTTTTAGTTTAAGGGTCAATTTGTATAGAGATCTAGCTTGAATTCACAATTCAATTTCCTATTTTCTGGTTTAAGAATATAATTTTGAAATAATTCTTCCAAATTCGTTGGGAGATCCAGTTTGGAATTTCTCTTTTTAAAATTTAACTCATGAGTCAAGTGTTTTTTTGTCAAGGGGCTTAACCTATGTAACTAGTGAGAGATGGAATTTTTTTGGTTATCTAGGTTTCTATGCAAATTTGAATTCCAGAAAGAATTCCAGGTCGAATTTTTGCAAATTTGGATTTCCTCAATGATACATTGATTCAGTCAAAATGAATTCCTAGTCAAATTTTCGTATAGGAGGGTTGCAGGAGGATTCAATTTGGAAGAAATATGTTACCATGGCTTGGACATGTTGTTCTCTTATCCCACTCCATAGATCCATATTTGAGATAGATCTATACCAGTTAAAAAGTAAAAACCAAGTGACCAGAATGCCAAGAGATTACAGGGACTTGGATATGACCTTGGGACCATGATTTGAATTGAGGAAAGAAAAGTGGGATAAAAGATAGGAAACATTTTTTAAGAGATTACTCCTTTTTCAAGCTACACCCAATTGCTTGGAAAGGGTCTTAAGTAGGACTAGCCTGTAGGAGACATTTGGTAGGCCTGTTTTGAAAATTAAAGAATATCATTTTATGATTTTCCCATTTTCTAATAATCTATGTATCATTCTTCATTCATATATATATATTTTAAATGGTGGCAAATGTTTCTTGTATTATAATGTAAAATAAAATATTTATATCAAATATTATATCAGATGATGACTTCCTACCCTACCCAACATCATACAATGAGAGGCAACATGTTAGAATTAGCACCAACCACTAGTGAGTCAGCATCTAAGATGAAAATATATTCTCAAACTCTCAAATGTGGAAGGAATCTTTTAAAAGAAGAAGCAACTTTTAGCTATTGATGTTCTCTAGAGTTTTTGTCACTTCTAGAACATAATTATCCACATGTTCCTGGGATCATAAAATAAAAAAATTAAAATCAACATAGATCCATATTAAGCCAGATCTATTAAGCACAAAGAGGGATCCAATTTCTTGAGAGATGAAATAAAAAATTTACACTCGATAAATTGGATCCCCTCGGTGCTTGATAAATCCTAGGATGGATCTCTAGTGACTAGCAAAGTTACCAAACTCACTAGTCCCTTCAACCCAATTTTTTCGTTTATGGAAACAACCTAATATGTTTTTATCAGTGAAAGGGTTGAAATTCTTTGAGACATGGTGGGGACTCAAGTAGAGTCTACAGAAAGAACATGATGAGAATCCAACCAAAACTAGTACAATGATCACATAGAAACAACCAACTCATTTTGTCTAGAGAATCAATAATTTGACTCATGACTGTGCAAAACTTGGAGTAGGCTCAACAAATTAAAGTATAGTTTATTTTAAAAATTTATAGTTTTTTCATTGCTATACAGAGAAGCATCACGATATATATTAAGCTACCTCTCTTAAACTATTTCAGTCTAAAATCTCTTTGCAATTAATTTAAATGGATAGCAGAAAGCACCAATGTAGCATTCATGGGTCCTATGCTTGATTCAGTTATGAAAAGAAGGGTACCCAGGCTTTGATGAACTTATAAAAAATAAGGGTACTAGGTTTTGATGACCTTGTAAAAATGCAGGGTATCTAGATTTTGATAACCTTATAAGGCCAACATCATGAATCTTGGTTCGATGGGCCTATTATTGTCCTCTTTGCAAAAATTTTGAGGTAAGATTCTCTTAGTAAAATGAATCGGGTATGGATTCGAAACATTGACACTCTATTATTGCAATTGTGTTAAATCTGAATTCTACTAATAACAACTCAACCCATATAAATCTCAGAACTAAAAATAAATATTTTAGTTAGAATGCATACAAGATGAGGTTGATTTTGGTTATAATGAATCCCATATGAGGTTATGGAATCATGTTGAATGCAGTTTGATTCGGACTTATACTAGTACAAAATTAGTCCTAATAACTTCTTGATAATTAGATGCCCAAAACTTGTCGAAGTGAAAAGTTCCATCTCAACTGTAGCTTTGCCATACCAACATACACATAAATGGTTGCTTGGCTAGGTCACACAATTGTTTATTATTGTGGTGAAGGTGGCTTTGTTAAACATTAGTTTCTATGGAAAAGATACATGGGAAAAGTGTCTTTCATATATATAATCCAATGCTCAAAATTATGTCTTATGAGATATTTCACATCAAGAATTTTATTGGAGGTCCTAGCAGGTACAAAAAGTCTTTCCTAAGCTCTGAACCATTGTATCTATTATAGCCAAATAGCCAAACTCATTGGGCCTTTTTATTGTAGGAGAAATGGTATTGACAAATCCAAAATAAACTCGTATACAACAAGAGAAAAATGTACTAAGCTAAACCACAAGTTACACATCTTCAAGCCTGTAAAAGTACTTAATCATGGTTTGAAAAATTATTTGTGATATGATAATGGATTTCCCTTCCACATACATACAATTGAGCCAAAGGGCCAAGGCGAGGGCAAGAAAATTAGCACAAGTTACACATCTTCAAGCCTGTAAAAGTCCTTAATCATGGCTTGACAAATTAATTGTGATATAATAATGGCTTTTCCTTCTACATACATACAATTGAGCCAAAGGGTCAAGGCGAGGCCAAGAATTTTTTTTAGTGCTAATGAGATCCAGTGCGTCACTAAAATGAGTGACCAATATTAGCTTTCAAATTTACACAAGGAGTTGCAAGGAATTTTACATGGAATCCACTCAATTTCAGGACCTTCAGCCAATATGCAAAGTGATTGAAATTAAACATAGCTAAGTAGTGGCATTGGCTCACAACAGTACACCACACATAAAACAATGAACCTTCACAAAAGAAAATATAGTAAGAAAAATTATGACGCTCAGAGAAGTTGTTGTAAATCAATCAAAACTTAAACAACTATAATTCCCATACAAATAATCTTCCATGGTTTTGCTCTGATGTAAAATATATACACTTTGATCTGGACTATTGTTTGATACCACATCATCATCAACTACAAGCATTGCAAGTGTTAGGTGAGTTTGGATGTCACTAGTACCAGAGTTTGATCCATACTCATCCTCAACCAAGTCATCTATGTCCTTGGACATTTCCAATTGCCTCTTGGTCCAATAAGGTAGGTCATCTCCTTCTCCTCGCAGTAGTTTAAAAATATGGAATAATAAATCATATACAAACAATGAGGAAGAATAAGTTCGATTCCTTACATGAACATTTGTATATTTTTCTATAACCCACCATCAACATTCAAGGTTGATTTAAAAAGAAATGATGATTCTACAAACTAAACTACTGAACAAATGTTTAGAAATACCACCCTGAACAAAACACCCTTAGCCCTAGGTCAGGAGGCTATCAGCTCGTTATTTCCTGTGTTTACCTTAATTATGTGTGAAAACCATTATAGCACTGAGTCACAAGAAAGAAAAAGTCAGTAACACACCAAATTTGACATATAAACATAAACATATATATGCAACTAAAAAGAATAAGAGTAATTACTTGACGCATTCTGCCGAAACTGAGATCCCTGCCTTAGACAAAATGTTGCAACGATGGCCATTCTCTTCATCTCACTTGTGTCATAAATATCTTCTAAAAGTGGATCTACAAGTTCTTGTAGAGAGCCAACTTCCAGTAATGACCTTACCTAAATTTTGAATTTTACAAGAGATTAAGATTCTAAACCAAGATAAAGAAACAAAAAGAATCCAAAACTGTCTAATCAAAATGAGAAAATGCTCTAGATCCCTATCAACATAACCACGCTCTCTTGCCCCTTAGGATTCCTGCTATTGATGGGTTTTCTTCTAGTTATTAGCTATGGAATAACTAATCTAAACAAATATACGTTTGTCTTCAATTTAACCTTGTCATATATGAAATATTCTAGAGCCAAATACCTGAGAGATAGTATCATCTAATTTTATGAAATGTACTGGCATGATTTCAAATTAGCTGGTGTGCATAAAAAAGTCAAAAATACCAGTATACCACAACGCTTTCTGTGGAATTAGGGAAATTTTGTGCTCTTTTTCACTCCAATTTGATCTAAACCATCGTGCTCTCGCAGTTTCGCACCATTGTCAGAGAAATGGAAAATGGAATTCAAACCGACAACTTTGAAATATTTATGAAAGCGGTGGATTCCATCCGGTTAAAGAAGCTTGGATGCCGTCTATGCAAATTTGAATTCTAGAAAGAATTGCAAGTCAAATTTCTCGAGATTTAGATTTGCTCAATGATACATTGATTTAGTCAAAATTAATTCTTAGTAAAATTTTTTTGGTACATTTTTATACAGGAGGGTTGCAGGAGGATTTTATTTGGTAGAACTCTATTACCATAGTTTCTACCTATTGTTTTCTTATCTTTTTCCATACTTATTAGATATGGATTTAAGATGAATATATACTAGTTAAAAAGTAAAAACCAAATAAGCAAAATGTAAAGAGATTATAAGAACTTGGATATAACCTTAGTGAACCATGATTTTGACTAAAGAAATAAAAGTGAGATATTACCATAGTTTCTACCTATTGTTTTATTATCTTTTTCCATACTTATTAGATATGGATTTAAGATGAATATATACTAATTAAAAAGTAAAAACCAAATAACCAAA
Source organism: Larix kaempferi (assembly GCA_027924585.1). NCBI lineage: Eukaryota > Viridiplantae > Streptophyta > Pinopsida > Pinales > Pinaceae > Larix > Larix kaempferi. The sequence goes on along the minus strand of BSBM01000055.1, from coordinate 10,640,998 downwards.
ATGTAAAGAGATTATAAGAACTTGGATATAACCTTGCGTGAACCATGATTTGGACTAAGGAAAGAAAAGTGGGATAAAAGAGAGGAATTTTTTTTTTAAGAAATATTACTATTTTGTCAAGCTACACTCAATTGATTGAAAACGGTCTTAAGTAGGACCAGCGTGTAGGAGACATTTTGGTAGGCATGCTTCTTTGATAATATAAGTAAATTAGAAGTTTGATATCTATTTATTCTTCTCTAAGAGAGGACTCCAATGACATAAATATTCTTGCACCATTTTCTATGCCTATATAAAGTTTTTGTTTTTGTAGTTTTATGCACTTTCAATGTGTAGAAGTTATTCCTGAGCTTATTTGGATGTATTTTGGTGTTCAACCACGAAAAAACTTGGACCATAAAGTTTCTCAGATGTGTTCTCTTTTGAGAAATATATCTAATGATTCTAAGATAGCCAGAAATGAACACTTGAACTGTCTGATGCACCTTTCAAAAATTGGTGACTTAATTGATACTTGCACTACCGATGTGTAAAAGATTGGTCAAGAGAGAATTGGATATATTTAAGAATCCATCTTGTAACAAGTCTATACAAGAGGATCCTACATATTTTCTACTCTTAATGAGCAATCAACAACCCTAGGTTTTCCCAAAATGAACAACAGATCTATTTGCCACACTTTCTAGAAGTTCATGATAGTCTTCAATGTTTTTCCTAGTGGAAAAATGGGTTGGAGGACAACTTTTGCAACTTGTAGAATAAAATTGATAAAGAACCAACAAAAACTATGAATTATGTTGATAGCATTCAAGATGTTGAATGCTTTGACAACTTTTGCTCAATTAGATAAATGCTCCTAGGAACTTCTATAATTTCTACAAATTGGCAATTTCCTCCTTTTGTGCCTTGTGCCCATTTAGGTATAAGGAGGCATATTTTTCTATCTTTTAAATGAATTGATTTGGAAAATTCCAAAGTTGAAAGTCGTATGGAATCCTATTGAGAATCTTTCTTCGTAGAATCAATTTTTCCAGTTTCACTGTTTTGGGGGCAATTTTCCTCAAAATATTATTTTCAACTTATTAGTATATTAGAGTTTTATGGACATCATGCAGAAGCTAGAGTACTTCAGATGGAAAGTTTAATTGCACATATATTTTCTTCACTGTATTTTTCAAGAGCATATCCTGTTTATATTCATTGAAGTTAATTTATAAATGTGTTCAAACATGGCATCAACCCATTAGAATTTATAGGCACATTGATCTTGTAATGTATTGAAAAACCAGCTGAAAATATCAATAAGAAACTTGTCAATGCAAAATATACCTATTAAAATATTTGTGAAATAATTCAAAAGATGTAATTATCTCTTCTTCTTTCAATAATTCATCCATAAATCTATTAGTATAATTTTATTGTGAGAATCTGCAACAACATGGATTCCAACATTGTCATGCTTGTATTTATCCTTAATAAAACAATTGTTTTCTAATTCCTATAGTATTCTTCATTACCATTATTTCCTTTAAAAGAAATTATTTCTAAGATTGGTGGTTAGTGAGATAGAAAAATGAATATACCATTGACAAGTTTTCAGCTAGGAGCACCAACATAAGAACTCTTGAAAGACACAGACAGTCTGTTAGGAAGAAAATAGTAAAACCCCAAATGAAGAAGTGATATGTTTAGATGATGCATAGTTTTAAGCAAGATCATGACTATGGTCACCTTTTTTAAAATATGTGGTTAGATTTGTGGTGAAGGACCCCAGCCTATTATTTAAGAATGTAATCTACCAAAGGTGTATGGGAAAGATGCAGTGAGTTGACAAGACCAGTCATTAAAAGATTGGCATGTTATAAAGGTTTTTTCTTTTGGCATGTTTTCCCATTTGAGGAATTTAGTATCTTTAGCCTCCCAAGGGATGCTATATTTCTCATTTTAGTGATCATATGTATTTTAGGAAACAGAAAATCAAGTCATCATTTTTCCTTTCTAGTGGAAAGGGAAACTACTTGTAAATGTTTCAGTTCATTTCTACAATGGATGGTTCTAAATCTATGTTACTAGATCTGTGATCCTTATGTGTAGGATCCTTGGATCCTCAGATCTGATTTCTATTTGCTAGGATTTTGCCAGGATCCTTTATGGAAGTAGAACCCTTGGAGAAAGAAACGAACATGATCCCATGGAAAATGAAGTGGAATCTATAATTTTTAAATGGATCCCAAAACTTCCAGTGCTTTATTGACCCATCAATGCTTATACTGAAATGGTATTCAAAATTATCAATTATTAATGATGGTTATAATTTATCATGTTATCTGTTATAATTTATGGTGCATGGATGGCTAATAGTAATATGCATGAGATATCTCTTTTTAGTTATAACTTATAGTTCTACTATTATGATTCATGAATGGGTTTGATTCTTAAACTCTATTTTTTTTGTAAATTAGAATTTTTTAATATTTTGTGTACTTTCCATTTCACTGATATATTTGTATCCCGGCTTTTTAAAAATCTAGTGGATCCATATCCACATTCGAATCTCTACCGAAATCCTGGTAACTTAGTTGCAATTAAATGAGAGCCACTCGCAATTGTTATAATAGACGACTGTTAGGAATGAAGAATCTCTATGCTATCTTTCTATTATAATCTCTCACCTTATATCATGCATTAATTATATCATTTTGATGCCAATTCTGAGGACTAGATTTTAACCAGCATATATAATCATGAATAATATACATGTATATTTTATTTCCTAGGCTGTAAAGGAAGCTATTTTATTTTATTGAGTATTCTGGCAAGAAAATTATTCATATCAGAGTGTTTCTATCCTCTATGATGCTTCTAGTTTGTTAGATATCGTGAAAGGTGAGCCTCATATAAGTTGGTAGAGGCAAGAGAGAATTTGTTGGGATATACACATGCTTCGCAGTTCACATGGTATGCATATACCATACTGTAAATGTTACAGGATTTGACGGGGTTCCCTTTTCAAAATTCATTTTACTTATTTATTGAAGCATTTTCATTAAATGTTTACATGCGGTGCTCTATTGTTTCCCCTTTTCTGTGTAATATTTGAAATTAAGAAATTACGAATGTCTAAAAATCATATATTGGCTATAAAACTAATTCTAAGGTGCACTCAAAATTGGTGTTAATGCAGGTTGGTTGGGATGAATCGAGAGCAAGTGAGAAGCAGCCACAAGTATCTTTGTTAGAGATTGAACCTTTGACCACTTTTCTCATGTACCCATCACCCTATCTGCTAGGACTAAAATGATCATGGCCATAGATGCATGGACTAACTTCTCTTTATGGTATAGAATTTTTAAATCCGAAGCGCATTACATGTACTTTCAGTTTTTTTATGAATATGTTATTACATTTTATGTCTCGTTCTTTAGTAGTATGGCTACTAAATTTTACTGTATTCGATCCTATATTATGAAGTCCATTTTCTGAGTATATTAGTTGTCTCTTATATACGTGTGGTATGCATTGTTGGATTAATTGCCAATTTGTGTCTCGTAGTGCAAGTTCACTTTTCCTTGCACTTAGATTATTTGACATTTTATTTTCCATTAGTTTTTTTTTAACTCGTTTTCAGAATTATCTAGGAGCTTCTTTGGCACTCCCACGTTTTATTCACAGTGAATGTATCTTTTAGTGCCATTAACCTAATTTTGTGGTTATCCATTGGACATTAATAAAATTATCTTTTATTATCTTATAGAGGCCTTGGAGTCATATTTCTTATCCTGCAACCTTTAGAAAAACTATTGATGGATGACTAATGAAAATTTTCCTATTATATTACATTTTTGAGGTGTCCCTCCTTGGGGATAGTTATGAAACATCCCTATTTAGTTGGGAATCTGATTGGGTATTTTGAGAACTTTCTCATTGATCCTTGTGAGTGCTTCACCACAGTTGGGATTGTTCCTAGATTTTCCTAGCATGTTGAGAAGTAGTTGAATGTTTTGTCATATTTTCCATGTTGAGGTTTTTCCAGACACTCTTCAACTGACATTGATGTTAGGGCATTTCAAGCCAATGATATGAGTCCTAATTTTGATTCTCAGTATTTTTTTTCAATACACTCTCAACCATCAAGCAATAAATCAATAATTATAGGAAATGTACATTGGCTTGTTTGGTTGTGGAGTGGGTGTTAATGTGAATAGGGTATCGAGTCCCAAAATCAACCCCTTGTCTCTGTTGGTTGGAATATCAATATGTTTAGTAGCATTGTAGACATGGCCCTATCCTTTTTAGGTGTCAACCTAAGCTGATCCATTCAATTAATGTCCAACCTCGTTAAAAATAGAATATGACGTCCATGAACACCATTCAAAATTCTTGTGGAAAAAACACATCTTTAGAATATGCTACTAGATTATGAGGGAAAGAAGAAATATTTGATTAAGAATATTGGGAAAATTTGAGTACATTTTCTTTTTGATATTATTTGTTGACCTTTTTAAAAGGTGTTATTCAAGTTGTTCTTATGTTTTAACAGGATTTGATTAGAAGGGTTCATTTATTATATGACATCCATGAACACCATTTGAGATTCTTGTGGCACAAACATAGCTAAAGCAGTTGCTACTAGATTGTGAGGGCATGAAGAAAGATTGGATTAAGAATATTGGGAAAATTTGAGTACATTTTTTTTTATATCTTTTGTTGAACTTTGTAAAAGGTGTTAGTCAAGTTGTTATAATTTTTTAAGAGGCCTTGATTAGAAGGTGTCATTTATTATTACTAGGCTCCATGTCTTTAGCATGTTTTTAGATACCTTATAATAGGGCCTTGAGTACTAAAAGGACTTGTTGATGAGTTTGTTGGAATGACTGAGTTTAAAGAGATTGTCTTGATGCTTCGAATCATCAATTCATGACCCATCTTAAGTGATTATGAGAATTTCCTTGAAGATGGATCACAATTCATGATCTGAAATGACAACATCATAACTTCAAACAGTCATTTCAGAAAACTCATAAAAAAATGTCTTAAATTATGGAAGCTAGAATAATTAATTTTATTTATTTATTTATTTTCAGATTAGATACCAAGGTTTACTATATTACAAGGGTTTGTTAAGGAATTTAATTTTGTATGTCATTCTATTAGGCTACTTTTTTGTCTTGGCATATATATATGTGTGCACGTTTTGATAATTTCAATATATATATATATATATATTTGTTCCTTGGGAGCTTTTAGGAAACTTACAACTATCCTATACCCCTGTTCTTGCATCCCCCCTGCCCCCTATTCTAGATACTTGTGCAGAATCTAGGTCTTTTTAGAATTTCCATTGTCTAGTATGGAATTATCTGGGATGTTATCATCTAAGCTACTTGAAATGGGAACATGGATACAAGTTTTTGAAACACCACCTTCAAAATTGAGAGAGAGAGAGAGAGAGATCCGAGTGTGTTTCAACGCTTTTCTATCTGAATCAATTTTTTTATATGCTTGCCCCCATATCTTGCATCCATTTAATAGCATTGGTGTTATGAGTGACTAAAAGATCAAGTGTAGCAATCCCCAATCCCAAAGATACACTCTGCAATTCCATATCTCTCTTGTCATGTAATTGTTATGGTGTAGGAAGCTACCTTATATCCACTTTGTAGTGTCTTCCTTGTGCATGCATCCCAATTCAACTGTTTATTGAATGTTTTTATTGGGATCTATAGTTCAAGGTGATTTTGAGGGCTCATTCTTGAAGTTGATTTGAGCAAGGTTTGATATCTTTTTTAGCGAAAATAACACCACCTTGGTATTTCCCATGTTGAATTACATACTTACTTCCATGCAAAAAGTATCTACTGACAATAGTTGTTATTGTGGGTTACATAATGTCTTGGATATTAGAATGACATCATACATGTATCATAGGATCTTTATTACAATTCCTACTCTATTTACTTCGTTTCATCTCTTATTGATCCAATATTCTAATTTATCTATATAAATTATGAATAGTGTGGAAAGAGGTGGCAACCCCATTTCACTATTACATTGTTGTATAATATTTCTGAGAGTGCTCAAGTTTTGATCTAGTGTTGAACTACTCATACGACATGTGTACCACTGCTCTACACTTGTCTAGAACCCCCATTTCCATAATCCTTTTACATGGTTTCACCCTTAGTAATGTTTCAAAGAATTTTTTGAAGTCCACAAAAAAACACCACCATTCCTCATCCTTGGTGTCCCATGTATTCTCTATCATGTGCCTTAAAATAGGTGACCTAATGATAGAGCGTTGTGGATGGAATCCTACATGCCCATTGTCTCTTTTTTCTATCTCCTATGTCCACTTTTTGATTTTTCTTTCCATGATTCCCCCAACCAATTTTGCGAATATTGGGCTAATCATTATAGTTTGGTAATTCCTTGGGCCATTCTTTTACCTTCCTTTGAAGATGGAAGGATGAGGTTGTTTGGCCTAGTTTCATGGAATCCTTCCAAGATCATTTGATTTAATAATGTTGGTATGTGCTCGTTAATAAATTCCTCCCCCCATTTCAAGTGTTATGCTTGGATTCCATTGATGTTTTGTTCCTTACCTGATGTTATCCTTTTAATGCCCTCTTACACATCCTCTTTTGTAAAAACCATTTATTCTATGAGTTAGATGTTCATAAAAAAAATAGTCTTTATTAGTTGTGTTGTTGGATCCACCACCCATCTGGGTAGGATCTGTAGATTCAAATCCTCCAGGATCCACCTAGGATTTGTATGGTAGCGTATCCCCTAGAGAAGGAAATGGATATAGTGGAAAATAAAATGGATCTTGAAAATTCCAGTGCTTTTTTGACCCGTCGATCCCCCCCCCCCAGAATGATTTTTTAATTTGAAAACTTCTAAAACTCTAACCTCCTAAAGGCTAAAACCATAAATCTCATTCCAATTCAATGTGTGCTCTATCCGTGTGTCAATGTATGGTCTCGGTGCCAGATCTATCAAGGTATTCTTTCAAGGTTTGATCTATAATTATGATCAAGGTATGATTTATCCTTATGTTCATGTGTTTTTATCTTCTGATTGTGTGGGACACATGTGGCCTCTCTTGAATTGTTCAAGTAGGTGTTTCATTGCATATAACTAAGTTTTGTTTATTTCACATGTGAATATTTTCGTCTCTCAAGTGTGTAATTTATGTCTATATTTGTTGAGCTCCTTTTCCACAAGTTCTCCTGCTCTGCTAGCCATAATGTGTGTTTGTATTTTGTGTAGCTTGTCATTTGTAGGTTTTTTGGTCACCTTGTAAATTATCCAACCAGCATTATGTCTTTATTTTCCCTTGAGGTGTTTTATGTCATTCATCAAGACACCACCGATTTATAAAATGTTGATTAAAAAAAAATAGTTTTACAAAGATTTCCTTCCCATATATTGAGAAAACAAAAAGATAAATTGCATGTCCAAAGAAAAGGAGCATGTGAAATATTCAATCTCTAGTCATGGGACTTATCAAGAATGGATCACAATCGCAAAGGAGGAGTAAAGATGCCTTTGATAATGATTTTTCTCTTGAATTTTCTCTCATAAGACATGGGTTATAGAAGCATTTGGTAAATCCTCAAAAAGAGATAAAGTCTCATCCAAAGGATCTTGTAAATGGATAGTTGTCAGCTGGTACTTCCATGTTATATAATTTACAACAATATGAGATTATCCAAAGATGTCAAGAGGGGTTATACCCTTTTCCAAATGAAAATTCAAGACTAACAACAAATCCCAAAGTTGTGCAAAATTTTTCTATCTTCTACCAACACCATCTTTGAAGATGAAATAGTGTTCTTCAGATGCCTATATAATGCTACCAACACCAAAGATAAGAGACTTTCCTTGAGAACCTTCATAAAAAAAGTCATCGGTAAATATACAGGTGACTTCATTAAGGTCCCAATCCTTATGCTAGTTAACAATTGACTATGCCATGCAATACCTCGTAATGATTACGCTAGCAATTTCCACCTCCAAGACGTATTTTGATTTCCCTTTAAAGAGCACACCACCTTCTCACTTGATGCCCTAACCCAACTTCTCCCCTTAAAGGAGGAAATTAATTCTATTATTAACTGGAATATCTACAAGAGCTTCACATAGGTTTTCCAAATTGAATAATTAAAGCCTTTGAGTCCCAAGTTGCATTTTTGATTCAAGCACTTCCTCCAGATCTCTAGCAAGGTAGATTTTTGTGCTTATTGTTGTCTTTGGAAAAATAAATTGTATTTTAAGCATGGGTGTATTTGGAAATATAAATAGGATTTCAAGCATGTCTCTCGTTGTAAATATAAATTGGATTTTAAGCATTGCTATCTTTGGATCTTATTGTTTTTTCTTATAATTAAAAATGAATGAATCTGGGGGTTAATATTGATCCTCTCCCCAATTCTTAAAGGGTGCTAGCTCAACGGAAGAGCACCTACTTTACAAGCAGGAGTTTGGTGGTTCGAATCCTCCATGCTTTAATGAGCATGGTTCAGAACCTCTGTTGTAGGTTTGTAAGAGGGATTTTTGGGGGAGGTTCCAAATCGCCTTGTAGGTATCTATGGGTGGGGGGCTAAAAACCAACCCTAAAGGTTTGTAGGAGGAAGTTTTAGGGGGGTCCAAAACCACCCCCATAGGTATCTACTATGGGGGTTCAAAACCATCCTTGTAGATATCTATGGGGAGGGTTCAAAGCCACCCTTGTAGTTATCTACAGGGGGGTTTAAAACTGCCTCCAAAGGTTTGTAAGAGGGATTTTTTTGGGGGGGGGGTTCAAAACCACCCCTATAGGTATCTATAGTGGGGTTTCAAAATCGCTCTAGTTGATATCTATTGTGAGGGTTTTAAACTTCCCCTAAAGGTTTGTAAGAGGGATTTTTAAGGGGCGTTCTAAACCGCCCCCATAGGTATCTATGGGGGGGTTTAAAACCAACCCCAAAGGTTTGAAGGAGGGATTTTTAGGGGGGGTTCCAAATCGCCCTCATAGGTATTTATAGGGGCGGTTTAAAACCGAACCCAATAGTCACTTTTGGGGGTGGTTTAGATCCATTGCAAAACCACCCCTAAAGGTCCAAACTTTTAGCGTCGGTGCTATTGCGGGTAGTTTTTTCAAGACCGCCCCTAAATCCAAAACCACCCCCAAAAGTGAATTTTGGGGGCGGAAGACAACCCCCCCCTAAAATTCAAAATTGTAGTAGTAGCTAAAGTTTTACTCAGAGATAATTCCATCAACATTCTAGAAAATAAATGTCAAATGCTTTGAGCTAAAAACTGTGATGCAATAAGATGATCATATTTTCATATAAATATTGAAAAGAATAAGAACATGCACTCAAACAAATGAGGATATATCCTACTTGAATAAATATTACTACATACCTGCACCAAATGATCCAATATTTCCATACCTATTCCATCACAATGAAGATGTCCAACGACAAAATGAGAAAATGTTATCGATCCTAAATTCAGAACCAATTATATTGAAAGCACTTGATACCACAATAGATTCATAAGAAATAGATATCTATGTAGATACAAGCATGCATATGCCTTCTACAGTTGTGCTCAAACAAGATATTCTTGTTGAACTAATTGGAGGCAATTGCTATTGAGGATGGACTAGTGAATGGAGATGATGGGATCTTCAAGTTGCATACAATAGGTAAAATTGATATAATACAGATTGAATTCATAGATCCAAAAATCGGCTTATCACAATGAGAAAATATGCGGCAGTTTATACATTTTAGATATAGAATTCATGGAAACCAATTACATGCATCTCTAAACACATTAGAGATAGAAAAGGAGTCCATCTAGTAAGAGAACAATTCCTTATGCAATTGGAATTTGTACGAATTATTCATAGATCACAAGCACTTACAATGGAGGGATTGGTATTCGACCCATCTCGAATTAGAAAACCTGGAGTTGTTTACACAACATTGTCCCATGTGAAGGACATAAAAGATCTATATCTGATTATTAAACTGCAACTATCAAATTTCCCTATTTGTTAAAAAGTATTTGACGAAATGAAAAGGCATAGAAAACACTCCTATTACCATCTTGAATATGGTGTCTTCTCAAAGAGGGAAAAAAACTGTCCGTTAATTTGCTCATTGAACACACTTAACTTGCCATTACATATTGAAAAACTTTCCAGTGACTGGTCTATTGAAAACTAATATCATTTGTCTACAAGAAACAAACAAGAATTCTATGCCACAAGAAACTTTTCTATCAAAAAAAACTATGACTGGTTATCAATAGTCCATCTTCATGGACTGTTTACATCATACAAGAAAAACTTATTGCTTGAAAAATCATATAATCACGCAACAAAATATATTGAGTCAATAAGGGCTGATTTCCAATTGGAGACATTGTCACTCAAAATAGCGAATATCTATACTACGACGCTTTGTTACTATCATCTTGGCAAATACAAGAAAAGAAGAATACATAGTGCTTGTTGGAGATTTCAACTTTGATATATTTGCAAATAATAATACATAGGAAAATTTTATGTCCTTTATGAATAGAAAGAATTTCACCCTCGATACGAAAAAAGGATCACACGAAGTAGGATCACTTCATGACCACTTTTGGACCAATGTATTGGTGTGACCGTCATGTTATCTACCTTTCAATTTGTCTACATTCATTCAAAGGATATGCAATATTTGACCAAAAAAAATCCAGTATTGCCACATTCCTATTTCACATTGTTTTTGTCATTTCCTTAAAAAATCAATGAAACAAAAAAAATAGAAAATTGCTTTCTACTCCCCAACCTACGACCATTGGAAAACTTAATCCAAAGGCATTACTATCCATGCTAGATAGTATTGGCTCTGCTTAGACGTAAATTAAGTAATCGCACTTCACGTAACTATTCTATTTTCAATAGTTCCACAAACTATTTTGTGACGTCATGCTTTTGGGTTTGTTTCACACAAAAAAAATAAAGAAAAACAAAAAAACGGTTCTCCCAATAATCATGTCACATAATGTTAATGTTTAGAATTCATTTTTCTATTATATCCTGCTTGATTTGCTTTATTTCAAAGGATCATGCAACTGCACAAAATAAACAAGAGTAAAACATATTTTCAATTGTTTTCAAACATCTCTTTTGCAATTGGTAAATACAACAATGAATTTTTACGTATACAAATATTGCAAGAAGATTTTGAGCTTATACATACGTTTCTTTGCTCAACAGAGAACAATTGATCAACAACCAAATGTGTCTCTGATCACGATAGAATTTTTTGTTGAATAAAAACAAGCTATTCAAATGGACATCTGCAATACATCTAGTGGCAATATACAATTTGTAAGCACCTTTTTGCAGTTGGCACAATTCTTGCATTTTCATCTTTCTCTGATTTGATCATGACAACACCATTTAGACCTGATAATCATAACTATCTATGGAAAAAGATGTTGAGGTGATACATGTGTTTGTTTGCTCAACAAAGAACAACTGGTCAACAACCAGGTGTCCCTATCATCACTATGGAGTTGTATGCTCGATCAAAAAAGATATCTACAATAAATCTAGTGCCAATATGCATGGAAAAACCCAGGAAAGAGATAACGACAGTGGAACAAAACCACGAGTTCGGTTTTGTGCACTTTTTGCTTTGGTTAATTCTGCACCTCGCTTCTTTCCAAAGCAATAGTTGAATGTTACATTCATTCTTTTACAATATTGTTGCTCATTGCAACATACATTTTCTATTTACTACACTCAAAATCAGTGTTTTGTATTGCTCTTATTATTAGTTCTACCTCTCTGTAGAGCAAAACAATATTTTCTTCTACCTTGCTCCGTTATTTAAATTTATTCAGCAACACATACACATGTCTTTGAACGAGATGTCTTGCAAGCTATCAGCTAGGTCAAAATAAACATTCGAACTCTATTGTAAAATCACATTTCATGCATGCTAACTTGGTGATCAAGATGTCCAATTGACTATAATGGTAAAAATTAACATAACCTCATCAGTCGCTTCCAATGATATTTCTCCACAGGTGTCAATGTTCAAATAAGAAATTTTTCCATAAAAAACAAAGGCATATATGATAGAGGATATGCAAAATACTATATTCGGCTACAAGAAAAAAGCTCATTTGAAAACATACAACATGTCTATAAGCAACACAGACTTGTACCTGACACTGGCATACAAGGGCTTGTTGTATCAATGAATCCATACCCTTTTGGTTCTGTCACTGCAATTGTCACTGGCTTCCAGCAATACAACAATAGACAATTTGAATTAACCATCAGGGATTGTTTCATGCAGGCTGATACAGGAATTGTGCGTTCTTTTATACTTACAAAACACACTTTCTTTCTCCCTGATCAAATTCTATAGATCTTTCTTCCAACTCTGTGAACTTTGTTCTTTTTTTAAATCTACTAGAAGATTCAAAAATGCATTTTGTATTATTGAATTGCGAGTGACCTCTACATAGTATTTCCACCTTTCGCAGGTAGAACTAAATGAAAACTACAAATCCATTTGCTATCAAATACAAAAACAACTAGTATCAGAAGAACCTCCTATGTGCTTTTTCAAGAGCATTGTCAGAAATGGTCCAAGAGGATCCCATGTCCTCCATTCCAGATCAAAAACCTTTATTGATGCACTCAATGATGATTTTGCAAAATCACATTCGCTATAAGTCCTAAAATCAACAACTCTCACTTGCCAGTGACCTCTACATAGTATTTCCACCTTTCGCAGGTACAACTGAATGAAAACTACAAATCCATTTGCTATCAAATACAAAAGCAACTAGTATCAAAAGAACCTCCCACGTGCCTTTTCAAGAGCATTGTTAGAAATGGTCCAAGACGATCCCATGTCCTCCATTCCAGATCAACAACCTTTATTGATGCACTCAATGATGATTTTGTAAAATCACATTCGCTATAAGTCCTAAAATCAACCACTCATGTAAGTACTAGTTACCCTATATATATATATATAATGTAGACTATAACATCATTTATATATATATATATATATATATAATGTAGACTATAACATCATTTTTTTCTTTTTTCCTTTAGCAGTTGCAGGGAAATTTGAAACCAAAAAGTGTTTATTCTCCACCATTCCAAAGACTTTGTGACAAATGAAAACAACCATTTCCCACAAACTCAATGGAATGCACAAAGAAGGAACAGTATGCAAATATGAGCACATCATTGAATGTATTCTGGACACTGATGATGACATACTAGAATGTCTGTTGCAAATGCCACAACTCTAGGACTGTTTTCCAACAATTGCACAGACACGCTATGATGACTACCAGAAAAAACATTTCTTCAACAATTTTCCATATGTAGCAGTTATGTTTCAAAGGATTTTTCACATTAGAAAATAACAATGTGATTCTCGAAATGCAGCAGTTGTTACACTGTTAGTATATGTTCCCTACAGGTATCTCTTATTTTGACACAATCCCAACGAAATTCTACTCTCCGTGTACATTTGATATGTGGATTTTCTATAAATTGTTTGCACCAATACTTTTTATGCCTTTGTTTTCATCTGCATATTCTTTATATATTAAACTTATGGAGAAATGAATTCACAAATCTTGTAGCCTTTATAGTTCAGTTTTGAGCGATTTACACAACTTACAATAGTATTTGATAGGTATGTACAACTGGGTTTCAAGTAGATGATTCCACAATTTTATACCTTGTAGAAAAAGAAAAAAAAACCCTACAAATTCTAATGTTTGCTAAGCTTTTTATCTTTGTATTTTGTTTAATTTTCTTGATGTATACAACATGATTCTTTAACTAAATGCAAATTGTAGGAAATATTTTTTTAAATAGCCTTTTTGGATCGATCCACTAGAAATCAAGAGCCTTTCATAGAAACTGAACCTCATTCGAAATCTTCAGTCATCAAATCAGTTGTTCTGACATGAAGAGATTTATACTATAGAGGAGTTGTTTAGGCTCAAAAAATTCAACGTCTACAGGGCATTGTTCCTCGTGAAAGAGATCTATTGCTTAAATGACATTGAAGTCAATTTACAGCGAGTTATCTAAAAACCTCCGATATTTGCCTAGACATTGTGCAGGCATAATAAATGCCCCATTTATGATTGTTGACCCCCAAAACCACTCCTACAATTATTATGCAATCAAAGGTTACATACAACATTGTAACAGAAAGTTTAGATACATGACAATATGTTTCTATTTTGCTATTTTCAGTAAGCTTTTCTTTGTATGTTTTATCTATGTAGAGAGGCATACTCACCAAATTATGCTTTCTATGTACACCTGTAACATGGATTATCCATAAACCACTTTCTCCCATGCATTTTTGGCCTTCCTTTACAACTCCATATTTTCTATATATTAACCTGACAGAGCATTGAATTCCCAAATCTTTCATCCTTAGCAGTTCACTTTTCAGCGATTTACGTAACTTACGGGATTGTTCGACATGTATGTGCCACTGAGTTTCTATGACTTTCATTGTCCTTAGATCATTAGGATCTAGATTCCTAAAAGAATCCAAGTTTGTGGTCTCAGTTCATAAATAAATTCCATATTGATTATGTTATAATTGATGTTTTCGATGACATGATTCTGTAACTTCTCAACATGTAGGGAATCCTTTAAATAAAATATTTTTACAAACTCTAATGTTTATTGAACTGGTCATCTTTGTATTTTGTCTATAATAAAAGCTTACATACAACATTAGAATAGAAAGTTCAAATACATAAAAATATGGATCTATTTTGTTATTTTCAATGGCATTTTCTTCTTTTATTTAAATGTATTTTTATTTGCATATAGAAGCATATCTTGCGGTCTATACCTGTGGTCTATATATATTGTCTATTTAACCCCAAACATTGGATACCAGTATCTTGCTCCATAACGCAACCTAGATTCTCACTAAAATTGATTGCTTTAAGCAAATAATGATCAGCATTTCATCACTTCATGATGTCAAAGAGTTTATGTTAACGGGTCCATTGCTTCTAACTTGTAGGTGTATGCACTAATAGAGGTTTTTTTTGCAAATAAATTTTAATAGAAAAAAGGTGGTATAGTAGAAGTATGCAAAATGGTGTATCCAATTACGTTGCTATTATATAGACACAAAATTATGTTTGCAAAATGGTGTATCCAATTACATTACTATTATATAGCTATTATATAGACATAAAATTTTGTTTGGAAACTTATAGTCAGTTCTATATTTAGAAATTGTTTTCAAGCATCAACTTATTATATTGGGATTGCTTCTCACCTATAGGTCTATGGGTTAATAGAGGTTTTTTTTACAAATGTATTTCAGTTTTTTTTTTCAGCAACTAAGCTCAATACAAAATTGATGTTGTTAGGAAGGTATTATGCAAAATTTGAATTGAGAAATATTATTCGACCAAATTCAATGTCATTTTATAACATCTCACTTGGTAGATGTGAGGGTACCTATAATACCAAATTTAACATATTTTGTATCATCTCATTTGCTAGATGTTTGATGCATTTATTGTGTGAAATTTGTGTAGCATGGTAGATTAATGTTTTCGCTAAATTTTTAAGTAGTTCATTATTACATGGTAGGTCATCATTCAGTGCCATGAGCCACCTATGGCCAAAAAAGGCAAAGAAGATGGTTCCAAGTTTCCATAGACTATTAGCACCAAACCAAATAGTATATTCTAGAGAAGTAGAAAAATAATGTTGTAGCATCTACATAAACTACTTTGGCCTGCAAAGTTGTACCAAGAAAATTGTATGCATGCCATATTTTGTAATGGTTTTTGATGTATCGAGGAAAAACAATGAAGATATGAAATAGGGGCTAGAAACAAAAGTACTTATATACACATCAATGGAGATAAAATAGCCTTCATATTCTATAATCATTTGCAACTATGTAAATGAAATGTTATGAACTTTTAATACTAGAAAATAACTAAATGGTGCTTGAGTCTGAGACTTTGTTCCTTATTTTCAATATTGCTAAGAGAGGGCATCTATTTTAATTTGCTAACATAAGTTGCCTACTATCATTTTAGATCCATTTTACAATATTTTAATATGGAAAACTGTGTGATAGTGAAATACACTTCTTTTGAAGATGCTAGAAACTGGTTCGCAAAATGGCTTTTGTACAAGTTACTAGCATCGTATTATTATCGAATTTAAGCTTAATAGACCTATCTATAATCATTGTTATTATTTTACTATGTTATGAATAGTGTTTTTCTCTTGATTCATCCAAATGAATGGTTGCATGTCTAGTAGAAATCTTGCAAATCAAATTCTCAAACCAAATGATTCTTAGATGGTTTATTTGTATTTGTTGGAATATTGGAATATTTTTAGGCTATTGCTTCTATAGACAATCTAGAATGGTCTGTCAAAAAACACATTAAACTTCCCTTATTTCTGAATGTTTTCTAATGCATGAAAAATGTGCTCTTGTTTCTCTGAGATTGAAAAAAAGTTTGTAATTTATATTGTGTGAGCTAGATGTTGTAGAATTAAATTTAAATTTTCAAAAAATACTAGTTATTTTTAATTTATGCCCACCGACAACTTAGTGCATTAGAGTTCATATTTGATTCACTTGGACACCATCACATGAAAATTTTGATACTATCTTTGCGTAGTTTGATCAAAGCTCCTCTATCCTACTCCAAATGAGAATCTTTGTCCACATGTTATTCTAGTTTTACTAAAAACATTTTAATGTTTACAAGACTCATTTTGCACTTTGATTTCTAGTCTTTGGTGATTTTCTTAATATCTACATAGATTTAAATATGATGCTTTCAAGAAATTTTTTGTGTTCATCTAGACTTTCTTGAGGTATCCTCTTTTCTCAACATTGTATCTTATCATCAATTTTTTTAGTGTATCTTAAGTTTTTTTGGGCTATCCTCTTTTTGCATTGAAATCACCTTTTCATGGATCTTGTTACTAAGACAAAAGAATGTGTCTTACATTGTGGGATGCATTTTATTATGTAATTATAATCTTATGTTCATATAGTTTACCATTACAAAATCACCTAAGATGGCTATTATTAAGAGTGTTGATAATGATTTTAATTTTAATCTCAACAAGGTACTACATTATATTGATACAAATGTTTTAAATGTTATTTATGTATGCCTAATATATTAGTAAGAATAGTGGAAGAGCAATGTATAAGATATGGACCATGTATGTTGTACTTTTACACATCGAACACTTGAAATCAGATTTTCCTTTTAATTTTGTATTTTCTTTAATGATCCAACAATCATATTTAATATATATTTTTTATTTTTCCTAATGATCCAATAATCACATTTAATATATTTTTTTGGGAAAAAATTACTAGTATATTTAACTATAAATAAACTGCATTTTATATAGATCCAAAAGATTTTGTAGATAGTAATCCAAAAATATACAATGAACATTGAATGTACCTCCTTAGAGACCTCCAAGAGATTCTTAAGCCTTTTTCACAAAAATCTTTCGGTAGGAAATAAAACTGTTCAAAACATTTTATCCAAAAAAACATTAACCCTTTACATATGTCCATCATCATCGAAGAATATTGAAATCTCTATGTTGAATATGAATCATAAATAGAAAAATTGTCTGAAAAATTGAGATAATTGTGTAGAGAATAGTCAGTAGATAAAGATCATCCATATGGAGCTGCATGGAAGATTTTAGAAGAAACAACAAAATTGTCCTAGAAAATGGATTAGGGCACGTGAAACCTCTCTGTCACCCTGTTTATTCCATATGATCCATTGAACCTCATGCACCTAAATACCTTACTTTGACACTGAATCTACTTAGGACTTCTTTTCCTTATAAATATGTGCAAATTCAACAATCCAAAACAGATTTATAACCTTATCAATCTCTTTGTATATCAGTATTAAAAGGATTTTTTTGGCGATATTCTTTGCTTTATCTAATTTATAACCAATTTTCAGTCCCCAAAGACTTGTAAATTATGGACCCCCATCTTAATAGCTAGGATCAAAGATAACTTGAAAGCCATTAATTACACCCTATTATTGGTTCTATGTCCAATACCTGCAGAAAATTTATACCAATGATTATGATTTAAGAAAAGAATACCCATTGCTCCCCCTAAAGGAGGAGACCCTTGTGATTCACCATAAAAAAGGAGCCAAGTATAACATATATTAATGACCTTTACCACAATATTCCAACTCTAAGAGAGTTATGCATCTTTGGAAAATGTCTAGTGATAGCCAATCTTTTATCAGCATAAATAGATGAAGAAATATAAATATCCTCAATAGTTACCAATTTCCTAGCCAACCACACTCTCCAAATAAACATGACTAGTACTACCAAGAATTCCTTGAAAGACAAATTAAATTAAGAGCATGTTCTAGTGAGTTACATGTCCAATTAAATGGAAGACCACATACCTGTGAGGCATGGTCCCAGTTTTTTTATATTAAGAAAATTGAATGAAAATATGCTCAATACTCTCATTATCTGCTTTAAAAAGAGGGCATCTACCATGTCCATACCAAAACTTCCACCACATCAGAAGATCCCATACATGAATTTTTTGGATAGAGAAAGCCACATAAATAACTTTCATTTGAGAGGGAACTTATATTTCCATATTGGATCATGCACCCATATTGTTATGGGAAATCCTCCTCTTCTCTGATGAACTCATAACCATGTATGGGAAGGTAAGAGCCTCATGAAGGGTTTGTAGACCAGAAAATAACATCCTGATAGCACTTAAGTCTTATGTGACAGAATTTGAGGGCTTTTATATATCTCTCCGAAGCCATTTTATCCTCATCAACCACTAAACCCATTGCTTCTGTACATAACCAATTCTAAGAAAAAGCAATGGTAGCATTAGGATCATTGATTCGTGCCACAAAGATATATCCCTAATATATAAGGGCCTCCACCAAAGCCAATAGGAGATAGTGTTCCCTGCTACTACCAATCCAAGGATCTTATCCAGTTCTAATCTTCCCACCATTACCAACTTTCCAAACCAACCAATCACCTATAACCCCAAAAGACATAAGTAATGTTGTCCACATAGTTGATACATTAATGGAGGATTTTTCTTTTGTCTTGAACCACTCTTCAACAAATAGAGGTGCTATATATATTTATTGTAAACAAATTTTACCCATAATCCTTCATCTCTTAAAATCCTGAACACACCTTTAGCTGCTAAATCCTTTGCAAAACAATGGGGATTCTTAAGACCCCAATAACCTAGTTCCTTTGGTATAGCAAGTTTTTTCCAAGATGTCCAATAAGGGGTTCACCCCTGCTTAGACCCCTACAACAAGAACTTGTAATAAATTTCCTAATTTAATCTAGAGTGCCTTTAGGTACATAAGCCAAAGATACCCAATAAATTGCCTTTAGGTACATAAGCCAAAGATATCCAATAAATTGAAACAACTTCTAAAACAAATTTGACTAAAACCATTTTTGGCCCTTCTACTAAGTCATTTATTAAGTTATTAAGTCATTTATTGCACCATACATATAGTATTTTTCCTATTTCCCTAATAAATAAACTATGCCAAGTACTTTTTTGATATATATGTATGAGAAAACAAAACAAAACAGAAAACAGAAGTGAACTATCATCCTTTATGTTTGAAAAAGAAAAAAAAAAGGAACAAGAGAGAGAAACCATCTCAATGTCTATACATTAATAATTTCAAATTCATCATTTTATCGATGAAATTTAAAATATAAAATAAAAAAATTATAATAAAATACTATGAAATATCGTGGATTTGGTAGAAAAGTATTGGAAACATACACATGAAATTCTTGAAACTTGTAGAGATATGAAATAATATAAAACTCTTGTAACTTTTGGGATGGTTTCCCAATAAGCCGACATTTCTACAAGTGTATGGTAAGAGGATGGGCATTAATATTGATGAATGTGCAATTATCGATAATGTACTATCTACTTTTAGTTTAAAAAACCTAAAAGACGAAATTCATTATAAGAGTACAGGTACCATGTTAATCGTTTGCCGAAACGTCATTGATCAAATCATATTCTATCGGTTGCTCTTCTCTTATGCTGCATGAGACTCAAATATGTATTTTTCTTAATGATTAGTATATGAATTATTTATAAATTTCATCGAGATTTTTTGGACTTCTATAGATATATATATATATATATATAAATGATTGTTTCTATTGAGCGTTGTCTTTTGTCATTATAGTTTACATTTCTTTTACTACTATAAAGTACGTGGAAATATAGTACTTTATAGTTACATTTCTTTTATTAGTTACATTTCTTTTATTGAGCGTTGTTTTTGTCATTATAGTTTACATTTCTTTTGAGCGTTGTCTTGGGTGGTGGTGGTTTCTTTTATTGAGCGTTGTCTTGGGTGGTGGTGGTTTCTTTTATTGAGCGTTGTCTTTTGTCATTATAGTTACATTTCTTTTGTCATTATAGTTTATATTTCTTTTATCATTATAGTTTGCATTTCTTTTACATTATAGTTTACATTTCTTTTGTCATTATAGTTTACATTTTTTTTGGTGGTGGTGGTGGTGGTTTACATTTCTTTTGTCATCATAGTTTACATTTTTTTTACATTTCTTTTGTCATTATAGTTTACATTTCTTTGGTGGTGGGGGTGGTGGTGGTGGTGGTTGTTGTTCGACATATTTCATAATTTCAATTTTATATATGTATTTGTTTATGCAGAATGATGATGATGATGGAATTTAACGTCCACTTAGATTAGCTCTGGTCTATTCGACCTTAAGAGGTTTACTTCGATTGCTGTAAATGATGATGATGATGATGATGATGATTGTTCGACATATTTCATAATTTCAATTTTATATATGTATTTGTTTATGCAAAATGATGATGATGATGATGATGATGGAATTTAACGTCCACTTATATTAGCTTTGGTCTATTCGACCTTAAGAGGATTACTTGGATTGCTGTAAATTTTATTTCGATCCTCAAAAAGCTTAGAAAAAACAATCCTAAGTCACCATATTTTTTGGCATGTTAGAAGGTGAGGTAGGTTTGTATTATAGCAAAGATATGAAGTTGTGATCTAATGTGGGTGTACATAGGACATTCTAAGAGAAAGTGACTTTCATCCTAAATGTTTGTAGACTCACAGAGATGGAAAGTCCTTTCTGCCCACGATGTTTAGGAATTGTCCATTGTCATGTTATATTAGTTGGCTATATTAATTTTCTTCTTTGAACTAGTTAACACAAAGAGATATTTTTTATCTTCCACATTAGCATTAATGATTTCCTTATAGTATCTTAATTATCTTTTAACCCTTAATTCATTCAAGCCCCACATTTTCTCTTTAAACCTATATGTGATAATATTTTAAATGCTTTTAATATCGTGTAAAGTGACATCTTTGTCAATCCCCAATGTTTTAACCAAGCGATGGCATCTTTATACCAACCTCTTTTGAGTCGAAGTTGGTCTTGACTAGAATTTAAAGAAAGTTTAGGAAGTCTCTAGTCACCCATGTTATTTATCATGTATTTGTACATCAAGTACCTCGTCATAGAGATGCTCTCGATGGGGGGAAGACCCACTTCTTTATGTCTATTTTTGTTTTTTAAGTGCAAAATCAATGTCTGAATTAAGAAATGGGAAAGTTTTTTCTTATCCAAAAACCATTTTAATTGTGTTATCACCTTCTCATAGCCCTTGGCCTATTGGCACAAAATTATTGTTCTCATTGAGCATAAAACTAGTCCATGTCTTAGGAAATATTTCCCCATGATATCACATCTACTTGATCTCTCCCTTAATTATCCTTCCACTTTGCTTTCAAAAATATAATCTCTATAAGATTAAATATGTAACAACTATTGATTATGTGAATGTTATACACAAGACATCCCAAAATATACAAAACCAAAATCTTTAGATATGAGAGAAAGAAGGAAGTATTGATGTATAGATCTGCTACACAAATATAAGAGAATGCATGTTATTTATAACAATGGAAGAGGATTGACATTACCAAATAATAGTTGGGTAGATATCGATTCCTATGTTAGCTTAAAACTAACAGTAGTTGGTTGTTTGGATGTATTGGAAAAATAAAAAATGATTCCTAAGAGAACAATAACACCCCCACCCACCCTTAAGCGAAACGTATGGAGTAAATATGGAAGACAAAAAAATGGGTCCTAGTAACTAGTCATTTTACATTACCCAAGTAAAAACTCTTATAAGTATAGAAAAGGAGAAAAAACGTAGCAAAAAACTGCTCCCCAAAAGATAGAAGACAACATAAAAAAAATTGAAGGTAGGAGGACTCAAGATGACACCCTAAGGACAACTTACTTCACCCGAAGCATTGATCATAACAGAATAACATGAGGAGATGCCAAATTTTTAGCGAATATTTCTGCAACTTGCTCTTGAGTAATAAAATACTCCAAGCTAATAAAACCATCTCGAATGAGTTTCTGAATGAAGTGCATGTGAATCTCAATGTGTTTTGTCCTTTGATGCTTGATTGGGTAGTGATAAATGTGTATGGCACTCTGATTATCACAACACATATTAGAGGGATGATCTTGTTGAATTCCAAACTCTGGCATTGACTGTCGATGCCAAAGGACTTGTTGACTAGAAAGAACTGTAACACCATACCGAACTTTTGTAGAATATAATGCAATTGTTGATTGCTTCTTACAAGAAAAAACTATAGGAGTAAACCCAAGGCATTAGGTAAAACCAGATGTGAACTTTTGATCATCAATGGAACCATCCCAATTATAATCAGTGCAACACTCAAGCATAGAAGAATGAGATCTATAGTAAATGCTAAACTTAGTAGTGCCCTAAATGTTGATGTATATGTAACTTCGGAATGTATTTTACCCATGTGTATTGTATTGCTATAGAGATGTTATTATTTCTCTACACATAAGTGTTTGTATTCCTATAGAGATGTTATTATTCCTCTATACGGAAGTGTCGTCATTTATATTATAAGTGTCGTA
Organism: Larix kaempferi; assembly: GCA_027924585.1. Taxonomy (NCBI): domain Eukaryota; kingdom Viridiplantae; phylum Streptophyta; class Pinopsida; order Pinales; family Pinaceae; genus Larix; species Larix kaempferi. The sequence continues at coordinate 10,617,873 of BSBM01000055.1, read as the reverse complement.
ACTTATACTTGATGGGTTATTAGACCACCTTGATGGGGTCGGCCCTGTATGAGTCATGTGGGTAAATGGGTTATTAGACCACCAAGTGTGGGGTCGGCCCGGATTAAGTTAACCACCAGTTATTAGCCTAAGATAGACAAGTCGGCCCCATTAGCTTATTGGGCAGGATAGGACAAGTATAAATAAAGATCAGGAGATCTCTATTTTATCACTCATTACCCACTTCTGTCTCTCTCAGAAAGTGGTGCACTTGTGAGGAGGAGGATCATCTGCTAGGAGAAGACTATCTCTTGTACGTTGGTTGTCCCTTGGTTGTATCATTTCTCTATCTATCTACGAGGAAGTTGCGAGGTTTTTCACCTTCTTGGTTTTCCCCGGTGAAACTCTGTGTCTCTTGTGTGCTTGCATTATTGTGTCCATGATTGATATGTTGTAGATATGTTGTAGATATGCTGTACATGTTATTCTCTCAGTTAAGATCATAGATCAGATTGATATTTCTGAAAAAGTAACATGGTATCATAGCTAGCCTTAAAAAAGGCATGGTATGGCATGTATGACACTTGTTGCACTTGCGATGCTAGGGCTTGATATAGCAAAAAATTGTCATCATAACACTTTCGCTATAAATCCATTTTGGCGAGGTTTCAAGATCTGACACGCTTATAGGTCGAAGATAAGATCCCCATGTACCTTGTGTCCAAAGAAAAACTTCTAATTCGTTGTAATTTGTGTTTTATGATCTGTACAATCTAGGGTTTCTGCCTTTTCTAGATCTGAGTCATAAATAGGTGACCTAGGAAAAAAGGTCATAACTTGGGCTAGGAAGCTCCAAATGAAATTTCGTAAACTATGACAGGTAGGGCATGGACTGTACTTTCCTAGGCCGAAGGTTCAGAGGCCGAAAGTGAACTAGTGACACGTGGTACTCCATACAAGTTTTCTCTCCTATTTTATCTCATAAACAGGTCATGTTGCGACACTTGGTATAACTCTCTCTGAGAGAATCCAATTGAGCTCAAACCTATGGGGTTGGAAAGACGACAGGTTGGGATACTAGAGGTATAAGTTTCAGACCCTGTGGATTCGTAGTATCAGAGTTACACCAAAAACAATTAGGTGCATATTTATGTCAAAACATAATTGGATTTTGAGCACCTTCATTCATGGATCCGGGAATTAGGGTTTCAGAGAAAGTTAGAATTTTTGTAATCAGAGACCACTACTGAATGCTACTCATCAAAATCGAAATTTAAAGACCAACATCAAATTTTTTTGGTTGGGAAGAAGGCCGGGCTTGATCAAACCCTAGTTCGGGACTTTGATCGGAAAAGTGGAAAATTAGGGCTTCTGCAAAAGTTGGAATTTTTTAAGTGTGTGACCACGGTTGGAAGCTCCTCAGAAAAATAGAAGTTTAGAGATTTGGATCGAACCTTTTGGTTGGGAAGAAGGGTGGGCTTTATCAAACCCTAGTTTGGGATCCTGTCTAGAAGATCCGTAAGTTTCAAAGGCAATTTTGAGGGGTGAAACTTTGCAGTTTTCAAATTCTGAGTATACTAGGTTGATCAACTCATCAAGGCGCATCTTTCTATCCTTTCAGAAGTTTGAAATTCAAAGTTTGAATTTTTGGGGTTTCCCTGACAAACCATAATCCAACACCAGACCCAATTTCTGAAATCAAGTGGATTGGGTTAATCCTAGAAGAAAATGGATTGCTCACCTGCATAAGTGAAGAAGTTCGAGTTTCAGAGGGAGATAAGACTAAGGCCTTACATAGGAAGATTACAAGCAATCTCGACAAGTGTGACTTATTTAGGTATGTTTCGGGATCTGTTCATGATTAACTTTATGGTATGTTTGTTTTCACTAAGGTTAGTACAATCTTGATTAACTTTAGACTTGTTGTATCACCTTAATATATTTATGAATGTAGATATTCACTTATGATTGTACTAATGCCTTGTGGTGTTGTATGAGGTTGATGTTGTCCGCTAACATGAAAGGTGCATCAAAGAAAGACAAATCATGTTCTAGTTCAAGAACATATGACCATGGAGACATGCAGACAAAGATTCCTTCATTATCATGGATCACATCGAAGATCTACTTACGAGGTATGTATAACTTGGTTCTATAATGGTTAACCTATGAGATATACATGTTACTAGCACAAGTCATTGAAGAACAAGAAGACATCATGTGGGTATGTTAGACATAGCTAGCTAACATGCTAATCTAGGCATGTTTTTCCTATATCAAGTTAAAATCCTACCTTGTGTTAGGATATCTTATATAAGTATACTTGGCATGATTGATTATGATTATTCATGAAGTTATAGGTTTGAGTAATCATGGGTTTAGGCATATTATGTTTCTTACTTTAATTGATGATATGACTAACTAGAAGAGTCCTATATAAACCTTGAATACGAATGTTTATTATCTGTGTTTAAAATGATCATTACTATACATGTTTAAGATTATTGTGTTTCTGATAGTATTGAGATTATACTAATAAATGTATGATTATGTATGAGATCTCGAGGATATCACAATAATGATACTTGTAAGCATGCATAGTGATTGAGGATGGATATAAGTTCAAGGACAGGTAATCCAGGAAGTAAAGATCAAGGGGGAGCACACTCCAGTAGTTTCAGCAAGGATGCAGATATTCAGAGGGAATCGACCACTTCTCACAATCCACATCAGAATGGAGTTGCAGAAAGGAAGCAAAGACTGAGAGCGAGTCAACCCAACAAACAAACAAAGATAAGTATTTGAATTATCATTTCTTGCATATTTGATTGGTTAAATAATACTATTCAATGATGTATATATTGATGTTCCTAGAATTAGGCTGTGTATTTTGGAATATTAGAATAATTGCATTAATGAACAGCATACTACTAATATGCATGTAATGGGTAAGTGGCCTATCGTACTGTACAACATTCCATTGCTACTTATCTAGAATGAAACCTCTTTGCTGACATGTTGGGAGTTGTGCACACTCTTAAACAATGTTCTGGTAGAGATTGGAAGGCATCTAGAAAGTTACGGGATATGGATAAATGTTGTATTAAAGCATTGGCTAAAATAATTGCATGACTATATGACATATTTCTGTATGTGTAAGCATTTGTTCTGAAAAACTATGAGAAGTTTCTAATCATGCAATTTAACTTGTTTTGTAGGAAAGATCGTATACGAGCACCTACAAAAGAAGGACTACAACATTTGTTTCATCAATAAAGTTATCTATTGAAGATATTAAATATATTGAAGTTCCCAAGATTTAGGAAGAATTCCATGATCGAGGAGTACCAGTCGATCATGAAGAATGATGTTTGGGATGCAGTCCCAAGACCTGAAGGGAAGTTTATTGTGATTTCCAAATGGATCTATAAGATCAAGCATGTTGCATATGGTAGCATGGAGAAATACAATGCGAGGTTTGTAGCTTGTGGCTTCTCCCAGAAAGAAGGATTGAGTATGAAGAGACTTCTACACCTATAGCCAGATACACTTCCATTAGATCAATACTTGCTCTGGCTATAGTGATGAAAGGGAAGATACACCAGATGAATGTCAAGACAGCTTTCTTGAATGGTGTAGTCGAGGAGGAAGTGTATGTGGAGCAGCCACTTGGTTTTGAGACACATGACAATGAGTCATATGTGTGCAGATTGAAGAAAGCAATGTATGGATTGAAACAGGTAGCCAGGACCTAGTATGGCAGGATAGATGGCTTTCTATCCAGTTTGGGCTTTACCAAGAGTAAAGCAGATTCCAACCTTTACTACAAGGTTGAGGAAGGCAATCTAGTGATACTACTATTGTATGTGGATGACCTGTTTGTAACAGGTAAGGATAGATTGATTGCCAACACGCGGTGGAAGCTTGCTACCTAGCTCGAGATGAAGAACTTGGAGATGATGCACTATTTTCTAGGCATGGAGGTGTGGCAGAGTACATATGGAATCTTCCTTAGACAAGGGAAGTATGCAGTGGAGATCTTGAAGAGGTTTGGGATGATGGACTGCAAGGCCATGGCCACACCTATGGTGTTGAGATATTGTAACTTCAAAGAATATTATATTTGTACTTTATTATTCCGGAGATGTTTCATTCCTCCATGAAGATCTTATTGTATATCCGGAGATGTTTATTCCTCCGTCAAAATGTGGTAACTCGGGTTATTAGACTTCCCTAGTGGGGGTCGGCCCTGTATGTGTCATGTGGGTCAAAGGGTTATTAGACCACCCTAGAGGGGTCGGCCCAGTTAGTTGTAGTGGGGTATTTAACCCATTGGTTAAATACGAGCCTACGTGTACCTGTGTAAAATACATGTCAGTGTAGTGTATAAATAGAGGAGGTGTGTTCCTCATTTGACACACTCACACACTTGAGGATAGCGCACTTGTGGAGGAGAGGTATGATATTGTGGAGGAGGAGATCATGTCTCAGGGTTTCATCTTTGTATATTGCTGGTCATCTATATTGAGGAAGCTTTGCTGGGTTTTATACCCCATGAGGGTTTCCTAGGATAAATCTCTGTCTCTTGTGTTTATGCTATGCTTGTTGTTTCTTCAGTGATCCTGTATATGCTATTATTGTGAAATGGAATGTAATTCTGCTATTTTATGTCTTAGCATATTGAATCTTAACATGGTATTAGAGCTAACCTGAAGGAAGACAAGGTATGGCACTTACGACAATTTGAAGGTTAGGGTTTTACATAGCAAAAACTAGTCACCGTGGCACTTTCGCTATAACTCCATTTTTGCGAAGGTTAAGGGTCTAAAAAGTTTACAGGTCGAATATAACATCCCCAGGTACCTTGTGTCCAAAGGGCATCCTCATATTCGTTGTACTTTGTGAGTTATGATCAGTACAAGTTAGGGTTTCTGCCTCTTCCAGATCTCAGTCAAAATCAGGTGACCTTGGAAAAAAGGTCATAACCTGGGATAGGAAGCTCCAACTGAAATTTCGTAAAAAGTGACAGGTAGTACACAGACTGTACTATCCCAGGAAATGTTTTCAGAGGCCTAAGTTCAAAAAGTGACACGTGGCATGCCGTACAAGTTCGTTCTCCTGTTTTATCCCATAAACAGGTCATGTTGCGACACTTGGCATAACTCTCTCTCAGAAAACCCAATTGAGGTCAGACCTGTCAGGATGAAAAGATGACAGGTCAGGCTACTGCAGAAAAAGGGTTTCAGACCCTGTGGAGCAAAAATTTCAGAGTTATAGCAGAAACAATCAGGTGCATATTTCTGTCAAAACATAATTATTTTTGGAGCACCTTTATTCATGGCTTCCGGAATTTAGGGTTTCGGAGAAAGTTAGAATTTTTGGAATCGGAGTCCACGGCTGAATTCTACTCAGGAAAATTGAAATTTAGAGACCAAGATCGAATTTGTTTGGTTGGGTGGAAGACCGGGCTTGATCAAACCCCAGTTCGGGATTTTGATCGGAAAGATGGAAAATTAGGGCTTCAGCAAAAGTTGGAATTTTTGAAGTCTGTAACCACGGCTGGAAGCTCCTCAAAAAAATAAGAGTTTAGAGCCTTGGATCGAACCTTTTGTTTGGGCAGAAGGGTGGGATTCATCAAACCCTAGTTCGGGATCCTGTCTAGAAGATCCAGAAGTTTCAAAAGCAATTTTGAGGGGTCAAATTTTGGAGTTTCCAAAATTGAAGTATGCCAGATTGATCAGCTCAGCAAGACATATTCTTTCATCCATTCAGAAGTGTGAAAGTCAAAGATTGAATTTTTAGGGTTTCTCTAGCAAAGCCTAATCAAGCTACAGATCAAGTTTCAGGGGGAGTTGAGGCTAAGGCCTTACATAAGAAGACTACTAGAAGTCTCGACAGGTATGACTTAAGGAGGTTCAGGTATGTCTTGAAATTTGATTCTTGATTAAGTTCATAATGTGTTTTGTCTTCATGTTATTTATTAGTACAATCTTGATTAATGTTAGAATTGTCTTATCACCCTAGTAACAGTATGAATGCATGTGAATGATCGAAGACATTCATTGATTAGGACTATATGATTGTACTAATGCATTATGGTGTTGTGTGAGGTTGATGTTGTCTGCTAACAAGATACAGGTGCATCACAAAAGACAAATCAAGTTCCATGACCATGACCACATGAAGACAAAGACTCATCCATAACCTTTGTTCTACTTACGAGGTATGTATGACCTTGTTGTATTATGTTTAACCTATGAGACATGCAGGTTCTAGGTCAGGATCTCTAAATCAATGAAGAGATTGTTTAGGTATGTTGCACATAACTAAGTAGGTATACTAATCCAGGTATGTTTTCCTATGTCATGTTAGAATCTTACCTTGTGATTAGGATCCCTTATATAAGTATACTTGGTATGATTGGTTATGCTTATTCATAAAGTTAGTAATCAAGGGTTTATGCATATCATGTCCCTTATCTTGGTTGATTATTTAACTAACTAAATCAAACAAGAATATGCATAAGTAAAGGAAGACTTCCCTGAAACCTTGAATATTATCTATAATCATGATTATACATTTTCAAGATTATTTAGAACTATAATGTTTTGATAACATTGAATGTATGTTTGTGTATGAGATCATGATGATGACACTAGTGCACATTTGAGCATGCACAGTGGTATAGAATGAATAGAAGCTCAAAAGACATATAGAAGATCAAGCGGGAAGCAACCACACAAACATAAAAGATAAGTATTTGAGTTGTTATTTGAAATAGTAAATGATATTGTTTGTATGCATATTTGTATTCTTAGAATATATGATGCTGAGTGTAAACATTCATAGAGCATTGAACAGTATACTACTACTATGCATATGATTGGTAAGTTGGACAAACATTCCATTGTTGCTTGTCTAGAATGAAACCTCTTTGCTGACATGCTGAGAGATGTGCACACTCTCGATAGTATGTTCTGGTAGAGATGGAAGGCATCTAGATAGCCACTATATGCATACAGAATATGGAAAAGTGTTGTGCCAAAGTATTCGTCAAAATAGTTGCATAACTATGTAAATAATATTCGTATGCATAATAGGTTATCATGACAATATGATTTGTTGATTATGAAGTATTACTAATCATATACTTAATTTTGATTTGTAGGAAAGATCATGATGAATGATGAACACTGAACAAGCGATGGATGATCAACAAAAGATTTACAAATCAAACACACTATAGAAGGCTTGTGACTAGAAGATTCTCCTAGAAAGAGGAAGAGAATCATGATGAAATGTTTGCTCCAAGTGGCTAGATAAGACCATTCTCTTAATGGTGCAATTAAAGAAGAAATGTGAATCAGGTTTTGTATGGGTTCCCAGGATTGATAATAAATTGATAAGCTTAATGATCACCATGGGTGATGTGGATCTCAACCTTTGCTACAAGGTTGAATATGATTTCTATACACAGATGACATGGATGCAAGAAGGAACTCACCGCAGAGTTCGAATGATATTGAGGTTCATATCAGTAGACCCATCTAACGAGAGATGGAACAGATAGATATGCAGAAGATCATTCAATGCAGAAATGAAAATGAAAGATCTCAAATTGATGCTTTACTTCCTAGGTCTGGAAGTATGACAAGGCTCAGAAGGAATATTTCTCAACCAAGGAAAGTATGCTGAGAAATATTAAAAGAACTTGAGGTGTTGGAATTGCCACTCTTATGGATTCCAACTTGAAGCTGTTAGGGGATGACTCATCAGAGTTAGTGGATATAACTCTGTACAGTCAAATTATTGGGTCATTGATGTATCTAACATATACTAGATTAGATATATGCTTTGTTGTGAACACCTTGAGTCAGTATCTAGTGGAAACTAGATGTGTTCACCTGATAGTTGCAAAGCATGTGATGAGGCACATAAAGGACACGATAGAATTCGATCTATGCTATCTTGAAGATCATGACTTCATATGGTTATTCAGATTCTGATTGGGCAGGAAGTGTATCAGACAGGAAGAACACATCGAGAGGATGTTATTGTCTGGGATTAGCCATGATCTTGTGGTTTAGCTGGAAGCAGTCTAGTGTGGCTCTCAGCACAAGCAGAATATATGGCTGCTTGCTCTGCTAGTTGTGAAGAAGTTTGGCTTTAGGATTGTTTGACTTAGAGATAGAGCCAACTGAGTTCCTATGTGATAATTAGGGTTGTATCAAGATGACATAGAATCTAGTGTTCCATGATAAGTCAAAGAACATAGGGAACAAACAAGATATGACGCGGAAAGGAACTATAAAGTTTGAATTTGTAACAGGTTACCATTGTACTAACCAAACCTTTACCTCAAGTGAAGAAGTTACCAACATACTAACCAAACCTCTGTCTCGAGTGAAATTTGAATACTTCCGAGACAAGCTTGGTGTAGTTCAAAAGGACCCTCCTCGAAAGGGGGAGTAGTATAGTCACTGATGATGAGTTTGTCTCATCGAACAACAAGGTCGATGATGAGGTAACCTGTTCTCCACACCTAGATACTTAGAAATATTTAGATTTAGGACTCTTATACTTAGAATACTTAGTTTTACTTATACATGCTTTTGATGATAGATGTATTGGTGAGAATACATTCTTTTGATGATAAGATGTATTGGTAAGAATACATACTTTTGATGACACATGTATTGATTAATGTACTTGTATGGTTGAGGATACTTGTACTTGTATTGATGAGAATACATGTGGGGATTGTATCATCCTTGAACACATGTTCTAAAGTGATTCGTAGACGTATGGTCTCCGAAAATGAAGTCCTTAGTGGACAGGTAGGGATTGGATCATCCCTGGACTTTCAGTCCTAAAGAGAGCCGTAGACGTGAAGTCTCCGAAAATGAAGCCCTTAGTGGACAGGTAGGGATTGGATCATCCCTGGACTTTCAGTCCTAAAGAGAGCTGTAGACGTGAAGTCTCCGAGAATGAAGTCCTTAGTGGACAGTTGAGGGGATTGGATCATCCCTGGACTTTCAGTCCTAAAGAGAGCCGTAGATGTGAAGTCTCCGAGAATGAAGTCCTTAGTGGACAGTTGAGGGGATTGGATCATCTCTGGACTTTCAGTCCTAAAGAGAGCCGTAGACGTGAGGTCTCTGAGAATGAAGTCCTTAGTGGACAGTTGAGGGGATTGGATCATCCCTGGACTTTCAGTCCTAAAGAGAGCCGTAGAAGTATGGTCTCCGAGAAGTGGGGATTGTATCATCCCCGAACTTCGGTCCCTGAATTGATCCGTAGACATGTGGTCTCCGAGAAGTGGGGATTGTATCATCCCCAGACTTTGGTCCCTGAATTGATCCATAGACGTGTGGTCTCCGAGAAGTGGGGATTGTATCATCCCCGGACTTCGGTTCCTGAATTGATCCATAGACGTGTGGTCTCCGAGAAGTGGGGATTGTATCATCCCCGGACTTTGGTCCCTGAATTGATCCGTAGACGTGTGGTCTCCGAGGAGTGGGGATTGTATCATCCCCGGACTTTGGTCCCTGAATTGATCCGTAGACGTGTGGTCTCCGAGGAGTGGGGATTGTATCATCCCCGGACTTCGGTCCCTGAATTGATCCGTAGACGTGTGGTCTCCGAGAAGTGGGGATTGTATCATCCCCGGACTTCGGTCCCTGAATTGATCCGTAGACGTGTGGTCTCCGAGAAGTGGGGATTGTATCATCCCCAGACTTCGGTCCCTGAATTGATCTGTAGACGTGTGGTCTCCGAGAAGTGGGGATTGTATCATCCCCGGACTTTGGTCCCTGAATTGATCTGTAGACGAATGGTCTCCGAGAAAGTGATTTTTTTTTTATGATGATGTGGTTACTTGTATCAGTATGGATACTTGTATTGATGATGTGGTTACTTGTATCGGTAGGATACTTGTATTGATGATGTAGTTACTTGTATCGGTATGGATACTTGTATTGATGATGTGGTTACTTGTATCGGTAGGATACTTGTATTGATGATGTAGTTACTTGTATTGGTATGGATACTTGTATTGATGATGTGGTTACTTGTATCGGTAGGATACTTGTATTGATGATGTAGTTACTTGTATCGGTATGATACTTGTATTGATGATGTGGTTACTTGTATCGGTAGGATACTTGTATTGATGATGTGGTTACCTGTATCGATAGGATACATGTATTGATGACATGGTTACTTGTATCAGTATGGATACTTGTATTGATGATATGTATACTTGTATTGGTATGAATACTTGTACTAATGATGTGGATACTTGTATTGTTATGGATACCTGTATTGATGATGATGCTGATGATCGTGAGATGATGATGCTGATGATCGTGTGATGACGATGCTAATGATCGTGAGATGACGATGTTGATGATCGTGTGATGACGATGTTGATGATCGTGTGATGACGATGCTGATGATCGTGTGATGACGATGCTAATGATCGTGTGATGACGACGCTGATGATCGTGTGATGACGATGCTGATGATCGTGTGATGACGATGTTGATGATCGTGAGATGACGATGCTGATGATCGTGTGATGATGATGCTAATGATTGTGAGATGACGATGCTGATGATCGTGTGATGACGATAATCGTGAGGATCCAGATGATGATATTGTTGTAGCTATTCAAGTGCTACAGAAGATAAAGACTCAATACTGAAGATGTCGATGTTCCAGTGTTGAAGATGTTCCATTAACTGCTTGAGTTACTGATGATGTTGAGAAAGCTTCCAATGATTTATAGATGTATCATGTATGATGTTGATGACTCCTTGCTCGTGCAGATGCTGTTATAATATCCTTCTCATTAAGGGGGAGTGTTGAGATATTGTAACTTCAAAGAATATTAGATTTGTACTTTATTATTCCGGAGATGTTTCATTCCTCCGTGAAGATCTTATTGTATATCCGGAGATGTTTATTCCTCCGTAAGAATGTGGTAACTCGAGTTATTAGACTTCCCTAGTGGGGGTCGGCCCTGTATGTGTCATGTGGGTCAAAGAGTTATTAGACCACCCTAGAGGGGTCGGCCCAGTTAGTTGTAGTGGGGTATTTAACCCATTGGTTAAATACGAGCCTACGTGTACCTGTGTAAAATACATGTCAGTGTAGTGTATAAATAGAGGAGGTGTGTTCCTCATTTGACACACTCACACACTTGAGGATAGCGCACTTGTGGAGGAGAGGTCTGCTATTGTGGAGGAGGAGATCATGTCTCAGGGTTTCATCTTTGTATATTGCTGGTCATCTATATTGAGGAAGCTTTGCTGGGTTTTATACCCCATGAGGGTTTCCCAGGATAAATCTCTGTCTCTTCTGTTTATGCTATGCTTGTTGTTTCTTCAGTGATCCTGTATATGCTATTATTGTGAAATGGAATGTAATGCTTCTATTTTATGTCTTAGCATATTGAATCTTAACATATGGCATCAAACCTAAAGCTTCTGTGTGATGCTTCATCTGATCCGATTGATGTCACAGTGTTTCGTCAGATGATTGGGTCCTTAATGTACCTGACGAACACGAGACCAGATATTTGCTTTGTGGTGAACACATTGAGCCATTTCCTGACAGATCCCAGAGGTGTTCACCCGGTTTCTGTAAAGCATATTCTGAGGTACCTGAAGAGTACAGTTGACTATGGGCTTAAGTATGATGCGAATCAAAAGTTTAACCTGCAGGGTTATGTTGATTCAGATTGGGCAGGCAGTGCTGCAGATAGGAAGAGAACTTCTTGGTGCTGCTTCAGTATGGGATCAGGTGTGATCTCTTGGTTTAGCAAGAAGCAGTCCTGCGTAGCACTGAGTATAGCCGAAGCAGAGTATGTTGCAACTTGTTTGGCTAGTTGTGAGGCAATATGGCCAAGGAAGCTATTGTCTGAGTTATTTGATCTCCCAATGGATGCTACTGGTATCTTCTATGATAACCAAATTTGTGTGAAGCTGTCTGAGAACCCGGTGTTCCACGACAGGTCGAAACACATTGAGATCAAATATCACTATATCAGGGATATGGTGCAGAGAGGAGCAGTGAAGCTCCTGTATGTTGCGATGGACAAGCAGATTGCAGATGTGCTGACGAAACCATTAGCTAGAGTGTAGTTTGATTACTTCAGAGGGAGGCTTGGTGTTTCTCTGATTGATGACACTTCAAGGAAGAAGTGATGGACACATTTGCAGAAGCCATTCCAAGCATGGTGGTAGGAGGATCCTCCCATGGCTATGGATGTAAGTACTATGTGATGAGCATCATGACGATGCTCTAGTTACTGCTTTGGATATGATCAGTTGGATCATGTATATGTTTATGCATCATGTTGGATGCTGGATATGATCAGTTGGATCATGTATATGATATGCATCAGGTAGATGCATGATATGTATCAGGTGGATACATTGTATGATCAGGTGGATCATGTATATGATATGCATCAGGTGGATGCATGATATGTATCAGGTGGATACATTGTATGATCAGTGGATCATGTATGTGATATGCATCAGGTGGATGCATGATATGTATCAGGTGGATACATCGTATGATTAGGATGATCATGTGTGATGAGTATCAGGATGATGCTCTGGATGACTTGCATCAGGACGATGCAGAGATGATGATCAGGATGATCATGGACATCAGGATGATGTATGATGAGTATTAGGTTGATACTCTGTGGCCATGGACAGGTTGTGTAGATAAGCATATAATAGCTCCCTGGGAGATTTGCAGATGCTCTTGCTAGGTTTTGTCGCTGGCATATAATAGCTCCCTGAGAGATCTGGCAAATGCTCTTTCGAGGTTTTGCTTGGAGGGACATATAATAGCACCCTGGGAGATTTGCAAATGCTCTTGCTAGGTTTTTCTGCTAGCATATAATAGCTCCCTGGGAGATCTAGTAAATGCTCTTGCTAGGTTTTGTCCATGGCATATAATTTCTCCCTGGGAGATCTTGCAGGTTGTGCTAGGCACGTAATCAGTCCTGAGATGCTCTTGCTAGGTTTTGCTTGGCAGCATATAATGTCTCCCTGGGAGATCTTGCAGGTTGTGTTGGGCACGTAATCAGTCCTGAGATGCTCATTTTAGGTTTTCCTTGGTCACATGTAATAGCTCCCTGGGAGATCCGATAGGTTGAGCAGTGTGCTCGTAATCAGTCATGGGATGCTCTTGCTAGGTTTTGTTGATGCACGTAATAAGTCCTAAGGATTCCATAGTATGGCCAATGATGATGAAGACCTGTAGGTGGTGGGCCTACATCTAGTATGAAAAAGGACTGGCTCTGTATAACTTCCTATGACGAGTAGATTCAGAGGTTGATTGAGATAGAAGAAGCAGTGATGATGACGATGATTCGAGGACGATGATTCGTTGATGATGATCCAGAGAAGAAGACTTGTGCTAGCAGATATATGTCGAGAAATACCTTCCTAGTTAAGAGGGAGTGTTGATGTATATGTAACTTCAGAATGTATTTTACCCATGTGTATTGTATTCCTATAGAGATGTTATTATTCCTCTATACAGAAGTGTTTGTATTCCTATAGAGATGTTATTATTCCTCTATACAGAAGTGTCATCATTTATATTATAAGTGTCATAACTTATACTTGATGGGTTATTAGACCACCTTGATGGGGTTGGCCCTGTATGAGTCATGTGGGTAAATGGGTTATCAGACCACTAAGTGTGGGTTCGGCCCGGATTAAGTTAACCATCAGTTATTGTGCTAAGCTAGATAAGTCATCCCCATTAGTTTATTGGGCAGGACAGGACAAGTATAAATAGAGATCGAGAGATCTCTATTTTATCACTCATTACTCACTTCTATCTCTCTCATAAAGTGGCGCACTTGTGAGGAGGAGGATCATCTACTAGGAGAATACTATCTCTTGTACTTTGGTTGTATCATTGCTCTATCTATCTATGAGGAAGTTGCGGGGTTTTTCACCTTCATGGTTTTCCCCGGTGAAACTCTGTGTCTCTTGTGTGCTTGCATTATTGTGTCCATGATTGATATGTTGTAGATAAGCTGTACATGTTATTCTCTCAACTAAGATCCTAGATCAGATTGAAATTTCTGAAAAACTAACAGTAAATGTACATGAGAGCCCACTTTTTTTCCTTCTAGTGACTTCATGAGGATATTAACAGAATCAAGACATAATCCCAACTGGAAAAGAGATGTCAAGACACATATGATCCAAACACACTATTTCATAAGTAGTTGTTGATAATATGAGGGATTAATGCATGGTAACGGAAAACTAGCACAAAGGTTATCCACCAACTGAAATGGAGTGCATGCAGGCCTACAATAATCCTTTCCAAAGCACTGAACTAAATCAAATGCATACTTCTATTGAAAAATGGAGATCCCTTCTCAATGCAAAAGAACATGCAAACCAAGAAAGTAATGGAAGACCTAGATCTGTCATATCAAGCTTTTATTTCAATGCTCCTTGAACATTCTAAAACATGAATAAAGAACTCCCTATGATAATTAGATCATGCACAAAAAAAAATAAATCAAGTGATCACCACCATGTCTTCTAGTGTAAACAATAGGATCGGAATGACAATGATTGAACCTTGAAGTAATCATAAAACTATCCATCTCTTCATACCAAGCTCTAGGAGCCTATTTAAGACCATATAATGAACATTGAAGCCTGCAAACAAGAGAAGAATCCTACCCAAAACTAGGAGGTTTGTCCATGTATATTTCCTCCTATAAATCTCGATGGATAAAAGCACTCATTACATCCAGTGAATAAATTGACTAGCCTTGGTAGGCAGCCAGTGAAAGCACGAGATGTAAGGAATTCATCTTAGAAACAAAAGAAAATGTCTCAAAATAATCAATCCCTTCAACTTAGGAAAATCCCTTGGCTACAAGTTGTTCCATATGCTTTTCAATAGAACCACTCGCTACATATTTGGTTGTATAAACCCATTTGCAACGAACTTTCTTTTGTTCCTTAGGAAGATGAATGAGATCCCATGTGTGATTCTTCATCCAGGAAGAATATTCCTCTATCATGCTAGCATCCCATTTGGTTATGCAAACGCCATCATAAAATTTTTGGGGATCATTTCAAATGACATGACTCAAAATAGAGGCACCAGTCGTCGTTGGTCTAATATGAAAAGGATTAGGAGGAAAGTAATTGAAATCAATTGGCACAAAGCCATACTTTTCATGCCTCCTTCACTCATGAAAGATCCTCCTCAATTATCATTCTTGATCAAGATGTTCTTGACTAGGCTGCTCAAGTTTTGTTGGTGTTGATGGAACATTTTATTATGGTTTATTTCCATGTTTAGTAGTGTGATTTTCATCATCTTATTATTCTACGAAAACAAAACTATCAATGTGATTTTCACCACTGTTAGCATGACAAATGGGGTTTAAACAATCATTGAAATGGACATCCCTTTGAGACAATACCTTTAGAATTATAATCAAATAACCTATATACCTTGATATATTCATAGTAACCAACAAATATTAGTGGTTGGCTCATCTTTTCCATAGCTTTTCACTTTTCATGTAGAATTAATGACCACACTTAACCACAAAATACTCTAAAAGTAGAGACATCAGGCTTCAAATGTCCAAGATTCCTCTGGAGTCATATGCAACACTACCCTATGAGGCATCTAATTATGAATGTAATTGTTTAACTATTCACAACTTTGTCCCAAAAGGAAGGTGCCATGTTCTTGGACTTAATCATGTAGTTTGTCATTTCTTTTAGTGTCTAGTTCTTTCTTTTAGCAACATCGTTTTGTTGAGAGGTGTATGGAACAGATTTTTGATGTTGAATGCCATGTTTGGTACAAAAATCCTTGAATGTCTAATTGACATACCCCCCTCCTTTTATATGTGCATAGATTCTTGATAAAAGAGAGGACTGCTTTGTATAAAAAGCCTTGAAAGTCTTAAAATTAGTGAAGACTTCATTCTTCTACTTAAGAAAGTGATTCCACGAGTGACATGAAAAACCATCAATAAAAGTGAGTGAATACTTAGAATCTAAAAAATGAACATGTCAAATGACATGAGATCACTATGTACAAAATCGAAATGTGTGGGAGCATGCAAGGCTTTTCCTTTCGGAAACAGATCTTGATGTTGTTTGCAAAGTACACATCCTGGAGAAAGTCCATTAATGCAAGAAAACTTACGAAGACAAAGCACTAAATTTTATGTTCTCAACTACTGCAAATATCTATAGTTTAGATTTCAAAATATTTCATGCTAGATCCTACTCAAATATCAACATGTGCAATGAAATAAGAACTAGAGGAAGGCTGAAAAGTAGAAAACTTGTACAATAAGCAACTATGATAAACCCTTCTAGAAGCAACAATAATGTATGGATTATGTATTTCTCGAATGACTACATACTTAGCAGAGAACATTACAATTATCCCATCACCAAAATTATAAATATGATAACTTGAGAGTAGATTGGAAGATATGTCAAGAACAAGTTGAGCATCATTTATACACCATTCATTGAATTGCATAGTGCTTGATTTGAAAACATCGATATGTGTACAGTTCCAATTAAAATCCATGAAATTCTACAATCAGATGGGGAAGGTACAAACTCATTAGAGTGAGTCATATAATGAGATGCACCAGAATAAAGTATGAAACTACCTGAAGATGCATATAAAGATCGAGGAGATAAAGCATGCACTTTAACCAATGAAGAGGATTTGGGAACTAAAATTTCATGTTGTTACATTTCTTCATTTAGTGCTTCTAATTTGAACTAGTATTTGGATTCACCATGCCCAAGTCCACCACAAAAACTACATGTTTCACTTGACGTATTCTTCCTTACCTTGGAGGAAGATTCACACAACTTGGAATATGGAGGAAAATATTTTATTTTCTTATGAGGCTTGGAAGTAGTTTCACCAAATCGAGTAGAATATTTTGTCCATTTATATAAATATTTATTCTTACCTTTGGAGGTATGAGCCAAAAGAGCTTGATTCCGAGAGCTAGAAACAACATCCAATTGCATAAGTTTAGTTTGTTCTCTATTAAGACACTCACAAAAAATATTAAAAGAGGGAATTTCAAACTCATCTCTAAGTGCACCTATAATAGAGTAGAGCATAGAAGAAAATACCTAAAAAGGACCTTTTACCTTGGATAGAATCAAGAAAATGCACTTATTATCTCTTTTGGTTTTTTCGCACCCTTTCAGTTGTGCCACCAATTGCCTAAATTTGGAAAGATTGTTGAAATTTGGTTGTCATGGATGTCAACTAATGTCAAAGAGGATGTGAACTAATTCAGTATGAGTCATTGATATCAACTAAAGTCAAAGTGGATAAAGCATACATGCAGAAGTGTGAAGAAGTAATGAAAGTCACTTTGAAGTAGTATATGTGCAAGATGAACAAGAACATGAATACCATAAGTTTATGCGAAAATGGTGAAGGTGACAAATATGAGTAGAAATTTGAAGTATATCCAGAAGTGCATTTAGTCTAAATATGTGACTCCAAGGATACATCATGCATGATGAGTTTGAAGAATTACATAAGGAAGATACAACATGCAGGTCCAGTTAAAGAAATAACAAAACTAATGTATCCTACAACATGTGGTCGTTGCGCAGACATCAAGTCGACCAAGTCATACTCTTTCATGGTAGGAGTCAAAAGAGTTGGTTGGATAATGGTACTAGTGTTCAAGCAGCCAAGGAGATTGGTTGACCAAATGGTACAAGTGCACAATTTTGTTGAAAGAATTATTTGGAATACACAAGCAATCCTGAGCGTTGCTTGGTTAATGGTTGGAAGTGCGCAAGAAACTAATGGTTGGACAATCCTGAAAGTGTGCAAAATTAATCAATCAGAATATGCTTTCAGTAAGTGGAAAGCACACAAGTTCCTAGAAGGGTACAGTGGTTGAAGACCATCTATGAGCATATTACATAGCCGATAGTATAGCAGATGCACAAGTGCCACAAGTGATGAAAAGGTAGAAGTCAAAGTCCCACCAAGTAGAATTTGGAGTATGTGCAGGTTCCTCAAAGCATCAATATCTCAAAGGCCCATTACCCACAAGGGATGGTACAACACAGGTCATAGACATTCAATATGAAGTGTAAAATTGCGCACATACCTTAAGGAAATGGTACATCAAGAGTGCAAAGGTACACTAACAAGGTGTAAAGTCCCACTAAGTTGTGGACGATGAAGGCACTTGATACACCAAGGATGACACATCAATAGCACATAAGATGACACATGGAATATGCATAATCCGTGAAGTATGGAAGAAGGGATGCCATGACCAACTTGTGGAAATACAATCTGTGGAGGACTTGTATTATTAAAGATGCAAGTTGGAGATTTGAAGCAAGCTTAATGGTGAGAGCATAATATATTCGAGTGTAAGTTTCAATTTAATTTTTGGGGCATCAAGGGGGTCGTGGATAGAACCAAACGATCTAGCGAGGAGTCGAATGTGCACATATAGCCGAATGAAGTTTTGATGGTGCACAAAATGATGTTGTAGATCTATGACTAATGTGCGGGTACTGAAAGGAAGAAATACTATAGTATGTGCAAGTGCTTAATGTTTTAAAGGACAGTATTATAGTCAGCATGCGGATAGTCACAGACATTGTAAAGACAGAACCAAAGTTTATCAGACAATGCACAGAATTCTAGCTGGTGCATATGAACAAAAATGAAAGTGTGCGCATATGGGAACTTCATCTGATGCACAGCGACAGAATAGAAGCATAATCTGATAAGCACATCATGGTGCAAATGATCTGAGACAAGTTTGTTAAATAGAACGAATGAATCATTTGATGCAAAGTAGGTCGCATATTTTCTGAGAGACTGCAACACTTCTTCAAAACTGACACATCTATAAGTGTGTAGTTCCATCTGTTACTAGTGCTTCATTCCAAAACAACAAACTATCAATTGAAAGAACAGTATCAGTTGATTATTGTAGTCACGCGGAGCGGAAATTTGAGATAACCAGTGATGCAGACTGTAGTATCAGTGAAGGACATAGTATATGAATACAGTCATCAACATAAGTATAAATTGAGAAGTCAGGTGATGTATGCAGTGCAGTGACAGAGTATAGACTGCATATGAAGATAGTGCACAGTGGAATCATCAACAGAAGATCAGAAGACTGTGCGGAGTTGAAGTTCAGTAATTTAGAAACACATATTGGACATCAGGGAATTCCGATGGGGCAAGGACATAGGGAGTTGGAGCTTCTTTCAGGTTGGTTCCTGTAAAACAAATAAGACACGGGGTTGATGCATCCTTCTAGTTAGTACTTGTTGACACAACGACTATCGACAGGGGTTCACGACACACTATCATCAACAACACCAACCCAAACTGCCTTACGCACCATCCCAAAAAGGTGTTAACCTTTCCACCAACACTCGTAGAGCGAGTGAAGTCTCACCCGAGATGTACAAGGGAGCTACAAGAACCAAGTTTCTGCTATGGAGTTTAGGACATGCATGAAACACACTTCGCAACCATAGAAACCAGAGATCATGTCATTCGCACTATACTAAAATTTCATTATTCGCAGATCCATCAACCGTAGTATCAACACATTACAAATATTCGCATTAACATGATTGGATTACTCAATAGCATAAACAACAATTACTAAATGCACAGAGCATTAAACATCTCATCAAACATTTGCATTCATCATTCAACAGAAACAAAGACAAAGATAAAACCATAATTGAACATCTTCATGCATTCATTAAAACCTACGGAATGACCTTCACAGAAACAGTCAATACATCATATTGTAGATACAAAATAGATCAAAACTCACAATGTCAATCGCTCTATTCATCATTCGATTCTTAGATTCCCTTAGTCTTACAATCATACTTCTATTTATACCAAACTATGTGGTTACAAAATGGTCCACATGACTCTTGTCTAACAAACTAACTACTTCTGCGCTTCTGCATTCTTCATGAATGACCCTTTCTTCCATGGATTCTTCCTTTCGCAGCTGTCGGCTTTTGTACTTCTTACGGACTAATCACATGCCAACAGGCCCCCAACACTAACTTGTGGCTCTCCCTCGAGCCACCTCAGCTGGACACCGCTGGTACTGATCTAATTTGTCACTATGGTTAACTTTTGAAGTTCTTCTTGGCATGTGGAGCTCGCTTTCATGTACTTCTCGAACTCATCCTCCAATCTCTTGCAACCTTGGTCATCTACCTCAAACTCATACTTCAATCGCTTGAAACCTTGATCATCTACCTCGTCTATGCTTGCGCAGGCACTTCAAATCTGCTGCAACCTGGGGACAAGTTCATTGTTGTTTCCAAATTGTGAAATAGGCCAACTGCTCTGGCACATCTATTTCGCACATTTGACATTCCATTGCTGGTGCCAGCAAGCCTCCACCCCTGGTGTTTTGGTGGTCGGGGAAACCCCGTCCCTTCTAACTACTACTGCACTCTTAGACATATCGGGTGAGACCTCGTCTCTATTCCTATGAAGTGTCCGCACTGCTTCCTTCGCTGGTTGTTTGTGCACAGTCGTTGTTCTTGCTCTTAGCACACCTGGGGTGCTTCCGCTCGAAATGAAGTGCACCATTGCAACTATCTCACTACCCTTTTCCACAGCTTCCTTGGGATTTCCTATGGAAATTCCTAACTTTCTGCATCTAACTTACAGACTCGCATGAGACAACGTACTATTTTCCTTCTTAGATTTCCTATATTTGGACTTGCATTCTTCAACCCCGATGCTAGTATTTATGCTTGCTTTTTGACACTTGCTCATTATCTACAAAATATTATCCACAACTTAGTCGAATCTTTCATCATATTCCTCTGCCGTTTTCAGGTGATGTCGATCTGTAGTAATCATACTCGGATTTGACTCCCACGTGTTAAACTGTGCAAAGCATCGGCGAGCGACATGGCTGGCCATGCTTCCCACTTTTTGTCGTCATTGTTTTTTTTTGTTTTTTTTTACGTTTCTCAACCACTATGCACCTAATCATGGCGATAGGGTTTCAACCGATTCCCATTTGCTAGCTTAGGAAACAACGTGCCATCTAAGCTCTTCAGCTGCACCGCACCTCTGTCAATAACAAAATCTATAACATAGGGACCTAACCAACGCATCTGTAACTTACCTGGATGCTTAGAGAACTTACTGTCATATAGCAGAACTATATCCCCCCGCTGAAAGTGATTTTTTTTAATATGGTGATTGTGCCAAGACTTCTATCAATCCTTTTCCACCTTCTGATGAAATCCTATGATGAACCTGTCCTCATCGAGTTGTACCAATTGGGCCAATCGTTCCTCCAGTGCTCCAAAGTCCCTCATGCCGATGACAACGGCAATCCATAGAATGGGGACAATGTACTCCATCGACATTACGGCTTCCTTCCCGTAGACGATTTTGAACGTTGTCTGGCCAGTCAAACGTTTGCAAATTGTGCGATACGCCCACAATATCGCAGTGTTCTTCAAATCCCAATCATCCCAATTCGTGTTGCATACCTTTGTGAGCACATGCTCTAGGATTTTGTTAAATGCTTCCACTGTTCCATTTGCTTGTGGACGGTAGGGGGTGCTTTTTATGTGTTGTATATGAAATTCCTCTGTCATTGCTGCAATTGTCTGACTAAGGAAATGGGTCCCCTGGTCACTTATCAGTATTTTGGGGCACCGAAACCTGGTGACTACATTATCGAAGAGGAATCTTGTTGCTGTTGTAGCGGAGCAATCCTTCACTGGTGCTGCTTTTTCCCATCGCATCAAGTAGTTCATTGTTGTAATTATGTAGCGCAACCTTGTTCTTTTTAATGGTGGGTATATGGGTCCCACGAAGTAAACTACCCACTTGTCGAAATCTTGCAACGTCACTTGAGGTACTAGTGGCATTTCATCCCTTCTTGACGGCTTCCCTGTCCATTGACATATGTCGCAGCTTTTAGCATAGTCCGCAGCATCCCCATGCATTGTCGGCCAACGTAGTCATGCTCGCAAAATCTTCCTCGCAGTGGCACGTCCTACGTAGTGCCCCCGACAATCCCGTCATGAGCTTCTGCAAGAATTCACTCTTGTTCATGCGGAAGGACATATCATTGCAGTATCTCATCTTGCCCCATTTTATACAATTGTCTAGCAATGAACTGAAAATATGCATCTCTTACCACTAGATGCTTCTTTTGGTTGGTCGTGAAGCCTTTTGGTGCCTCCCTAGTTGCCAAAAACTGAATGATTTGTTCGTAATGGTCATCGACCATTCCAACCCTGAACAGTTAAGCATCCGAAAATTCTTCGTCAATTCTCCTCGGATCTTCCCCTGAATCAATTCGTGACAAGTGATTTGGTCCTGCATTCAGTCGTCCTGATTTGACAATTATCTCAAAATCAAATTCCTGGAATAGTAATAACCAACGATAGATCTTCCCCCCCAACATAGGCTTGTTCACTAGGTATTTTAATGCTGAGTGATTGGTGAACATTCTAAAGTGGCCCCCAAGTAGGTAGTGTAATATTTTCTATAAGGCATACACCATCTCCAACCCCGCTCATTCCATGGTTGTATAATTCTTCTTCGTAGTATACAACTTCCTACTTGCCAAGGCTACCAAGTGGTCTATGTCGCCTTCTCCTGGTTGGGCTAGGATGACTCCTAATGCGACTAATGACACATCGACATGGGCAGGGAATTCCTTCATCCAATCCAGAAATGCCAATATAGGGGTGCCAACCATATTCGTTTTTAATATGTCCACACTCTTTTGTCACTCGGCATTCCAATCCAACTTGGCATCTTTCTTCAATAACTCCTCCATTGGTGCTGTGATTGTTGCATACCCTCTGATAAACGTCCGGTAGTAGCCAGTTTTGCCCAGCGTGGCTCTCAATTGTTTGACTGTCATTGGTGGTGGGAGGTCAACAATAATGGCAATCTTTGCTGGGTCTACCAGCTTTCCTTCCCTGCAGACAATATGCCCTAGTAAAATCCCGAATGGAGCACAGAAGATGCACTTTTTCAGGTTCAATGAAATCTGGTATTGTCGACATCATTCCGGCATCAGCCTCAAGTTTGTGACATGATATTTGACCAACCCATATACTTTCCAATCGTCCATATAGATGACAATAAATTCATGAATGTAGCCTTTGAACACCGAAACTACCAGTCTTGAAAAAATTGCTGGAGCATTCTTCAATCCAAATGGCATCACTGTATACTGAAAGCAGCCCCATTCAATGACAAATGTAGTCTTATGCCAGTCTTCCTTCGTAATTTTGATTTGATGATAGCTTGAAAACCCATCTGTAAATGAGTAGATATCCTGACCTCCGACTCCCTCGAGCATCTCATCCATGAAAGGTGTCAGGAATGGGTCGTGCAAACATTCATCATTTAATTTCCACAAGTCGACACAGATTCAGAACTCTCCAATCTTCTTGTCCTGGACCACCATCAGGCTGATCCATTCAGATTCTTCTATTGGTTCTATAATGTCGGCTTCCAACATCCTTTCAATCTCGGCCTGCACTCTCTCTTTGTGCCTTGGGTTCAATCGGTAGGGCTGTTGCTTGAATTGATTTGCATCGGGTTTTGGGGAATCTTCATTTAACCTAACTCCCTGAAAATTCATTTCATCTCTGAGAATTTCATTGGGAACATATCCTGAAACTCGTGCAACATATTCATCATCTTCGCAATGGTGGACTCATCCCAATAATCCCCAATGCTTTCAAACTTCGGGTTCTCCTCCGACCCAATGTTTACTTTCTTGATCTTCAACGACTGCTGGAATTTGTCGGAAGGAATTTTTGGTGCCTCGGCATTGCGACTACCTTTTGATTCCGGCACATGCGTATCCCTTGGATCGTCCTCATCATCAGACTCTCCTATGATGTTATAGCACTCCATCCTCATTTCTGGTGTCACATTCCACCGAAGTTCTAATGGTTGCTCTGTCGGTACTGCTTCAAATATCTTCTAGTGGATCACTTATAGTACACTATGGATGAAGGGGTTCTCATTTGAGAAACAAAACATTTGTCTAAAGCCAAGTGTTAGTTGCTCCCAAGAAGTCGTCCCATGTCGCAGTTCTGCTATAACATAGCAACTCCACGATACTTCATCCAATGTGTGAACGAATGCATGGACCCACTTCTCTTTTGCTTGTAATCCCCATTTTCTTTTGCACTCAGCCAAATGCACCTTTGGGTTGCTTATGCCGTCAAAATTCCTTCCACTATATCCTTCTGCATCGCTGCACCTAACCGTCATTAGGTGGTGACATAGTGGCCAGGTTTTGATATTAGACTTGTGTGCTTCCCACCAGCGCGTAGGAGTAACCTTCAAGGCTTCCTCCAAGGCCAATAAATGTTGCAGTTTCGACACATTTTCCTCGAATTCAGTGAGAAAGGTGCTCAAACTGGGAAAACCTTCATATGTTGGTAACGCACACTCCTCTATGGCTACCCATCGCAGTGACTATGTGATCTTTGCACATCTCCTAAATGATACTTCAAGCATCCGGTTTTGCCAATTCTCAAGCGCCTCATCTGAGTCCGACGACGCCGAACTAACATTGCTCCATCCCAATTCTCCATCTATAGTAGGATTAATGTAATCCTTAGATATAGTGTATATATTATCCCATACCTCTGTGAATTCATCTCATGCTGGTTCAAGATATCATTGCCCTTCCGCAGGATCCAAAGGTGCCACAACCCTCATTTCGTGATTCTCAAATGACATAGTTTGCTTCTTAAAATCGATAACTGCCAGGTTTTCGATTACCGAATCAATCCCTAGCAGCTCTGGCTAGGGGCTAGTGTTGTCCACGATTTCAATTACATCAAAATCTGCATAAGTCCTGAGGCCTTCAATCTCAACAAGAAGTTGGTACACCCAACCAAGTGGAGTAGCTTTACTCTGATTTGCTAATCACAACTGTACTGGTGACCAGGCCAACTACGGTTTCCCCATGGTTTCCCATGTCTGTTTCGTCAGGAAGTTGACATCCGATCCCAGGTCCAAGATAATTGAGTTGACATCAAATGCTCTGATTTGTGCCGACATTTGCATCTCGTGTTCGATCTTCCTTCTGTCTATGCAATTAATATTTTTCTCCTGGTGTACACCCTCTCGTCGATTCAACAAATTGGATATCTCCTCCAACGCATTTGGATCCTTTGCCAACTGTAGACAACTCTTTAAGAATGATTTTAAGGTATTATCCTTTCCCTACGACTTCGTTCTGTCGAACATCGATGGCATATCGTAGGTAACTTCTTCCTGAAGAGGTAACTGCCTCCTCTGTTTCATCGCCTCCTGCACTTCCAAGAAGATATCCCTTTCGACCTCCGCATCAAAAGTAACATGTTTTCGTACTTTTTCTCAGACAGTAGCTCATGGTTCATCGGCTCCTGTCACCACTCCTCCTTGTGTTACTACCCCAACAATCACATGTTGTCTTCAAGCCTCCGTTGATATCATTTGTCTAGCCGGTGGATTTTGATTCTGATTCTGTGGAGGTGGTGGTAGATTCTTGGAACCGTTGTAAACTTCATAAACCAATCCAACACACATCCCCTAAAGTTCATCGCTAGTTGTCCCTGTTTAATAGCTTCATCCTGGACCTGCTTCATGTTCCATGCTGCTTCGCACAGAAATAAAAATTGCTCGGGATCCTCAGTCCCGTTTCCTTAGAAAGTGGGCATTTTTGTGTCGTCTTCCATTCTAATGTTCCTACTGCTATTGTTTACTGATGCACTACTTTTAACGCTGCACGTAGGGAAACTTTGCGAATAGCTTGGGTTTCCCCCTATGAAATTCTTGGTAGTGCGTGAGGTTGCAAGTATGTTGTAACTTACGATATGTGTCTCTTCTTCTTCTGGGGTATCCTGGTCACCATCTTCGTTGCAATAGGGTTGCTTACTCCCTGGTAGTCCTATTTCGTAGTCTTCTGTTCTAGTCCTCTCAGGAGAATCTCTCTCAGTCCTCCTCTTCTTCTAAGGATTCTGAAATATCGCTCCACTCCTCAAGGTACCACACTCTTCATCAGCTTCCCATACAAACTCATCATCGCTTATGTCCATCTACCCCGCTTCTTTGTATCGGATCCGCATTCACGCGACACCTACAACCTCCGCACACTAATCTTTCTACTCATCGGAAGTCATAATCAAAATTCCCTTTTCGAACACGAGCATCTTAATCCACAATTTTAGCAACAACAATAACATTGCCCTTTCTCCCCTGAAGAAATTCCTCTCTGCATCATTGTACGACTTGATCGTGTCTATTGCGAACTAAGTAATGTATCCCTCTAGGATACGATCCACCCAAAAATCGACAACCCTTGTTACTATGTTGTCGACCCATTTCAGTTGTCGAATCAGTTCTGATCTCCATTGTTCAGGCTCGGTATTTTGGAAGTGGTGCTTCTGGAATGTTAGCTGCACTAACCACTCATGCAACAGTAATGGGAACTTGCAGAAGAATATCTCATGGATATTTGAGTAAATGTATTTCTGCAACCAACTGCTTACCATCTTTTTAGGGTTTTGCTTCTCTCCTTCTGTGAACTCTTCTATTTTTCTATCAAACCACTCCTAAATCTCTGGTTTCATCAGGTGCCACAGCATATCCTGTTATTTTCCTCTTCATGGTCCCAGAAACAGACCCATTTTTTGACATAGCGACTATCAACATGGGTTCATTGCACATTGTTGTCAACAACACCAACCCAAACTCCCTTATGCACCAGACCAGAAAGGTGTTAACCTTTCCAGCAACACTGGTAAAGCGAGTGAAGTCTAACCCAAGATGCACAAGGGGGCTGCAGGAACCAAGTTTCCATAGTGGAGTTGAGGACATGCATCAAACACACTTCACAACTGCAAAAACTAGAGATTATGTCATTCGCACTATACTAACATTTCATTATTCACAAATCCATCAACCGTAGTATCAACACATTACAAATATTCGCATCAACATGATCGGATTACTCATTAGCGTAAACAGTGATTATTAAAACCACAGAGCATTAAACATATCATCATACATTAGCATTCATCATTCAACAGAAACAAAGACAGAGATAAAACCATAATCGAACATCTTCATGCATTCATTAAAACCTGCGGAATGACCTTCACAGAAATAGTCAATACATTATATTGCGGACACAAAATAGATCAAAAATCACAAAGTTGATCGCTCTATTCATCATTCGATTCTTAGATGCCCTTAGGCTTACAATCATACTTATATTTATACCAAACTAAGTGGTTACAAAATGGTCCACATGACCCTTGTCTAACAAACTAACTACTTTTGTGCTTTTGCGTTCTCCGGAAATGATCCTTTCTTCTGCAGATTCTTCCTTTCACAGTTGTTGGCTTCTGCACTTCCTGTGGACTAATCCTGTGCCAACAGTACTGGACAAAAAACAAGGAGTTGTAGCTTCCTTCAGGTTGGTGCCTGTAAAACCATGGGGTTGGTGCCTCCTTCAAGTTGGTGTTTGTAAACAAAGGAATTTGGTGCTTCCTCGAATGTATTCTTTCTCATTATAAAGAAGCATTCTGTGGTTTTCTCCTGTTTTTGTTTCCACGTAAATATATTGTGTGTTCTATGTTGTTTATGTGAGGCATATATGTGCATGTTTATTTTCTGATGCATAACTGAAGATAAAGATTAAGTAAAAGGATAATCTATTAAAGAAAGTAAAAATTGGCGATAACTACACTAATACTAATTCACCCCCTCTTAGTATTAAATCAATTCCAGCAATGTGTATCAGAGCGGGTGTCTTCATTATCAGATTAACATCTGGAAGATAGATCAATGCGCAGAAATGGATAAGCAGGAAGGGCTTTCCACCAACAAAGCACCAGGATTTGACGGCACCAATTACATTTTC
Organism: Larix kaempferi; assembly: GCA_027924585.1. Lineage (NCBI taxonomy): Eukaryota > Viridiplantae > Streptophyta > Pinopsida > Pinales > Pinaceae > Larix > Larix kaempferi. The sequence continues at coordinate 10,589,882 of BSBM01000055.1, read as the reverse complement.
TGGAAAGTACGTATGGAATTTTATTTGCAATCATTGGGAGTAGATGTTTGGAAATCTATCGCCAATGGTTATAATGTCCCAATAGTTGTACCGGTAAATTCAATGCAAAGGAGACTCTATGAAATCATTGCTAGAGCCATAAATGTTATGTTATGTGGCTTGAATGGTGGTGAATTCATCAAATTTATGCATTGCGCATCAACTAAGGAAGTTTGGGACAAACTCAAAGGTATATATGAAGGTGACGACAAGGTAAAGAAAGAAAAGTTGCAAAACTACTATGGGTAGTTTGAATCTCTAAGAATGAAAGATGAAGAGAACACCACATCCTACTTCCTAAGAGTATATAATATAGTTAATGCTATCAAGAGTCTCGAAGTCACTCTAGATGAAGAATCAATTCTACAGAAGATATTGAGAACTCTGACTCAAAGATTCAATGAAGAGGTATATGTGCTAGAAGATCGAGCTAATATTGAATATCTGACGAAGGATGAGATTCAGGGGATTCTCATTGCATATGAGATGAGAACTGAGAAAGAGGATCCCATCAGAAAGGAATTTTCTTTAAAAGCCATAGGAAAGATTAAGCATGATCATGACAAAGATTGTTGTGATGCGTCAGATAATGAAGAATCAAACTTTATCACGAATATGAAAACAAGACAATGTAAGTACACAGACAAGTTATGATTTAAATGTTTCAGATGTGGAGGATTAGGTCATTATGCCTCAAAGTGTCCTTACAAATAAAATTGATACATTGAAAGTGATGAGGAATCTAGCTCATACGATCGGACGACTGTGCGCTCACAACACAGACCTGAGAACAGAAGGAGGAATCCAAAATAGACGAGGAGTTTGTACACCAAAGAAGGAAGCAATGCATCTGAAGGAAGTGACTGTGATGAAGAACCTAAGGAAGTATTTTGCATGGCCCATGTAGTGGAAGAAATAAAATATGAAATAAATAAGATTAGTTCAAAGAAAAATCCAATTGCGTAAAGCAAACTAGGATCACTAGACAAGTATTTCTTTAGTGGATTGTTCAAAACACCTCTAAAGAAAGTCACATCTCGTAAACTTGTTGAAGAGGTCAAGATTGACAGTCAATATAATGATGAATACACTGCAAACATTGACTGGGAAGGTGAATTGATAAGTGCCTTGGATGAGTTGAAGAAGTCTAAGAATAAGAAGAAACTATTGTCGGAACAACTATCAAAGTGTGAAGAATAGGATAGATCGTGTCAGGAATTTATTGGCACAGATATTCATGAAAGGATTACCAACTATAAGATTCAACTAAGTACTTGAGAGAGGGAAATATGAATTAAGAGCTTCACTAGAGGAATGGGCACAGGAAATCAAGATGATGAAAAATCAACTTGAGGAAAAGGAGAAAGAGATATCTCATCTAGAAGACAAGATGACTAAGATAAAGGGCAAGAAACAAGTACGTATTGCAAGTAGAGACCCTATCTGCACACAATCAGTAGGTGATAGGATATAATCTGAAGATGAAGTGCAGAACAAATTAAAAGACAACACATCAATGTTGAACATGATCCTGAAGGATCAGAGGCCACCAGAAGAAAAAACAGGTATTGGCTATGTAAAGACACCAAAGAAGTTCTGTGACAGAGAATGTTGCTCAATTTATGATAAGTTCTTGAGGTATGATAATTAATTCAGTTACAACTCCTTTCACTATTCTAATCAAAGAAGCATCAATAAGGTGAAGTGCACAAGATGAAATCATTTTGTCTGTATTGCAAAATATTGTCAAACTGTGAGATGCTATGCATGCGACTGTTTTGGACACAAAGCTATGTTCTGTCAAAGAGCAGTAAACTGTATGGATGAATATTTATTTCACAAAGACTATCACACTCAACAAGACCACAGTGGAAAATCTATGGAGAAAATCCAAAACAGAAGTGCACACAACAAGACTTGGGTCAGGAAATCTCCTCAGAACATTGAAGATCCAGGCGCAACAAGCAATTATTGCCTCTTTGGATAGTCCCATAAGGACTATGAAGACCCTTGAGTTCAACACGATGCATCTTAAGGAATTCAAGGGGATGTTAGTTAGGTGTGTGGTTAAGAATGCGTGATGTTAGTCAGGATGAATATGTTCATTCTATTCACACATGATTATTGTTAAGTTGATTATGTCGCGGAAAGGGAAAAGTGCATGCATACATTAAGGAGTTGAAGATTGACACTACATATAATACATGGTAGAACATTGAATTCGATTGTACAAATAAAAATAGAAAATCTTTACATGAAGAATCAAACATTGCTGAAAGATATGAAACTGTGCAAAATGGATCTTCTCATGACAATCAAAATTGGGCATGGTCACAAAAGTTGCATGAGTTAAGACTCCATGCTGAAGCCATGAATGGCATATACAAAAAGACAAATTGGGAAAATTAGAAAGCATTCTATAGCTGTAGTTCGAGGTCAAGTTCAAAGTTTGGTCATTTAGCAAGTTGCAACTCCAAATCAACCCGAACTAGAGCTGTGAATTTAAAAGCAGGATGCAGAGGAAGAAGATGGAGAGTGGCAGACGATGATGGTTTAGCATGCTGAGGCCGAATATGAGACAATTCATCTAGAATTTGTTGTTGCTGGTGCTCCATATTATCAACCCGACAAGTCAAAAGGATCAACTACTCATTATGTCTATGGCTCACCTGAGATTGAGAGTATTGATGAAGAATTTGGTTGTTCTACACTTGTTGTTGCTAGGAATCCATATCAGTTCTCAAGCAGAAAAAATCATCCTGTTGATTCTAAACGACAAGGAGCATATTCTCAAGGGAATTGTTTACTCTGGGATAAAAGGAGGCCATTAGAAGGAAAAAGAAGAACCAGAGGAAGGATCAGACAACAATGTGACAGGAAGACTCAAGAATGCAAGAGGTGATGAACCAGGCACTATTCGCAGATATCTTATAGCGTTGATTGAAATATGTCTACATGCATGCAATTAGTTGATGAGATATGCATTCAATGTCGCACAATTTGAGGAAGCTGGTGGAGTCTCCAAAATTGAATACTCGATTTAATGACTTTTTGGAAATAATGCAAAAGGGTGGAAATCTGATTCATTATACCATACCATGAAGAATGTTGCCTCAAAAGGTCGAGTATGGAAACAACATGTCAGTGTTTCCACACGAACTGAGTGTCATGTCATCTTTTATGTCGAGTTGTCCGATAAATGAAAAGGCACGCTATGTCTTTCGTTGTCTTGGAAAAAGATGTGACAACATTAAATGCGACAAGGCCCTATGAAAACGCAGTAAATGCGATACGTGAATCAATCAAGCACATAAAGTGTAATACGAAATCAATAAAGGATTGACTTAGGCACTGCACATTTGGTATATAAGGATGACAACATAAATCACTTTGCAAGGAATGTTGAAGTATTGTGACAAGAAAAAGAGATCAAGATGAAGGAATCATGTAATATGTATATTGAAAAATCAATCAAATTTAATTATGAAAATATATTAGTATCGAAAAGAAGCATCAAACAAGGGGAGTCATCCCTAAAATACAATCATGAAAAGGCCAGTGCAACACAAACAAAGGAATCTGCATAGTGCAAATAATTGGCACCTCTTTACCATTAATGTGAAAGGGGGAAAGATGCATGAAGTTGAGGCATGAAATGCACATCATGAAGCTTGCATGAAAATGTCGAGACATGAAAATATTCATGAAGTTAGCATGACAAAATGAAAGAAGAAATATAAGAAGTTGAGGAATACATAATGAGGATGGACATAGAAGCAATGCATGAATTCATCAGAACAACATGAAAGGGGGACAATTAAAGACATCAAAGTAAATAGCTTGAAGCCTTAGTAGATGTGAACGAGCATGAATCAAATCATCAAAGGAATAATAGGAAGTTAGAGCAGATGTGAAAGAGTGTGAAGAAGATAACTTGAAGAAATGATGTAAAGATGACTGAACATATGGTCTACATGGATATAATTGTTAAAACAAACACAGTCTATACGGGTTCCCAACACTGTTGACACCAACCCACCGCAATCTCCATGAGCACCGGCCCAGACAGGTTTTACCCCGTCCAGCAACACCTGCAGAGCAGATGAGGTCTCACCCGAGATGTTCAAGGGAGAATTGACGGAACCATGTTTCCGCCGAATGTAGGAGGATGCTGTGCATCAACCATTTAACCTATTGAAACATTCAGGGTTACATCTAAGAATTCAACTCAGGCTTTAACATAATTGCGACATTATCCAACAGATCTCATCATTGACAGAACCATAAATATGCAACAAATATAACAGTAAAAAATTAATCACAACAAGGAAACATCACATTATTCATATTGCAAAATACATTACCACAGATACACAATAAGACATAGGGATTCAGCTCAAAAGATCTGTTACTTCATATTAACTTCGCAAAAACCTAGATACATCAAAATACACAGTCTTCTGCATCAGATCAAGATCTCCCAGACGTTAAGATTTGACAATGCTCTCCAAAACAAGATATCTCAACAACTCCAAAAGATGATTTAACAGTTACAAATCTACATCTATTTATAGGCATGTGCCTTTACAATGCTTGTCCACTTTCTAACTACTTCCTAACTGACACTTCAAAGAAAATGACCCAAAATCTATCTATTGTGGTCCAAATGACCCAAAAACCTACATACTGCGGTTCGACTAACCCAAAATTACATAAAATATTATCATTTGTGCTTGAATTCCCGCCTTCTGCGGTATCTTTGGCCTTGCGCAACATCCGTGATGCTGCGACGCTGACTTTTCCAAATCGCCTGCGAATAGGCCCCTAACACAGACTTGTGGCTCGCCCTCGAGCCACCTCATGCGGATAGGGTGTATGCGGTGGTCTTGACCCTGAAGTCCTCGTATTGTTGGTCGACTTCTGTGACCTGCTCCTTTCCTGTCATAGCTAGTGCCTGGCTATCGATCACATCTTGGGAAGATGGATGCTCCCTCAGCTTTGTTGTAACTTGCTGAAGACCTTCCTGTACATCCTGGAGTGCCACACCGGCCTTAATCATAAATTGAGCGCCAATCTTGTGGAACTCCTCCAGCTACGCAACATGCTTCTTCTGAAGCTCGTTGGCCTTCATGATGCGCTTCTACAACTCTTTTAAATCCATGGACTTGGAAACCAAATCCATTGGTGGCATCGTGTGCATCACCAGTTTTAGTGTCACCAACTGCCCCTCCTCTTCCTTCCTGAGCTTGGTCAACTGTTCAATCTACTTGTCCTAAACAATGCTTCCCCAAAACTGTACGGTGTCCGCTGTGAGTTTTGTCGCTGTCATTTCCATCTCCCCTATCTATGTTGCCACCTCCTCAATGGCACACTTTCATTCATCCACCTGTGCTTGGGGTGTACCAGGGTTTACCAGGGTTGTTAACTCCTAATTTTTGCACTGTAGTCAGGCAATGACAACCCTAAGTCGTTGTGTGTGTTGAACCACGTCCAATGTTGTGGTGGGCTTCGACACATGGTGATAAGCCTAAGCAATGGCCACCTCCAACCGCACATTTTGATCTGACAAAGTGGCCTTCTCCACGATGAGGCGATCTTGTGCCTACTTTAATTCTTCGATCACTCGAGCCTTCTCAAATCGTTCTTTCTTGATGTCCTCTTCCAACTCATCCATGGCCTGTCATGTCGTAGCGACCCTCCCTATTAACTTTTCAACCTTTTCCTTAGCAACATCCTCTCTCTCCTGTAAGCGTAGGCACTTACCGTTGATCTCATACATCCTGTCCGCCATTCCCCGGCTAGAAACCTCCTGTATAGTTGTCAACTCCCTCACCGGTAGCTCATTGATGTTGATGGTCAATTTCTCTAACGGTTGCAGCAAAGCTTTCAAAGCCTCATTATCAATCACAATCGCAGTCAAAGGAATATCGAAATTCTAGACCCATGGCTCAATGTCGATTGTGCCAACTAGCTGCACCATTACTCCTTTTGGTGCCTTCTTCATGACAATGTCGCATAAGGAATCCAGATGGGAAGTTACTACATCAGAACCTTCGTCTGCCTTTTCCGTCATTTCTTGAGTTGCCCCACTTGTTGCATTATTGATAGTTAATAGTAGCCATCCAAGCTGCACCTATGTTGACAAGGGGAGCCCACTGATTGTCCCATGTTCATAGTGTGCTTTCAATATTCCTTCTTCCAGCGCGCACTCTTCATCCATAGGGGTCTGCGACAAATCTTGGTCTGACTCTTAGGGAGGTAGGGGGTCCATCACTGGTGCATCTAGTGGTATCATAGTGGACTCCTCCTCTTGAGCAACCGGTTCACGCTATTCGACCGACCAATTTTCAATGATGGAATCTAAATCTTCATCCGATAACTTGTAGGGGTTCTGCAACCACTGCTTATCCTTATCCTATAGTGCTTGCACATGGATACTGTGTGGTCCAATCATGAACCGGGTGATCCGCTTATACTTCTCAATCGTTGTTGGTGTCAACGGTGAAATTCGCTCAGCGACCACATGCAGCAATTCCCAATAGAGCCAGAACTACATGGCGCAATCCTTAAGGCGTGCTGGTTCCTCACCAACCACAAGTTTTGGTAGCGTGCACCCTTCTAAACTTGCACCGCATCCACCTCCATTCATTGATAATCGCTGGGCTCCATCCAGGTGACAAGCACAACTAAAATCAGCAACCAGCTATATGTGAATGCCCACTGTCCCACCTGGGCTGCCAATGCATCCTCCATCAACTGATTTAGAAAAAAAGAGTGACCAATTTACTTGCACGCCTTCTACACAGAGCTTCATGCATGCAACAACCCCAGAGTTTGCTTGGTTGGGCCAATTGTTTCAAACAATTTTGGTAGCCAGGATCCGTGCCGCAATCCTAACTATGGGCTCATTAATACTGTCTAGGCGGTGGGCTCATCTGTCTTTCTACATTTTATATTGCTTCCTCAACCTTGCCGTGAGCTTTTTGTCATTGTTCTTCCCCTGAAAATATCTCGATGGGTCTACCCCATTGGCAACCCCGTGAATTCAAAAATCAGGTCCACCGTGACGGTGACCTGCTTGTCCAACCGTAAGATGCTGCCATGAAAACAGGCTACTAGTTTTTTCACGCAAGCATTGGCTTCGATCAATCTCCCAAAGTGGGGCATGTCAATCAAACCCAACAACCCAGCCTTCTCCAAACCGCGTGCCCAGTCATTTGGAATGCGTGGCGTCAGTCCAGCCTGCCCCGCTACTCGTGGCTTAAAGGGCTCCATCATAACATCTTCCAGCGCCAGCAAATCATGATCATCATACCGCAACTACATTAGCGTAGGTACAATGTCTGTGGTGTAGCTCATGCCTGGTGGAAGCGCCAGCATCTTGATTTGGTATCTCTGGTTCTTCGTGGGCTTCCGCGGCTGCACCCCGGGTCGACATGGGGGTCGGTAGCCCAAGATATCCATAGCAAAAATGCCTGCTCGAACTATGGATTCCACCACCCCAGAGCTCGATGGGATCACCTTAGGGACCCCTTCCGGTACTTGGGCCATGGAGAGGGTCTATCGCTTCTCTGGTCACAACTAGGCTACATCCCCGCCCTCTTCTGGTGCACAATGGAGGATGATCCCACCGGCATGCTAGCAACTTCTTCTATGATATTGATCTCCTCTTCAATACTAATAGTGAGGACAGGAAATTCAACTTCACTTGAAATCTCCACAGTATCCGGCTCACCCGACATGCTGCGGCTAGTTCCTGCAATGTGAACAGATTACTCAATCCTATGCAACTCCAGAACTCGCTCAACATGCTGCAAATACACTCTACAACACAACCCAACCTTGCACAATTCAACAATGGGAAACTAACTTCACTCATTATGAATATGTGCCTTCCAACCAGCCTCAACCTGTTCTTATAGTGCCCAGCTCATTCCCTTGTAATCATGATGAAATCGTGCATTAATTCGGACCAAATCATGCCTCAATGACCCAAATCCGTTGTCGATTCAGCCATCTGAGTGGCCGGATCTTCCATTAATGCTCATCATTCGAATAAATGCCATTCATTAATAGTCTGAAACTTTCAGCATTTATTACTGATTTGACCAGGTCGCAAAGCAGGAACTGTCGCAACCCTTCCGCTGACTTGTGACGCAAGCCTTCCCGCTTGCATATTCCATCCCTACTAGTGCGCCATATTGCCACCAAGCATCCTGCATTTTTATTATTATTATTTTTTTGATGCGACTTAGGCATCGCGTTGCTCCAAGCCCGACCTGTAGGGCTTCATCCTATGACCATTTACTAGCTTTGGGAGCATCATTCCATCTAACTGCTGCGGTTGTACTGCTCCTCCTGACATTATGCTATTGATGCGATAGGGACCAAGCCAATGCATTTGCAACTTGCTTGGGTGCTTCATAAACTTGTTGTCATACAATAGCACCAAGTCACCCTGCTAAAACTGTTTATTTTTTATGTGGCAATCATTCCAACCCTTATGGCGATCCTTTTCCACGCTCTAGTGGAATCCTATGATAAAGTGGTCTTCTTCAAGCTATACTAGTTGTGCTAGACATGCTCCTAATGCCGCTTCATCATCCATAACTGTTGCTGCTGCTATGCGCAGACTCGGAACAATGTACTTCATAGGCATAATCGCTTCTTTCCCATAGACCAACTTAAATGGTGTCTGTCCCGTCAGCCTTTTACATGTGGTGCGATACGCCCACAAGATTATTGGGATCTTTAGATCCCAGACATCGCAGTTTGCATTGCACACCTTCGTCACCGCATGCTCCAGAACCTTGCTGAATGCTTCTACTGTCCCATTTGCCAGTGGATGATATGGCATGCTCTTCTTATGCTATATCTGTAGTTCCGCTGTCAATGCATTGACGGTGCGATTGATGAAGTGACTGTTGTAATCAGTCATCAACACTTTTGTGCAGCCAAACCGAGTGACAATGTTGTCAAATAAGAAGTGCACTGTTGTCGCAGCGTTGTAATCTATGACTGGTGTAGCCTCCGCCCATCTTGTCAAATAATTTGTCACCATAATAATGTATCTTGCACTAGTGCCCTTCCCAGGTGGGTTGATAGGGCCCACAAAATCCACTTCCCATTTATCAAATGGCTGAAGTGTCACTTGAGGTTGCAAGGGAATCTCATCCTTTCTAGAGGGTTTCCCAGTCCTTTGACAAACATCGCAGGTCTACGCATATGCTGTTGCATTATTATGGAGCATGGGCCACCAAAGCCCTGCACGAAGCACCTTCCTAGCAGTCGCATGATCGCCATGGTGCCCACCAGCTACTCCTACATGTACTTCTGATAAGATATTCCCTTGCTCATGGGGAAAGACATAGCACCTCAAGATCTCATCCAATCCCAATTTGTATAACTCGCCGGCAATCAGTTGGAAATCTATGGCCTTGACCACAAACTATTTCTTCTGACTGATTGTAACTCCCTCCGGTACGATACCTGTCACCAGGAACTGACTGATCTCTTCATAATATTCATTAGCTACTTCAACCTTAAATAGTTGCACATCAGGAAAACCGTCTTCAATGTTGGTTGGCTCCTCCCCTGTCTCAATCCATGACAAATGATCTGGTCCTGCATTCAAAAGTCCTGTCTTCACGATCACTTCAAAGTCGAACTCCTGAAATAGAAGTAGCTATTGACATATCTCCCCCCCCAACACAGGCTTATTGACCAGATATTTTAATGCAGAGTGATTAGTGAACATTTTAAAGTGTCCTCCCAACAAGTAGTGTGGAAAATTATGCAGTGCATAAACCATTACTAGACCTTCCCTCTCTGTCGTTGTATAGTTATGTTTTGCAGACGACAACTTTCGACATGCAAATGCAATGGGGTGATCCAGATCCCCTTCCCCAGGTTGCGCAAGCACCACTCCCAGTGCAATCGATGAGGCATCGACGTATACATTGAACTCCTTGCTCCAGTCTAGAAAGACCAGTATTGGCGCTAAAGCCATCTTAGCCTTCAAAGTTTCAAAACTACCTTCACATTCAGGACACCACTGGAATACTGCTTCTTTCTTCAACAACTTCTCCATAGGGGTCGTGATCGCTGCATAACCCCTAATGAACTTGCAATAATACCCAGTGTGGCCCAACATCGCTCTCATCTACTTGATGTTAGTCAGCGGTGTTAAGCTCAGAATGAGCACATTTTTTGCTAGGTCGACTAACAATCCCTGCTTGCACACAATGTGACCCAGTAATATTCCAAATGGTGCACAGAAGATGTACTTCTTCAAGTTCAGCGATATCTGATGTTGTTGACAGTGCTCCAACATCAACCATAGATTTTCCAGATGATCATTGATCAAGCCATAGACGGTCTAGTCATCCATGTACACCTGCAAAAACTTCTGGATGAAATCTCGAAAAGCAGCAACAACAACCTGCAGAAATATCACAGGTGCATTCTTTAGTCCAAACGGCATCACTGTGTACTAAAAAAAACACCATTCTATCACAAAAGTTGTCTTGTGGAGGTCTTCTTTCGCGATGCGGATCTGATGATAACCAGAGAACCCATCTGTGAAAGAATACATCTCTTCGCCACCCATGCCTTCTAGCGCCTCATCAGTAAACGGGGTCATAAAGGGATGATGCAAGCATGCATCATTCAACTTTCACAAATCGACACAAAAGCGCACTTCGCCGGTCTTCTTGTCCTGCACCGCCATAGGACTGATCCAATCCAACTCCTCAACCGGTTCGATAATACAAGCATCCAACATATGATCAAGTTCTACCTTGACCCTCTCCTTATGGCGCGGATTCAGTCGATAGGGTTGTTGTCGGATTGGTTTGGCATCTGGTTTCAATGGAATCTTCATCTCCCCTAGATTGCCCAAGATTCCCTTCATCTCAAAAAACTTCATAGGGAACAAGTCTTGGAATTCATGCAGCAAGTATGTGACTTTCCCCATCATCTCATCATCCCAATAGTCCCCAACATTTGCGAACTTTGGACTGTCCTCTTTCTCGATGTTGACCTTCTGGAGCTTCAACAGTTGACTGATCATATCACTTGGCTCATCATATGCAACAATATCGCGACTTCCTTCTAATTCTAGAATATTGACATTCTGCAGATCATCGACATCTTCTGGCCCACCACTAATATTATAAGATTCCATCATGGACTGCATCTTGCAGTGCGCATGTGGATCTGCAGGATATACCACCGGAACAACCTTCAAAACTGCGTTGCAGATGAGCTGCAAAGCATTATGGACATCTAGGTTGGCATCTGCGAAGCTGAACGTATGAGTAAAACAAACTGTCAACTCCAACCAAGTGGTAATTTCTCCTTGCAATTCCGCTGTAGTATACCATCATCATGGCATCTCATCCAGCATATGGACGAAGGCATGGACCCACTCATCCTTGGGTCGCGATGCCCACAACATCTGACATTCTATCAAATGACTGCCAGGGTTGGTCCGGCCATCATATTTCCCTATGTGGTAGACTTCGGTATCACCAAAGTGAACTGTCATCAATCTTCATCACTACGGCCACTCTGTGATGGAATTCTTATGTGTCGCCCACCAACATGTTGGAGCAGCCTTCAATGCTTCCTCAATTGCCAGCAAGCATTGTGGTTCTAAAACCTTCTCTTCAAACGCCGCTAGAAAATCAGACAACCTAGGCAATCCTTCATATATTGGTAGTGTAACAATTTCAGTCACAATGTGGCATAATGACTGCGTGACTAATCCACACTTATGGAGCAACACCTCATGCAAACGGTTCTGTCAGTTCTCTAACGCGTCGTCAGAGTCGGAAGATGCAAAACTGAAGCTGCGCCACCCAAGCTCACCATCAGTAGTCGGATGAATATAATCTTCTGAAATATTGAATGCATGGTCCCATCCGCTAGGATCTTCATCTTTCACTGGTTCAATATACCTACGTCCCTCAGCCGGATCCAATGGGGCGATGAATCTGAGATCGAAATTTTCAAAAGTCATGATCTGCCTCTTAAATTTGATAATTGCTGCACTGTCGTTAGCCCATCCAATCCCTAACAATGTGGGATAGGAGCTTCCTCCTTCAACTACTTCGATGACATCGAAGTCAGCATATGTCTTCATTCCCTCAATGTACACAACCAGACGTTGAAGTCTCCCAATTGGGGTCACCTTGGCCTGATTAGCCAGCCGAAGCTGTATGGGAGACCAGCTTAATGTGGGACTCCCCATTTTTTGCTAGACCTGCTTGGTTAAGATGTTGACATCTGAACCAAGATCCAGAATAACTGAATCAAATTCATAGTCTCCAATTTGAATGTGCATATGCATCTCCTTACATGTCTTCCACCGATGTAATGAATTTACCGCAAACTCTTTCCATCCCCTGGTCGGTCACTGCAACAGTCCCTCGATCTCGACAAGAGCATCAGGATCCCTTGCTAGTGATAAACAACTCTCAAAGAATTTTTGCAAGGTTCTGGACTTTCGCGATGCACCGACCTCTAAAGTGGCATTAAAAGCAGGAGGCATGTCACAAACAATGTCCTTACCTCGATCCTTTTCCATCGCTCGTCGTGCCTGAAAGAATGCATCATGCTTGGAATCGATGTCAAACGACACCTTCTTCTGTCCTGCTAACTGAATAAGTTGATGTGGTCTATCCTCTCCTATTGTTGTACCTCCCCGAGTGATAACGGAGACAGCTACATCTTGTGGTCTTAGATCTGCAAAAATTGTTGCGATAGTCATGCCCTGAGTCTGATTCAGTGGTGGGTTCCCCAATTGATTCACATTCTGTTTGGAATTTGGATTTGGCCGCTGGTTCTAGCTCTATGCCAGTTGCTGTAATTGATTCTGCACTAGTTGCTACACCTGGTTTTGGTTCTGTGGTTGTGGAACATTCCCCGCTTGCCAGAGCGCAATCAACTGGGGACAGTTTTCCATAGTGTGATCCGTAACAAAATAGAACGTACACTATGTCTACAATTGTGGGAAATCACATTGGTAGTGTCCTCATACCCCGCAGTGATAGAAATGAAGAGGTCCTCAACCTCCTCGTCCTCCTCCGTGACCAAATCCTCCACCACGTCCTCCTCAGAATCCTCAAAGGAATCCTCCTTGCTACTGGTACTGCGGTTGATTAAACTATCGTTGCATAGGATTCGATTGCATGCCTTGTCCTTGCTGCACATACTATGGCTGTTGAACGTAATGTGACTATTGTGGAGCCATCTGTATCATAGCATAAAACTGTTGCGGTACAAGCTATACCTGTGGTTGAGGTAGCGGCTGGGCTACCTGTGGTTGTGGTTGCGGTTGTTGTATAGCACACTGGTCGTCCTTCACATAGAATGCATCATATGTTCGCTCCTGAAGTAACCCATACGCCTGACAGTCCTTATCCTGATGTCCCACAAATTTACATAATGTACAATATAGATTCATCGATTTTGTGACCATCTTCTGCATGTATTGGCATTCCTCATGGTGGTTCCCATATACCTAACAGATGCGACACCACGGCATACCACCGCCATTCAATGGGTTCGGTGCCCCTGAAACCAGATAGTAGCGGAATTCTAGGAAACTATCCTTAGTATGCCCCTCTCCACGACATTGAGTACACCATACTTCTTCTTGATGTTCCTTACCCTTCTTAAGATCTTGCAGCTGTATGGTCAGGTTAGCCAGTTGTGTCTAAATCTACGACATCCCAGCTGCGTTTTCCCCGATCGGCGATGCTTTTAGCCGCATTACTATTTCCAAGGTTTCATTGGGCGTTGTAATGTTCTGTTGCATCAGTGGTAGATGAATATGTGTGAGCAATGCCGCAATGAACCATTCTTTGTGTTGGACAACACTCATGTCAAAGCTAACCCTCGCCATTAGAGTTTTGAATCGTTGGTCAAAATCCCACACCGTTTCATTGGGATACTACTTAATCTCTTTTAGTTCTATAATATACTATGCTTTAGACTTGCGTTTTTTTAATTCTGCAATCAATCCTTTCTTGATATCGTCCAGCGTCTTCTCTTGAGCTCCTGTAGGGACTAGAACAAACTTCATAAACTAGTCTAATGCACGACCTCATAGAGTTGTCGCTAACTGTCCTTTCTTAGCATCATCATCAGTAATTTGCTTCATGGTCCATACTACCTCACATAAGAACCAGTATTGTTCAGGATTCTCTATTATGTTTCCGTGGAATAGCGGCAACTTCATATCCTCTCCCACCATCTTGGGCTTCCTTCCTGCAGTCGCTGAACTACTAGTAATCAATTTTTGTTGACATGGTGGTGTCGAAGTTGTGTTTCTTACTAGTTGACAGATATTGAGTGGAGGTGTGGGCACACGGTCGCTGGGGTTTGCTTGTGCCTCTATCCTAGTTGTATCCTAGTTTTCCTTATTCAGGCTATGAGGTCGCTTCATCCCATGTGGTCTTCCTTTGTGGTCTTGCATTCCACTCACAGCAGGTGCTTCTCCTATCCTCTGCCTCTTTTCTTGTCAAAACCGTGCTCCTCCCCTTGTAAGACCACTCTTTTCCTCGACTTCCTTCACAGTCTCATCATGACCTACACCCATCTACCCCTTACTATTCCATGTACTTCCCCCTGCCATCGTGATATCCACGGCCTCCTCCCACCAGGATTTTTACTGATTGAGATGCATCTTCAATATGGGTTTTTCACAAATAAGCATCTTAATGGACAACTGTAGCGACAACAGAAACCGAGCTCGTGGTCCGCGTAAGAAATATCTTTTAGCGTCATTATAGGATTTGTTCATATCAACCACAAATTTAGTGATATATTCTTCCAATATGCTATCGAGCCAAAATTCGACAGCCCACGACGCTTTGTTGTCGACTTCCTACAGATCCTGGATCAGTTCAGGGGTCTAGGTTGTTGGTTCACCACCTTGGAAGTTCCTCTTCTGAAAAGTCAATTTCGTTAACTATTCATATAGAATTATTGGGAACTTGTAGAAAAAATATTCGTGCAGATCATCGTGAATATACTTCGCTAACCACCAGTCTGTTGTCAACCCAAGGTTCTTGTTTTATTTTTCAGAAAACTCTTGTAGTTTTAGGTCAAACCAATCTTGGATCTCTGGTTTCGTCGGATTCCACATATCCTTCTGTCACTTCGCACAAGGTCCCAGCAACGGAACCATTTATTGACACAAAACCAGTCGACATGGGTTCCCAACACTGTCAACATGAACCCACTATGATCTCCCTGAGCACCGGCCCAGATAGGTTTTACCCCATCTAGAAACACCTGCAGAGCAGATGAGGTCTCACCCAAGATGTTCAAGGGAGAGTTGACGGAACCATGTTTCTGCCGAATGTAGGAGGATGTTGTGCATCAACCGTTTAACTTATTGCAACATTCAGGGTTATATCTAAGCATTCAACTCAGGCTTTAACATAATTGTGACATTATCCAATAGATATCATCATTGACAGAACCATAAATATGTGACAGATATAACAGTAAAACATTAATTGCAGTAAGGAAACATCGCTTCTTTCATATCGCAAAATATGTTACCACAGATACACAATAAGACATCAAGATTCAGCTCAAAAGCTCTGTTACTTCATATTAAGTCCGCAAAAACCCAGATACAACAAAATACATAGTCTTCTACATCAGATCAAGTTCTCCCAGATGTTAAGATTTGACAATGCTTTGTGAAACGAGATATCTCAACAACTCCAAAAGATGATTTAACACTTACAAATCTACATCTATTTATAGGCTTGCACCTTTACCATGCTTATCCACTTTCTAACTACTTCCTAACCAACACTTAAAAAAAAATGACCCAAAATCTATCTATTGTGGTCCAAATGACCCAAAAACCTGCATACTGCGGTTCGACTGACCAAAAATTACATAAAATATTATCATTTGTGCTTGACTTCCCGCCTTCTACGGTATCTTTGGCCTTGCACAGTATCCATGATGTTGCGATGCTAACTTGTCCAAACTACCTACCAACAATAACAAGAAATCAACATGGTTCGCACAGAGGTAGTAACAACAAAAGGCATCATAGCCAATAGCCAAAGAACCTAGGGGGAGAATATACATAGGGGGAGTACTACGACCAGGTACAGATGAAGCATAAAGTTCAAATAAAATCAGGTACAACTTCATAAGGTGTTGACATCAATGCGAAAGGGGTAGATTGTTGAACTTTGGTTGTCATTGATGTCAACTAATTTCAAAGAGGATGTCAATTGATTCAATCTGATTTATTGATATCAACTAAAGTCAAAGTGGATACAGCATACCTGTAGAAGTGTGAATAAGTAATGGGAGCCACTTTGAAGTAGTATATGCACAAGATGAAGAAGAACATGAATACCATAATTTTATGCGCAAATGGTAAAGGTGACGGATATGATTTCAACTTTCAAGTATATCCAGAAGTGCTTTCATTTTGAACATGTGACTCCAAGGATACACCATGCATGATGAGTTTGAAGAAATGCATAAAGAAGATACATCCTGTAGTTCCAGTTAAAGAAAAAATGAAAGTAATGTATCCTACAGCATGTGGTCATTTCACAGACATCAAGTCCACCAAGTCATTTTCTTTCATGGTAACATTCAAAAGAGTTGTTTGGACAATGGTACATGTGTTCAAGTAGCAAAGGAGATTGATTTTGAAAATGGTACAAGTGCGCAAGTTTGTTGAATGAATACTTTGGAATGCACAAGCAAGCTTGAGCATTGCTTGGTTAATGGTTGTAAGTTCGCAGGAAATTAATGGTTGGACAATCCTGAAAGCGCGCAAACTTAGCCAATCAGAAGATGATTTTAGTAAGTGGAAAGAACACAACTTCCTAGAAGGGTATAGTGGTTGAATACCATCTATGAGAAAATTCCACGGCCGATAGTACAGTAGGTGGGAAAGTCCCACAAGTGATAACAAGGAAGAATTCAAAGTCCCACCAAGTAGAAGTTGTTGTATGCACAAAATCTGCAAAGTATCAATACACCAAGTGCGCATTTCCCACAAGTGATGAAGTGGAAAGGGTCATAATTCCACCAAGTAGAAGTTGGAGTATGCACAGGTTCTGCAAAGCATCAATATCTCAAGGGTGCATTAACCACAAGGGATGGTATATCACAAGTAATAGACACATCAAGGTGAAGTGTAAAATTGAGCACATAAATTAAGGAAATGGTACATAAAGAGTCCAAAGGTACACCACCAAGGTGTGTAAAGTCCCACTAAATTGTGGACCATGAGGATGTTTAATACACCAAGGATGACACATCAATAGTGCAGAAGATGACATGTGGCATATGCATAATCTGTAAAGTATGGAAGAAGGGATGCCACGACCAACTTGTGGACATACAATCCATGCAAGACCTGTATTAATAGAGATGCAAATTGGAGATTTGAAGCAATCTTGATGGCGAGAGAATAAGACCTTCGAGTGTAAGTTTCAGTTTTATTTTCAGTGCATCAAGGGGCTCGTGGAAAAAATCAAATGATCTAGAGAGGAGCTGAAAGCGCACGTCCAACAGAAGGAAGTTTTGATGGTGCATAGAATGATGTTGAGTATATGTACTAATGCGCGAGTACTGAAACGAAGAAATATTGAAGTATGTGCAAGTGCTTGATGTTTCAAAGGACAATATTACAGTCAACACCCCGATAGTCACAAACGTTGTAAGGACAGAGGTGCAAATACAGAACCAAATTTTATCAGACAATGTGGAGATGTCTAGTTGATGCATATGAGCAGAAGTGAAAGTGTGCGAAGCTGAGAACTTCATCTGATGCGCAACGATGGAACAACAACAAAACCCAATAAGCGCATCATGATGTATATTATCTGAGACGAGTGTGATAAATAGAATGGATGAATCATTTCATGCACAAGACGTCATAGATTTTATGAGAGACTGTAGTACTTAATCAGAACGGACACGTCTATAAGTGCGCAGTTCCATCTGTTACTAGTGCTCCATTCTAGAACAACAAACTATCAATTGAAAGCACAATATCAGTTGATTATTGCAGTCACACAGAGAAGAATGTTGAGATAACCAGAGACGCATACTACAGTATCAGCGAAGCACATAGTATATGAAGTAATTCATCAGCAGAAGTATAAATTAAGAATTCAGAGAATTCATTTGTTGTATGCAGCGCAGTGACAGAGTATAGACTGCATACGAATAAGTCACACATTGGAATCATCAACAAAATATCATAATAGTGTTAAGTTTAGCCTAATTTCACGAGCAAGATCACTGAAAGAAACACAATCACAAGATAGACAAATATTTACCCTGGGAAACCCTCATGGGGTGGAAAACCCAGCAAGGCCTTCTTCAATATAGATAATAAACCAATACAAGATGTAGTACCCTAGAAAGAGCTCCTTCTCCTTCTATGCAGACCTCTCTCTCTCCTATCGCCATCACATGATCATCAGCATCGCCATCTAGATCATCATGATCAATAGCATTGTAGCAGCATACCCTGCAATACACATGATCCATTTAAGAGACCATACATGTCTAGGGATGATGCAGTCCACTCGTCAACTTACAGATTCTAAAGACCTCTTTTTCGAAGACATATGTCTACGGATCAATTCAGGGACCGAAGTCTAGGGATTATGTAATCCCCTCTCGTCCACTAGGGACCACTTCTCAGAGACATCTGTCTACGGATCAGTTTAGGGACCGAAGTCCGGGCATGATACAATCCCCTCTTGTCCACTATGACCACTTCTCGGCGACATCTGTCTACAGATCAATTCAGGGACCGAAGTCCAGGGATGATGCAATCCCCTCTCATCCATTAGGGATCACTTCTCAGAGACATCTGTCTACAAATCAATTCAGGGACCGAAGTTCGGGGATGATACAATCCCCTCTCGTCCACTAGGGACCACTTTTCGGAGACATCTAACTATGGATCAATTCAGGTACCGAAGTCTGGGGATGATACAATCCCCTCTCATCCACTAGGGACCACTTCTCAGAGACATCTATCTATGGATCAATTCAGGGACCAAAGTCTGAGGACGATACAATCCCCATCACGTACATTTTGAATTAGTGATTTCGGGATGATGCAATCCCCACCATGTACATTTTGAACTGGTGGTTCCAGGATGATACAATCCCCATCATGTACATTTTGAACTAGTGGTTCCGGGATGATGCAATCCCCATCACATACATTTTGAACTAAGCGTTCAGGGACGATGCAGTCCTATCACATACACTAGGGACCATACATTGACCTCATCATCAGAACAAGTAGCCTCATCATCGATACAGGTATCCACATGAATACAGTATCCACATCATCGATACAGTATCCTCATCAATATAGTATCCACATCATCGACACAAGTATCCTCATTATCGATACACGTATCCATATTAACACAGGTATCCTCATCATTGACCTTACCATCAATATAGGAAATATTATCATTGATATAGGTATCCACATCAGTACCAGTATCCAAAAATATCTTCATCGACCATATCACTCCTCCTTTTGAGTAGGGTCCTTCTGAACTACACCAAGCTTTTCTCAAAAATACTCAAACTTTACTCAAGACAGAGGTTTGGTCAACAAATAGGCAACTTGTTCGTCAGTGCTCACATACTCGAGCTTGATAGCTCCTTTCTGCACCATATCCCGTATATAGAAATATCGGATCTCTATGTGTTTTGACTATCATGGAACACTGGATTCTCTGTCATCTTGATATAGCTCTGGTTGTCACACAGGATCACAGTGGGGTCCATCTCTAAGTCAAACAATCCTGATAACAATTTCCGAAGCCATACCGCTTCACAACTAGCAGAGCACGCAGCTATATATTTTGCTTCAGCTGTGCTGAGAGCCACACTAGACTGTTTCTTGCTAAAACATGAGATCATGGTAGATCCTAGACAATAACATCCACTCAGTGTACTCTTCCTGTCTGATACACTTCCTGCCCAATCAGCATCTGTATAGCCATACAATCTGAAGTCATGATCTCCACGATAACATAGACCAAAATCTATCATACCCTTTAGGTACCTCATCACATGCTTTGTAGCTATCAGGTGAACTCGTCTAGGTTCCACTAGATACTGACTCAAAGTGTTCACCGCAAAGCATATATCTGGCCTGGTATTCGTCAGATACATTAGTGACCCAATAATCTATTTGTACAGAGTCATATCCACTAACTCTGAGGAGTCATCAGCTAGTAGCTTCAAGTTGGAATCCATGGGAGTGGCCATGGATTTACATTCCAACATATCAAATCTTTTCAAGATCTCCACAACATACTTTCCCTGGTTGAGAAAGATTCCTTCTGGGCCTTGCCATACTTCCAGACCTAGGAAGTAATGCATCAATCCAATATCTTTCATCTCAAACTCTGAAGAGAGCTTCTTCTTGCACTCGACAATTTGTTTCCCATTTCCAGTCAAAAATAGATCATCCACATATAACAACAATATGATAGGTTCATCATTCATAACCTTGAGATAAATATTGGGATCAACTTTACTTTTGGTAAAGCCCAAGCTTGTCAAGAAACTGTCAATTCTTCCATACTTTTTTTTTCTAGTTTGCACACATGGGTTCTTCCATTTTCCACCTCAAATCCTTGAGGTTGTTCTATGTACACTTCCTCCTCAATCACACCATTCAGGAAAGTTGTCTTTACATCCATCTAGTGTAATTCTCACTTCATCATGGATGCAAGTGCCATGATGGTTCTAATAGAAGTCTACCTTGCAACTGGTGCAAACGTCTCTTCATAGTCAATTCCCTCTTTTTGAGAGAATCCTCTGGCCACAAACCTTCCTTTATATTTTTCAATGCTATCATCAGCAGCATGCTTTATTTTGTATATCCATTTGGAGGATACCACACGTTTGTCTTTTGGTTTGAGAACTATATCCCAAACATCATTCTTCATTATTGACTGGTATTCCTTTGTCATTGCCTCTACCCACTCTTTCTTATGAACTGCTTCTTCATAACTAGTAGGTTCTACAAGATCACACATCAAAGACATATAGTTGGACAAGGGCTTTGGTTTCTTGCTCACTCTAGTGGAGCCTTCAGGAGCTCTATACTTTTCTGCTCCTAGTATAATGTCTCTTTCCCATGCTGGCTTTCTCTTTCTTGATATGTTTTTGATGGGGGGTTCTGGTGGTTCTATCATACCATGGTCTTCAGGTGTTACATCTTCAGGGATGGGTATAGTCTCTTCAATTATGGGAGGTGAATCTTCTTCATATACTTCTTCATATTGGCACTTCCTAGATTTCTTGAGAGTTGTCTCTTCATCAAATATCACATCCCTACTAATCTCCATATGGTGGAATCCTGGGATTTATATTTTGAATGCTTTGGATGCTTCACAATATCCAACAAATATTCCCTTCTTTCTGGAAGGGTCCAACTTAGTTCTCTTTTATTTTGGTATGTGAATATATACAGGACACCCAAATATCTTGAGGTGGCTTACCTCAGGCTTCTTCCCTGTAAACACTTCTTCTAGGGTCTTGAATTCAAGAGCACTATGAGATAGTCTATTCTGCACATAGATTGTTGTCCTAGCTGCTTTAGCCCATAGATACATAGGTAGGTCTTGATCATGTATCATTGTCTTTACTGCTTCCATAATGGTTCAATTCTTTCTTTCCGCAACACCATTTTGTTGAGGATTGTAAGGAGTGGTTAACTCCCTCTTGATTCCAGCTTCTTTACAAAAGACTTCAAAATCCTTTGAAGTTTATTCTCCACCATTATCTGTCCGGAGTATTTTGATCTTCTTTTCTGAATGATTTTCTATCAAGGTTTTGAACTCGTTGAATTTTCCAAAGACTTCATTCTTTCCTTTTAGAAAGTATATCCAAGTCTTTCTGGAGTAGTCATCAATAAATGTAAGGTAGTATTCATATCCACTCAAGGATGTGGAGGGCATTGGTCCACATACATTTGAATGAATCAATTCCAAAATACTTTTAGTCTTTGTTTCACTCTTTTGAAATGGGTTCTTGATATTCTTCCCTTTTGCACATCCTTTGCATGTGCCATCATGATCAATCTTCAAATCTGGTAGTCCTATGACTACTTTACTCACATGAGGTAGTGCTTTGTAGTTAATATGAGAAAGCCTCCTATGCCATAGTTCACTAGGGATAGTGGCTTCATGAACAAGGGCAGCTTCTGGATGACCCTTGAGTTTGTATAGACCTCCTTCCTCTTCACCAATAACGATTCCATCCTCAATTGATTTTCCTTTGGACCACATGAGTACGTGTCCATCTATGAATGCAACCCTATAACCTTTCTTATCTAGAGCTGAGATAGAAAGTAAGTTCTTCTTCAATCCTAGGACATATAATATCTCCTTCATCTTCAATGGTGTTCTAGAATCTAGCTTGTAGCTTGCTTCAACAATTCCTTGGATTGGATATCGATAGTCATCTCCTAAAGATACCTTTTGTGGAGAGGTCTTCTCTTCAATTTTTGTAAGAGTTTTCTTTTGACCTGTCATGTGCTTTGAAGCACCACTATAAATGAGCCATGTATCTTCTCTAGGTGTTATAGTCCCAGAGAGTGCAGAGAATAGAACATATTCTTCTGCATCTTCTTCTTCTATTCTAGTTCTTTTCTTTTGAGGCCTTTCCTCTTCTTCTTCTTCTTCACAATCATCTTCTGCTAGGTGTGCTTGATGTCTTTTATGGTGGAATCCCTTCTTGTTTTCCTCTGAAGGACAATTTCTAGCAATGTGTCGTATTTTATGACAATTGAAACATTGGAATGAGGAGTACTTTCTTCCTTGAGTAGTTCCTATTTTCTTCTGAAATATTTGTGGAGGTTGAGACTCTTTGTGACTATCCTTCTTGAAGTAGGATTTATTCCTTCTTCCCTTGGTGTGGGTGGCCAAGGCTTGGTCGCCTTCTTTTAGCAAGGCTTCTCTGTTGGAAACCCTAGCTTCTTCTTGAATGCAATCTTCCCATACCACATCAAACTTCATGCTCTCTTTTCTAGCACACATGGTTTTGATGAATGACTCCCAAGGTCTAGTAAGACCATTTAGAGTAGTCATGACTAGTTCATCTTCATGAAGGGTATCTCCAATGGAATCTAGTTGTTCCTTGAACTGGGAAACCCTTGAGAAATAATCTTGAATGGATTCTCCTTGATTAATCTTGGTGCTCTTCAATTGAGCTCTCAGGTTCATCTTCCTATTGATGTTCTTCCCTTCATATATCCTGAAAAGGGCATCATACATTTCCTTTGGAGTCTTCTTGGATGCCACTTGGGGAATCAAGTGGTCTTTCATAGAATCAATAATGATTCTCTTTGCTCTAATCAGGTCCTTCCTATACTTCTCTTTGGCTTCATCTTCTTTAGGTTCTGCAACCTCATCTTTAATATATTGGACAAGATCATTCTCTTCAAGAATGAGACCAATTATGTATTTCCATGCCCAGAAATTTTCTATACCCTCTAGATTGTCTTCAATCTTAGTACTTGGAGCCATCTTAACCAGGGGTCAAAGATATTGAAGTTTCTCAAGAGATAGAATAACACTTACAAGGAGATGAGCTAGATTGAATTAAGAATACTGGTGTGTTCTGCTTCTAGAAACTTCAACTTTTTATCTTTCAAATCTGCAACAGAATTTCTGGTTTTCTGGTCTTCTCTTTTCTTGTTTTCTGGTGCACAGGTTTGCAGCTTTTCTGGTTCACTGGTGCACAGTTTTTATGGTTCTCTGGTTTTTCGGTTTTCTGTACTTTTGGTCAAACTAGGGTTTGACTTTCCTAGAGATATACCCAGTCAAAAAGTTCCATCTAGGGCTCAAAACTTCGATTGTGAGGAGGGCTATCCATCCATGCAATCAGATTCCAAAAATTTGAACTTTTGCAAAAACCCTAATTTTCACCAGAGGAGGAGAGAGAGGTATTTTCACCTTTTGAAATATGTCCTATTCAGGATAGCTCTGATACCATGTTAAGTTTAGCCTAATTTCACAAGCAAGATCACTGAAAGAAACACAATAACAAGATAGACAAAGATTTACCCTGGGAAACGTTCATGGGGTAGAAAACCCAACAAAGCTTTCCTCAATATAGATAATCAACCAATACAAGATGTAGTACCCTAGCAAGAGCTCCTTCTCCTTCTATGCAGACCTCTCTCTCTCCTATGCGCCAATCACAAGTGAGTGAATGAATGAGATAAGTGAGGAACACACCTCCTCTACTTATACTCATCTCCCAACTAACTTTTTATGTTGAAATATTGTAACTTCAAAGAGTATTATATTTGTACTTTATTATTCCGGAGATGTTTCATTCCTCCGTGAAGATCTTATTGTATATCTGGATATGTTTATTCTTCCGTCGGATTGTGGTAACTTGGGTTATTAGACTTCCCTAGTGGGGGTCGACCCTGTATGTGTTATGTGGGTCAAAGGGTTATTAGACCACCCTAGAGGGGTCAGCCCAGTCAGTTGTAATGGGGTGTTTATCCGAGTAATTAAGTTGGGGCTGACCTAGCTTGTGTAAAAGTTAGTCGGCAAACTAGTATAAGTAGAGCAAGATGTTCCTCACTTATTACACACTTCTATCACTCGGAAAGTGGCGCACTTGTGAGAGAGAGGTCTACTGTGAAGGAGGAGGAGCTCATGTCTTTGGTTTGCATCTTTGTATTTGCTGGTCATCTATATTGAGGAAGCTTTGCTGGGTTTTCTACCCAATGAGGGTTTCCCAGGATAAATCTGTGTCTGTTGTGTTTATGCTATGCTTGTTGTTTCTACAGTGATCCTGTATATGCTATTGTTGTGAAATGGAATGTAATGCTGATATTTTTTGTCTTAGCATATTCAATCTTAACATGGTATCATAGCTAACCTGAAGGAAGGTAATGTATGGCACTTACGACACTTGCTTCACTTGCGACAATTTGAAGGTTTGGGTTTTATATAGCAAACACCAGTCATCGTGGAACTTTCATTATAAATCCATTTTTGCAAACGTTCAGGATCTGCAAAGTTTACAGGTTGTATATAACATTTCCATATACCTTTTATCCAAAGGCCACCCTCAGATTCGTTGTACTTTGTGAGTTATTATCAGTACAAGTTAGGGTTTCTGCCTCTTCCAGATCTCAGTCATAATCAGGTGACCTAGGAAAAAAGGTCATAACTTGGGCTAGGAAGCTCCAAATGAAATTTCGTAAAAAGTGACAGGTAGTACACATACTGTACTATCTCATGAAACATTTCAGAGGCCTAAGTTGAACCAGTAACACGTGGAATACCGTACAAGTTCTCTCTCTTGTTTTATCCCATAAACAGGTCACATTGCGACACTTGGAATAACTCTCTCTCAGAAAATCCAATTGAGGTCAGACCTGTTGGGATGGAAAGATGAGAGGTCAGGATACCACAGAAGAAGTGTTTAGACCCTATGGATCAAAAATTTTGGAGTTATAGCATAAACAATTAGGTACATATTTCTGTCAAAACAGAATTATTTTTGGAGCACCTTCATTCATGGCTTCCGGAATTTAGGGTTTTGGAGAAAGTTAGAATTTTTGGAATCAAAGTCCACGGCTGAATGCTACTCAGAAAAATCAAAATTTAGATACCAATATCGAATTTTTCTGTTGGGTAGAAGACTGGGCTTGATCAAACCCCAGTTCAGGATTTTGATCGAAAAGATGGAAAATTAGGGCTTCAACAAAAGTTGGAATTTTTGAATTCTGTGACCATGGCTGGAAGCTCCTCAGAAAAATAAGAGTTTAGAGCCTTGGATCCAACCTTTTGATTAGGAAGAAGGGTGGGCTCCATCAAACCATAGTTCAGGATCCTGTCCAGAAGATCCAGAAGTTTAGAAGGCAATTTTGAGGGGTCAAATTTTGGAGATTTCCAAATTGAAGTATGCTAGTTTGATCAGCTCAGCAGGACACATTCTTCCATACATTCAAAAGTGTAAAAGTCAAAGTTTGAATTTTTAGGGTTTCTGTGACAAACCCTAATCGAGCCTCAGATCCAGTTTTAGGGGGAGTTGAGGCTAAGGCCTTACATAAGAAGACTACAAGAATTTCTTGACAGGTATGACTTGAGGAAATATAGGTATGTCTTCAAATCTAATTCTTGACTAAGTTCATAATATGTTTGTCTTCATATTTTTTAGGTTAGTACAATCTTGACTAATGATAGAATTGTCTTATCACCCTAGTAAAAGTATGAATGCATGATAGAAGACATTCATTGATTAGGGCTATATGATTGTACTAATGCACTGTGGTGTTGTATGAGGTTGATGTTGTCTGCTAACAAGATACAAGTACATCACAAAAGACAAATCAAGTTCCATGGCCATGACAACATGAAGACAAAGACTCATCCATAATCTTTGATCACATTGGAAGTTCTACTTACGAGGTATGTATGACTTTGTTCCATTATGCTTAACCTATGAGATATGTAGGTTCTAGCACAGGATCTCTAATTCATTGAAGAGAACAAAGAAGATATTGTTTAGGTATACTAATCCTGGTATGTTTTCCTATATCAAGTTAGAATCTTACCTTTTGTTAGGATCCCTTATATAAGTATACTTGGTATGATTGGTTATGCTTAGAAATGTAAGTAATCAATGGTTTATGCATATTATGTCTCTTATCTTGATTGATGATTTAACTAACCAGAAGAGTCCTATGATCAAATAAGAATATGCATGAGTAAAAGAAGACTTCCCTGAAACCTTGAATACTAATGTTTATTATCTATGATCATGACTATACATATTCAAGATTATTTAGAATTATAATGTTTTGATAATATTGAGATTATACTAATGAATGTAAGTTTGTGTATGAGATCATGAGGATGACACTAGTGCACACTTGAGCATGCACAGTGGTATGGAATGAATGGAAGTTCAAAAGTCATATAGAAGATCAAGCGGGAGGCAACCACACAAATATAAAAGATAAGTATTTGAGTTGTTATTTGAAATAGTAAATGATACTGCTTGTAATAGTTGTATGCATATTTGTATTCCTAGAATATATCATGCTGACTGTAAACATTCATATAACATTGAACAGTATACTACTAATATGCATATGATTGGTAAGTTGGACAAACATTCCATTGTTGCTTGTCTAGAATGAAACCTCTTTGCTGACATGCTAAGAGCTATGCACACTCTCGATAGTATGTTCTGGTAGAGATGGAAGGAATCTAGATAGCCGCTGTATGCATATAGGATATGGAAAAGTGTTGTGCCAAAGTATTGGTCAATATAGTAGCATAACCATGTAAATCATATATGTATGCATAATAGGTTATCATGTCAACATGATTTGATGATTATGAAGTATTACTAATCATGTACTTAATTTTGATTTGTAGGAAAGATCTTGAAGAATGATGAATGCTGAACAAGTGATGGATGTTCAACAAGAAGACTTACAAATCAAACATACTATAGCAAGCTCGTGGCTAGAATATTCTCTTAGAAAGAGGAAGAGGATCATGACGAGATTTTTGCTCCAAGTGGCTAGATAAGACCATTCTCTTGATGGTGTAATTGAAGAAGAATTGTGAATGAGGCTCTGTATGGGTACTCAGGATCGATAGTCATTTGATGAGCTTAATGATCACCATGGGTGATGTGGATCTCAACCTTTGCTACAAGGTTGAAGATTGTTTCTATATACAAATGACATGGATGCAAGAAGGAACTCATCACAGAGTTCAAATGATATTGAGGCTCATATCAGTAGACCCATCTGACGAGAGATGGCACAGATAGATATGCAGAAGATCACTCAATGCAAAGTGTGAATGATGTTCAGTCACAGAGGGAGAATTGAAAGTTTCTTAACAAGCTTGGGCTTTACCAGAAGCAAAGTTCTTCCTAACCTTTACCTTAAGGTTATGGAAATTACTATTATTGTATGTGGATGATAAATTTCTAACAAGGAATGAAAAACAGATCATGGAAATATAGAAGAAGCTAGCTACAGAGTTCGAGATGAATGATCTCAGATTGATGCATTACCTCCTAGGGCTGGAAGTATGAAAAGGCTCAGAAGGAATCTTTCTCAACCAAGGAAAGTATGCTGTGAAAATATTGAGAAGAATTGATCTGTACAACCATGGGTTTCGACTTGAAGTTGTTAGCTGATGACTCATCAGAGTTAGTTGATGTGACTCTGTACAGACATATTATTGGGTCATTGATGTATCTGATGAATACCAGATATATGCCTTGCTGTGAACACCTTGAGTCAATATCTAGTGGAAAATAGATGTGTTCACCTGATAGCTGCAAAGCATGTGATGAGGTACCTAAAGGGTACGTTAGACTTTGGTTCTTGGAGACCATGACTTCAGATTATATTTCTACAAAGATGTTGATTGAGCAGGAAGTGTATCAGATAGGAAGAGCACATTGAGAGGATGTTATTGTATGAGATCTGCCATGATCTCATGGTTTAGCAGGAAGTAGTCTAGTGTGGCTCTTAGCATAGTTGAAGCAGAATATATGGCTGCTTGCTCTGCTAGTTGTGAAGCGGTATGGCTTCAGAATTGTTTGACTTAGAGATAGACCC
The DNA here is from genome assembly GCA_027924585.1 of Larix kaempferi. Lineage (NCBI taxonomy): Eukaryota > Viridiplantae > Streptophyta > Pinopsida > Pinales > Pinaceae > Larix > Larix kaempferi. The sequence continues at coordinate 10,561,171 of BSBM01000055.1, read as the reverse complement.
AACTGTGATCCTGTGTGACAAACAGAGTTGTATCAAGATGGCAGAGAATCCAGTGTTCCATGATAAGTCAAAGCACATAAATATCTGACATTTATATATACAAGATATGGTGCAGAAAGGAACTATAAAGTTCGAATTTGTAATAAGTTATTGATGTACTAACCAAAGCTCTACCTCAAGTGAACAAGTTACCGATATACTAACCAAACCTCTACCTCAAGTAAAGTTTGAGTGCTTTCGAGACAAGCTTGGTGTAGTTCAGAAGGACCCTCCTCGAAAGGGGGAGTGATGTGGTCACTTATGATGACATTGCCTACATTGACAATGAGGTCGATGATGTGGATACCTATATTGGTGATGCCGACAGAGAGGTTGGTGGATGGTCCTTAGACAGGGTCTAAGTTGATGAAGGGATTGCATCATCCTTGAACACATGTTCTAAAAGGATACGTAGACATATGTCTCCAAGAAAGAAGAGGGATTGCATCATCCTTGAACACATGTTCTAAATTGATCCGTAGACATATGTCTTCGAGAATGAAGTCCTTAGTGGACAGGTGGGGATTGTATCATCCCTGGACTTCAGTCCCTTGAATTGATCCATAGACCTATGTCTTCGAGAATGAAGTCCTTAGTGGACAGGTGGGGATTGTATCGTCCCCGGACTTCTCTCCCTTGAATTGATCCATAGACCTATGTCTTTGAGAATGAAGTCCTTAGTTGATAGGCGGGGATTGTATCGTCCATGGACTTTGGTCCCTTGAATTGATCCATAGACCTATGTCTTCGAGAATGAAGTCCTTAGTGGATAGGTGGGGATTGTATCGTTCCCAGACTTCGGTCCCTTGAATTGATCAATAGACCTATGTCTTCAAGAATGAAGTCCTTAGTGGACAGGTGGGGATTGTATCGTCCCCGGACTTCGGTCCCTTGAATTGATCCGTAGACCTATGTCTTCGAGAGTGAAGGCCTTAGTGGACAGGTGGGTATTGTATCATCTCCGGAATTCGGTCCCTTGAATTGATCTGTAGACCTATGTCTTCGAGAATGAAGTCCTTAGTGGATAGGTGGGGATTGTATCGTCCCCAGACTTCGGTCTCTTGAATTGATCTGTAGACCTATGTCTTCGACAATGAAGTCCTTAGTGGATAGGTGGGGATTGTATCGTCCCCGGACTTTGGTCCCTTGAATTGATCCATAGACGTATGTCTCCTAGAAGTGGTCCTTAGACTTTGTCTAAGTTGACGAGAGGATTGCATCATCCCTAGGCATGATGAGGTGTCTTAAATGATCCGTAGACGTATGTCTCTGAGAAGTGGTCCTTAGACTTTGTCTAAGTTGGCGAGAGGATTGCATCATCCCTAGGCATGATGAGGTGTCTTAAATGATCCGTAGACGTATGTCTCCAAGAAGTGGTCCTTAGACTTTGTCTAAGTTGATGAGTGGACTGCATCATCCCTAGAGATGATGAGGTGTCTTAAATAGATCATGTGTGTTGCAGGGTATGCTGCTATTGTGTATACATGACTGATGAGGATACTTGTATTGATGTATTGATACTTCTATTGATGATGTGTATTGATGAGGATACTTGTATTGATGATATGTATACTTGTATTGATGAGGATATTTGTATTGATGATGTGTATACTTGTATTGGTGTGGATACTAATACTATTGATCTAGATGACGATGTTGCTGATCGTGATGATCTAGATGACGATGTTGCTAATCGTGATGATCTAGATGACAATGCTGCTAATTGTGATGGTCTAGGTGACGATGCTGATGATCGTGTGATGACGATGCTGATGATCGTGAGGATCTAGATGTTGATGTTGTTGTAGCTATTCGAGTGCTGTAGAAGATAAAGACTTGGTACTGACGATGTTGATGTTCCAGTAACTGCTTGAGTTACTGATGATGTTGAGAAAGCTTCCAATGATTTATAGATGTATCATGTATGATGTTGATGACTCCTTACTTGTGCAGATGTTGTTATAATATCCTTCTCATTAAGGGGGAGTGCTGAAATATTGTAACTTCAAAGAATATTATATTTGTACTTTATTATTTCGGAGATGTTTATTCCTCCGTTGGATTGTGGTAACTTGGGTTATTAGACTTCCCTAGTGGGGGTTGGCCCTGTATGTGTTATGTGGGTCAAAGGGTTATTAGACCACTCTAGAGGGGTTGGCCCAGTCAGTTGTAATGGGGTGTTTAGCCCAGTAATTAAGTTGGGGCCAACCTAGCTTGTGTAAAAGTCAGTCGGGAAACTAGCATAAGTAGAGGAGGATATTCCTCACTTATTACACACTTCTATCACTCGGAAAGTGGTGCACTTGTGAGAGAGAGGTCTTCTATGAAGGAGGAGGAGCTCATGTCTTTGGTTTTCATCTTTGTATTTGTTGGTCATCTATATTGAGGAAGTTTTGTTGGGTTTTCTACCCAATGAGGGTTTCCTAGGATAAATCTGTGTCTCTTGTGTTTATGCTGTGCTTGTTGTTTCTTCTGTGATCCTGTATATGCTATTGTTGTGAAATGGAATGTAATGCTAATATTTTCTATCTTTTCATATTGAATCTTAACATTTTACCCTAATGGGGACGACCTCTCCTAAGAGAGTCTAATAACCCCTAAATAACTAACTCAGGGCCGACCTCAGATGGGAGATCTAATAACCCTAGTTACCACAATCTCTCAGAGGAATAAACATCTCTGGATACATAACAAATTCCCATCGGAGGAATGAAACATCTCCGGAATAATAAAATACAAATATAATATTCTTAGAAGTTACAATATTTCAACAAATAGTGTGTGGAGTTGAAGTTCAATAATACAACACATATTGGACATCAAGGCGGTTGGATGGGGAAATGAGATAGGGAGTTGGAGCTTCCTCTAGGATGGTTCCTGTAAAACAAAGAATATAGGGGGTCAGTTTGTTGGCGGGAAAAACTACCCTATAATGAGAAAACGAACATTATCAATTGAAAGGGAATGACAGGTAAGCATACTAACTGTGTTACAGAGATGTTATGAATGGAAATAGGTTATAGGTCTTGAGAACATACCTTTTTGAATGAAGTTCATTCATAGCTATTATTCATTCTTGCGCTCGATCCTCAAGTCAACCTCCCGTTCGATAAACCTGCAACACAATACCTTTCTCAGCGTATCTTGGATAATATATAATGATGAAATGGATAGAGCAATTTAAACATCAAATATTAACCAAAACAGATCCAAACAAGTACATAAGTCAATGAACACTTGGTTTGGGACAAGAAAAATGCTTCAACCTTTTATTGTCAAATGCAAATTGATGATACAAAATATACCTGACTTTGCAGCATGCTCCTGCAACCTGATCCTGGGCTCCTATTCTTCTTTGGCTTGGAAATATTCCAGCATAACCTCCTTCAACACAAGATTCTCTTTAAAAGTCTCTCAATAGCATTCTTGTCTAACCCCTCTCTTCATTCCTTCTTGTATTTATATGACAAGGGAAGCAGTTCAGGTCGAGAGATGGTTATGGAGGAAGTTGGGAAACCAACTGTAACTAATCCTCTTCGTGAAATTAATTATTTTTTAATCATCTTTTGAGGTGTACACTACTATTTCACAGTGGAGTAGCGCCCAGGGCACTACTATAGTGTTTTTAAACTAGCACTCAGCACTTTTTAAATGTTGTACGCTACTCTATTCAAGAGGAGTAGCGCCCATGAGACTTGAGCGCTACTATTGCACACTGGAGTAGGGTACAGGTGCTAGTCTGTTAAGGTAGAGTAGCACCCATGTCTCAAAATGACATTTTTTAAGGTTTTGCCATCTTGCAAGGAGGTGGAGTAAGTCAAGGTCTCATTTAAAGTCAACATGCTCCTCCATCCAAGTTGTCCTTTTGTGTGATCAACAGCTTAAGGTGATCACGGATGGAGAGGTGCAGGTTTGACCTATAATAGATGCCCCCTAATGTGTGAGCTTAGAGGGAAATGATGGCCAAAATACATTATAGTCCAAATCCATAGGAGGAGCAAGGAACCACGGAAACAAGTCACAAGAACACCTGAAACAAAGATCAAGGTCAGTGAGCAATTACATTCTTGACATCATATAGATGTGCAGTGTGATACAACATGATATCCGATACATAACAAGGAGATGTAGATATAGCATGGCCACTTAGAATACAAGCGTGGATCCATGTAAAACTGAGATATCATAGCCATAACAACAAATTGGATCTATGTCTCATGGAGAGCCAAATATAAGTGAGGCTCAATCTTGCACAACTTGGGTGATAACATAATGAGGTAATGTCATCCAAAATCCCAAGGTCTTCATCCAAAACAACCTGAGGTACAAACCCTAACCATGTGAATAGATGAGATGATAGTCGAACATGGGGGTTATCGTTTGATTATCGGTCATTGATGTATACTGTTAACAAATGCAAGGACTTCCACCGATAATGATGATGGGGCCCAAGGTACTTAGTATGATCCAACAAGTGTGAATAAATGGACTTGGAGTCGAACACTTGGGGATCCTGTCGAAGAACAGACATTGATGTATTCTCAACATTCAACAGTGAGGAAAATTGCCACTAGTGACTGCAATCTCCAATGTACTAACCGAAACTCTAAACTTCATTCCCAGAGCAAAATGAGTTGATGTCGATGGGAAGAATTCCATTGGAAGGGAGGCCTTAAGGCATCCTCCATCATCCAACTCGAGGAACAATCAACTGGTATGAGCTGATATGGATTAATATGTAACAATACTGACACTAGGATGGCCGACACATGAGGTTAAGGTAAACTGCAGAATGGCCGACATAGGGTATATCCTTGAACAGTGAGCACAACACAAAGTGACTCAAGTAGTTTCTAACATAATGGGGCAAATGATAAGCCTGAAACATAGGAGACATTATCAGACCCTCCATATGGTTGGAAGAATAACCAACTGGGGGAGTAAACAAATCGGAGATCAGGTTCACCCTAAGGTCAAAAATTAAACCCAACCGACATGATAGACTTAAGTAAGTGCTGTGTTCAAGGATCGAACTGGCTGGACTGCCTTTGACATTGAAGATATGACACATCTTTCCCATCCCTTATTCTTTTTAGATAAAAGAATACCTTTCTTGTTGTTTTAATGAGTCCAAGAAAGAATGAAAACTCAATAGATCCAACCATGTAAAAATTTTAACGAGCCTATGGGAGGGAGACTCAGTACCTTCTTCATTGTTTATAGAGTTCGAAGAAGAGATAGAATATTACTCTATGTTACTGATCTCTGGATTTTAATATTGAACCGAGATCTGTTCCTGCTCGCCGGTGTTTTCAATTTCAAGGAGTCTGAAAAACTTAAACAATAACTCCATATATCTGTTTGTGGATTTTAGTATCGATCCCAAGCAGATTAATGCTCACCAGTGTTTTCCTATTTATAGAGTCTGAAAAACTTAAACAATCCTCTTTACACCTATCCGTGGATTTTATATCGAGCCCGGATTGGTCTGTGCTCGGCGGTGTTTTCTTGTTTATAGAGTTGAAAAACTTAAACAGTCCTCTACTTACCCTCTCGTGGATTTCACATCGAGCCCGAGTAGGTGAATGGTCGCTTGGTGTTTTCATGTTTAGAGAGCCTGAAAACCCTAAAGAAAGGATACAAAAGGTCCTTTTTTCATGCAGTTAGTCTCCTCCCCCGAAAAAGTATAAAACAATGGAAGAAGAAATCTTCTAGCACATACATAAGTATACCTAGAGTATACCTTTTCTATAGTTAATCCACCTAGGCCCGGAAAAGGGGTAATTCTATATCCGAGTGGATGAGCCTTCGATTACTTTAACAAGCTCAAAGAGGACAAGCTTGCTCAACAATCTTGTTTAGGCTTAAATAGTCCAAACAAGAGCTTAAAATGACTTAAAGGTCAGCTTCTGGGATCATAGCTTCATAACCTGCCAAAACTAGGTCTTCAACAAAATATTAGAAATTCGTGACAAAAATCTCGAATGATATATGAATTTGAACTATTAACTAGTTAATGAGGTCTAAAATCGTGAAATTTAGTCTTGGGAGATCAATCCTACAAAAATTCAGTGAAAAAATGAGAACCGGATGAGTGAAATTACTGTTGCACTAGGTGTATGTATTAATTGATTAATTAGGTCATTTTAGTAAAATTTGAAACTATAGGGAATTTAACAATGGTGGGTAAAAATTAAAATCCATTTCAATATATATAATTTCATTTTAAAACTCAAATTCCAATTTGTTTTTGTAGGGCAAGAATTTTGGGCAAACCTTGCATTTTCAAACCTCCGTGGCGATCAATTCGAGCACCCAATCAGCGTTCTTCTTCCGCCAAGTAAGTTAGAATCTTCCCATCTTGCATTTCTATGGTTTAGTTTTCAATTTTGAGCCAAAAATCACTTGCAACGCAATGCTCACATTGTTTTATGTGCAGGCGCTACTGTGTGACAAGAGCAGTAGCTTATGAAGGAGATGGGCGCTACTATGTTCACATAGAGTAGCACCCATACGTTACTGTGTAGTATAAATAGTAGCGCTCAAGCCTGAACATGGAGAAACAAGTGCCGAGAACTAAAATTTTTTCCATTTTTGTGGAGGATTGTTCTTCTTTGGAGGGAGAGGGAACATGAGTACATGGATAGGCTGGCCATGCAAGACCCAGCCACTCTGCATGCTCTTAGAAGATGCAGTTTGTTGAAGTTCTACTGAACCGTAAATATGAGGGTCCTAAATAGATTGTTTCAGAGACTTATTCAGTATTGGGATGTGGATACCAATACATTTGTCATCCGAGGGCAAACTTTGGAGCTTACAGTTGATGACATTTACTTCATTACTGGTCTCTCTCAGAGGGGAGATGCAATAAATGTGAAAGGGTCTTCTCGTGTGGGTATAGGATCGGTGCAAGAGTACTTGAATACATATTGTGTGGCTGGAGCTGAGAAATCAGGAAGTCAAATCTTGATTTCTACCATTGAATGCCTCCCTTTGAAGGTGATTGTGAGTATGATTAACCGAGTGGCAGGTAGTGCCTCACTACACCTAGCTTCCAGGCACTCTATGCATGTTGGTGTATGATGCTTACAGGGTCATGTGTACGATTGGTGTACTAGTTTACTGGCATCCATGAAGGCTCAACTCACGGGTTGTAAATCTGGGAGTATGAAGAATTTTGGATATGGCAGCATTTTATGTACCTTCTTTGAGAGAGAGTACCTGCTATTAGCTTGGGGATGCCTCTACCTTAGGTTAACGCCCGTGAGCCCAGACTAGGCCATTGGGGTGACATATTCCTCTGCCAGGGTGGTGGGGAAAGTCACTACTATTATCATACTGATGATTTCTGGGGGTGATGGGAGAGGCAAGTGCTCGCCTTCGAGCAGTTTCCATATGCTAGATTCGATTTATGCCATGATCTAGAGCTAGTGCTTCCTCTAGGTGGAGCCTAGGGAGCTATTGGTATGTTTAATTTTGAGAATTACTTAATTTTTTCAAGTTTTCAAGTATTTGATTTTTATGAATGAATTTTGAAGCACTAAACAAATGTCATATGTAGACATTGGGCCTATCCATCCTGAGGGACATCCTACCATCTTCATGAGGCCAACTGATATTGCTGCAGCAGATGCTATGTTGGGGACCATAGAGAGAAAAGTAAGTCGGTTGATTGATGATGTTCCTGCATGCCGTATGGACCAAATACCTATTGATACGCAGGAAGATGTAGTTGGGGTGCCCCCAGCATGGCTTAGAGTGCTGTGGAAGATAGCTAGGCTAGTCATATGTTATTGGAATGCAGTAGATGATGATGAGGCCCCTCCTTCTCCATAGGAGATGGATACATTCTCTGTATATTTTTGAGGCCACTGTGCCCAGTTTTGTACTTTTATGACATGACTTGATAGACTTGTGATCCAAAACTCATATATTTTTTGATACAGTATCAGCTATATACAGTATCGGTTATTTACATGTGTATGTGTTTGAATTTTATGTGTGAAATGCTGTCTATGAAAGTGTATGATACAAATGCCAATCTAGAACATAGTTTGCAAATGAATCAGCTAATGCATTTAAATTTCTTGGAATGTGTTCATATATAATAGGATCAAACTATCTTTCCAATAATCTAACTCGCAGAAACTGACGTAGCAACAAAGGATCTCTAATCTGGTAGACACCTGTTAACTTAAATACAACTAACTATGAGTCAATTCTTACCTCCAAACATGAAATGTAGTGGATAAGGGCATCACGAAGAAGCTCTATAATTGCACTATATTCAGCTACATTGTTCGTAGTGGGACCCAAACAAACCCCCCGCAAAGAAACTAGTTGGCCATTGGGTGAGTAAATGGCCCAAGCTACTAAAGCCAACTGTCGGGTGTGGTGACTGGCGCCATCAGCAAATCCTAAGAAATGTTTGGTTGACATCTGATACATGAAACGAAAACAAACATAAGATTAACTAACAAGCATAAACAAAAACTAGCTCTACAAAATATACAGCTATGTTACAAGAAAAAGCACGACAGCCTAAGCATAGTACTTCTTCAGGTAGAGCCCATTTCTAGGCTCGACCAGCTTATTACCCTCGTAATCTACCAGCTCGTAGGCACCCTTCTTCAATACTTTGGAAATTATGTAGGGCCCAAGCCACATGGACTTAAACTTGCCAGGCCCTATAGGTTCCTTGTCTTGATCCCAAAGTAAAACAAGATCTCCCTCAAGGAAAACCCTAGGCTTGACATACTTGTCATATTGTCCTTTGACTCATTTTTTGTGAACCTCGTTTGTTGTAAGCATGTCACAGCACTGTTCATCTAGGTGTTCTAAATGTAACAAACGCTCTTCCAGTACTAAAGTATCCGGTAGTAACTGAACGACTAGTTTTAACGAAGGAATCTCGCATTCAATCGGAACGACTGCTTCTATCCCATGCACAAGCTGAAAAGGAGAGAACCCAATAGAAGTCTTTACATTAGCTCGATAAGCCCAAAGAGCCGGGTACATCATGATGTGCAAGTTATTTCGACTGGCATTGACAGTTCTTTGCAGTATAACCTTTAAAGTTTTGTTTACTACTTCGACTTGTCCATTCGCTTGTGGATAGTATGAAGACGAATGTTCTTGTCAGAACCCTAACATTGTGTACAAATCTATCGTCATGTTGTTCTAGAAATGACTGTCGTGATCAGTCACTATCTCTTTAGGTATGCCGAACCGTGCAATAATCTGATTAAACACGAAATAAGCGACAATTTATCCATCTTCCTTGACAGTAGGCATTGCCTCCGGCCACTTGGTGAAGTATTCGATGACAACAATGATGCAATGATGCCCTCCAACTGAAACTAGATTGTAAGTCATATAATCAACCCCCCATTTTGTGAAGGGACTTGCTGTAATCACGGGATGAAGAGGAGCTGGGTGTGACCTCATTTTCTTGGTGAAAAACTGACACGGACGACATCATTTCACCGCTTCCACACAATCTTTAAAGATCGTGGGCCAAAAATATCCGGCACGCAGTATCTTCTGAGTTGTTGCCAACCCGAAAAGATTTCCCCCACAAGCTCCACTGTGGGCATCATTTAATACTGCTTCGGCTTCTTCTAGAGTTAAGCAACGTCATAAGATGGAATCTACCCCACGTCGATACAAAGTCTCTGAGATAATGAGATAGTTCTTCACATGGCTTTTTAGCTTGCGTCACTCTTCTCTAGAAAAAGTAGTAGGACACCTCAAGGTCTGGAGATATACTAAGATATCCTCGTACCATAGGTCATAGAAAGCAATGAGGAAGATATGTTCATCTGGGAATGATGATTCTTCCTCGACATACTCTAGGTCACTCGGAAACTTTGAGATTAACTCAGCGAACACTAGTGATTTCTTCGACTTGGCTGATTGAAAGGCCAAATCGAACTCCTGTAGGATTACAATCCATTTATTATATTTCCCACCGATGATTCATCGGGTGAGAATGTACTGAAAAGGATTGACTTCTGCTATCACAGTAGTTGTTCGTAAAAGTATATAGTGATGAAGCCTCTGTACCGCATAGATCGAGGCAAGTGCTAACTTCTCAACATGCGAATATTTAACTTCAGGGGCTATCAATGTGCGAGAAAGATAGTAGACAACATGCTCTTGGAGCGTATCTTCTTCCTGAACTAATACTATGCCAATTGTATTAAGAGACGCTGCCAGATATAAAAGAAAATCTTTTGCATAGTCCGATGGGCTCAACAAGGGAGCTGACAGTAGTGCCTTTTTCAAGGCCTCAAAGGATGCTTGAGCAGCCTCGTCCCACACAAAGTAGGAGTCTTGTTTGAGTAGTCTCATAAAACCTTTCGTGATCTTAGCATAGTTTTAAATAAAGCACCGTACGAAATTAGACATGCCTTGCAGACTTTGAAGTTGTTGCAAGGTGCGAGGAGGAGGCAGATTTACAATCACCTCTACTTTTAGTGGGTCGACCATTATGCCATGACTGGAGACAATGAAGCCCAGTAGACATCCCGATTCGATGCAGAATACGCACTTATTAGGATTTAAACGAATCTTATATTGTCTGCATCTCTCAAACACAAGTCTCAGACGGGCTGGATGATCCCGTCTCTTTCAGGATCGCGCCGGGAGGTCATCCAAGTACGGTTCAACTATGTGTTTGATATCATGAAAAGTGAAATTCATCGCTCGCTAGAAAGTAGATCTAGCATTCTTTAAGCCAAATGGCATCTTCCAGTAAGAAAAGGTTCCCCACTGTTAACACCTAAAAAGTGCTCACTAGCTCATTCCCTTACTCACATGACCCATTTGTCCACTTTTCCACCATCTGAGCCTCTGAAACCAACAAAAGGTCACCAAAAGACCTTAGTACACCCCTTTTTCCATTAAAAAAGATTATTTTTCCAAGAAAATCATAAAAAACCCTCAAAAAGGGTCCAAATTACCAAAAATATTAAAAAGGGAATTAAAATATTATTTTTATTCAAAAAAGGAAAAAGGAGGGAAAATTACCTAAACCATGTTGGTCAATACCATTGGTTTCCACAAAACCACAAATGGTATTCCTCACCACCAAAACCTATAAAAAGGTGGTAGGGGCTCCTCATTTCACATCCTTCCATTATCTCATCCTTATGCTGCTGAAATCTCCCCTGAGCACTTTTAGCCATTGAAGCAACCTTGGAGAAAGAGACCTATTGGAGTTTGGAGCTACTCATCTTGGGAGTTGCTCAACCTCAACCTTCACCATTGGAGGTAATATCGCAAGCACTTGCTTGCCCCCCACTTTTTAATACAAAAAATTGTTTCTTATGTTTCTTGTTCTTGATTTTTGAAATGTTTACATTATTTGCTTAGATTCTTGCTTAGATCCATGAAAAGTATTGTTTATTTAGTTTATTGTTTTTATTTCTATTGAAACTGCTACTACTAGTTAGTAGGTGCCCATAGCACTAAGCTTGGTTGCAAAACCGAGCCAACACCCACGGGAAAATGAAAGTTGTTTTGTGCTGATCCTCGAGTTTGATTTGTATTTGATTATATCTCGAAAATTCATCCATGAAAGAGAACATCTCATGTCCTGCACAGGCATCTATGATCTAGTCAATAAATGGTGTAGGATAGTTATCTTTCGGACAAGCTTTGTTCAAGTCCTGGAAGTCAGTACAGACACGAATAGTACCTTGCTTCTTATCAACCAGAACAGGATTTGAAACCCATTCCGTCATGTCAATCGGATAGATGAAACCGGCTTTAAGCAAATTTTCAACCTCTGCCTTAATGGCGGTCACTTTTCTAGGGTTCACAAGATGGAGCTTTTGTCTCACAGGTTTTGTGTTCGGGTATGTCGTGATGACATGCTCCACGATGGCTGGGTCAATGCTTGGCATCTCCTCATATGACCAGGAAAATATGTTGCGGAATTCTTTAAAGAGCTTGGTATATAGAGCTATCTCTTCCGGAGAATAGTCTGCTCCAATATAAATGTTTTCCATGACCCCGAGTTTGGTGGAAATGTTAATCGGAATTGTTCTCGATATATTAGCCATATTCCCTTCAGCATAAACGGCTCTCGAAGTAGAAGGAAAAGATGACAAATCAACAAATCCACCGGGTCTCAAAGAGAATTCTCCTCTCTCTATCCTGTCTAGATCCAGAAGTAGGTAGGACTTGTGATGCATATGTTCCCATGGTTGGTCCAAGCCCATCGTGACTTCTAAGATGGCTTCATCGGATGGCAAAACCGTGTCTAAACAATCAAACGAGTGGGTGGAATTCAGTGACCATGCTGGAGCATAGTCCATATCTGACTCAGCAGAGACTGGCAGAGTCATGATATGTTCCATTGCAGCATGTTGGGCTTCCATATAGGCTACATCTGCAATGGATAGAGGCATAGAAGGTTCCGATGTAGTGGGAACGATCCATGGATCAGTTCTTAAACCAACCATGAATGTTTCAGTAGAAGTACCCACATCAGAACGCATAAAAAGAACTGGAGAGGGAAGGTCAAACGTGCCTATTAATGACCCGTAAATTCTTGCTCCTAAACTCTCACTAACCAGGGTGGTTTGATCAACTAAGGGAATCATGGTTTCTGAAGAAGTCTAGTTGTTTCTCTGAGTGAAAGAAAGCTGATCGACTATAGCGACCTTACCTTCAAACGGGAACATAACAACTCGAAAAACTGCCAATGCAATAGCTCGCATGGCATATGTCCAGCTCCTACCTAATAACATGTTGTAATCAAGCGGAGCATCCAGAACTTCTACTTCTACAGCAATTGTCTTACCATCCAATGTGACATCAAATGATGGAAAAACCTCGTGTGGATGGAAAGTCCTGCCATCAAATGTAGTAAGCAATGTGTTAGAAGGGGCTAACCTGGGAGAACCCAAAGCTTTCCAACAAGAAATTGACATTACGCATGTCGACTTGCCCTCATCTACGACAGCTCGTCTAATGGTCATTGGGCCATGGACGACTTCAATCTGAAGAGCAACGTGGTACAACAACCGGTATTTGATATCAGCCATATCAAATCGCGTAGACATGTTAGAGGATTCCATACTTCCAATAGCTACCAAAAGTGCATTTCGTTGTAAAGGACAACTTTGCAAGACTTCTAAGGTAGACATGGCACAAGGGGTCTAGGCTAGATCTTCAACCACATTGTAGTTGGAGGCGGCCCGAGTGTTGCGGTTGTGCGATGCCCGTTTGAAGACACCTTTTGGGATCTTGGGCATTGGGTCCACAGGTATGTGGAGTGGAGTGGAGGATTCTGGAATCTCTTTATCCTTTTTCTCTGCGTCCGGGGTATAATTCCTAGCTCTCGTTTGTAAGAGTGCATCAGAATTAACCATCTTAATAAAATTTTGATCAACCGAAGCATGTGTAGTGCCCCCAGTATTAGAGGTGCCAGAAGCTGAGCTCTGCCCCTCAGGGAATGGATCTTTCATTACAATAGGCTTCTTTTCTTGTAATAGCTTCTGGGATTCTTCAAGTAGAGGGCATTACTGAGTAAGGTGGTCCTACTTGCAAAGTTTACAAGGGAATTTAACCTTATTTTTCTCTTTGGTACCCTCCTTGGCATTCTCTTTTTTGGGCTTCTGATGGTTCCCCTCTCCTTTCTTGCCCTTCCTTTTGTTGGGTTTCCGAGGGTCTTTTTGATTGTTCTGAACCTGGTTAACAGATTCAGAAGTAGAAGGAGAGGTTGTGACGGAAGTAACTTCTGCAGTCGATTGTTTAATAGATAAGGCATGAACTTGTTTGGTCAAAGCTTCGAAAGCTGCAGAATCAACTGAACCCACTATGCCGTCAACATGTGGTCCAGGTTTAGGTCTACTCAAATCGGTATTTGATCGCAGTGCATCAGGTATGATCTCATATAGTAACCTAGATTGTGCGTAAAAAATATCTAACTGTTGGGTCCGTAGGATGGATTCTTCCTCGTTAGACACTCCAGAAGTAGCTACTTCCTTAGAAATGTAAGGAAGGTGTGATTTCAAATACCACTCAAGAAGGAATTCTGGAGGTATGTTGGCTTTAATGAGCCTCTTCCATCTTTGCCACTCCTGAATGTGATCAGATAAGTGAGTGGCTTTATTTTTCCTAAATGTAGACAAAAGGTCTATTCCGGCATCATACTGAACAAGAAGATGGAAGTGATTCAAAAAGATAGTCGCGAGATCCCCAAAATTAAAGAATGTAGCTGCAGGTAACTCAATGTACCATTTGGCTGTAGCATCGGTTAAGGTCCTTTGGAACAGTCTCAACCTAATGGAATCTTCATTTAATGAGTTCGAGGAGCGCCATAAATGGAAAGTAGTGACATGGTCACCAGGGTCCTCACCCATTTTTCCTTCGAACTTTGGAATGTTCGAAGGTAACTTGGTAGGAACTAGTGGCCATGTAGCATTATGATCCACTGGATCATTGGTCAACTTGGAAAGATATGGCAAATTTAAAGTTTCCAAAAATGGTAAACGAGGCCTGCAAGACGGTACTTGATAAGCTGGGGTCGCAAAGGGGGAACCACCCATAGTTTGACCCATGAACTGCTGGTAGGGGTTGCCCCCAGCCGTCTGCTAGTAGGGGTTTCCCCTAGTCATATGCTGGTAGGGGTTACCCCCAGCCATCTGCTGCTAGGGATTTCCCCCGACCATCTACTGATAGGGGTTCCCCCCTGCCATCTGCTCATAAGGGTTGCCCCCTGCCATCTGTTGGTAGGGGTTGCCCCAGTCACTTGCTGGTAGGGGTTGCCCCCTGCCATCTGTTGTTGCACGAAAGTATGATGGAAATTCCCTCACCCATATGAAAGTGGGTTAGTGCTCCGTGGGTTCGTCCACTATGGCTGGGTGTTAGCCCCACCATATTGCTGGTTAAAAATGTTACCCCCTCCTCCTAAAAATAAGGAACAAGGGATGTTTCGTGCAGGTATATTACCTTGATTTAAGTTGGGACCTGCAAAGGTATTAAAACTAGTGGTAGCTAACGAGGATGGTGGAGCCATGGTACTCATGACAGGCATGGTTGCAGAAGCATTTGGCCCTATAGCGGGTGTGGAAATCCACGTGCTGGGTATGTGGTATAACAGTTGAGTCACAGGAGGTGGAACTAAATTGGATGTATTGCTAGGTCCAAAAGTAGGTGTAGGGGTAGATGCCATAGTTGTTGAACTCGGCATGCCTAATGTACCAGTATTAAAGTTGAAGGACAGAGTGGACATAGAGGTTGTCTGTGCCGAACTCGTTGTAGCAGTAGGAGGAGGATTTATAGTATTTGTGTTCATACCTAAGGTGGGAGTCTGTGGAACTCCCAGTTCACCTCCCAGATTAGTCATAAAATGCTCAGGTGTAAAATTATATGCACTATAATCTGGTTGATGGAAACCAATGGGTATCAGAAACGGAACTCTAAGATTAGTCAGAGGAGGATTAAAAGGAGTACTGAACTCAGTAGAAGTGAGATCTTCAATCTCAACTGAACTAAAATGTCGTTGATCTGGAGTCCTTGGTTGTGGTTCCTTAGGAACCTCTATTTTAGGGATCTCTGTTGCAGTTTGTAGTTCTTCAGGAAACTCTATTTCAGGTTGTAGTTCCTCAAGAATTTCTAGTTCAAGACTTTTCCTTGTAAAACATTCCTCAGGAAGTTCTATTTCACCAGTGGTTTCCACAGGAACACTGGGGTCTACCCTTTGTCGTCTAGATGGTGGTAGTGGTTCTATTCTAAGTGGAGGAAGGTTTTGCAACATTCTCAACCTACGAAGTTCTTGGTTTTCCACAATTATATATAAAAATAAAACTAGAAAACCTAGCGGCCACTAAGACTAGGGGGAAAACAACACACCACTAAAAAGTCCTAATTATGCAAACCAAGCAAACAAGATGCCTTCCGGAGAAGAGTCTGGGATGATGAGGGCCCATAACAGATCAACGAAGGATGAAGAACAGTTACCCGGGGTCCACAATACAATGACTAAGTGTGCAAGCGCTGGAATCACCCTACCGCCCTCCCAAAGACCTGCAAGGGATTTCCTCCCACGTCTATCCTAGGTACAGCAGATATACCCTCCGCTGTCACCTATGTATGAACCTATGGTCAGATACTAAGGATACCACAACACCGAAAACTCTTGGGGGAACAGTCTCTAGTCAAATCGGAAGGTGTGGGTAGGGTAACTGAGCCCGAAACTCAAAAGATTCCCCAAACATGATCCAATCTTGGTATATGCTCAAAACAGAAAGTAGGAGGAGTATTCCCAACAATCTTATCTCACAAGACCTACTGCATAGATCTCAGGCAAGCTTTGAATGAAGTGGGTTTACCTGTGATAGTCGAACTACGATTTTTGCGTAATGTGTGACCTTGGGTGGTTTAAGGTGATTTAAACCCAAGATCCTAACCAAGACTAGATGGTGTAGTGTATCCCTAAAAAGAAAAATTGTTTCTATTTAATTTTATTAAATATTTTTAGGGTTGTTATTACTCAAAAGGTAGTGCGTTTGTGTGGCGTGGTTGCAACAGAAAAGCAAAGTGCATAAATTATAACTTTTGACAACAAATTTTTTTATTTTTTCATTTAATGTTCTTTCCAAACTGAAAACTAATAAAATCTAATCAAATTTCTTTTTTGTTTTCTTTTGAAATTGTAAACAAAATAACCTATGCTATCTTGCAAAAAAAATATAAGCCTTACTAACCCTAAGCTGCCAAATTTTTGCTTTTTATATTATTATAAACGAAAAAGAACTATAAACATGGAAAGCAATTAAGACTTATGCACAATGTGTAAGTATGGCTAAAAATGGATCCTAACCTTACAGCCGTCAAAACACTAGCTCAACAAAGACTTGTCCTATAGGTTTTTTTGCAAAAGAAAAAGCCTTCACACTCGGAAGCAAAGTGGAGAGAAAACAAAGGAGAAGGATCCTCAAAACTAGGAATCAAACAAAAAGGACTAACCCAAAGCATCAAACCCTAATAAGACCACTATGCCAAGCAAACGGTAGGCAAGCAAGCTAACAACCACCCTGCTAACACAAGGACTGAAAAATGAATCAAACTAAAGCACTCTAAACACACTTGATACAAGAAAAGATGACAAGTCAAGGAAGGTTGGAACTCAACACGTTTGGAAGACACCCCACAGGCTCCAAAACGAACCAAACCCTAAAACAAAGGATAAGATGGGTAAAGAGCAAACAAGTGTTGCCACAAATAGCAAATGCAAAGCATGCAGGCTTCTAGCTCAGCAACACACCATTAGGGCAAAGATAAGCAGAAGTGTTCACTAAGGAACAAAGCCTAGTCTTCAAAAAGAGTTATAAATGGACCAAACATTCCACAAGTAAGCAAGTGATCTAGAGATGGAAAAAAGACTCAAAGAAAGGTTCTGAGACTCAAACAAAAGTTACAGACCTAAAAAAATAGTCAAGGAGACCTAAAACAAAGTTAGAAAACCACCTAAGAAGGAAGAAAACTCAACCAAACCTCTGACAGGAAGTTACAGGAATATACCCTACTATACAGTAGGGAAACTAGCGCTCAAAGAGAGGTGGGTGCTACTGTATGAACACAGACTAGCGTATGGGTGCTACTGTATGTATAATAGAGTAGCACTTAGGTCTTAAAGAGTCAAAAATTGACTTTGAAAAGATACAAAAGACTGAAATCAAACAGGGAGAAGCAAGGAGGGGATACCTACAGGACTTCTCAGAGGATTGAAAGAGTTATAAAGTACTGGAAAGAAAAACAAGAAAGGTTTCCTAGAGCAGAACGACAACACTCCCTAGTGGAGTCGCCAGTCTGTTGGCAGGAAAAACTACCCTATAACGAGGAAATGGACGTTATCAACTGAAAGGGGATGACAAGTAAGCATGCTAACTGTGTTACAGAGATGTCTATGAATGGAAATAGGTTATAGGTCTTGAGAACATACCTTTTTGAATGAAGTTCGATCCTAGCTCTTATTCAGTCTTGCGCTCGATCCTCAAGTCAACCTCCCATTCGATAAACCTGCAACACAATACCTTTCTCAGCGTATCTTGGATAATATATAATGATGAAATGGATAAAGCAATTTAAACATCAAATATTAACCAAAACAGATCCAAACAAGTACATAACTCAATGAACACTTGGTTTGGGACAAGAAAAATTCTTCAACCTTTTATTGTCAAATGAAAATTGATGATACAAAATATAACTGACTTTGCAACATGCTCCTGCAACCTGATCCTGGGATCTTGGTCTTCTCTGGCTTGGAAATCTTCCCACATAACCTCCTTCAACACAAGCTTCTCTTTAAAAGTCTCTCAAGAGCATTCATGTCTAACCCCTCTCTTCATTCCTCCTTGTATTTATAGGACAAGGGAAGCAGTTCAGGTCAAGTGATGGTTTTGGAGGAAGTTGGGGAAGTTGGGAAACTAAATGCAACTAATCCTCTTCGTGAAATTAATTATTTTTTAATCATCTTTTGAGGTGTACGCTACTATTTCATAGTGGAGTAGCGCCCAAGGCACTACTATAGTGTTTTTAAACTAGCACTCAACACTTTTTAAATGTTGTATACTACTCTAGTCAAGAGGAGTAGTGCCCATGAGGCTTGAGCACTACTATTGCACACTGGAGTAGGGTACAAGCGCTAGTCTGTTAAGGTAGAGTAGCGCCCATGTCTCAAAATAAATATTTTTAAGGTTTTTCCAGCTTGCAAGGAGGTGGAGTAAGTTAAGGTCTCATCTAAAGTCAACATGCTCCTCCATCCAAGTTCTCCTTTTGTGTGATCAATAGCTCAAGGTGATCACAGACAGAGAGGTGCAGTTTTGACCTATAACACAGTTCCTCCTTCCAGTTGGTTCTAGTAAACACATGAAGTTGGTGCTTCCTCGAATGTATTCTTTCTCATTATAAAGAAGCATTCTGTGGTTTTCTCGCATTTGGGTTTCCACGTAAAAATCCTATGTGTTATGTGTTGTTTATTTGATGCATATATGTGGATGTTTATTTTCTGATGAATAATTGAGGATAAATATTAAGTAAAAGGATAATCTATTAAAGAAGGTAAAAACTATTGATAACTGCGCTAATACTGATTCAACTGCCTCTCAGTATTAAATCGATTCCAACAAAGATAATCTCCAATAGACAAATTCTCATTAGGTACAAGTGATGACATTTCCACTTCCAATTTTAATGCTTGAAATAAATTTAATTTGACAAATAAGGAAGCCAACTTGTCCCAAATTTCTTTTGGAATTTTACATTCAATAAGATGAAACAAAAAAATATCTGAAACATGTAAACCAAATAAACCCATAGCTTCATCAAGTTTGTTTCAATAGGGTAGTTTATCTATCCCCTTGTTAAATGTTGGTTGAGCCTCAACTAACATTTAATAGATCCCTTCATATTGTAGCATTTGTTGCATAGTTAGTTTCTAGGTGTGTTGATTATGGGGAGTTGGGAGTTCAATAGTCCTTAATTCCACCATTTTATAAATAGAGAGTGCAAAAAAAATTGTGTTGTAATCTCTAAATTATACTGAAAATAGAACTCCAACTCAAAACAAAGTGTTGTTAAGAGAATAATTATGACAGTTGATCAACCAATATTGAACCATTCAAACTATAATACCTTGGATGCTTAATCTTCCTAAGTCATCCTTTGTAATGGAAGCTCTGATTTATGAGAGAGATGTGGATTTAAAGTTGTAACAGGACATGATCCACACAATATGATAGTTGGAACTATGATTAATTCGCTGCTAAATAAAATGTTCCCATGGATTCACCACCCTAATGAGCCAAGAGTGGGACCATGTTGAACTAATGCATTAGGTATTCCATGGTCAAGAGGTTTTCCTTGGAGGCACTAACCCTTAGCAAGGAAACATGATCTTGAGATGGTGACTGCACATGAAATCATCTCACAATCTCAATCTTCAATCCAAATATGTAACGACATGCAACAACCACGAACTGCATGATCATATCAATTTATCTCTTGCCAGAAAAAGATAAGGGGTTTGTAGAACATGCTCTGATACCATGTGAATTTTATACGTAGGAAATCCCTATAGATGCAAAACCAAAAACCTTCTACAAAAGAAAAAAAGAATTTTCAATTTATTTATATCTTTTACAAATGTAAAGTAATGTCTATTATTTATAAAAATGGAAAATTCCCAACATGAACGAGGATAACACAAACAGATAAAAATACCTACATAAACTTAAAACTAACAATAACTAGTTGTTTAGTTGTATTGGAAAAATAAATAATAAATAAAATTCATAACATAAAACTAACAAATTCAATACTACTTGCATCACATGTATATTTCCTCACCTTAAACAAAACAAAATATTCTCAGTAAACAATTACCAAAAATCACTTTATGATATTAAGGAATGAGAGGACATATGCACCTTTTTCTGCTTAGATTTAATGAATGCATCATCTCCATCTAGACAGACGTTATTATAGGCATTTTAATGACATGCTAAAGTATTTCTTTAAAAGGTTAGTATATTTGGGAGGATGGGATCATGTATATTTTTTTTTTTTGTTAATGTTGAAAAGTTAGAGATAATTAAGAATATATATATTTTAGGAAATTTGTATTTTTTAAACTTTTGATAAATTTAAGTTTAAGATAGATTTATATTGCTTTCTATTTTTTATTAAATAACATTTTAGTTTTAATTTGGAAATATGGATTCCTTCTATTTAAGAAGAATCAAGGAATCATTGGTTAAATATCAGTTACATAACATGTCACATAATGAGACTTGAACCCGAGTGAGAAGTATAACAATATTTCTTCTAACCACCAAATCAACACTCAACTAACAAAAACAAAAATCATAAAGTTGAAATAATCCAACAAATATAGCCTATAACCTAGTAACGAGGTAACAATCTAACCACTACTTTTTTTTCATTACAATGCATGTCATAATTAACATATGCATCATGAACAACATCATGCATAGATTAATTTGTATCAATCTCATTGACATGCTTCGACATGTATTTGGAAAACTCAATAGAAAGGCATATTAACCCCATATGGAAATCACATGCCAAGTGTATTGAGCATTGGTTTTCATTGACGTCAACTAAAGATGATGTCAAGTGTTTGACCATCATCCAATTCCAAAGAGGATGTCAACCGATTCAATATGATTCATTGATATCAGCATAAGCCAAAGTGGATACAGCAGTTCAGCAGGAATATGAAGAATCCACTTTGAGTAAGTCTACTGTGCATAATGAATGAAGCATGAACATCAAAAGTATATGTGCAAGAGGTAAAGGTGACAAAAATGCAACATTGAAGTATATCCAAAACACAGACATATGAAGAAGAAAAGAAGCATACATGTTCAAGATGACTGAACTAACATGGATTCTAGTCTGAAAATTATATCCAGTCACTACACCCATTCTGTCTGAAGATGCTTACAATATCTTGGAGCTTATCTATAAGAGAAGATGTGAATCAAGGATGCATTAAACATGCAACTATGGAGTATATCTAGGAGGTACATTCAGTAAGAAGATATCAAGGATAACATCATACAGTATGAAGAATTACATAAGATGACACTTCATGATGATTCTGTTCAACAAGGAAAGCAAGCAATGCACTCTACATCATGAAGTACTTGCACATATATTGAGTCCACCAAGACATACTCTATTGTGACAACAAATGCAACTTGAAGTTTGTTGGAAAATAGTTCGAGTGCTAAAACTATCAAGTAGATTATTGGACCAAAGGGACAAGCAATCTAGCAAGTCTAAGTGTTTCTTAGTGAACAGTTGGGGAGTGCGCTAGAAGAAAGGAAAAACATATGGTCAGACAATCCTAAAAGTGCACAATCACAACTAATCAGACAAAGCCTTCAAGAGGTGAAAATTGCACAAGTTCCTAAATGAGTACAATCAGTTGAAGATCACAATGGAAAAATGCTAGAGTCGACGAACAACAAGTGCGCAAGACCCACAAGTTGGAATAAGGCATAGGTCAAAGTCCCACAAGCAAGAATGAAGAATAGTTCAAAGTCCCACAAATGAAATATTGAAATAGGCGCATGTTTTGCATGATCCAATACATGAAGGATGCGTCACCCAATTGAAATGATGAGCATAGGTCACAATATCACTAAGTAGAATCTAGGAATGCTCTGATTATGTAAAATGGAAATAACTTAAGGGTGCATTACCCGCAAGGGATGGTACAACAAAGATCATGGACATGGTGAAATATTGCGCACATACCAAAATGTAATGGTACATTTAGAGCGCAATGGTACATCACCAAGGTGCAAAGACCCACTAGGTTTTGGATCCCAAGGGCACTTGATACATCAAATATGACAAATCAATAGCGCAGATGATGACACATTGAATATGCACAATTCATGAAGTATGGAAGAAGGGATTCCACAAACGACTTGCAAGCATACAATCCGTGTAGGACATGTATACATAGAGATGCAAGTTGGAGATTCAAGTCTGTGATGTGGAAGTAGAAGAAATAATATTGCAAGTCAAGTGTAAGTTTCAGTTTGTTTTTGGGGGCATCAAGGGGCTCGTGGACAGAAAAGAATGATCTAGAGAAGAGTCGAATGCACACATATAGCAGAACATGGTTTTTATGGTGCGTAAAATGATGTCGTAAGACTATGATGAGGCGCAAACGCTGAAAGGAATAATTACTGAAGAATACGCAAGTGTTGAATATTTTGAGGGACTATATCAGGATTCAGCACATCGATAGTCACAGAAGTTTGAAGGACAAAAGCGTAGACACTGAATAAAGGAATATCAGATATTGCGCAATGTCTGGGTAATGCAGATGAACTAAAGGGATAGTGTGTGAATTTGAATATTACATCTAATGCGCAACAACAGAACAACATCAAAGTTAGACAGGCGCATCATGATGCAGATGATCTGAGACAAGTGCATTATACTAAAAAGACCAATCATTTGATGCAAAGGAGGTCGCAGATCATCTGAAGGACTAGAGCACTTATTCAGAATGGACACATCATAAGGTGCACATTTACCATTTTTATTGGTGCTTCTTTTCTGTACAACATACCATCAATAGAAAGAACAATATCAGTTGAGCATTGCAATTATTTATAGAAGTATGTTGAACTAGAAGTACATACTGCAATATCAGTAGAGCACATGATACAATAAGTAAGTCATCAACAAAGTTACGAATTCAGAATATAGAGAGGACAAGTGATGTATGCAACGTAGTAACAAAATATAGCTTTCATACAAAAGTTGCACATAGCAAAAGTATCATTAGAAGACCTGTAGAAGTGCGTAGAGTTGAAGAACTACAAGACAACAAAGCATATCAGACATCAGGGTGGTAAGATGGGGCAAGGAGATAGGGATTTGGAGCTTCCTTCAGGTCGGTTCCTGTAAAATAGAGAGAGGACATGGAGTCACAACTTCCTTCAGGTTGGATCCTATAAAACAAAGCGACAAGGGTTCGGTGCCTCCTTCTAGTTGGTACTGGAGAAAACTCAGGGAGTTGGAGCCTCCTTCTAGTTGGTGCTGGAGAAACCTTGGGGGTTTGGATCCTCTTTCTAGTTGGTGCTGGTAAACACAGGAAGTTGGAGCTTCCTTGAATGTATTCTTTCATATTATAAAGAAGAATTTTGTGGTTTTTCTCCCAATTGGGTTTCCACATAAACATTATGTGTATTATGTGTTGATGATGTGTTTCATGTGAATGTGAATTTTTAATTACTGATGCATAACAGAGGATGAATGTTAAGTAAATTTTAATCAGTTAACGAATGTAAAAATATGCTGGGTCAATACAGATTCACCCCCCTATCAGTATTAAATCGATTCCAACAATTAGTATCATAGCGAGTGTCTTTAGTAACAGATTAACATCTGGAAGATAGATCACTACGCAGGAAGAAGAAATGGATAAGCAAGAAGGCCTCTCTACAAACAAGGTACCAAGATTCGATGACACCAACTACATATTCTGGAAGGACGTATGGAATTCTACTTATAATATTTAGGACTTGAAGTCTGGAATTGATATTTGATGGTTACAAAGTTCCAACAGTAGTTCCAATCAATCCCCTACTAAGGAGACAATATGAAGGCAATTCTAGGGCCAAAAATGTTATTTTGTTTGATTTGACAGGTAACGAATTTGTCAAGGTTATGCATTGTGCATCATCTAAGGAAATTTGGGACAAATTGAAAGGCATATATGAAGGATATGATAAGGTAAAGAAAGCAAAACTTCAAAATTACTTTGGACAATTTCAATCTCTGAGGACAAAAGATGAAGAAAACATTACATATTATTTATTAAGGGTTGATGAGGTATTCAACGTTATCAAAATCCTTGGAGTCACCTTTGATGAAGAATCAATGGTACATAAAATATTAAGAACTCTACCTCCAAGATTCAATTCAAAATTTTATGTGTTAGAGGATCGAGAAAATATTGATGAACTGGAAAAAGATGAACTTCAAGGGATTCTCACTACATATGAGATGAGAATAGAAAAGGAAACTCCAATTAGAAAGGGAGCATCCTCCAAGGCCACAGGAATAGACAAGCACGATCATGACAAAGAATGTTGTGGTGAATCTGATGATGAAGAATCAAACTTTGTCAAGGAGCTGAAAAGAGGATGAGGCAATTACAAGAACAAACTACCCTTCAAATGTTTTAGGTGTGGAGGGATTGGTCACTATGCCTCAAAATTTCCTTGCAAAAGGGATGAAAGTGACAATGATGAAGAAATTTGAGTGAATAATCGAAAGATTTTGTGTACTCAACACAGACCAAAAAATAAGAGAAGAATCCCAAAACAAAACAAAAGTCTGTACACTGAAGAAGGGAGCAATGCATCTGAATAAAGTGATTGCGATGATGAACCCAAGGAAGTAGTATTTATGGCCCATGTGTTAGAAGAATATAAGTATGAACAAAAGAATATCATCTCAAAAACTACTTCAGTTACACAAAACAAGCGAGGATCACTATACAAGTTTTTCTTTAGTCGATCGTTCAAGACACCTTCAAAACAAGTCACACCTCCTAAACCTGTTGAAGAGTTCAAAGTGGTCAATTAATTAGATGATGAAGACAGTGTAGACGTTGAATGGGAAGGTGAATTAATCAGTTCTTTGGACGATTTAAATAAATCCAAGAAAAAGAATAAGCTCTTACAGGAACAACTATCAAAGTATGAAGAATAGGACAGGCCATGCCAAGAATCTATTGAAGAAGACATTTGAGAATATAACTAGCTATGAATGTCAACTGTGTTGTGCACAAGAGAATATTCTAATACTTGGAAAGGAAAAATTTGTACCCATAACTTCACTTGATGAGCTAGCACAAGAAATCAGAAATATGTCTAATCAGCTCGAGGAAAAGGACAAAGAGATACTTTTCCTAACATATAAGTTGATCGAGATAAAGGGAAAGAATCAAGTTAGGATTGATGCAATATCCACACAATATGAAGCTGAAGATAAAGTTCAGAACAAGCTAAAAGACAATACATTAATATTGAACAAGATTCTAAAGGATCAGAGATCACCAGAAGACAAAACTAGTTTGGGTTTTGTTAAGACATCTAAAATGATCTGCGACTGAGAACATAAATCAAGTCATAATATAATAGTGAGGTATGATAATTCCTTTGGTTACAATCCATTTCATTAGAATAACCAACAAAGGATCAATGGTGTAAAGTGCACAAGATGTAATCGGTTTGGTCATATTGCAAAATATTGTCAAACTGTGAGATATTATGCATGTGATCACTTTGGATAGAAAGCTATGTATTGTCAAAGTACTAGAAGCTAGACAAATGAAGAAAAAATGCACAAAGGCTATTTAACTCAAAGAAAATTCAATAGAAAATCCCCAGGGAAGAAACAAAATAGAAATGTGCATAATAAAACTTGGATCAGGAAATCTCCCCAGAAGTCCATAGACAATGCAAACAATCCTGAAGCAGCAAACAATTGTTGCCTCTTTGGATAGTCCCATAAGGACTATGGGAACCCCTTGAGTTCAACATGATGCGTCATAAGTAACTCAAAGGGATGTTAGTTAGGAGTATGGTTAAGGTTGTGTGAAATTTATTGAATAAGTTTTTTTGAAGTGGAATTGTAATTAATCCATTATGTCGCAAAAAGGAAGGTTCACTAATATATACAGAATTATACATATGTCTTACATATTATAGAACGAAGTAATAGCACATTGAATCCAGTTGCATAAATACATACATGAAAATGAAACTGAACAATTCTAAGATTGTGCAAAACATATCTTTGTGTTATATTCAAAATTAGGGCATGTTTACAATAATTGCATGAGTTGAAACTCCATGTTGGAGCCATGAATGGAAAATATACAAAAATGGAGCAAATTGATAAACTCTAAAGTCTTCTACAGTCGAAGTTCAAAGTCAAGCTCAGACTTTGGACGGATCACATGACGTAATTCCAATTACACTGGAACCATGGCTGTGCATTCAGAAATGGGTTGCAATGGAAGAAGCTGTAGAGTAGAAGACGATGATAGTTCAGCAGTACGAGGCTAAAGATGAGACAACTCTTGCAGAATTTACTGCTGCTGAAACTCCAAATTGTCAACTCTATGAATCGAATGATTCAACTGCTCAGAATGATGATGTTGGTAGATAATTTGATTGTTCTGTATCTGATGTTTCCAAATGTCCATATCGGTTCGCAAGCATGAAAATTCAAACTGCTAATCTTCAGCAACATGTTGCACATTCTCGAGGGAATTTATCACTATGCGATGAAAGGAGGCCATTGCAACGAAAGGAAGAAGAAGTTGCGAGGCTCAAATATGGAAGAACAAGAGCAGGATACGAGGAGTGATGAACCAAACATTGCTTGCAGACATCTTATAGAAGCTACTGAAAAGTTTTCGTGCGCATGTATTTATTTTATGAGAGAGGCATTCAATGTTGCACAAGTCGAAAATGATGGTGGAGTCGCCAAAAATAAATGTCAAACTTAATGAATCTTTTAGAAACAGTACGAAAAGAGGAAGTTCAATCCAACACACCTCGTGACGAATATTGTTGCCTCAAAGGATCCAGTTTGAAATCAACATGCCACTCTTCCCACATGAACTAAGGATAATGACCACTACATGAAAAACATGCCATATCTCTTATTGGTTGCAAATACATTTATGTGATAGAGCTCATGACAACACAGTAAATGAAATAGGTGAAGCAGCATGATGCACGAAAATTAGTAGCTGAAAACCACTACACAACAGGAAAGCATGGAAGACAGTAAAGATTACTGCGCATGAAAAATATGGTGATACAGGAACAGAAGAATTCGGCGCAAAGTATGATGAAGTGTTGTGACAGAAACAAACAATCAAAATGGGAATTACAGTATAACATCCACTCCAAAAAAGGCAATAAAAGATGACTATGAAAGCACTAAAAAATGAAGCATAAAGTTAGGGGAGTTATCTCACATTCGGAACATGAGTTCAGGCGCAAAATACAAAAGACGGATTCTCAGGGAATAATGGTTCTCTTTTCCTTTGATGTCATACTAGGGGGAATTCATTAAGCTGACACATGAATATACTAGGAGAAATGCATGAAGGTGATTCAAGCTAAGAAGAAAAATTTGACACATGAAGATACAAGGAGAAATGCATGAAGGTGATTCAAGCTCGGGAGAAATGTGAAATGCATAATGTTGTCAAAGATAAAAAGAAACTTGATGCCAAAGGGGGAGAACAAAAATTATGCAGAGCTAATATGCCTAGATACGATAGGAGAATTGTAGAGTTCATATAGGAATGCAGTAGCCAAACATACAAAAGAATTCAGGCGGAGCACATACACAGGGGAAGCACTGCGACCAATACATAGATGAAGCACATAGTTCAAAGAAAATCAGGAACATCTTCATTAGGTTTTGACATCAATGCCAAAGGGAGAGATTGTTGAGCACTAGTTGTCATTGATGTAAACTAAAGATGATGTCAAGTGTTTTACCATCATCCAATGTCAAAGAGGATGTCAAGTGATTTAGTATGAGTCATTGATATCAACACAATCCAAAGTGGATACAATAGTTCAACAGGAATATGAAGAAGCCACTTTGAGGAATTCAACTAGGCATAATGAAGGAAGCATGAACATCTGAAGTATATGCACAAGAGGTAAAGGTGACAGACATCCAACATTGAAGTTTATCCAAAACACATACATCTGAAGAAGACAAGAAGCATACATGTGTAAGATGACTGAACTAACATGGATGCCAGTATGAAAAAGTAAATCCAGTCACTGCATCCATTATGTCTTAATATGCTTACAATATCTTGGTGCTTATCTATAAGAGAAGATGTGAATCAAGGATGCATTAAACATGTAACTTTGGAGTATATCTAGGAGGTACATTCAGGCAGAATATATCAAGGAGAACATCATACAGTCTAAAGAAGTACATAAGATGACACTTCATGCAGATCCAAAATGAAACTTCATGATGATTCTGTTCAAGAAGGAACACAAGCAATGTACTCTAAATCATGAAGTCCTTGCATAGATATTGAGTCCACGAAGAGATACTCTATCATGACAGCAAATGCAAAGAAGCTTGTTGGACAATAGTTCGAGTGCCCAAACTGTCAAGTAGATGATTGGACCAAAGGGACAAGCAAGCTAGAAATTCTAAGTGTTTCTTAGTCAATAGTTGGCAAGTGCGCTGGAATAAAGGAACAACAAATGGTCAGACAATCCTGAAAGCACATAAGCACGGCTAATTAGACGAAGCCTTCAAGTGGTCAAAATTTCACAAGTTCCTAAATGGGTACGATCGGTTGAAGATAAAAATACTACAACCAATGAACGGAAAGTGGGAAACACCCACAAGAAGGAATAAGGAATAGGTCAAAGTCCCACAAGAAGGAATAAGGTAGAGGTCAAAGTCCCACAAATGAAATATTGGCATAGGCACAAGTTTCGCAATGTTTTAATACATCAAGGGCGCATCACCCAATTGCAATGATGAGCATGGGTCACAATATCACTATGAAAAATCCAGGAATGCGTTGATTATGTAAAATGGTATAACTTAAGGGAGCATTACCCACAAGGGATGGTACAACATAGATCATGGACAAGGTGAAAGATTGTGCACATACCGGAATGCAATGGTACATCTAGAGCACAATGGTACATCAACAAGGTCCAAAGACCCACTAGGTTGTGGATCATAAGGGCACTTGATACATCAAATATGACACATCAATATCGCATATGATGACACGTGCAATATGCACGATCCGTGAAGTATGGAAGAAGGGATGCCAGAATCGACTTAGAAGCATACAATCTATGCAGGACATGTATAAATAGAGATGCAAGTTGGAGATTCCAGTGTGTGATGTGGAAGTAGAAGAAATAATACTGCAAGTCAGGTGTAAGTTTCATTTTTTTCAAGGGCATCAAGGTGCTCATGGATAGAACATAATGATCTAGTGAAGAGCCGGATTCGCACATACAACAGAACGAAGTTTTGGTGGTGCACAGAATGATTCCATAAGACTGTGACGATTGCACAAATGCTGAAAGGAAGAATTATTGAACAATGCGCAAGTACATAATATTTTCAAGGACTATATCACAAGTTAACACATCAATAGTCACAGAAGTTGGAAAGAGAAAAGCATAGACACGGAATCAAATGATATTAGATATTGCATGATGTCTTCTTGATGCAGATAAAATGAAGGGATAGTGTGCGAAGTTAAAGATTACATCTGATGTGCAACAACAGATTCAGACAAGCGCATCATGATGCAGATGATCTGAGACAAGTGCATTATACTGAACAAACCAATCATTTGATGCACAGGAGGTCGCAGATATTCTGAAGAACTGTTACACTTATTCATAATGGACACATCATAATGTGCGCAGTTACCACTGTTACTGGTGCTTCTTTTTAGTACAACATACCATCAATAGAAAGCATAGTATCAGTTGAACATTATAGTCATGTATAGAAGTACGTTGAACTAGAAGCACATGCAGAAATATCAACAGAGCACACGATCCAAGAAGTAAGTCATCAGTAGAGTTATCAATTGAGAGGATAGAGAAGTCAAGTGATGTATGCAACGTAGTAACAGAATATAGTCTGCATACAAAATTTGTGCATAGCAGAAGCATCAACAAAACACGTGAAGATGTGTGTAGATTTGAAGAACTACAAGACAACAAATCATATCAAACATCAAGGAGGTCAGAAGGGGCAAGGAGATAGGGATTTGGAGCTTCCTTCAAGTTGGTTCCTATAAAACATAAATAAGACAAGGATTTGCAACTTCCTCCAGGTTGGATCTTGTAAAACAAAGCGACAGGGGGTTGATGCCTCCTTCCAATTGGTGTTGGAGAAAACTCAGGGGGTTGGAGCCTTCTTCCAATTGGTTATGGATAAAACTCAAGGGGTTGGACCCTCCTTCCAATTGGTGCTTGTAAAGACAGGAATTTGTAGCTTCCTTGAATGTATTCTTTCATATTATAAATAAACATTCTATGGTTTTTCTCCCAATTTGTTTTCCACATAAAAATTATGTGTATTATGTGTTGATGATGTGGTGCATGTTCATGTGAATGTTTAATTACTGATGCATAACATATGATGAATTTTAAGTAAATTTTAATGATTTAAAGAAGGTAAAAATCTATTAATAATTGCAGCAATACTAATTCACCCCCCTCTCAATATTAAATCGATCCAACAAAGTGTTGCAAAATTTTCAAGATTTTAGATGATGTTCGGATTATAAACAATTGTATTATCAACACAAAGTGTATAACACATACATCAAGGCTTACTTGAACATCATTAACAAAATTAAGTTGAATTGTCATTACCTATGAGTATTAATTGTTGACAGGGAATGAATTATCTCATGTACCATTTGGATTTACTTGTTGTGATAAAACAATGCAAATATTATGATCTATTTTCATAGAAAAAAATAGCAAATGTTTTTTTTAACGAGAGAGGATAATATTTTTATTTCTTACAATAAATAAAGAGTTGTAACCTAATTGTCAATCCCTACATACAAACAACACAATAAATTGCCTCACGAAGTGTTTACTTGCAAGATTCAAAATTTATGTGGCATTATTGCCCCATTGTCTATTTCTAAGATTTCTTAAGTTGTTGCTTATGGTATGACTAGTATATAATTGTAAGAAACTACCTATCATATATGTAGATTTATAAAACATATTAAACAAAAAAAATTAAAAGATCCCATTGCCCTTGCGAGTTGATTCCAAAGATTTTAGCTACCTGGAAAGTGGTTGGGGGATCTTCTCAATCTTCTTCCATAGCATCTGGGGTGCGCTGAAATATTTTAGTTGGTTGTTCTCAAGCATCTCCATTATCATAGGACTCCAACCTTCATATTTTGGTTTTCATCTATTGAATTGTTCACTTATGTTTCCATTTAATCGTCCAGAGACAACAAACCTCAACTTCTAGCAATGTGGTATGGGACTTGGTTCTTTCACACCTAACCTACAAATACTTTTGTTTCCTTTTGAGTTCACAAATTTCCCTAGTTGTTCTAGCATCCATTGCATCAGTTCCCCTTACAAAATTCATGAATTCCTCCTGTGATTTGATCCACCATATTTCACACCAACTAACATAAGGTATAGCGTGAGGATTGGACATGGCTATACCCAGATTCCAACAATAGTGACATGATCTTACCCATAGCTTCAATTGTGGATTAGCAGATAGAATCATCCTCATTTCGTAAAAAGCAAAAACCAAGTTGCTATATTTAAAGGCCATTTTTTTTTTCATATGTCCCACAATAATCCCACATGCTCCTTCTATTGAAATGCGAACGATGCACATTTTAATTCCCTGCGTCCTCCCAATGATACCAAGAGCAGAACACATCCAACATTGCATCTTATTTTGTACTATGTTGTCGTTACTGTTATCGTTAGCCTCTTGCTTGTCCTTTCAATGCATATGCCTCGTCGTGCATTAATTTGAACTATCCATTCAATGAAATGGGTTAAAAAAAGCAAGGGATGGGGTGGATATCTACCCCCGCCCCTCCCACTTTTGAAACCCCTTTATTTTGAATGGAGGCCAATTTTTCCTAACAAATAGTTTTTTCATTAATTTGATGAAGAATGTGGAACATTTTTAATTCTTTCAATTTTTCAACAAGTTAAAGAATTCTTTTGATAACGCACTGAAGCATGGTCTCTCTAGGAACTTGCTTATTTTCTATGTGCTATGTTATAGATTTTAAGTCCCCTAGGGAAATAAGATTGACATATCCTTTATCCTTAGCCAATCCAATCCCCTTCCAAGCCTCAAAGGCCTCTGCATGGTTATTTGTTGCTCTCGCAAGCCCCTAGGAAAAATTCAGTTTTTCATTTCCATCGAGGCCATAAAACACCCCCTACAACTTTCGCCATCAATAACATATGTTAAAATATGTAAATCACGATAAAAATATATTTTATAGTATATAAACTATAGTAATAATATTTGAGTATAAATAATATAAAAATAGATATCACACACATATAATGTTTTAGTAAATTTTAAATATATGTATATTTTCCAAAATTTTAAAATAATATTTGTTTTTTTTAATATTTTGAAACATATCTCAAATTTGAAATATAATATATTATATAATAACATGATGTGATATGAATATAATATATTATATAATAACATGATGTGATATGAATATAATATATTATATAATAACATGATGTGATATGAATACTCATCTTTTTAACATATATGTAAAAATAAAACATCAACATATGTGAAAGATTCATGAATCGAGTGTAACATGTGTGACTTTAGGAAAATTCCAAGTATTAGGAAGAACTTATTATTCAAAGTTGATACAAGAGATCAAAATGAAATAATTGCTTTTATTTTAATGTGTACTTTCTTTACTTTGTCTCGGTATGCAAGGAAAATTCTCAATTATGCTATTTGAGTTTCTAATATGTCTTATGAGTTATCTTCATTTATATGAAACTTGACCAAACGCGTTGAAGGTTCACAAATGTGGTTGTCGTTGTCCGACGGTACGCAACATGAGTATTAATGATCTATTTGAATTCTGATTCACTATTTCTATATTTTAGACTCCTTATAATTTATGTACATAAAAGTTTAATACAACGAAATATTAATACTATAATGTAAACCTTGAAATGAAATGTTTTGGTGTAACTAGCGTTTTTTCACCAACGTGTAACAATCTACGTATTTGGGGTTCGTGCAATCCTAAGTATCAGAGCAAATGGAAATGGAAAAAATCAAATTAAACCAAAAAGATTCTTTATGCAATGCAAATGATGAAAAAACCAGCTAAAAGATTACAAGAATTATGATTTAGATTAACATAAAGGTTGGGTAGAGATAACAAGAGCTTTCTAGCTAACATAAGGGATGGCTTTTCTTTTTGTTTGCACCCAAATTCTAGTAGGTAATCTAGAATGTGGATTGCAAGAAAAATATTGGAGGTTTTCTCTCACTTTTAATAGAGAATTTGGTAGCCTAGCATTTTTATTCTATATGTGGTATATGGAGTGACCTTAAGGGATGTATTTATAGGAAATAATGTTGACAATACATATATATCAATCTAGTCTGAATGGTCCCCTTTCCATTGATGATTTTGTGGGGAGGATAGGTTTTGGAGACCATATAAAATATTATTTTAGGAAAAAACAGTTAGGGGACATCCTCTTTCAACTACTATGCCTTTTGAAAGGTTCAAAACAATTAAGTCGAACTGAATTATGATTTAGGGACCCTCTCAAGGTTTTCAAGGTTTTTAATGTGACTTGCCATTGCAAACTTTTAGGGAAAATCTATGTAATGAGAGTTAGGGATCATGTTTGAATTTTTCTTGGTTCTTGGTCATATTGTTGAGGTCATATATTGATGGAAATGATAGAAATGTGGTTAATATTTCCAGAAATCATGTATAATGGTGATGATACTCATGATAAGATAGGTAAATAAAATTAGGTTGCTAACAAGTTTAATTCCTTGTTTAAAATCCCGGGATTTGATGCATTATGAAATGATAATGTACAAGCCACAACCAACACCATGGAAAGCTGATACCCACCATAGTAGAATATTTTATTTTGATTTGAACTTGAACTTGAGTCCAACACACCTTTTTTTTTCTTTTCTTTTTTTCAGGTCAATATATGAGGGGAAATCTATAAGCACTTCCCCTCATTTCGACAATGGCACCTAGGATAAACCCTGGATTGTTCAGAGCACAAGTCCAATTCAAGATCAATATACTCATTATGATCTCAGCGGGTCACTTACGAAAATATAACCAAGGTGGGGAGGGTAACACTTCATCGCATAACCACTTGCACTAGACCCAATTGACACAACACATATTTTAGATATGGAAAACTTGGTTATACTTAAACATAAAATGTCGTGAGAGATTAAAAACAAAAAATAAAATAAGCATTGAAATATATTTTGAAAATCACACAAATAATTAAATTAGTTAAAAATATGAATACGAACATAACTAGATACAAAATATTACACTAAATGAAAAGTGTCGAATATTATACACAACTTCTAGTAAAAAAAAAAACTTGTTGATGATGATGATGATCATCATCATCATAGTTATTAGTGTCCATTGAGATGAAGTTTTTCCTATCATACCTTAAAAGATAAGGTTTCACTTTGTTTTATTTAGAATTTTAATTATATGTTCAAAACTCTTTAAGAGAAGCATTCCTAAGTTACCATAGTTGTGATGTGTGAAAAGGTTAAGAGGGTCAATGTTGTAGCAAATATTTTGAAATTTTGCTCTAATGTGGGTTTGTGCAAGACATTCTATGAGAAACTGATTTTCATATTTAACCATCTGGGCATCACAAAGATGGAAAATTCTTTCACCCCATTGCATTTTAGGAATGGTTGACTGCCTTGTTTCACTATGGATGTCATGATAGTTTTTCTTATTTTAGCATTATTTATTTTCTTTTTCATGCTAGTTGAAACATAGAGATAATTTTGATCTTCTAGATAGGGATTGATCATCTTATAATATATTAATCTTCTCTTTTATTTAACCCTTTATCGGACCACGTATTTTCCTTAAATTATTAAGATGTG
Source organism: Larix kaempferi (assembly GCA_027924585.1). Lineage (NCBI taxonomy): Eukaryota > Viridiplantae > Streptophyta > Pinopsida > Pinales > Pinaceae > Larix > Larix kaempferi. The sequence continues at coordinate 10,525,837 of BSBM01000055.1, read as the reverse complement.
GTGAAATAAAGAATTAGAGGATAAGAAAAAATGAGGTAATTAATGTAAGAAACTAGTTAGTATTAGTATATGTAATTATTAATTCAAGTTGAAAACAAGTTTGCACATTTCTACTATATTACTAAATTATTAGCTAATATGTTTTTTCCAAAGAATTTTTTTTTTTTAATTTTAACATGGAATAAAAAACACCTAAAGGTACAGATGTGACTCTTACATATATAGAGGAATTATCGAAAAATCCTCATACTGATATACTAATAATAATAGTGTAGCAATAAATAATATCAAAATACTAACCATGAGTCATCCTTACCTATGTAGACCTTATAATGACATATTACAACCCAATTCCCCCAAAACAAAAATTACTAGTACTATAGGACTTGTATAAAGGTTATGATAGTTCCATTTACTGATTCCTTTAAACAATCACTAATATCCCTTCTTTATATAAAGCATCTACAAAGTGCCCAACCCAAAGAATATGATTAAAGGTTATCATGTGAAAAATTAATGAGTTCTCATTGTTCTACACTGTAAGAGTTAAAGTAAATTTTTACTTTCTTCATATGTAGCTGATTTTTCATTAAATTAATTATGAGTGTGTTCTCATATACCTAAAGCTACTATAGTTCTCTTTCCAAAGCATGCTTGAAGAAATTTTTTAAAGCCATAAATTATCCATAAAATTGTTGGTTCTTATACACAAATTGGCTTTGAACTATATAAAATGGTTAAATAGCATACCACCCATACTACACACTAAGTTAGGCCTATCAAAGAAGCCCATGGAATGGCCTTGTCAAATAATAATTTACCCACCTACATTGTGGGTCTAACATTAAGCAAGGATGTCAAATAATAATTTACCCACTTACTTTGTGGGTCGAATATTAAGCAAGGACTTCGTTTGTTGAAATATTGCATAGGGACATGCACACTAACCTATACAATAGACAAAATCCTATTTTCAAATAACATTGTATTGTAAGCAATCCAAACTCTCCAAAGTAGCAAGAATAGAATGATTTTAAATTTCTTAAAATTTTGTACCTCATACAACTTTTTCATGCATTTTGCTATGCTCACCTCGCTCAATAAGTTATTTATGCCCATCCAATGACCCAAATCATTCCATATATGTTGATCATAAATATAGTCATCAAATAAATGAGTTATCATTTTGGCACCATGTCTCCATAATAAGTAAATATTAGGGCCTTCATTATTCATTTTTAATATCATATCCAATGTAAGAATTATTTTGTTCGAGTAAAGCCACATAAATAGTTTGATGTTCATAAGAGCCTTGTTCTTCTAGTTTTTTTTCCCACTAACATTTCCATTCCTGAAATTGCATCATCTTGAAGAGTCTAATAACCCATCTTATAAGAGTAGTATCCACCTACTTTTTTTCCTATACCAATACATCATGTTCCTCCTTTAAATGAATATATGATCTACTTAACTATGACTTTAAAGCATTTCATGGTTGTGCTTAATCACAAATCAGACCTAATGCTTGAGGGGACAATTTCCCCTTATGCTAAATATCATTATCTAATGGTTCATGAATCAATTTAAGTGTAGACCTTCCTAGATCTTACAGATAATAAATTGTATAAACAACCAAAAAAACAACATTCCCACAACCATCAATTCCATCAACTCCAATCATGATGTAAGAACCATCACCAACTTTCCAAGATAGATATAACCCAATTAATGGGATGGAAAGTGTCAGGACTTTACACTGATTAAAAACATTGCCAATATTTTTCTTCTTAGTCTCAATCTAGTCCAATAAGGTGCTAGGGGCTATTTGCATCTGAATGATAATATTTTCCAACATACTCTTTTTAGAGATAAAATTCCATAGACATTTAATAGCCAGTGATGGGTAAAAATGGCATATGCTCTTGAGCCCTGAGACACCTTCATCTTTAAGGCTAGCTACAGACTACCAATTGGCTAAATGGTTATCATGTTTGTCACAACTTCCTTTCCAAATAAATTTGAAGGATATTCTTCTAATTTTCTCTAAAGTTCCTTTCTAGATGAGTTAAAATGTGTCATTAAATTGAAATCACCTATTAAATTGAAATCACCTCTAAAACATATTGGACTAGAACCTCTATACCACACTGACATAGCCATCTAAAACACCAATGACTTACTATCTTTTAAAATTTTGATAAAAACTAGGCTCTTACCATAACCATGACTTACTATCTTTTAAAATTTTGATAAAAACTAGGCTCTTACCATAACCATGACTTACTATCTTTTAAAATTTTGATAAGAACTAGGCTCTTACCATAACCATTTTTCTTTAGATTAAAACAAAAATACATAATCACATCAAAAAAGATACATATCCTAATAGGGAGAATACCTCTCACACTTTTTTCAGCTTTTTGTTCAAGTTATTTAAAAGCCACATTATATTTGTGAATATTTACTTCCATTCTAAAAAATTTAGAATACGACTACATAATATCATTATATTTCATGCCTTCCTTTATAGTACCATTACAAAATATTACTACCCCATAAACAAATAATAGAGTAAATGATGCATTACCTCCAACATCGATTCCCTTAATGGATCTAGTCCTTTTAGCTTCCATAATGGATATGGATATCTGGGATTAAAAAAGAGGTGGCTCCATTAATGAGAAAAAAACACAAAATTGTTCTGGCACACCCCCATTATACAATTTACCATTTATGAGTTAAAGCAAATGTGAATTAAAAACAATCCCAAATATAACCAATACATTTTTTCAAAATATTTTGTCAAATCTAACTTAAGCATCATTATTTCAAAATATTTGCTTAAATCTAATTTAAGCATCATTAAAAGCAAATATCCGAACAGATTATTAGTATATATTTAATTATTTTTATTATTTCTTTTATTTGCAAACGATATTTAGATTTGTTAAATCTAACTTGAACATCATTAAAAGAAATATGTGAACAGATTCTTAGTTAACATCATTAAAAGAAAATATGTGAACAGATTCTTAGTTCATATATTTAATTATTTTTACTATTTCCTTTATTTATAAAGGATATTAAGATTTTTATACAAGTTCGCACATTTCCTTTTCTCACCGAATTCGCACTGTATATCGTGCATGTTAAGTCTTGTGAAAATGCAATTCATTGAATTTTACAGCCATATTTAAACCAAAACAAACATTTGTTTTCTAGTATGGTCTAAACATGGAAAAATATTTAACATGACTTTATTATATTATTATTTAAAATATAATGACTGGTAATGACAGGTAATGCACTCTCGTCATTAATTGAATCCAGCATGGAAAATTATTTATTAGAATAATATTTATGGCATTTTTTCCTTCGAAAAAAGGTTATGTATACTCTTATAAAAATCAAGATATAAATATACAATACAATTAAGTCTTTTTTTTCACTTTTTGGAATATATCCAAAAGCTTCCTAGTAGAGATTATTTATACAACCTTTAACTCCAAGAAAACATCTCAACAACATAACAGCTATTTTTTTCCATATTAAAAGGTCATGTTTCCTCTGTATTAACAAAGCACATTTTACATGACCCATGATTAGGCCTCATCATAGATTCTGAGCTTCGGGTATATTCCATTATAAGCTCAAAATATTTTGATTTTCCTTCATTACATTTTGATCATTTATCAAAACAGAACTATTAAATATTGATCATTAAGTCCCACAAATAATAATATGTTAATGCTACAATCGAAATATATAGATAAATAAAAATGCAGACTGTATCCCTAAATTAAAAAGGAATTGGGCCTGGATCATCTTCAATTAAAGTGTCATTGTTGCATTCCCAATTTTTCCAAATAGCAGCCCATTTTTTGATAATGGGTCTGTCAAAAGATTCATTTCTATGTACATGTGTTGAACGGTGATATAATGGAAGAGCTTTACTATCCTATCAACATCCTCAAAAGTAGCAGCTAAGAAAATGTTCCTAGGCCTCCATTTGTGTTCCATCCAATTAATAACTAAATTGGAATCACCAATTACTTGAATGCGATGAATGCCCATAGATATAGCCAATAGTAATGAGTATTTGATGGTGTAAGGATAAATCCTTACATGTTGGAATCTTATTTGTAAATACATATTTTGTATTATTGATTGTTGATGAATACAGAGAATGGACTATATTAAATATGGTCAATGGGTAAAAGACATGTCTATTGAAAATAGACATGTTGTTTAAAAAATAATAAATAATAATTAATTAATCTATAACAACTAATTAGTAAACTAATATTAATTAACAATTGTAATAACCATTTAGGGTTATTGCAAGTCATCCTGCCTTGAAAAGGTTCGACCACGAATCTTGGATTCTTCACAATTAACTACAACATTAGAGAGGCTTCCAAGCTTGATGACATACAACCCTTCTCTACCGACTTGCTTCAGATAACATTACCATGATTTAGTACTTCTTGAAACATTCGGTCACATTTCCATTCAAATCTCTTCATGCATATGATTCTGTAAATAAAAAAAAATGATTATAGGGGGTATTCTTTTGGGCCTTCAATTTGATGTTTTCATATTAAGGACTTGCATCGACATGTTGAACTCTGATATTTCCGCATGCTTTGGTATGATACCAATTGCTAATTCACATTTAGCTTCTTTAGTGTTGAGTATTGGATCTTCAAACATGGTTGGGTATTCATTTATATTTGTCATGCTCTTCTTATCTACAGAGGAAACTACTAACAACTTACTTGATTCAATCTGATTGGTTAAGGTGTCTTCATTTGCAGGTTTGTCATGTACTTTTAAGTTGGAAGCATCCTTAAATGTTTTGGTTTCCTTAATTTGTATTTGATTGATATTTTTCAAATGATTTACTTCATTGTCTTTATCTAACGATTTTGTCTCCAGTTGTTCATTAGGAACCATTTGATATAGAGAATCTCAAGAATATTGAGGTGCGACATCCCGTAAAATGTTTATCTCTTCATGTGTTGGAGTATCTTCTGGGTTTTCTTCTTCTAAGTTATCATGATTAGGAGAGTCTCTAACACTTTTATTTTCATTGTTGTATCCTTCTACAACTCAATTCTTTCATAATTGTCATTAACACCAACTTCATTTCCATCGGTATTTGGTCCTATATTATTACAATCTCTGAGATCGTTGGTTACTTTACAATTGATAATGGCATCTTGATTGTCAATATCTGATGCATCTATCTCTTTGTCATTGTTATTCTCAGTTGATTTTTCTTCAGGTTCATCTTGATCTTCCATACTCAGGACTTTATCCTTTTACACTACATCTTTCATTTCATCATCCTTGTTATCATCTTCCTTATCATGAGCTTGGATTTAGTTTGGGTTATGAGAAAGGCTTTCAATCCAACTTTGTTCTGTAGCTTCACGAGTCATTTTCACTAATTTTATAGTTGTGTAGGTTAGATGATTTATGCGACTAATTTATATTCCTTGTATGAAACTGCAACAAATTTTTGGCATATGTGTATGTTTATGGCTAGGCATTGATTTTTGTGTGTTTTATTTCGAATGGTGGTTCTTATCCTTTCTTGTGTTTGATGACCCAGACCTTCTATGAGGGGGAATGTAAGGTGTCGATGTGTGTGATTTCTGTACTTCTTCTTTCGTGGGTATAAAAGAAATTACCGAATCCTCCTTACTTGAAAATTCAGGGGTCATAACTACTACTTCTATCATAGGTGCAATAACAGTTTCCTACTCTTCCTTGCTTGAAAATTCAGATGGCGTAACTGCTTCTTCTTTCTTCAACTTACTGGACAAGTAGGACTCATGTGGCTCTAGTTGTTATTTGTCCACATGCTGTTAAGATTCAATATGCTAAGATAGGGGCTGATGCACAATCATGGACTCCTTTAAAGACACTTTAGATGCCACATAATACTGAAAAAACCTGGAACCTCTAACTTTAGGTGACAATTAGGGGTACTTCCATAATGGATTTGAAGATGAAGTAAAAATACAAAAGATAGGTAATTTAATTAGCTTTCATAATATATAACATTTATCTATAAAAAAATTCTATAAATGATTATAAAATTAGTTTCCATTAAATTGGGTTTTCAAATTTTCAGCACATCATAACATATATGTTTGTGCGGGTGCAGCACTTATTGAGGTAAATGATGTCAATTTTGGATAAAATGTTGCGAACCTATAAACACTAGTTTTTCAAAAAATTTCATGAATTATTTTTTTTTATTATTAATTATTGAAGTCAGAAAAGATTGAAATGAAAACGTTATGTGCAGGTGCAACACTTTAGGGGCAAAATTTAATGAAATCATTGATTTCTATATATACGATTGTAGAGCTCAGTCTCCTCTAGTGCACCATATAGTTTTCTTGGGAAATGGTGAAGGCAATCAAAAGTTATATAAAAACCAATCGATGTATGTATTTTCTAAAACTGACGTGTGTCATTTAGAAAATTAATAATAAATAAATAAAGCAATCATTTTTATGAAAAAATTACATATTTAGAATCATTAGATCGTACTCTACAATATTCTATATTTTCATAAAAAAATATTGAGTTTTTCATAGAAAAACATGCCATTGAAACTGAGCATATTGTTAGAGTTCTAAAATACAGGCAATGGTCATGGTTTTCTTGTTCTAGCCAATAGGTTTGGTATTCTGAAGCTATTTCCGAACATCATCCTAAGCCTTGTCCCTACCGAGTTTTTAAATTTTAAAATAACGCATATGCGTTATAATGCATGTGCGTTATAATGCATGTGCGTTATAACGCATATGCATTTTTTCCTTGTTCATATTGCATATGCGCTATAATGCACATACGATTCATATCGCATATGGAATTCATTTCGTATATGCAATTCGTGTCGCATTTATGATATAACACATATTCGTTTTATCTTTAGTAGCTTGGTAGGGGAGTAAAAAATACTTTACCAAGTTAATGGATAGGCTTTGGGAGAAACCCCATCTAAAAGAAAAAGATCACCATCCCTCTTTATCTAACCATCGTTATTTCCCTCCTTCACCACCCCTCTACCTCTATAACCATCCTTATCCCTCTCTCTCTCCCCCTTCCCTCTCTCCCCCTTCCCTCTCTCTCCTTTCCCTCTCTCTCCCTTCTCACTTCTCCCCTCCCTCCCTCTCCTTCTACCTCCATGTGTTCCATCCTCTCACTCACTCCATACCTCACATTCTCCCCCTACCTCCTCTCTCCACCCCCTTCTCTCTCCCCCCATAATTTCTTCTCTCTCTTCCTCTCTCCCCCTCTCTATCTAAATCCCCCCTCTTTCCTTATCGGGCCACTCCCCCTCGAATAAACTTACACACCTCTTGGTCTTGAAAAACCACACCCCCTCTCCCTATATAACCAACCTTCCCCCCTTTGTCTCTCTCACACACATCCACACACCCTCTCTCCATCACTATCTCTTTGCCTCTATAACTATCGCTCAACCCTCTCTCTCTCCCCTTTTCCTCCCTCTCTCTCTCTCTCCCCCTCTCTGCCTAAATCCCCCCTCCTTCATAATCTCACCACTCCCCCCCTCAAACAAACTTACACACCTCTTGGTCTTGAAAAACCACCCCCCTCTCCCTGTATAACCAACCTTCCCCCCTTTGTCTCTCTCACACACATCCACACACCCTCTCTCCATTACTATCTCTTTGCCTCTATAACCATCCCTCAACCCTCGCTCTCTCCCCTTTTCCTCCCTCTCTCTCTCTCTCCCCCTCTCTTCCTAAATCCCCCCTCCTTCATAATCTCACCACTCCCCCTTCAAAAAAACTTACACACCTCTTTGTCTTCGAACACCACACCCCCCTCTCCCTCTATAACCTATCTTCCCCTTTTCTCTCTTTCACACACATACACAAATCCACACACCCTCTAAAACAATTCCTTTGTTTCCCCTCCCTCCCACCGAAACCCTTTCTCTCTTCCCCCCTCCCTCCAACCAAAACCCTTTCTCTCTTCCCCTCTCCCTCTAGCCAAAACCCTTTCTCTCTCCCTCCATCCCTCCCTCCATCTCCTTCTACCTCCATGTGCTCCATCCTATCACTCACTCCATCCCTCACTTTCTCCCCCTACCTCCTCTCTCCACCTTCAAGCCTTCATCCCTCCTTCATCTCTCCATCTTTCTCTACTTTACTTATCCATGATCTCTCTCTCTCTCTCTCTCTCTCTCTCTCTCTCTCTCACACACACACACACACACACACACACACAATCCCTCATCTCTATCCATCGGTGTAACCATCCTTCATTTCCCTAAATCCATAATCACTCATTGTTATTATCCCACTCTCTCACCCTCTAACCATCCCTCCATCTATCATTGTTTCTCTCTCTCTCTCTCTCTCTCTCTCTCTTTGACTCTCCCCCTCTCACTCTTTAACCACCCCCCATTTGTCTCTCTCACTCACTCACTCTATACCTCTATCGAGACCACCACTCCATCCATCCCTCTCCTCCCTCTCACTCTTTAACGCCCCCCCCCATTTGTCCCTCCATCCATTATGCTATATATTTCCTCCATCCAATATCCTATATCTTTATTGCACCCAAAAATCTCTCCCTCTTATATATCACCCTCTTCCATCCGCCCTATATCTCTCCCCCCCCATCCCTCCCTACCACTTATATTTATTCCCCTGCCACCAATCCCTTCCCTTTATATTTGTCCTCCCTTCATTCCCCCCTCATATCAATGTCCAAATACCCATCCCTCCCTTCCACTTATATTTCTCCTCCCTTTATCCCCCCCATATCTCTCCCCAACCCATCCCTCCCTCCCATGATTCACTCTACAACTTCCTCTCCTCTTTTGACTCCCCCCACACCTCTTTTAGCTTAATCAATGTAATGTTGGGCCATGACCCACCCCATAGATCATCTAGATGGAATCTTGGGAGTCTAAATTGTATTATAAGGGGATAAGGGTGCCATTAAAGGGTTTTGGATGGGAAGTATGGGTCTCTAGACATTGACCATAGTCATGGAAGAAAAGATGGTCCAATGAGTCTCTAAATCAACACACATGCACTATAGATGGAATATTTGGCCTTTAGTGGGATATGGGTGTCATTATGAGGTTTTATGCACTAAGAATGGGTCTCAAGGTCTTAACCATGGTAATGGGACAAAAGTGTAACAGAAACAAGTCTTAAACCACTACACATGCCCTTTAAAGGGTATATTTAGCCTTAATATGGGATATATGTGCCATTAGACTATTTTATGCATTGAAGATTGTTCTCGAGGCGTTGTCCATGGTCATATAGGAACCATTATGAATATTTCCAGAAATGACATAGTTCTGAAGACACTACCATGGTCCAAGGATAAATCCAATCTTCCAGGGATTAAATGATTTTTTTATGGTTCATGGGAAAATGACAAGGTCCCAGACTACGACAATCCCTATAAATGGAGTCTCAATGGGATAAGGGTGTCATTATAAGGTTGGGACTTTGATCATGGTCATGGAAGAAAAGGTAGGGTCTTAGGAACTAAATGAAGGTTTTATGGCTCATGAGCTATAAATGAGTCCTTTAATCACCACACATGCCTTCTAGATAGGATATTTGGCCTCTAGATTGGGTATGGGTTCCATTATGAGGTTATGTGCATTAAGGATAGGTCTCGAGGTCTTAACCATGGGTATGGGTTGCATTATAAGGTTAAATGAGGTTTCAATAGTTGATATGCACTGAACCACATGTGCGATATAATGCATGTGCGATATAACGTATGTGCGATATATCGCATATGCAATTTAGTGATCATGTTATACAAACTAGCCATTAGTAGAAAACATAGAGTTCATATAGTAAAAAGCATAGAGTTCATATCGCATATGCGTTAAAACAGAGATGCGTTATATTGCATATGCGATATGTGTTTAATAAATAATCTTGGGTTGAGGGTCATGGGCCAATTTTAATGTACAGCAAAAGAAAAAATTCGTTTGAAACCCGTGCAGAGTGTACTGTTCAACCTGTAATTTAATCATTTATTACACAGATCCATAGGTTTTGTACAATTTTGGGTGGATTTCAATGGGGAATCCACGTAATAGAGGTCAAAAGTCAGCGAGAAAGATGCTTACACCCGAAGAAGCTAAAATTAAAAAAGAAAAGAAGAGGGAACATTCAAGAAATCATCGGCATTCATTGGATGAGCAAATACTTCCCATTCCCGCTCAACAGATACCTGACAAAGAGGCTGAGGAAGATAATGCAACTTTAATGCAAGCTGGTTATAACCAAGATGAAAATCTTGGTCCATTATTAAGCAAATAGCCCTCTGAAGAGTTCAATCATTATGTTCCTGACGAGACTCCACAACAACCATGCCAAGTGGTTCAATATTCTAATCGAAGTTGTCATCCTACAGTGGATATAAACGTCACTCTAGCATTTCAAACAACAAGAAATATCGCATCAAAACGAAACAGAACTCCTAAACGCATACAAATAGACGAGAGCGAATTGACTTCCATGGAAGGTAAGGTGGCTAAATGCACTATCCTTCGTCATTGTTCTCAAATAATAAAACAATATTTTGAACCAAAATCTAAAGCCGGTAAATGCCAATTGTTTTTAGCTTTGATTAAATCTAGAAGTATGGAAACTGTTAGAAAAAAGTTAGGCGTAAGAACATTGAATAATACCGAATCAAGTAATCACATTGTTAAATCTCTTGCTACTGCATTCACATTGATTGGTAAAAAAAACTCGTTCAAAAGACTGTAATGTGGCTCGCCGCGTATTGGCTGAATCAATTGTATCTAGATCCACAAGACAACGTCATTTACTTAAATGCACATCAGAAATTGTCCCTTTACATCCAAAGACACTTAAAAAATATTTAGTAAGAATAGACAACCTTGATCTGGAGGGAGGGACAAATGGAATCATTATGGGCATTTAGCGGTAGGTTTCCCCGCAAAGACATGAAGTTGGTCGAAGCAGTGAAGGGACTAGTGCACACATTTTGGCACGATAACACTAGGCCTTCTTCTAACACAAAGGATGTGTTAAAATGCTGTAGGGGTTCTATTAACAATGAACCTCACGTTAAACATTATCTTGACATGACACAAACTCAACTATTCGAGATGTTTAAAGTTTCCCACATAGAGCTAAGGCTTGAGAAAAGATCTTTTGAAAAATGCAAGCCTTGGTATGTTAGAATCAATAGAATCCAGAACACTTGTTGTTGTAGATACCACATAGAGTTTGATCTATATTATCATACATTTTCACATATACATCGTTTTTTGCATCCTAACCATGTGCAGGAATGCTCAAGTACAGTACCGCCAATGTCATCTAGAGATTTCATCCATAGCATAATGTGTTTGAGGCAAGATGGGTAGACACATTTCTTAAAACAATGTGTAGAGGGTTCTTGCAATAATTGTGGTGGGATATCATTATGGTCTGATTGCATCCATGAGAGTGAAGATCAAACATTCGGGAATGCAATTGTTGAGAAGCAGAACTTTCAGTATGAGACATATCAGCTACATGATGGGAAAGAAAGAAAGAAGATTAAATCGGTGACTTCACAGGTGACAATCTACACGAATAATGTTCATTTAACTGAGTATACATTGTTTATGTTGTTTTATAACATTGTTAAATATTGATGTATATTAATATTCATGTAAATCTTTTTGTGTTGTGTTATAAAAATGTTTATTTTTTTTCCACCAGATGAAACCATGTGATTTTATTCAAGAGTTCCATGGAAAGATCCAACAGAACATTCAGCATGTCGATATGGCACGGTGGCAAGATGAGCAATTCAAAATATGTCGGGACACCTTCCCTCTCGGAAGAATACTATCAGTGGTTGACTTTGCGGAAAATTACACCCTACAACCACAAAATGAAATACAAAGTCAATACTATCACTCAGAGCAGGTGAGAATAATGGTCCATATCACGTATCGACATGGGCCAGATAGCAATGAAGAGAAATGTGTGATATTGAAAAAAAGTCACTTTTACATAAGTGACGACCGGACCCATGACATCCATTACATGCAACATTGCTTTCAACCGTTCTATGATCATGTGATAGCTATGGGTATCCCATTTTCTCGTCATTTGATTTGGTCAGATGGTTGTGCTGGATAGTTCAGGAATGCACGTGTATTTCAAGGGTTGTGTTTGTTGCACATAAAATACAAGGTGCTACATACATGGAACTACATTGAAACAGGTCATGGAAAAGGAGAGCATGATGGTGCTGGTGAATGCATAAAAACTGCCCTTCGAAGGGAAGAGATGAATTTTACAGGTGCTTGCCTTCGAGATGCTTCATCTATAGTCAAATGGTGTGCATCTATGATGGGAGAAAAAGAAACAAGGAAACACCTAGTGCAGAGAATATTCTGGGAGGTGACAGATGTGGACCGATACCAAACACATCAAGTGAACACAATGCATGGAACTCGAGGTTTTCATTCAATTCGAAGCTCAAACAACTCGTCCCTACAAATTTGGACAAGATTGAAGGCTTGCTTTTGCAATTCCTAGCTCAAACAACTCGTCCCTACAATTTCAAGGGTTGTGTTTGTTGCACATAAAATACAAGGTGCTACATACATGGAACTACATTGAAACAGGTCATGGAAAAGGAGAGCATGATGGTCCTGGTGAATGCATAAAAAATGCCCTTCGAAGGGAAGAGATGAATTTTACAGGTGCTTGCCTTCGAGATGCTTCATCTATAGTCAAATGGTGTGCATCTATGATGGGAGAAAAAGAAACAAGGAAACACCTAGTGCAGAGAATATTCTGGGAGGTGACAGATGTGGACCGATACCAAACACATCAAGTGAACACAATGCATGGAACTCGAGGTTTTCATTCAATTCGAAGCTCAAACAACTCGTCCCTACAAATTTGGACAAGATTGAAGGCTTGCTTTTGCAATTCCTATAGAATCAATGAATGGGATGATTGTGAGTACACAGATACAGTTGATACATGGGATCGAGTGACACTTGGCACTGATGTCAAGGGGGTTAATGAAATAGACCATTTGGAAGATGATCAAACATATATTTCTATAGACTATGATCACATATCGGATCTCATACAAGCAGGTACAAAAAAGTAAATTAGTAGTACCTAAATCACTACAAGCCTTTACATTAAAAGAAATTTTATTTATGTTACATGCAAGACCTTTTTTAATATTTATGTATTTTTAACCTTTTTCGATTTCTTTTCACAAGTTAGATATATGCAGTGGTTGCCCCAAAAAATTATGAATGGGGTTCTGACTATTGGTTGCCACGTTGCTTAGAGGGGAAACAAACCATTCTCGAACCTGTTACAGATGATGAAAATATTGAATTCCCAACTGGCTCGATGGTTATAAAAGGGGAGTACTTGACACTAGAAGCACAACAAAAAAGTAAGGGTAGGTATGTATATCAAGATTATAGACCAAGATCTATTGTATACCACTTCACCAACCTGGTAGTTGGTATAAACATCAATTTGCGCACAATTTCGAACAAAAATAGGTCATTGGTACGATACTTGCTACCTCATTTAGAGCATGAGAGATTGATGGACACCATCAGCAGCAGAGATGATCCAGATGGACTACTTGAGTGAGTACATTGTCAAGTGTTACTAGATTGTCCAGTGTGGCTATATTGTCAGGTGCATTAAATTTAATCCTTAAAGTGTGTGTTGAAGAACAATTTCAATTATTTAGCCTTTATTTTATTCCCAATGTACTAACCTATGATTGTTGGATACCATTCACATACATAATTTACTATTCAGAGGATACTGGACACTATAAACACGATCCTACAACCTCAGGTGAGTTATCTATAAATAATGTTTGCACATTTTCATTGGGATCTCTTTATTTTCTTATGAGAGTACTAATGTTTAGCCTTTTGTGTGCCTAGGATACAAACACTATCTATGGCACATTGGAGGTGCCAAGAACAACCGGTGTCTTTAGACACCACCAAATAGAAATCGGAAAATAACATGCTCTCGAATCAAGTTTATCATCATCATCTTCATATGCCAAAAGTTCTCTTGTATGTCAAGTTTATGAATATATATGCCAATTTTTACATATGACCAATAAACCCTAAGATTATGAATGATCAATAAACCTTAACTAACCTATTGTTGCTCCTAAAATAAACACAAACGTCAACTATTTTGCAGCCTTAACTAACCGTTATTTCCCACTCCTTAGGCTTCTAACATATCCTAGATACCTAGACTTACATCCCTAGTATCATAATCCTTCAACATAAGGCACTAGTTGCTGATTTGTTTTTGTGTCTAAACAACCTACAGGACTACCTCTTTTACTGACTGTAAATTCCCTTTTGGGTAGCCCTAAGTTCCTATTTTGACACCCTAAACTTTCCTAAATTGAACCTAGGACTGTCAAACATGAGTAATTTCCAGCTATAATTATGTTGATTTTTATAGTGGTATGCAAGTAAAATTTGACTTTGGAAATTGTAAAAGAAACTTGGTTTTGCCTCCATTGCTTGTAATTCACCCACTGAACTACTATTCTTTCTTTGCTTTGCACCCTTCTTTGTCTTTTGGGTAATATGTACTTCCTTACTTTCAATACCAACAATTATCGTAGTTTGTTAAAGGCACGTGAGTTGGGAGCACATGGTCATGTGGTGAGCTGTTTAGGAGTCTAATGGAAAGGTTAAGATTGATACAAAAGTAGTGAAAGTGATTGATTGCCTAGATGTGTGTGAGGTCAGTTTTTCAATTGAGTTTGCTCAAACTTAAAATTCAAAATTTATTGTCACTTTCGCACTCCCTCACATATTACTCACATGCCTACATTCCAATCTTGTGTTGTTGTTTTGTACCCTAGTTATAGTATGCAATTTGTAGTTCTTCAAACCCTAGTTGGTTTTCATGTATGTGCATAGCCTAGGTATATGGCCTTTTTGTTTCATGTATGTGCATAGCCTAGGTATATGGAATTTTGTTTCATGTATGTGCATATAATTCATGTACATGTGCTTCTACTTCTAAGTCATGCATGCATGTCAACTTCCACTTGTGATCCATGTTCAACCCTATTCATTTTGCTTCATGTATGTGCATATCGTAGGTATATGGTGTTTTTATTTCATGTATGTGCATCTAGCCTAGGTATATGGCATTTTGTTTCATGTATGTGCATATAATTCATGTGCATGTGTTCCTACTTCTAAGTCATGCATGAATGTGAACTTCCACTTGTGATCCATGTTCAACCCTATTCATTTTGTTTCATGTATGTGCATAGCCTAGGTATATGGCCTTTTTGTTTCATGTATGTGCATAGCCTAGGTATATGACATTTTGTTTCATGTATGTCCATAGACTATTCATTTTGTTTCATGTATGTGCATAGCCTAGGTACATGATCTAAACCTAAAGAGTTCATAAAACCCTAGTTTGTAGTTCCATGTCTCAATTTGTGAACCCTAGTTTTATTATGCAACATGTTTTGCGGAGTTTACCCACCAATGCGAGATTGCACTGAAGGAAACTAAGAAAAACCCTAGTTTACAAAATGAATGCACAATGAAGTCACTGGGCCATGAAAACACAAGGGAGAGGGCTACCTAGAGTTAATTGCAAGCCAGGAGACCAACGGAGTTGACGGTTCATCGATCCAACCTCCGGTTGCTGAGTTATGTCGAGTTGCAAGTCGCATGAAAATGTCATTCAGGGACACTTGGTGACTTTCGGTCTGGGAGTGAAAAAACAAACGGAGCAACAAGATTGAATACCATTGGCTCCTGCAAGTGTGTATGGGCAATGCCAACGTGGGAAAAATACCAACACTGGATCAGTGGAGTGTTTTGCGAAGTTGACCCACCAATGCGAGATTGCATTGAAAGAAACAAAGCAAAACCCTAGTTTACGAAATGAATGCACAATGAAGTCACTGGGCCATGAAAACATGAGGGAGAGGGATACCTAGAGGTAATCGCATGCCAGGAGACCAATGGAATCGACGGTTCATCGATCCAATATCCGGTTGTCGAGTTATGTCGAGTTGCAAGTCGCATGAAAATGTCATTCAGGGACACTTGGTGACTTTCAATCCGGGAGCGAAAAAACAAACGAAGCAACAAGATTGCGTGTCATTGGCTCCTGCAAGTGTGTATGGGAAATGTCGACATGGGAACACTACCAAAACTGGCTCAGTGGAGGGTTTTGCGGAGTTGACCCACCAATGCGAGATTGCATTGAAGGAAACTGAGCAAAACCCTAGTTTACGAAATGAATGCACAATGAAGTCACTGGGCCATGAAAACATGAGGAAGAGGGCTACCTAGAGGTAATTGCATGTTAGGAGACCAACGAAGTCGACAGTTCATCGATCTGACCTCTGGTTGCCGAGTTATGTCAAGTTGCAAGTCGCATGAAAATGTCGTTTAGGGACACTTGGTGACTTTCGTTTTGGGAGCGAAAAAACAAGCAAAGCAACAAGATTGCATGCCATTGACTCCTGCAAGTGTGTATGGGAAATGTCGACATGGGAACACTACCAACACTAGCTCGATGGAGGGTTTTGCGGAGTTGACCCAGCAATGCGAGATTAAATTGAAGGAAACTGAGCAAAACCCTAGTTTACAAAATGAATGCACAATGAAGTCACTCGGCCATGAAAACACGAGGGAGAGGGCTACCTAGAGGTAATTGCATCCTAGGAGACCAACGGAGTCTACGGTTCATCAATCCGACCTCTAGTTGCCGAGTTATGTCGAGTTGCAAGTCGCATGAAAATGTCGTTTAGGGACATT
This sequence comes from Larix kaempferi, assembly GCA_027924585.1. NCBI lineage: Eukaryota > Viridiplantae > Streptophyta > Pinopsida > Pinales > Pinaceae > Larix > Larix kaempferi. Next base: position 10,508,958 of record BSBM01000055.1, on the reverse strand, counting down.
TGTGCATTAATCTTTTGTTTTAATAAAGCATATTCACCCTAACCAAGTGTTTTACACACTCTTGGTTAATTCTGGAAATTACATGTGCAAGGTACATAATCTATAAATTTTCATTGTGCACATTCAAGCTACATAATCTATAAATTTTCATTGTGCACATTCAGGGTACATAATCTCAAAAATGCTAAATTACATTCATCATTCTCACTTGATTTATTGGTTATGAGTTTATTTTAATAATTTATTGGTTACACTATTTCCTTGTAACTAACCATTTCATAATTCATTGGTTATACTAATTCCTTGTAACTCAACATTTACACATAGTTTACTTTCAGTTTTTCTTTCAAGATTTAAATTCTTGTTGCACTTCTTAAAGATCTAAAAGTCTTAAGAAAGGCAAATTTTTTATGCTAACTCGAGATGAGAATAAAGGTAGAATTGTTGTTTGATAGTCCTTAGAATGTTCTTGTAGCATGTTTGGGATGGCCAAGTTGTTGAAGACTTTAGGGAAGTGGACTTTCCTTCAAAGTTAAGTGGTCTTTTGGGAGTTAATGCAAGTAGATCACAGTTGTTGCAGACCGTTGGTATATGTATTTAGTGTGAAGTTACTTGTTGATCTTAAATATCCTAAAAGGGTTGATTTTGATAATAATTGCAAACAAGTTTATTTTATATGCACAACATTTTGCCAAAAAAATTGCCTATTTAATGAGATCTTAAAAGTATTCTTTAACAATTATACAGCCAAGTATGGAAACATTTTGGTGTTGCTCGAGAAGATGTTCATTTAGTTTGTTTGAACTATTGTGTCAGACTTGTTTCAACCATCTCATTTAATTTTCAAGGCTTTCTTGGGATGGGTTTTTTTCAATATTTTAAACATCTAATGCAATAGCAACATCAAACAAACAAATTGCGACATAAATATAAAAAATAAAAATGTATATAAGATGTCAAGTGGTACATCACACTTTGTTATTGAAATATGATATCTAGATCCTAAGTCATAAGTCTCGACAGGATGATACAAAATCACATCAAAATCACATAGTTGGCAGGATGATAAGTCAACCATATATATGTATCCAGTAAAAACCATGTAAAGTCAACCATATATATAAATTTGAACATTGCTTTATATTATATGTACACAATATAATGTTTTCAAAAATGGCATGCCATGGCCATAATACAAAATAGTGGATCATATTGTACATCTGTGTGTACATACAAACAAAATGGTACATGTATGTATCCCCCCTATACATGGATTCTATTTACCCCCCTATACATGATTTCTATTTATCCCCCTTTTCACTACCAATGTCAGTGGCTTTTGAGAAGTCAATCCTTCTTTTTCGGCTGCTGGATGGTGTTCCCCAATGCTAAATGGGAGGATTGATTCTCATTTCCAGAGACTGTACACACAAGTTACCAAAGTTTGTAAGTTAGTTTACCAAGCTATAAAAATAAAAACAAATCTATGTACATTTGTTCAAATTCCAAGCAAATATAACATTTTTACTTACCATGCATGTGTAATTCAAGGTACTCGGCCATGTAACTGCATGTACCTAGTGGGGGGGGGGGGGGGCGTGGAGGGTCATTAGTGGCCCCAATTGGGTGCTCTTCAAGCACCATTACATCACTAGATGCCTTCATAAAGTAACATATGGACCAATGTCAACAAATACAAAGAGAATGAGACTGTATATACTATGTATGGATGTACAATGAAATTTTCAATGAAAGAGAGACGTACACGTACCTGGGGGCGAGAGGTGGGTCACCAACAACATCGATTTGGTGCTCTTCAAACACCATTGCATCACTAGATGCCTGCATAAAGTAACATATGGACCAATGTCAACAAATACAAAGAAAATGAGATTGTCTATACTACATGGACATACAATAACCTTATCAAAGAAAGAGAGACATACACGTACCTGGGGGGGAGAGGTGGGTCACCAACAACGTCGATTTGGTGCTCTTCAAGCACCATTGCATCACTAGATGCCTGCATAAAGTAACATATGGACCAATGTCAGCAAATACAAAGAAAATGAGATTGTATATACTATGTATGGACGTACAATGACCTTTTCAAAGAAAGAGAGACATACACACGTACCTGGGGGGGGAGAGGTGGGTCACTAACAACATCGATTTGGTGCTCTTCAAGCACCATTGCATCACTAGATGCCTGCATAAAGTAACATATGGACCAATGTCAGCAAATACAAAGAAAATGAGACTGTATATACTATGTATGGACGTACAATGACCTTTTCAAAGAAAGAGAGATGTACACGTACCTAGGAGGGAGAGGTGGGTCACCAGTGACGTCAATTTGGTGCTTTTCAAGCACCATTGCATCACTAGATGCCTGCATAAAGTAACATATGGACCAATGTCAGCAAATACAAAGAAAATGAGACTGTATATAGTACATGGATGTATAATGACCTTTTCAAAGAAAGAGAGAGATGTACACGTACCTAGGGGGTAGAGGTGGGTCACCAACAACGTCGATTTGGTGCTCTTCAAGCACCATTGCATCACTAGATGCCTACATAAAGTAACATATGGACCAATATCAGCAAATACAAAGAAAATGAGACTGTATATACTACATGGACATACAATGACCTTTTCAAAGAAAGAGAGACATACACGTACCTAGGGGTGGGAGAGGTGGGTCACCAACAACGTTGATTTGGTGCTCTTCAAGCACCATTGCATCACTAGATGCCTGCATAAAGTATAATATGGACCAATGTCTGCAAATACAAAGAAAATAAGACTGTATATACTACATGGACATACAATGACCTTTTCAAAGAAAGAGAGACATACACGTACTTGGGGGGGGAGAGGTGCATCACCAACAACATCAATTTGGTGGTCTTCAAGCACCACTGCATCACTAGATTCCTGAATAAAGTAACTTATATGTCAATGTTAGCAAATACAAAGAGAACAAGACTGTATATATACTACATGTACAGACAATGACTTTTTCAAAGAAAGCGAGACATGTACATGTACCTGGGGGGGGAAGAGGGTCACTGATGGGTGGACTAAATGACGTTCACCTAAATAGACGGTGAAACATATCCTGGTAACCATGCTACATAACAAAACATAAAGATACAATTAGAAAATTTCTAATAATTAAATGCATACATGTTTCAAATCATTAAAAGCATAATTAAAAGAATACCTGAGTTTAGGAATCTTCCTCTACATGGGAGGGACCGACCTGGGATTCCACAAACTCATCGTTCCCACCCTGCGTAAAATATATTGTATCAAGTTTAAGACATATTGAATGTTGCAATCTCTAAATTATAAATATGTAAATCGCTCGATGACAAATTAAAAAGTAAAGTTCTTACAGCTAATGATAAAGCACCAAAATCATATGCATCATTGACCGTTGCATCAATGACATCAGCATCAACGGCCAGATTATGTGAATCTGTGGTGTCATTGGACACCAGCTGTATATTTATTCATGTAAATTGTCAAATAATTATTTAAATAGAAATAAATTACGAAACAATTGAAAACTATGATATAAAACAAAATATATGCTATGTAAAGAATGAATTTTACTTACATATCGGAGTAATCCATCGCCTCGAAACTCTGAAGAAGGCCCATAGCATATGCTTCGACATGATGTGCAAGGGTGTGGAATAACCCGATGCTCTGAAGACTCTGCATCACCGGTGCGATGTGTAGCTCTGGTTTGGTCTGGGGACCTAAAAAGTGGATCCTCACTATGAGATGGTCCAACCCCAGATGGGCCAGCCTCGGAAGTGCCAACCCCTTGGCCTATATTGCCTTCGACGGAAGTCCCATGTCGAAGCAATGTATCAGCCAATTCGAATATAGCCTCTTGTGTATCTTCAATAACCGGACCGGCATGTGGATATAACCGAGGGGGGGTTTAGTGTGTGTGGAGGGCATCGCACACAGTTAGGATCGGTCTTAGCCCCTTCCCTATCTTGGGGTATCCCATTACCTACACCCTGGAACTCTAGAATGTCCAAATAGTTCCCACGTTTCCCCAAGATAAATTCTGCATACAGATTCCTAAGGAAATAAAATGGGATGTCTTTATTCCCGTGAGGGTCTTCATCGAAGACCATTTACCAGCAATCCATCCAATTGGCTTTAATATTTGGTTCCACGCACTAGTCTATGGAAATGTGTGGTCGAATGGTGGGTGGAACCAATTCGGTGCTAGGGTCTCGGAATAATGAAAACAATTGGTCTTTGGTTATCTTTAGTTTTTTCACATCTCTGTAGCTCAACCCAATGGAATAGTATTCCCTCCGGGAATCTCTGTATGAGCTAATGTTGTACAGTGCTCCCTAGGCATTGGAAATTGTATTTGTTATGGAGTCTAGTGCCTCAGCTAATGATTGTCTTAAGTGGTCCCCCCCTCTAAACAGTGATCTAAGGTGCGTCAATGAACCCAAATGAGCCAGAATCTCTAAATTACGGTCGTGTTCCTCCTCAGTGTTTGGGTTTGTGTCTGGATTTTGGTTTGGGTTTGGGTTTCTGTTCTCTATTAGGATTAAAACAACAAATTCAAAATTGAATTAATAAATTTCATTGTTTGTTTTTTAATACATATAACAAATTTTATTAAATTGGTTTTAAAAAAAACAAAAACTAGTAAATTAACAAACACAATAACAAAAATTTCAAAAGGAATTTGGTCATAAAGGGCCACCTACCTTCCATTTTATCCGAATTGTGAATTGGCTTGCCTCCTCCTTCTCTCAAACGCAAATTGACACTGTGTTTTATCACCTTCCCGATATTGCTGACCTTGACTATGCGAATTGGGAAAATGAGGCCACCGGCCTCTGTTATATATATATATATATGCATTACAAATCGCACTTGTGATATATCGAAAGTGAGATATATCGCACTTGTGTTTTGTAACTCTATGAATCCTTTTTTACTCTTCGAAGTGGTATTCCTATTTTTTTATAGTTTATTTAAAAAAGTAAATTATGAACATAGAAATGAGATTTAATTATGGATAAACATTAATTAAAAGAAGAATTGACACATTAAATGACATTATAAATTTCTTAAAAATTATTTTTTATTGAAAGATATCTCTATATTTATGCTTAGGTTTTTAAATCTATGTTTGATTCTCAAAATGCCCCAAAGTTATACTGGTTAATTTCTTTCAATCGAATCTAAGTTTTTTCTTTATATGGCTACCATGGCCACAACCTGTTAGCCCATGGCCATTGAATCCATGCTTGGCCCCAAGGAATGTGGCCATGGGAAACCAACCCAAACACCATTGTTTTTTTTCTCTATATTTTTTTATTTCCATATATATATATTGTGAATGAATAAATGATTGGGGATTTCCTTGGACCAAAGACGAGGGAGAGAAGGGCACATTGAATTCTACAAATCCATAATTAGTAGGTCGAAATCCCATCATTTGGACCTTCATTTTTGCTAATGTATAGGGATTTTCACCCCTTGCTCCTTAACTAAGGAGGGACAATTACAACTTTGTCACTCCTTGCAAGCCTACTAGGGAGTGATAATTACAACATTTTCACTCTATGTCATGCCTTAGGGGAGCGATAATCATGCTTGCACCATTTGAGCTTGGATCTAGGATATTGATTTGGACATGATTTTGGGAGGTTTGTTGCATCTTTTGAGTATGATCTCATTTCTATTCGAGGCGTCCTTGATATCCTTGGATCCAAATTATCCTCCCTTAATCCACCCTTCTCTCCCAAGCAGTTTGGCCTCTCCACCCTATAAAATGAGGCAAATTCTTGAATGAAAACATTACGACTTAGGGATACCATCCTTATGATTGCATGATTCTCAACACGAAAAATAGCTTAGAGATATGGTCCTTATGGTCTTAAAGTGCTCAAGGGAATTCTAATTGAGAGCTTTGAGGAGATGTTGCTGGTGCAAGATCAGGTATAATAATGTCATATCCTTGTTTCCTTTGGCTTTCTAATAAATGAATTTGGTCTATTCTCCCAAATAGTGCTTCTCATGTCGAATGCATGTATTTGTTTAATTTTTAGTGAATATATTTTATTTGATACACTTGTTCTTGGAAATTGCTTGTATTTTCCTTTTGCTTGTTGGCTCATCAACTTGGATCCTCAAGCTAGGAGTTGGATCAACAAGGATCATCAAGGAAAACCTTCAGGGCTGAGGTGGGACATCTACCCCTTCTCATGCATATGCTTGCTTGGATTGGCTTGTGTATAAACTGGATCTACGAGAAAGTATAAACCATTTGTTTCTTTTCTATCTTGGGTTAGGTGTCTAGGGAACCTGCTTTACCCCAATAGGAACCCTACTTTTCTTTTCTATTGTGGGTTAGGTGTCTTAACAAATGAAGTGAAACAATTTGTAGATGTTGTAACAAAGTTTTGGTATTCCAAATTGCACTTGTGATATAATGCAAGTTCGATATATCGCACTTGTGATTTGTAACTCTTACAAAACACAAGTCTGATATATCGCATATGCTATATAGGCTACTAAGGTTAGTCTCGGTTTTTGGATTGGGTTTGTCTGAACCTAGCCACAATAATGCATATGTGTTATGGATTTCCATTTCGGATGTGCGTTTTTTATTTCTAAAGTGGCACTAAAAGTGGAACCAACTTCGTGGGTGCACCCATAGATAACATCAGTAGTCAATTCAATTTCAAAACAATAGCATATATATGATTACTGAAAGAATAACAAGCATGTCATAAACACAAGAGACACAAATTTATCCTGGGAAACCCTCCAGGGGAAGAAAACCCAGCAAAACTTTCCCAATATAGATGATCAAAAATACAAAGAAAAAACCCCAAACAAGTGCTCCTTCTTCTTGCATCTCTCTCTCTCTCTCTCTCTCTTATGCGAATTACACAAGTGAGTTTGTGTGTGAATGAATGAATAAATGAGAGAGCCTAGCTCTCTATTTATACATTCACTTCTACTTTAATTTTACAACTTGACATGTCGGCCTCAACTAACTTTACCACTCAACTAATGCTGACTGGGTCAACTCCTCTAGGGGACTTAAAAACCCCATTACATTTTACTCTAGGGGATCTATTGCCCCGACTTACATGGGAGGATTTACCTCATGACTCTGTGATGACCAAATACAACAATAAAATCCTGATGGAGGAATTAAACATCGCCGAATAAATTAAAATAATAAAATACAATAGAATATTCTTCGAAGTTACAATATTTCAACACTCCCCCTTAACAAGTAGGGTATTCTTCTGACAATAGCAACATCCAATGAAATAGCAAGTAGAAAGAGCATCATCAACAAAATCAAGGTAATACATCTATAAATCATTGGAATTTTTCTTCAACAACATCAGCAACTGGAACAATTACTGGAACATCTTCAATATCTTCAACATCTTCAATACTGGAGCATCATCTTCTACAACAACGAGTCTTCATCTTTGGTCTTCATCTTCTGCAGCACTCGATAGTTTATAACAACACTTGATCTCTCGATTAGAAAAAACATCATCCTGATCTTTCGATCAACAACATCAATATAACTTACAACACACATGATCCAATTATGGGATGATCAATCCCTCTCACTTTAGGACATAATGCCAAGGATGATGCAATCCTGATCCAATTATGGGATGATCAGTCCCTATCACTTTAGGACATAATGCCAAGGATGATGCAATCATGATCCAATTATAGGATGATCAGTCCCTATCACTTTAGGACATAATGCCAAGGATGATGCAATCATGTCTACATTTTTTAGGACAGAAGTCTCCGGATCACTTTAAGACTAAAGTACAAGGAAGATACACTCCAACCAAATTCTCAAGGACATAATTCTCTAGATCACTTTAGGACTAAGGTCCAGGGAAGATGCAATCCCAACCAGAGTGCCAGTCCTTTTTCATAGTGAATGTGACCTAGATCAAATCTAGGATTTACCACCACATAGCTAGTCCTTTTTCATACTAGATGTGACCTAGATCAAATCTAGGATTTACCAACACAGCATCATCATCATCACATTCTCGGAGATAAGAGTCTACGGATCCTTTTAGGCAATGTGTCTAGGGATGATACAATCCCACTGCAACATCATCATCATCACATTCTCAAAGACAAGATTATATGAATCCTTAAAGGCCATGTTTCCATGGATGATACAATTGCAATGCAACATCATCAGCAGCATCAACACTCCTACCCCTTTCAAGGAAGGTCCTTTCGAACCACACCAAGCTTGTCACAGAAATACTCAAACTTCACTTGAGACAAAGGCTTAGTCAACACATCAGCAACTTGCTCATCAGTGCTCACATACTAGAGATTTATAGATCCCTTCTGTACCATATCTCGTATATACAAATACCATATTTCTATGTTCTTTGACTTGTCATGGAACACTGGGTTCTCCGTCATCTTTATACAACTCTGGTTGCCACATAGAATCACTGTGGTATCCAACTCCAGGTCAAATAGTCCTGACATCAACCTCCAAATCCATATGGTCTCACAACTAGTAGAACAAGCTAATATATACTCTGCTACAGCTCTGCTGAGAGCAACACTGGACTGCTTCTTGCTAAACCATGAGATCATGGTGGATCCCAGACAATAACATCCACCTGAGGTGCTCTTCCTATCTGAGACACTTCCATCCCAATCTACGTCTGTGTAGTCATGATCTCCAACATGGTATAGAGCAAAGTCTATCATACATTTCAGGTACCTCATCACATGCTTTACAGCTACCAAGTGAACACGTCTAGACTTAACTAGATACTAACTCAGGGTGTTCACAACAAAGCATGCATCTGGCCTGGTATTCGTTAGATACATCAAGGAACCAATCATTTGTTTGTAAACTGTAGAAACCACTGTCCATCATCCCAGATATCTACTTCACATTTTCCTTGGCTAAGGAAAAATCTCATCTGATTTCAACCACATATCTAATCATAAGAATCATGCCAAGATTCTTTAACTCTGAGATCTACTCCCTCTAAGGTGGACTTGTCTACCTCTGAGTATTGTCCTCCCTCTGTGACTAAACATCATTCACACTCTGCATTGAGTGATCTTCTGCATATCTATCTGTTACATCTCTCGTGAGATGGGTCTACTGATATGAGCCTCAATATCACTCGAACAAGATGATGAGTTCCTTCTTGCATCCATCTGAAAGAAGCATGTCACCTGTATATAGAAACCATCTTCAACCTTGTAGCAAAGGTTGAAATCCGCATCACCCGTGGTGATCATCAAGCTTGTCAAATGACTATCGATCTTGAGTACCTGTTGAACCCGTACAAATCCTTCTTCAATCATGTGATTCTCTTTCAGATCTTGGGAGTTTGCTCGATATGCACTTATTCTTCAATTACACAATTCAATAGAATGGTCTTGTTATCGATGGGTGTAATCTATCTTTGGAAGTGTGTCTAGCCACCAGATAAAACATCTCATCATGATTCTTTCCCTCTTTCTAAGAGAATCCTCTAGCCACAAGCCTTGCTTTGTACTTCTATATTATGTTTGATTTGTAATTCTTCTTGTTGAACAATCATCACTTGTTCTTCGGAACAAGTTTTCATCATGCTTCGTTTGTAGATCATAGCACACGATCTTTCCTACAAATAAAATTCAATTACATGATTAGTAACACTTCATAATTATCAAATCATGTTGAAATTTCAATGATAACCTATTATGCATACTGATATGATTTAGATAGTTATGTAACTATCTTGACCAATACATTGGCACAACACTCTTCCATATCCTATATGCATTCAGTGGCTATCTAGATGCCTTCCATCTCTACCAGAACATACTATCAAGAGCGTGCACAACTCCTAGCATTCTAGCAAAGAGGTTTCATTCTAGACAAGCAACAATGGAATGTTTGTCGAAATTACCCATCATATGCATATTAGTAGTATATTGTTCAATGCTATATGAATTCTTACACTATGCATTATATATTCTAGGAATACAAACATGCATACAATTATTACGAGCAATATCATTAACTATTCAAAGATTCAAGAAGTAATTAAAATAACAACTCAAATACTTACCTTTTATGTTTGTGTGGTTGCCTCCCTCTTGATCTCTATTTTCCCTTTACGATAGCATCATGATTATATGTCTTTGAACATCTATCCATCTTGCACCACTATGCATGCTTAAATGTGCACTAGTTTCATCATTATGTCATCCTCAAGATCTCATACATAATCATACATTCATTAGTATAATCTCAATACTATCAAAACATTATAATCCTAAATAATATTAAACATGTATGGTCATGATCATTTCCTACATAGGTAATTTATCACAAGCGTTAGTATTCAAGGTTTCGGGGAGTACTTCTTTTACTCATGCATGTTCTTATTTGACCATAGGACTCTTCTAGTTTTTCATATCATTAATCAAACTAAGAAACATAATATGCATAAACTCATGATTACTTAAACTTCTAACTTCAAGAATAATCATTATCAATCATCCAAAAGTATACTTATCTAAGATCCTAACACAAAGTAGGATTCTTACTCGATATAGGAAAACATACTTGGATTAGCATGCATGCTAGTTATGTCTAACATACCTGAACAATATCTTCATTTTTCTCTTCAATGATTTAGAGACCTTGTGCTAGTAACCTACATATCTCATAAGTTAAGCATAGTAGAACCAAATCATACATACCTCGTAAGCAGATCTTCTATGTGATCAAATACTATGGATGAGTCTTTGTCTTCATGTCATCATGGTGATATATTCTTGATCTATAACTTGATTTATCTTTCTTAATGTACCTTTCATGTTAGCAATCATCATCCTCATACAACACCACAAGTGCATTAGTACAATCATAAGTGTCATAACCCTAATCAATGAATGTCTTCTATCATTCACATGCATTCATACTTTTACTAAGGTGATCAGACAAGTCTAAAATTAATCATGATTGTACTAGCCTCAATAATATGAAGACAAACATATCATGAACTTAATCATCAATTAAATGAAATAGATTTCAAAACATACCTACATCTCCTCAAGTCATACCTGTCAAGTTTGCTTGTAGTCTTCTCTATAAGGGTAAAACCATAATCATCCAAGGTATATCACTTGTAAACATCTTACATATGTTCATGGTTCCAGGATGATAGAATTTCAGTGCCATTTAGACCTCCTTTATTGCTTCCCTATGAGTCTCCCAACTTTGATAAGGTTTCTTCTTACTTGGAAACCCTAATTTTCAATCTCCTTCCTCCCACAAATTTTTGATGGAAGATTAATCTCTATGATGAATGGATTCCAAATCAATTTTCAAAGTTTCCAATGTTGCATGCAGTGAATGTATCCGTTCACTACATTAATAGTCGAATCCGAGCTCACTGGAGGAGTTGATGAGCCGAGTCAGAGCTCAGAGTGCAGGAGTGAATCCGCTCTGATACCAAATGCAGTGAACGTATCCATTCACTAAGTTAACTGTGTCCGGTTAAGGGTTAATAAATGAGGCGTCTCCTCAACATCAAATGCTGCAGAACGCAAACTTGAAGGAATAAAAACAAGAGGTGATAACCATTATCGACAAGAAAAAGAGACACAATGTAGGTACTGTGCAGATACTTGGTCACCCGGCCATCAATGCCACAAACCTCAACCATATGCCTATGAAATGGAAAATAGATCAAAGTCATCTAACAGTTACTCTGATAATCGAAAAAAGAAGAAAAATATATGTCGTAGATGCGGTGATGATTGGATCCCAGGCCATAAATGTAGGAACAATCAGATAATACAGTGCAAAATCATCAATGGAAAGGAAGTGCAAGTCTCTACACAAGAAATCACGTCCGATTCTAATACCGACACTCAATCTAAATGAAGGATGACATTAGGAAAATACTCAAGCTTTGAGGACAAAGATTTCCAAAAGGGGAAGGCAATGCTGTAAATATTTAATTAATATTATTATTTATATATATAATAGATTATTAGGTTAATAAGCGAAAGGGTGTAACCCTTCGCTATTCTTGCTCAAGCCCTATAAAGGCGAGCTTATTGTAACTTTATCACCATCAATCAATATATTATTATCATTTATCTCAAATATGGAAGACGGTCTCATTTCTTAACCCTTAACCAGACATGGTTAACTTAGTGAACGGATACGTTCACTACATTGCATCAGGTGTTGCCAACATTGTATCAGGTCATGCCATACCTAAAAAGACTAAAAAAACCCTAAGTGAGAGCTTCTTCCTCCTCTTCTTTGATTTCCTTTGTTCAACTATTTTAGATGTGCCTTATTGTGTCTGGTGTATCTCTGAAATTTTGGATCCTCAGGTTCTGAAACTTTGGCCTGTGGTAGCTTGACCTATCATATTCCCAACCCCATAGATTTGATCTTCATTGGATTCTGCACGAGAGATATATGCTACATTTCCCAACATGACCTGTTTATGGGATGAAACAGCATAACAAACGTGTACGGCATGCCACGTGTCACTGTTTCAGCTTTGGCATCTGATACTTGGACCTATGAAACTACAGTCCATTCCCTGACTGTCAATTTTTACAGAATTCCATTTGGAGTTTCTTAGCCCGAGATATGACTTTTTTTCCTAGGTCACCTGTTTAGGGATGCATTCTGGAAGAGGCAGAAACCCTAACTTGTACGGATCATATCTCACAAGGTACAACGAATATGGGGATGAAACTCGAACACAAGGTATAGGAACATTTAATATTCGGCATGTCCAAGTTTCAAATCCTGAACCTTCGCCAAAAGTGATTATAGCAAAAGTTCCACGAAGACTAGGTTTTTCTATACAAAGCCCTAGCTTTCAAATTGTCGCAAGTGAAACAAGTGTCGTAAATGCCATATATTTCCTTCCTTCAGGATAGCTTTGATACCATGTTAAGAGTCAATATGCTAATATAGATAACATCAGTATTCAATTCAATTTCACAACAATAGCATATACAGGATCACTGAAAGAATAACAAGCACAACATAAACACAAGAGACATAAATTTATCCTGGGAAACCCTCTAGGGGAAGAAAACCCAACAAAACTTTCTCAAGATAGATGATCAAAAGTACAAAGACAAAACCCCAAACAAGTGGTCCTTCTCCTTGCAGATATCTCTCTGTCTCTCTCTTATGCGAATTACACAAGTGAGTGTGTGTGTGAATGAATGAATAAATGAGAGAGCCTAGCTCTCTATTTATACATTCACTTCTACTTTAATTTTACAACTTCACATGTTGGCCTCAACTAACTTTACCACTCAACTAATGCTGACTGGGAAAACTCCTCTAGGGGACTTAAAAACCCCATTACATTTGACTCTAGGGGATCTATTGCCCCAACTTACATGGGAGGAATTACCTCATGACTCTATGATGACCAAATACAATAATAACATCCCGATGGAGGAATAAAACATCTCCAAATAAATTACAATAATAAAATACAATAGAATATTCTTCGAAGTTACAATATTTGAACACATGCTTCTTAAATTCGTCTTCTCGTCGTTGTATTATCAACACTTTCATTTCTTCAACTAATTTTTTAATGTCTCCATGAAGAACTTGTGATGCCATGTTGATATCCAATATTTTTGCTTCCATCTCTGTGTTTTTTATTTCTTTAGTCTGGCTTCTTTTTATGTCTTTGACTTCAATTTTTTCATCTCTTTTAGATTTTTGGGATGGGCTAATAATGAACTTATTAAAAGAGGGAAACATAGTGATCCCAAAAAGAAATTTTGTCTAGCTCCTCAGAAGTTATTTGTAAAATTTAACTATTAAAATATTAAGTATAATAATAATTCATTACTAAAATGGTAATAATATTATTATTATAAAATTTTACTAGTTTTAAGGGAGCTTAAAAATAGTAATAGTAAAATAATAACTACTATTACTAATAATATTTTTAATACTATATTTATATTTGGGAAGTGGTCTAAATTTAGGGTTTTGAAAACCCAAGTGGTTGGCGTAGAGGGGAGAATGGTAGTGAGGACGCATAGATGCAGACGTATGAGGAGAGCATGGACTTCAAGGGATAAGCGTGATGGTAGAAGCGACGTAATGAGAGATGGGAGTGTTATAGAGGTGCAACGCTGTGGAATATATGCAGTTCTAGAGCAGTGTGGGGAGAGAAAGGCATGAGGATGAGGGATCATGGGCGTAGGAAAGGAAGGGGCATTGGAGAATGCGTAGGGATTGGGAGCTGGGAGTTGGCATAGGGGGAAGCTACAAACTTATTCCATCGTCGAGCAGAAGTGAAAATAACCCCACCGTCTCCACCTACAAGAAAATCACATTGTGCTGCTCCATTGAAAAAGCACCATAGAATGAAATCATCCAACACTTCTATCGTTATAACCCAAGGAATTCTGACTATAGATTTTTTATACAAGCAATCTATGATAGCTAGACTCTTATAAGCATAGATCAATGGCGAGATATGCTTATCATAAAAAATACCAAAATTCTGGGAGTTCCAAGTAGACCATAATATAACATATGGTAAAGCATGTCTATCCGAAGCATATAGCTCTTCATGCAATAACCGCAAAGCCTCTGAAAGGTTATGTACGGACCATAAATGGTTGATCCCTTTGATAAAAAAAATGGAGTGCTAGATCCATTGGATGTATGAACATGAGATTAGCAAGTGGTATGTGGTCTCTTCGAAGCTTTTGCATAATGCACATCATCCCGGTCCTTCAAAGATCTCGAGTTGTAAAGAATGCCAGAAATGAATTTTATCCATTAAATCCAACTATATGAAGAGTCGCATCTTCAAAGGACATTCAATCTTCCATATGACTAGGAACCACCATCTCGGATCAAGGAGATCATGGTGAGAACATAAAACCTCATATCAAATCTTGGGAGTATATGAACCTCCTTCCTTATTCGGATACGAAATAATGTCATCATTCATGTTAGCTAGTCGAATAGAGTTTACCAAAAACATCCCGAAAACATAACACATACTACCAGTAACTTCTATAAAAAATACTAATACGAACAAACTAGCAATTAAAAAACAGAGAAAGAAATGTTGGAGATCACTTCCCCATCTAGAACCTCGTCAACAAAACATATACCTTCTAGAATAGTTGTTGTGTCCTCATAAATGTTATCTGCTAGGGTGTTATATTCTCGGAAAACATGCTTAACTTGAAGGTCATCAAAACCTTTGTGGAGATCCCAAATCCTCAGCCAAGGTTTCAAGTGCAAACATGTAAACCTAAAAATCTACCCACCCAATCCAAAACAATCTTAGAATCTCCAACCACCACCAAATGCCTCATACCAATTTTAAAAGAAGATAGTAAAAGCCTCCACACAACAAGAGGAAGACTAGTTTTGGTGAGTAGTAACACTAATGTGATTGTGGTGAGAGGTGCTTTCTACAACCAAGCATGAGAGAGAGTGTAAATCTGTGTTCAACGTAGATATGACATGTGGCACTTTAATAAAATAATAAAAAATATACAATGTCGATCCTAGCCTAAATTATAAAATAAAGTTAACAAATGCAACTTTAATAAAATAATAAAATGACATAAAGACTCATCAAATTTTACTTAAAATAATATTTATGACTTGTATAAAAAGACTCATCAAACTTTTATGATTCATCTTTATTTTGGGTGAGTATTCATACTAATGTCATTGTGGCAATAGGTGCTTTGTTCAATATGGATTTGATGCATGATTCTTTATTAAAATAATCAAAAGATTAATAAATAAAAATTTGTAATATTATTTCTCACAAAAACATAAAAATAAAGTTGATTAATTACACTTTAATTAAATAATAAAATATTAAATAAATAAAATTTTACTATATATACTCCTTAAAACTTGAAAATAAAGCTAACCCATAACAATTTAATGAATTCAATATATAACCATGCCACTATAGATTCTCGAGTGGACTCCACTATATTCATTTTTTTATAACCTATGCCAATATCGATACCATGTATTCCTTGTAATGCATCTCGAGTGGACTCCATTGATTTTTTCTTTCAATAAAAATATAGACGTTCTATCACATGCTCTTAAGGCGGAGGACTGCAAAAATAACTTTGTGGAGTATGTATTAAACCATGTTTATAAATTCCATTTCTACATTTAATTAAATATCTTCCCTAACTCATCCAATTTGCACTTTAAAATGACTTACCTTAAAGCCCCCGATTTGTACCATGAATTAAATTTTATTGTAGAGTTAATTTATCCTAATTTACGATAAAATCATTAAATTTCATTTATTCAAGTGTTAAAATCATTAAATTTAATTGATTCAAGTTTGCACTGAGGATTCAATAGTTGCTTTATTGACTCCCTCTTTCCATTTGACTCCCTCTTTGGTAACCAATATGATTTTTTCTTGTAGAGTTAATTTATCATAATTAACGACAAAATTATTAAATTTAATTGATTCAAGTGTTAAAATCATTTGATTCAAGTTTTTCTTACCTAGATAGGAACCATTGGGATTCCATGGTTTCTTGATTGACTCTTTACCCATTTGACTCCCTCTTTGGTTACCATTATGTTTTACTTAAAAAAAATACATTTTGTTTACACATTAATATTAATTTGTTAATTTATGTTATTCATTTAATTTAACGAATTAGTTTCATGTATATTAGTCAACATATTAGTTTAATCACTTCAGTATAATTAGTTTTATTTTTAATTTTAATCAAACATTTTGGTTTATTCAATTTCATAAGTTTTATTCAATGAAACAACTTAATCCAATCAACTTCATAACTTTATTTTACTTTTATAAGTTTGTCAAACCTATTTTAAATCAAAATTTATAATAAATATATATATATATATATATATATATATATATATATATATATAATTAATTGGTTTCGTAGTACTCAAAACATATACAATTAATTATATATATATATATATATATATATAATTTTTAAAAATTAATTTGTTTCCCATCACCCAAAATATATCACAATTATATATATAATTACATTTTGTAGTGAAGTTTTACATAGAATACCTGAAATCCCTTATAAAGACCATTAATATACTGATTTTTAGGAACAACATTACAGTTATCCTCCTTAAGAATGATCTTTTTAATAATTATATTTCCATATATATCTATTGAGGAAACAAAGAAACAAAAAATTGTTTCAAAGATAGATATGCAATTCATTCATTCATGACCATGATCATATCTCACTAAATTTAAAAATCAAAACTATCCAACAAGTAGTTAATTTTTGACAAAAATCACTCCAAAGGGTACACACACAAAAAACTTAATTTCTTTCATTCACATTTCAATAACCATCTTGTCCACTCCTAAGATCTATGTGCACCCATATGGTATCAATGAGACATCATTTTTTTTTTCAATGTGGTTCATGGCCCTAGAGCTCGCTACGTTTATGGATCAAAGCCGAGGGGCCCATCGAAAGGGGCCTCACCCCCTGTCAGCATTACTTCGATGCCTAACCCCGAAGGACCCAGAGAATTGAACCCGGACATCGACCTTTTGTCGTCTTAATCCCAAAAGATCCAACCACGTGAGTTATGATCCAACCACATAAGCTACCCCTCGGGGCTATCAATGAAACATCATTTATCAAACCGAAACTTCAACTAGAAATTCCAAAACTTATTAGAAGTTCCATGCATTAAGGTTGGAATATCAAATTAAACACAATGAAATATTGAATTAACACAATTATGAGCATTCTTTAGCACTTTTTGTCAATTCTATATATCTCCATCTTCAAAAAAAATTCCTTCCTCAGAAAAAACCCATCCCCAATCATCCCATTCCAAGCCCTCATAGTTACATTGAACATGGATAATCATGGACACCAATATTTCCATATTTCCATTAACATCCCTCTCCCTATGATTTTACTAGACATCACAAGCTATAGCTCCTTGGTACATATTGTAGAATTTAGTTTATTTATTATTTATTTATCTAATTAGAATTCAATTATATAATTAAAAAAAATTATAATTTTGAATTTATGAAATGATAATTTACTATTTTAAATTTATTATTTTTAATATTTTAAATTTATCATTTTAATACAATATTAACATTTTATATTTATAATTTCTTAAATGGTAGTTCACTATGGAGAGAATGTCAACCCCTACTATTCTAGATATAGAATCAAGGTATAGCTAGAAATATAATCATTACAATAAAGGTTCAACAAGAACAACATGTTACTTACAAGAATTGAACCTCATGACAAGGGCTACAATCATCCCTCTAACCACTCAAGTTACATATTTTCTACAATATTTTAAATAAAAAATAACAAAACAAACTAATTAATTAAAAAATGAAACCCAATAAACAAACTAATTAATTAAAAAATTAAAGTCCATAACCAAACGAACTAATTAAAAATTTAAAGTCAACCAACAAATGAATTGATTAAAAAATTAAACTACATTATTAATACTCAGCCTGCGTCTTTCTGAGCCTTGCCATGAATCTTGCCACTGTTGATTCCTGGCATCCCTTAAAGCATTCATTACTTCATTCTCGTTGTGGCCCACCATGACGATAAACCTAGGTGCGATTGTTTCGTCATTGCTTCCCTCACCCAACCTCTCTATCCTAAGCCCATCACACTGCGCCATCGTTGTGTTGAGCGAATCTAGGGTTTGATACATCCGTCCAAGGTGATGACGGGGCTCTCGAACTGGAATTCAATAACGTAAAAATTGTGTATCCTCTTTCATTTGCTCACGAATAGGTTAAACCACACGACCCCGCATTTTGATTATGCTGATTTCATCATGGTGGCTGCAAATGGACTCGGGATTTTCTAGGTTTGGGATTTGCAAAATAGTAAACCCGTCAAAATTGACCATTCCAGCACTATATACAAACATTGAACATTTTGACAGATTCTTTGTTTTTTATTGACACATTCTCTGTGTTATTTGAAAGTTGACTGACAAAATAAATTTATATTAATTGGGAAAATGCGCTTTGGATAATTTTTTTATTTTATTTGACGGTTAGCAGAAAAATAAACTACTTACAAAATGCTCCTCGTCAAAAGCCAACACGATCAGAAAAGTGAAAGTGGTAAAAACATTCCCCCAAATTTTCACGCTATCTTTTTTAATTATTTAAAACTTTTTCTCTCAAAAATTTAATTCTAAAACACGTTAATGTCTCAAATCATTGTTTCCATAGTGAATTCAGTAAACATAGGAGCAAAGAATTAATGTTGTATAGCCTATATAAGTGAATTCAAATTTTTATTTTCATTTTTTATAATATATTTTTATTCGTGTAATTTTATTATATATTAATATAAAAAACTTAGACAAGTTTATAGTGAAATATTTATTATTTTAATATTTTTGTTAAAATTAAGTAGATACTTCATATTATATGATTTTTCTTAACTTCAATTATAATGAAGAATTTAAGAATTTAAGATATTAAATATTTTGGGAATAACATAGGGTGAAACTACCTTTTGATTTTAGAGTAGTTGTTAATAGTGTTTATAAGCGAAATTCTATTTCTTTATCCAACATTAATTAATTAATTCTGGTGATGTAATATTTTTAAATATAAATGATGAATCAATTCACATTCTACATTCATGAATAACAACAAATAATGTGATTCTAAATCTATTAATAATTAAATTATTATAATAAATTTTTGAACCTTTATAAAAATAAAATTAATCATTCTTAAAAAATTTAGAAAGCTCATAAATCATGTAAATATTATAATGTCCCTTTTGGGAAAGTGGTATTTGAATAAGTTATTGAAAGTGATTCATATTATATTGATTTATGGTTATGTTTTTCATATCTTTGTCTATGTATCATATTCTCTACATTTGTATTTCTAATAACTTTGCTTGCGATCATCATAAATTATTTTATATGGACATCATTAGAATTGTGTTTTTGTTGGTTTATTTTTACAATATCATATTTGAAATAAATATAATTATTTCATAATTGATATATTTAAAAAAAATAAGTTTTAATATAATATAATTAGAAATTTATAAATACATATATAGACAAAGATTTGGTTTTTCATAATAGAGAAAATGTTCATTCAAGATTTAGTAGATATTTTAAAGACATTCAAAAACAAATCTAAGACCACTTTAGAAAGGTAAGTTCTAAAATCACCTCTAACATATTTACAAAAAAATCATTGCTGAAGAGCATGTTCTTAGAGATATCTACGACATGATTATAGTAATAAGATGAAACCTAAAAATCGTCTCTAAAGAACCCATATAGAAATATTCTCCAAAAAAATTAAGTGGCCTAGCTCGGAGAAATTCTGAGATTGAAAGCTCCTAGAAGGCCATTCCCATGCCAACGAAAAAGAAATATGAAAGGGACAGTTTTGGAACCAAAAAATACAAACATTTTTAAATGAGACAAAAAAAATATAAGATGCAGAACCAGTCAAATATGAAGGCCAAGAAGCATTTTCCCTTTCGCACTAGAGCTTGAGTCTACACACCGATGCAGCAGAGGGGGTTCCAAGGAACTTTCGGGGGCACTTTGATTGGGGCCAAGAAGCGTGGTCACCTTCCTCACATCCATCGTTGCATCCTTGACCCTCAAGGTTTGCAAATGTACACCCTTAACATCTTCATCTGAAGACTAAGGAGAGGTTGTAGTCATGTTGAGAGGTGGTGCCTCTAGAGATGGGACTTCTTCCTCCATTTTTTCCACCTCTAGAAACTGAGGCAGAGGTATATGGAACATCTCTGCAACATCTGTACACCATTATACCATTACTTGGACTCGAGAAGCCTAATCCTTGACACGAGTCTACATTTCTTCTCCGAGAAGGAAGGTGTCATTCCTGTTGTCGAGAAGGGTATCAACCATGGGGATTGGATTCCTTGCTAAATCCATACCATCTATCCCACTCCGACCACTAGCACCGCAAACTTTCATTCACCATGGTTGATTTTGTAATGGCGTCGACTCTCTTAGAAATCTCCGGTCGGATCGCCTTTACTGAATGATGAAAATCGAAGCAAGGGGGGAGAGGAGATGCAATAATGTCTTCTATAATGAGCATGATGATTAATAAATAGTCGAACGATCTGGAGACCACCAAGTTGAGTTCAATAACATGCATTTACACCTAAGAGTTGGAGTGATCAATGCCCCATCCTATTGAGAGCACATAAGAGTCAAGCTGAGCATCAAAATCCACCCAATGCCCTCTCCCCGTCACTTCACCATTTATTTCCATTGTCCCTCCAATTGTCATCCGATATCTAATTTTATGAGGATATTCTTCAGTTGATTCCTAACGAGATATTTTCTCGAAGATGAGACACAAAACACATCACAATGACAAGGTTGTATGACATAACAAAAATTTCATTTCCAATGTAATGGAGGAAATCAAGATGCATTTCAAGACAAGTCTAGACAAGATGGACTTCATGGAGAAAAAATATGATGCTTTGATAAAGGCCATTTGGGGGTTAGAGGTAGTTGTTGTATCAGGGAAACTAGATGTTCAACATGTAGGAGCCACTCAACACAATAGGTATCTAGTCTACGCTTATGTACATTATGATAATGAGGAAGAAAATTAGTAAATTTTCATATATTAGGTTCTACCTTTTTGTCTAGTTTCTTGATGGTTATTTCAAAGGGATTTTCCTATGCCCTATAGCATAGTACTTCTAGAGCTACAAAGGGTCACAGTTGCTCGGATCAAACTATATTCTTTTGTATAAAGCTATATTGAGATTGCTATGCCTTAATGGGAGGTATATTTATTGTTTTTATGCTATAGCAAACATGCTAGAATAGTATTTGATGTGAACATTGTGGATAATCTAATACAATATTATAGGGAGTAGCATCTAAGGTCTAAAATTATATAAATTAATTATATGTTAATAGTAAAGAAGTAACAAACTTACTAAAAAAAATAATAATAATCTTTTCTTTTCCTCATCTTAGTGTTAGTGTTTATTTTTATTTCCTTTTTTATATTGATTTATATTTTTTTTCACATTAGTTATTGCTCATTATTGTTAATTTTCATTGCATATTAAATTAGTTTACATTTATGTTCATTGTATTTTTCTTTTCCTCATTTTAGTGTTAGTGTTTGTTTTTATTTCCTTTTACATATTGATTTATATTTTTATTTTCACATTAGTGATTGCTCATTATTGTTAATTTTCATTGCATATTATATTAGTTTACATTTATTTTCATTATATTAAGATGTGATTGATTAGTTTTTAAGTATCAAAAATAAATTTTAATTATTTTAAGTTAGTTATTTTCCTTTAAAAATTAATTTGATTATAGAGAAATTAATTTATTAAAAAAGATGAGTTTGGATTCACTGAAATTCCATTAAAATATATTAAAAAATAGAATAAATTAATCTAAATACTTTGATTAAAAGTCCAAGTATATTAATCTAAATTTTGGAAAAAACAAATAAGTATGAAAAAAAATATATAAATTGAATCTTAAAAGGGGCATTAACAATATTATCTACCTAGGTTACTAAGTTTCCTTCGATTCACACGTGGGCATTTCATGCATAAGTTAGGAAAGAGTATAAGAGAGTTTAAGTATATTCACATGTTCCAAGTACACTTGGGATATGGATGTGAGTATGAATGCAACTCACTAGATCCACGACAGAATCCAATGAAGGAGATATTTCAAGTTGTCATACTTTTGGAAGAATATGTTGCATGTAAAAAAATTTAAAATAATTAATGTTCTTGTAAAATATTTCAGGTAGCTTAACCATTCTTGCATTCCAATCTTTTCAAAGAAGAAATGTGAACCATGACTATTTATCTTCGACCGCTCTTCAAAGTTAGACAACTTTAATAGGGGTAAATTCAAAGATATGTTTCCACATATTAAAAATGAAAGGGTTCTAATAGAAAACTGATAAAAAAATACTAACACTCTAAGAAAGATGGCATGAACCCTTTAAGGTGTAACGTAGTGCAGCCACGTAAGCTTATCTGTATGTGGTCCATTGATCTTTGAGAGGGGTGGGAGGAAATGTGTCAACAACCAACGTTTTGGATGATTTTACAACTATTCTAATGTAAATCACTAAGGTTAAGGTCACTATGTGTAGATTTCATGACAATAGATGATTGATTTGGATGGGACATATTGCAGGTATATAAAGACTCTAAATTTGTAAAAAAAACATTAGAATATTTTACATAAGAAATAGTTAATCAATTTCATCCCAATCATAGGGCCTAATCTTATCACTAAGCGATAGTTGATTGCATTCATAAATGTCTCATATGTAACATATTAATGAAGGATCAATCTACATGTACATTAAGTATATATATATAGTATAAGACAATTTGCTTCAATCTAGAAAGTCATCATTATGTAGGACACTTTGGAGTGGCTTATATGAACTTCAATGATGCCTCATCAAGATTTACCTTGAGAAAGATTACAATAATTTAGAATTCAGTTCATTTTGCTATGCTTAAGGATTTAGTATTTGGATATTTTCTCATCATCAAGATTAAATTTTAGAAATCCATTTTATTTTCAAAGGTTTCAATATGTAACTTTATAAACACTAGTAATTTTATGAGGAGTAAGGAGTATGCATTAAGGAGATATTAGAAGATATACTAGATTTTATTGGATATAAAAAAATGTTAGTGAAAATCATTTCAAGATGAATCCCCTTTCAATATACTTTTTCAATATTAAATTATGAAACCTCTCTCATTTTAATACTAAAATTTATTTAATATTAAATATCAATATCTTTTACATTTTTAATACTATGTTTTTTTTTCAAGGTTACACCACTTTTTCTTCATTCAAACTTTGATTTAACAAATGAATAGATAAGATATTATTAGTTATTTTAATAATTTTTTTATTTTTTTTAATATTATGTTTTTTTAAGGTTGAAGTACCTTTTCTTCATTCAAACTTTGATTTAACAAATGAATATATTAAATAATACTGGATATTTTAATAAAACTAATTATTTTATATTATTTAATGATAATAAAAACATATAAATTACCCTTTCTCCTTATAGGGAACACCAAGAAAATAATTTCTCTCTAAAGGGAACACCAAAAAAAGAAACTAGTAGAGTGATTGTCTATTGAATTATTAATATATTAATAACATTATATTGCTTATTGAGTGGGAAAAATGATTTCCAAAAACCATATACACAAATTTTCAGGATTTACTTCTTCCATGATTCAATCATAAAGTCCTTTCACAAAGTAGTTTTTTGATATATTTTTTTACACATTAAAATTTATTTAAATTTTTAATCAAATTTTCAACAATTTTGTAGCTACTATATTGATAAAACAATAAAATTATGGACATATTAAACCTTATAATACTGAAGAATGGTCTAAACAATTGCAAATGCTTAAAAAAATCAAGTAATATTAATTCTTATGACATTTATATATTGAAATTGCACTTTAAACTTTGTATACTAAATGATATATTATTTAATATTTCAAAAATATAATCTCCTCCTCCATATAAATACATGTAATTTAATCATATTTAAATAAGAAAACATGGTATTTCTAAATTAATGATCTAAACCATTGCAAATGCTTAAAAAAATCAAGTAATATTAATTCTTATGACATTTATATATTGAAATTGCCCTTTAAACTCTGTATACTAAATGATATATTATTTAATATTTCAAAAATATAATCTCCTCCATATAAATACATGTGTAATTTAACCATATCTAACTAATAAAACATGGTACCTCTAAATTATTTTCAAGCACTAAGGTGCCAAATCTAGCAGACCAAAGTTTAATGATACACTGAAAACCTGTTTCATTCGGTAGGCATGGATGGGCGTGGGATCAAAAATTTATGTTTCCTGTCACTTTGGTTTCCTTAAAAAATTCAAGGAGGTCATCGAGGAAGCTGAAAAGAGGCGAAAAGTGGTTGACGAAATGCATAAAACTTAGTGCCAAACCATCTTTATCTCTCTATGAAATTCCCCAAAAAAATTAAGTCACTCCACCATAGAAGTATTGCTGCTGTAAGTATATTAAGAGCCATAAAAGTCTATCTCAATTAGAAAATCAGCTCTCATGTCTACATTATCTTTAAACAACAATCAGCTCTCATGGTCTCCAGTTTTGTTGCAGAAAGCAAAAATGTTGGCACAACAATCAGCTCTAATGGTCTCCAGTTTTGTTGCAGAAAGCAAAAACGTTAGCACAACAATCAGCTCTAATGATCTCCAGTTTTGTTGCAGAAACCAAAAATGTTGGCACAACAATCAGATCTAATGGTCTCCAGTTTTGTTGCAGAAAGCAAAAATGTTGGCTGTAATCGCAGGGATGAGATTTTAGGACGCTGCCAAGGTTATCAGTGAGATACTGATAGGTTGCCCTAGCAGAAACTAAAACCCAAATTGAGAAGGGGAATCCCAAACAAGCTCTTGTTGGATGGAATCGACAAACTTATTGCAGCAGAAAGAAATTATAGAAGCCAAACAAGCTTGAAAAACAAAAGAAAATTTATTACAATAGACCTGAAATGCTCCATTGTTTTTCTTCTCCGGGAACAAATATGAATTTATCCCCCAAATCAGGTCTATCTTAAACACTTTAAAAGTCTGGGTATAATTTGTACACATAAAACTCTGAGTAATATAATTTGTACACAAAACTATGAATCAGCTGACATACTCGCCAGGGAGTAATCAAGTGTCCTCCGGAGAAAGGCGAGGAAGAGTATCAACTTATGTTAATACGGGGGACGGGGATGCTGTGCCCAGGCGTAGACGTCATGAGGCAGTTGACCGTTGGAGAGCAGATTAGGGTTAATGTTGAACATGGGCATGCTGGACGGATCAGGTAGCTGCGGCTGCTGCGCCGTCGTCAGACTGGATGATTGGGGAAGCCCCCCCGGAGGCTGGAGCTGCATAGGCATCGGCTCCTCGTCCTCATCTAGGGGCAATCGATCGTAAGGGGCGTTACGGAATGTGGCAGCCATGACCACGATAGGGCTGGAGGCCTCCAGGGGACCGACGACGCTCCCTCCCACTACTTGTCCCTGTCCCCCAGCGAGATAAATTGTGAGACCTGTAGCCGGGGAGGGCTCAGCCGTGGGCAAGAATGCCCCAGACAGGGATAGGATCTCGAACCGTCCACGCAATAAGATAGCGCTAGGCGTGGCCGGTTGTCGTAGGGTAACGTTGTTCACCGTCCCGCTTCCGCTTAGAATGCAGATTCCCCGCTGCCGCCTGCGTGCGAACATTGCCAAGCTCTCCGCTACGTCGCAGCCGTTGGCGATCTCGAGTACGTGAGCTTTGAGGGCGTTGGCGCTCTCTTGATGGACAATTGTAGGGGGCTTCGGCTTGTTCTTGGAACCCGGAGGCCTGCCGCGAGGCCTCCGGCTCATCTCTCCATCGATATCATCGCCTTCCTGAGACTTGCCGGCTGCATCGCTGTTGTCGTCGTGGTTGCCTTCCCGCTTCTGCTTCTTCAATCCGTTGCTGCCGCTGTTCTCTTCTTCTGAAAGATTGAAGTCCCTGGTTTGCAGCCCATGGGCGTGGCCATTTCCGGGAACAGCACGCCCAGGTACGGGGCCCGGATCGACTCCTGCCATTGGCAAATTTCCTCCCCACCACATGGTTGCCATAATTGCGTCCTTGGATTCACTACACAAAAATCTATCAATCCTTGGCCGACCTTAACATCCAATTCGAACTAGCTGCCTGCAATCACAACTCCCTAGTTCTAGGTCGGAGTGTGATCGACAAGCCCAATCCAATCGGCCGCGAATTCGATTCTCGCATAGATAAAGGCTCTCCAAAAGACCTTTGCGCACGCCTCTGAGCTTTCTCAGAAACATAAAAGAAAAGCAGCAAGATCTAGAAATAAACCTAATTAAAAAGACCAGAAGCGACAAAGAGAAAACTGCGATGTGGTGGTTTTCGAAAAGCGGTATTTATTTGTGATAGTGGGTTCCGAAATCGGGTTAGGAATTAGGGTTAGAGTGTACCACATGTGGGCAAGTGGGGTCTTTGACCTCGTACTTATCTCCTCCATTCGTGACTCTAAAGTTTAAACCACAGGAAATGTAGCAGGCATGAAAATGTCTTTATGTCATTTCTATGGTGCCACTCGAATACTCTCGCCATCGATCCGACGCCATGACAGACATAAACTCAAAGGCCACTGGTTTGATACTTTGATTTATTAGCCATGTCATGTCAAGGTGGACTCCACTCACGTTTTATTTATATTCGCCAAGTGGCATATTTATTTTATTGTTAGTGGATAGGCGTTTCACCGAGGAGATTGGCTAGGGCTTTCCTCTCCCTAAAATGCGTGACAAGCTCGGGACGACTTTATATGTAAATTGTTTAGTGAGTTCTAGCGTAAAACAAACAAGTCAAATAAGGTGTTTATCATGCAATCAAGGTGGAGCTTTTCACTATGTATCGATTCATGGATATAATAATTAATGATGGTTATTTTAATGGATGTTAAATTGTTTTTACATGATTTTTAATATTGAATTAAAATTCTAAAAATAAAAATAATAATATATTTTGAAGGTCACAATTTAGTAAGACATTATTTTGGTGTATAAGACATTATCTTGGTGTATAAGACATTATATTGATGTGAGAGAAGAGATTTCTTGGGATTTGACTATTTTTCTTTGATTGCTTAAGAAGAAACACATGTTCTTACACATTAGGTTCCTTCAAATTGTATTAATGAATAAAAAGTTTAAAAAATAAAATTATAACAAATATTTTTACAAATAGATATAATGTATTAAAAAATAGATAAATGTGATTGAAATTGTTCCATAAAAAAAAGATATTCACCTTATTTTAATATCAACTTTATATGTCATATATATAATAAGTGAAAGTAAAAAAATCTTATAGTTTAAACAATTATGTGTTGTGTTTTGATAGTAAATAACATGAAGTTGATTGAATTACATTATATTTTTAAATCAAACACCATAGAATAGAAATAAAATAAATATGATTAGAATAAATAGATACATACCCATGGTTTTACTATATATCAAAATAATGAATTATAAAATTGATGTCCATCACAAACCTCTTTAATTAAATTTCATCTTATTAATAAAAAAAATTTCATAAATCCCTAAATTTGAAATCCATCAAATATTGCATCCGAGATTAATATTTGAATTGGAAAGACCCTACTAAGTACTATTTATTATCATTAAAATTCATGGTAATACAAAATTTAATATTAAGCTTGTGATAATTATTAATTTTACTAGAAGGAGTAACATGTATTAGTTATTTAATTATAATTAATAAAATAGGTAAGGGGTTAGTTATTTAATTATAATTAATAAAATAGGCAAGGGGTGTTAAATTTAATTTACGTTATGTGTTATGAAATGTTTTTGGATTTTATTAATTTTACTCTAAATCTCATAACGGATGTTCTAGAGCCTTAAAAAATAACCATGATTACTAAAGTGTAGAAAATGAATATCTTATTGTCCTAATCTTAATGCTTAATGTTTCTACATTTTGTTTCAAAACCATAATATAGCTAAATATTTATAAGATTGTATAAATTAGATGATAACTATTTAATTCTTAATATCTTGATTTTATTAAATTTAATAGTAAACTTAAATTTTATAATTTTATCAAATATGTTAATAATAAGATCTATTTATTTTTCTATAAATTATTAGAAATCTATAATTTATTTATAAATAATAATTTATAAAATATAAATAATATTATAATTATATTTAAGAAAAATTTAACCACAAATCCAACCATGTTATTCTACTATTACATTTTTTTGCTTAAGAATTTATAAATACCAAAAAAAAATTACATACACTTTTAATTACAATGTATTTGAAAAATAATCTTTTAAAAACTCTTATCTTTAATATTAATGGAGGTTCACAAAAATGTTAAATTTGGATATATATATATAAATATAAGTTCAAAGCTAGACGAAAAAGATTTAGAGGTTAAAAGAAAATTTAGATATTACAAGGAAACTAAAAGTATCTTTGTCTTAACCAGTTCAAAGAAGAAGATTAATATAACCAATATAATAACAAACTCTTATGAGCTTCATAGCTAGACAGGGCGTTGTTCAACTCATAAAACACCATGGGAGAAAAGGATTTGCTATCTTTGTAGGTATATGAGTGCTGAGGACGAATCTCACCTTCTTTTAAAGTGCCCTACATATACCCACATTCGATCATAGTTTCCTAATCATGCTACAATTATTGTCTCTAGGATCTTCTAACTTGTGAAAACTACGGTGACCCAAGAACACTTCATTCTCAGTTTTTTAATCATAGGAATCAAATTTTACAAAATTCCAAATAATTCCTTTCTCTTTTCTTAAGGTCCGATAGACCAAATAATCTCATTGAACGTTCATCGTCGTCGTTGTCGTTGTCGTCGTCGTCGTCGTCGTCGTCGTCGTCGTCGTCGTCGTCGTCGTCGTCGTCGTCGTCGTCGTCGTCGTCATCATCATCATCATCATCATCATCATCATCATCATCATCATCATCATCATCATCATCATCATCATCATCATCATCATCATCATCATCATCATCATCATCATCATCATCATCATCATCATCATCATCATCATCATCATCATCATCATCATCATCATCATCTCTCTTTTTGAATATTTGTTCAATTATTCATGCTAAGTAAGCCATCAAAATGCTCAAATAGTTTTATAAATAATATATGTGAATTTGGCTATTGCATATGTGGAGAGATGTTGTCATGAATATGAGGTGTAGGGGGTGCTTTATAATCTAATATGGAAGAACAACAAAATTTTATATAATTTTTAAATTTTACATAAAAGTTAAAAATAAAAATAAAACCAATATATATCTATCTTAAAATGTATTTGTCAAGCACCGAGAATGATTAAATTTTTAGAGGTGTAAATTTACACCTTAAAAAATTTAATCACTCTCTAAATACTAGTACTTGATAGATAAAGTTTAAAATAGATATATATTAATTTAATAGACAAATCTAATATAAAAATGAAACTCTAATAAAATCACTAAAATTAGAAAAAAAGTAAAAAATCAATACAATATTAATTTAAACAATTTTTTTTTTAAATATACCTAGTGTTAATAGGACTTCCACTACGAGCGTAGTAGAAATGAAAGAACAAAATCATTGGCTTGGTAGGCTATGTGACAAATAAACTCATGATGATTATTATAAACTAGAGTGTAAAACGTGGGGGATCACTTGGCGTAAAGCTAATTTGTTACATTTAAGATACACTTTCTAATATCGCCATATCCTTACCCCCTTCATTTATCATTCATGGCCTTATCACACTAAACAATACGTTTCTTCATTATGAGTTCGTTAACGATGTTAGGAAGATCTCATACGACATTTCAGTATATACCCATTATCACTTTATATATATATATATGCTTTTTCTTTATATTTTTTTTTTTCTTTCCCTCGATATAATATATATTCTTTCTCTAATAATATAATATTTGAATAATTTTGAAATAAAGTTTTATATTATTTAAATTAATTTTAATTTTTTAAATAATGAATATATTTTTATAATAAAATTTTAAACTTTAATATAACTATAATCTTATTCTTTGAAATAACATTATTAAATTAAAAGTTCAGATTGTAAAGCATTTAAATGTTTTGGAGGAGAAGTTCTTGGATTTTGATCGACATGTTCGTCTTTTGAATGTCTATAGCTCCTATAGTAAAAAACAATCTTTCTGGGGTAACCTTTTCAGCAGTGGGTTGTTAAATGATCCTTCTCTTATCTTGGTCGGGGATCTTAACCTCACTCTATCTGCACTAGAGATTTGGGGCTCGGGTTGTAAGGTGGACCCTCTTGCTGAGTATTTTAGGGACTCTTTTGAAGGCGCTAAACTTATTGACGTGGCTCATGTAGTGTTACTTCTGATGTGGAGCAATGGCCATGTGGGAAAAGGTGGTGTTGCTAAAAGATTAGACTGGTTTTTTATTACGGAGGTATTGGCGGGGTCTATGTGGAAAGTACAGAAGTTGGTCCGTATCTTCGGGCCTCTCGTATCACAAGCCTGTCATTCTAGAAATTGATCTTAATTCGCCAAAGGTGAGCTACCCTTTCAAATTTAATCCTTTGTGGCTTCTATGTGATGAGTTATGTACACTCGTACGTGAAAAATGGAAGGTCTTTTCTGAGCACAGGTGTACATCGATGGCACATGCTTTAAGTTTGAAACTAAAGCTACTCAAATTTGAGGTGATGGCTTGGGAGAAGCGGACCCGTCAAGCAAATTGTGCCCGCTTGTGTAACATCGAGCTACAATTGAATGATTTGGATAGCAATGTGGAGGTACTTTTTGATGTTGTTTTGAAGGATAAGAGAACTTGTCTTGAAGCTGAGAAACTAAGGATCTTGGCACAGGAAGAGGAGGCTTGGCGCTTAAAGAGCCGAGCTATTTGGCTTAAGAGCGACGATCGGAAAACAAATTTTTTTCAGAGTTTTTCCTCTATGGGAAAAAACACTAATGCCATTTGGGAACTTGTTGATTCTAATGGAAATCTACTGACTCGATCAAAGGTCCTTGAGAAGGGTGTAGTGGATTACTTATCCGGGGTTTATAAGCAGGATTCAAATGCATATTTGTTGGAGAAATTGAAAGTTATTGGGAAATTTCCGAGGATCTTCAGTGTGGAACATGGTGCTGAGATTGGGGCGGAAGTCACTATAGGAGAAGTTTTGGAGGTGTTGAAGCAGTTCAAGAAGGATAAAAGTCTAGGACCTAACAGTTGGACGGTGGAGAACTCCTTTTACACTTTTTTGATCTTGTGGGGGAAGAGCTTCTTAATACTGTGGAAGAAGCCTGATGGAAGGGTATTGTGCCTGTGCAGCTTAATGCGACTTATGTGACTATGATTCCTAAATGGTACAAGCCTACCTCATTCAATGATTACAGGCCTATCTCGTTATGCAATCTAGCCTATAAGGCTATTACCAAGGTAATCTTGAATAGGATTAAACCTTACCTGGATAGTGGGATCTCTAAGGAATAGTTTGGTTTTCTATCAAACCGATAGATTCTTGAGGCTATTGGCGTGTCATAAGAATGCTTGCATTCCATGAAGCAAAAGAAGCTTAATTCTATTGTCTTAAAGATGGACCTTATCAAGGCATCTAATTATCAGACTAAAAGAGGATTACATGCTTTCACAAAAGTTGATTGTAATTTTACAATCAAAGAATATTGAAGTACTCTTACAAGTATATAAGGGCACTACTGTGGAGGGGTCCTTGTTTGAATGGTTCACTGCTGATGATCTTGGTCTTATGAGACTAGAGGCCTCCGAGTGGCAAGGGTATGTTGATCGCTTAACGACTAAGGGTATAAGGTTGAATAACAATCCTGATCAATTAGTATGGGATTGGGGTGGAGCGGCCGGCATTATTACAACGAAACTGGCGTATGATTTTATTGTTGCTAAAAATGTTGACAGAATTTGTACTTGGGGGTGTCCAAATCTATGGAGATGGAAGATTCCTCTTAAGATTTGCTGCTTCATTTGGTTGTCTTTGAAAGCTAAAATTTTAACATGGGACCAGTTACTTAAGAGGGGCTTTATTGGCTCGGGCATCTGTCTTCTCTGTTACAAAGATACTGAAACTGTTGGTCACTTATTTATTCACTATCCTTTTGTGATTAGCATTTCGAAACACTGTCAAGAGGCTCTCTCCTTGATTGTGAACTGGAATCATCCTAACCTTAATGACAATTTTCAGGCTTGGTTTGCTGCTTCTCCTATGTTCCCTGAGCTACCCTTCTTCATATTATGGGAAGTATGGAAAAACCATAATCTTATTGTTTTCAAGGGTAGGATAGTTTCATCTATCTAGGTGGTGCATAGGGTCATGTCATGGTTAAAGGATTACCGTAAAATATCCAGGAAAGAAACCACTAGATGTCTTCATCAACCTATTTTTGAGCCAGATTGCTCTGTGGGTTTTTTCGATGGTGCACAAAAGGACAATATGTGTGGATCAGGGATGGTTCTACATATAAAGAGGGGGCACACATTACAACTTTGGATGCGGGCTAGATATGGTACTAGCATTCAAGCAAAATTTCTTACTCTGTGGAGACTACTGTGGAGTGCAAAAAGGAAGGGGGTGCAACTTTTACAAGTAGTGGGGAACTCTGCATTAATTGTTAATTGGATCTCTGGTTCTTCCGAGCTTAATGTACATCATCTTAGTCATTGGAAGTGTCGTATATAGGACCTTAAATATGAATTTGCGCACATTTCCTTTAAGCATATATATAGGGAATTCAACTAGGATGTTGATAGACTCTTGAAGTTAGCTGTGGGGTTGATGGATGGCTTGATGCACTTTCAGGAGTGTTGTGATGGGTTGTTTCCTGACAAGGGTGTCTACAAATGGACTTAATCGCTTTCTACTTTTTGAGGTCATCTCGTTGGCTGTTTTTTTTGGTGATTTTGTAGCTTGTAGGATATTTATGGTCTTTATTTATGAGCTTGGAGGAATTAATGTATGCTTTGTTCAGCTCTGTATCTTTTGTGAGGATAGAACCTTGGTATAGCATGTAATTATGTATGAGACAAATTATTTAGAAGTATAGGGGAAGGCATTTACATCTCGTATAAGCTATTGTATCTTTGTTATAACTTTGATTCATTACTGAATATCAAGTTTTTTTTTTCGGCTTGAAAAAAATGAAAACTTTGCTGCTAACGATTTGGAATCCATAATAAATGAAATTCATCACTTTATATACTCTAAATTATAAGTTGAATTTGAAAATAATAGTTTTAGAATAGCAATAAAATATAGATTTAATTTAATTTTTTCATTCATTATTTATTTAATATTTTTAAATCATTCATTTTATTTCAAAATTAATTATTAAATATTTCTATATTTAAATAAAATAATTTTTAAAAAATTAAATCATTAAAAAACATATTTATTTGACATTTTTAAATACTAATTTTATTTTTAAAATAATTATTAAATATCTTTATATTAAAATAAAATAATTTTAAAAATTAAATTACTTAAAAAAATTATAATTAAAATTAGTTTATTAAATAAATATAATAATGTAAGGAATATCTATTAATTTATAGTAGGAATTTTGAGAATGTTTAAATATATTTAAATTCTTATTAAAATCTACTGTAAATATAGTTATTAGATATCTAATCATGTTAGCATTGTTATAAAATATGATTTTTTCAAAAAAGTTTTAATAGAAAAATATTAAATATTAATTGAAAAAATATATAAGATTATTTTTAAAAAATTTGTAAATCTAATATTTTTTATCATAAAAATAAAATATTTAAACAAAACAATTAATCCATTCTCATTTTTTCTAAGGTTTAATATATCAAAATTGGTCTCACTGGATTATAAGATTATAACCCTTGTCATCATTAATATTATAGAAATATTAATATTTTTCCATAATTTATATATAAAATTATTTATGGCCTCCAGTGTCCATACTCTTAGAAAACTACAAAAGAAATATCTATCTTCTTTCATTCTTAGTAAGTTTAATAATAAATAATTTATCTAAAAAATTCCATTTCGGTTAAAGTCAAATTAAAAATTCTTTTTAAGAAATAAAAGATTTTAAACAATTAACCGACATGTTCCAAATCCTAACCCTAAAATCTAAATAAACAAAACAATATTTATTCTTCACCTCTCCGTGCTAAAGAAGAGAGTGAGATTTACTTCTCCTGAGGATGAACCTGCTTAAGAGATTCGAAACTGTCGATTTCAAAAATCTTCCGCAGATTTCCTATCATTTACTAATATTATAAATAATTAAAATATATCTTTGCAATTAAATAAACAAAATCTTTTATGTAAAAATTATAATCATTATTATGTGGTAATTTGTGTGTGTTGTTGTTAGTAATCTAATGTGTTATGCATGTCAAATATCACTAGCACGGTAGGTTGTGATCGAACTTGTTCTACGTGGTGAATAGTAATCTAATGTGTTATGCATGTCAAATCTCATTAGCACGATTGGTTGTGATCGAACTTGTTCTATATGGTGAATTGAGGTCGAACCCTTCAAGGTAGCTCTGAGGAGACACTAAAATTCTAAGTTTGCTAAACTAAAAAAGTGGATTCATATAAATACACATATGAAGAAAATATGATGGGGAAAATAAAAAATATTTACAAGTTGTATATGAAATTGTAATAAATAGTTATCTTCAATTGAGAAAGGAATGGGAAATCACTTTGTATATATAGGATTCCATATCGATCCATTCCTATTAAGACATCATAATACCCTAAAGGTGAGATATTTAATTTAGCTCTAGTCTTTAAGCCATTCCTTTGTATAGGAAAAGTTTGGATCATATCTATTATTTTTCTCTTACTTCTAGTGGGTAACTACACTAGCCTACTTCTAGTGGGTAACTACACTAGCGAAACTTGTAAATGTGTTGTTCAAACCAATTTAAAGATTCGACTACCAAAGGAGAAAAGTAACTTAAACTTTATCATGGATCTATAAGTACAAATATAGTTTTATCATAAATTTTGTGTTCTAGTTCACTTACATAGGTAGAAAAACCCTCTACATCAACAACAATGTCATATGCAACAACATTCTCAGATTCTAGCTTATCAATATATTCAACACTATCAATAGTACGGTGTTTTTCTAACCAATCAGTTTGAGCACCTCCAATGATAAACAACACTCTTTTGGTGTTAGCAAAACTAGGTGTACCATCATCATATCCAAGACCTATTCTTGGTGACTTCAATTTAGGGGTAATAGGAACAAGAGTACCCTATCCATTATTCCCTAGTCCTCTTCCAGTATATCCCATATTGCTCAATAGTGGAGACCCTGTACTTGTAGTAAGATTCTCAAATCTAGGAGAAATAACATCAATAACCAACAAATCATGAAATGAAATGCAAACATCATCAACATCTTTCTTACAAACACCTAGGCTACAAGCAATATTATCAAACATAGAATAATAAATAGGTGATCCTTACAGCACAACAACATCAACAGGCTTCTTCTCACCTTCCTGCAGTTTGTTGCTCTAGAATTCAAGACTCTACTTCAACTACTGCAAATCCTTTACAGTCTCATATTTCGCTGTCAGATGCGACAACAAAGCACCATAATACTTCTTTAAAGATTGATATTCATCAAACAAGTGGTTATTATCTTCTTGATGTGGAGCAAATTCTTCACGAAACTCATTGATAGAGGCCTACAAATGGGAATCCTCATTATCTTGCTAGTTATTAATTCCTTTGGTGTACAAATATTCATCTTCAAGGAAACATTTTTGACATGAGAAAAAAATATTAATCTCAATCTCTACATCATCAATGAGATCAGTCTTGTCTCCAAATTCATCCACAATATTTTGGAAAATACTTTCCATGGTGTTCTCCAAGGCAACAATCTTCCTAGATTTTTCATTCATTCTCTACAAATTAACAGTCTAGAAAAGAGAGGCTTCATCCTCAAGCAAGGAATGAGAATTCTTGAAGTGATTCTTCAGTACTGAACATTCTCTACCTACAATAAGACAACAATATAATGTAAGGAAACAAATTCTTGTTGAATTCGATCATGGGATTCCTACAAGGCAATAGCCTTCATCTCATGAATATCCTAAAATTTTTGTAAAGTCAAGGATTCATCTTCCTCAAACATACCCATCTTCAATAGGTTTTCAATGGATAGTCAAACCACAACTATCTCAATTTTCACTAGTCGACTTATAACAAGTCAAGCATATGCTAGTCAACCCAGGAAACAATCTCATTGATAAGAAAAATACACATCACAAGGGTTTCCTCTAAGGATTATTCAATCAATATATTTAAGGTCCAATACACAGAAAATGCAAATATTATGTTATTCAATCCTTAGTCATCCAAATACCAAATAGTTGATGGCCCAATAAGTCGATTACCCAAAGGAAACCAGTCAATGGACAAGCCATGTGCTAGTCGATGAAACACAAGCCATTCAATGCTCAATTGATGGCCTTGACAAGTTGAAATATCTGAGATGCAAGTTGACCATCCAATAACTTCACCATTTGGTCAAACCCTCTAATCAATGGCTCGAGAATTCGGCCAATGAATGTTTTTAGGGAAACAC
The DNA here is from genome assembly GCA_027924585.1 of Larix kaempferi. Lineage (NCBI taxonomy): Eukaryota > Viridiplantae > Streptophyta > Pinopsida > Pinales > Pinaceae > Larix > Larix kaempferi. Next base: position 10,471,527 of record BSBM01000055.1, on the reverse strand, counting down.
GAGCTATACGAAACTGTCAAATTTCCAATTGATAACTCCTTGAGGTAGCTAAGAAATCATATACTGGATTGTCTCTAGTCGAACAAAACAAAACTATCTCCCATTAATATTATGTCAACCGATACAAGTCAACCACAATTCGATATGCCTTAGAAGTCGAGCATCATAATTAGGGTAACCAATAACACACCCAATCAAATAAAATTTTTTGTTAAATAACTCAGGGCATCATAAGTCTGGAAAAACAACACTCAAGACATTTCCAGATCTCATCTTCTAGGGAACACCACGGTTCACCATTCTTTCGTTAACATCAATCCACCCGACGGATTCAACAATTCACCTTAAATTCTAGAGAATTCAGATCACAACTTTCATGGTTTAACCTAGTTCTTTCATCATTAGAATAAAGACAAATGGGGAGAGAATGTCACCTTGGAGGATGCCCCTAGAAGGACAAAATGTCTCCAAAGGGGATCCATTAATCAAGATGAAACGGAACATTGAGGAGGTGAGGGCCATGATTGCATTGATTGAAATGGGGGAGAAGGCGAAGGAAGATAAGGAGCATTTGATGAAGTGGCAAAAGATCTTGTCAAAATATTTGGAGATGTGAATATTAAAAGCATGCACAGTTTTTCTAGATATTTTAAGGGTGTGGATGATTTCAGGGATAAGATGATGTCATAAATAATTTGGTGGCCCTCAACAAATCTTGCTTGTTCTTTAGAAATCAGATGAGGGAGGATTGGTTTGATCATGTTTGCAATGACTTTGGTAATAATTTTGAAGAGAACATTACAAAGATAAATGGGATAGAACATACCTATGGTGGAATAATTTTTACACTTTGGGTATGTTGCCGATGGATACGCACTTTGGGGGGAAAAAGGGTTAGCGTGGAAGAAATCTTCAAGCCATTGGGTGCGTCATTGGGAACAAGCAAAGAGTCGAGAGACTATCACTCAACACTCAACTCCTCCGTCTAGGCCAAATCCTAGCGAAGCCAAGGGGGGTGGTCCCTATGAAAATAAAACTAAGGTTTTTACACTAAGTTATGGAATGAAAATGAATATAGGAGTTTGAAGACGAATTGACACTAAACTAGAGATTGCCAGTATGAATTAAATCAATGGCATGAAATAGATAAACCCATCTAACACATTGATATCATTTAATTGAATAAGTGTGATTGTTGTAGATTGTACTAGTTCCAAATGGAGTCACGTTAGTCTGGAGTGTTGTTGTATTGTGAAAGTATTGCAAGAGTGTTATAGGTCAAATCTTCACTTCTCCGTCCATCATCACATTTCCCTATCGATCACACAAAAGGACACTATGGATGGAAGAGCTAGATTGACCTTAGATGACTTAGAGCTGAGATACCTCACCTTCAACTGAAAACTATTTTTTCTACATTTTTCATTGGAAAAACTAGGTTGTGCACAGGTTCCAATACTGACAACCCGCACACATTTCTTAAAGTGTGCAGGTTCCAATGCTGACAACCTGCACACTTTCATAAATATGTGCGGGTTGTCAGTATTGGAACTTGCACACTTTCAGAAATGTGTGCGGGTTGTCAGTATTGGAACCTGCGCACATTCTAGTTTTTCCAATGAAATATGCAAAAAAATATAGTTTTCAGATGAAGGTGAGCGATCTCAGCACTAAGCCATCTAAGGTCAATCTAGCTCTTCCATCCATAGTGTCCTTTTGTGTGATTGATAGGGAAATGTGATCATAGATAGAGAAGTACAGATTTGACCTATAACAAAGAGTCTCCTTGGTCAGTTTTAATTGATTTTATTATGATGCACATGGATTAGGGAGTGGATTAGTTCTTGGTTTGGCCCAACTCCAACTTAGTATTTCGAGGTGAGTGTAGTGAAAACTATACCAAGGGTCCAACTGGGCGAGGCATAACCTACTTAAAGTAGCCCACTGACTTTGTAGTTATTTTTGCGTGACCTCCTGATTTCTAGTGATTAATTTTTTGTTGGATTTCGCTATTAAGCTAGTCACTCAAGTCCCTTTCTAATTGGCCAACTATTCAGACTAAGCTGTAGCGGTCAAGAGCATACGGGAACTTAATCCTTGGTAAAATTTATCAATTTTATTTGTGAGTTTCTTAACTAATTAAACCCCAAGAGTCTCTTTTCCACACACCACTAACTAGTGAAATACTTCGGCAAAGAAAGGGTGTTTATTTCATAATTGTAAGTAGTAAATGTCAAAGTAGAAAAAGATAAAGTAAAGCTACTCTATACAGTACTTGAGGATAAATTTTGTGCATGTGTTATTTTAATCTAATGCTTGCATAAGGAAACAAATATAAAACAAAAATACAAAGAAAAAGCAATCCCATGAAAAAGAAACGGATTCCCCCCAGGGGGATGGTGTGTGGGCGCTGGATAGCCCACTTGCTCTTTCTTTTTTATTAACAGATTACAATGAGCTTAGAAAAAATCCTTGGATCTTTACAGATATAGATCCAAAGGCTTTCAAATATGCTAGTACAAGTCACCGGATGAAGCTAAGATGCTCTAGGAAGCCCCGAATTGGCCCAAAACATTATTTTTCACTAAATAATTTCCAAACCTGCTAAAAAGTAAAAACATTACAGCGAACAAATTAGTGCTCAAAAGTTCTCAAAATCACTTTAGAAGTGATTTCAAGCAAACAAAAATTTTATTGAAAATTTTCTAAGTAAAACTATTTACAAAAATGGCAAAAGGAACTCAAAAGAACAAGTCCTTTTGAGGATCTTGGCTTTCTTTTGAGGGCAGTCAATGAAGCACTTTTAATTTGTGAGATATGAAATTCAAACCAACATAAAAGTATCCCTTGCACAAACCTAAATATCTACTTTAACTAGCTTGCATAAAGGAAAAATTTCTGCTAGATCTAGATGTAAAATCAACATTTAATCAAATTCTTAGATCTAAGCATTCAAAACTATAACAAAAGTTTGATTTTAAATGAAACCTTAATAGGTATATCAGATCTTAGATATATTAGATCTAAGTTATAGCATAAAAACAAGTAACCAAGTAAGAAACATAATTTGAAGTGAAGGAGAGAGGAAAGAAACAACTCAAACCTTGGGAACTTTGGGAAATGGGGCTTGATGGTGGAGAGTGGAAGGAATGTGTCTCTTCGAAAGTGCTTGAATATGAGGAGGATGCAACTGATCTCAATCACTTCTCAAATCAATGAATCCTTCTACTTAGAGATTCTTGTACACAAAATGGTTAAAACAAGTATTGGTGTAGCCTGCAGCAGAAACTTAGAAAGCATGCAATCAACCTAGATTAAACATACACATCTAAGAGATCTACTACAACCAAATCATAAGAGCATAATAAAACTAGAATTTCTCTTTCCTACTGGTAGATAACTCCCATTCTAAGGCCAACACTCAACCAAAGGTATACAAAAATAAATAAATACATATTACCTCATAACGAAACAATGTTCATCCACACACTTGAGCCATACACCACATGAGACCTCAAAATCCTTTTTATTATTCCAAATGATATTAAAAATGCAGAAGCAGAGCTTGAGTCTCCTTTCGGTCCTTTGAACATGAGAAAAAGAGAGCCAAATCCCCTGCTTAAATAGGAAAAAAGAGAGCAAACACCAAGGGTGGCGAATTTTCCAAGTGTTGGAGCTTTTTGAGATTATTGAGGGCGAAATGGAGTGAAATAGAGGTGGTACGTGCCACCTCTCACAAGGTATCTCACCACCCCTCTTTCTATGACACATATACAACAAGAAGTGAGCTCTATCATGGATAAATATGCCTCCTTAAGGAGAAATTCGCCCCTCACTAGAGATCCACTCGTTGTGACTCGATTTGATTAACAATCAGCTGGATCATGATTGATTTAGTATCTGATATTGACTTCTAAGCTAAATAGCCATTCGGTTGGACAAATTTCCTTCAATTTAGGAAATTTGATTTTCTCAATATCTTTAATTATTGAATTAAATAATTTTCTTTAATTGATTTAGAGAGAATTTTATTTAAGTAAATAATATTCACTTAGAACTTAGGAAAAGTGGCTTTAGGAGTTCAATGGTGCTCTATGTCAGAAAACGAGCACCCCCATGGAAAATTCCACCTCCTAACCACACTTTTATCATGCTTTTTATTTTTTAATTAAATCATTAAAAAATCCCGTAAAATGGGAAACAATATTTTTTTTTCTTTAGAAATGTCTGAAAATCCTAGGGGACCTAGTACATGTCCGTATGACTCAATATTTATGGATAGCATGTAAAAATAGATAAACACTTAGGCTTTAATAACCTCCCAAGGTTTGACCGCCAAGTAAAATACTCCAGCTTTGGATGTGTGAGTGAAAAACTCAGGAATTATACGTCACTGAAGCGCAACACATAATTCCTAAGGAAAAACACTCTAGAGTATCATCTTGACAGATAAACCTAAGGTAACCCAAGCCTATTATAAAAATACCATGCTTAGACCAACATCTTACAATTTCCCATGGGGGTATGGACATGCAATTTTTTTGAAAAAGGGCCAAAAGTTGTCCTGATGGATCTCAAAATGCTAATGATGAACAATTAGATTGTTCAAGCCTTGACGGTTCACTCGGAATCCACTAAGTGCAATTTTAGTGAATAACAGGGTGTAAGCATGAGGAAATTGGATTTGAAAATAGGAAGCTCATTAAGGTGTGATCTGGTCTCTTAGACCCCTTTCTAAACATCTTGGTGTACTATATTCCAACAATGATCATAGAAAAAAAATCGAACTATTAGGGCTAGGTGATTTCCATATCGCCATGTACATAACTGTAGTCTCAACCTCCTCAAGAGAAATCTATTGGAGTATATTCTCTTTTTTATCTATCATCACTAAGGTGTGGATATTTTGTACATAATTGTCAATAGAATTTTCCCGGTTTATTAAATATTTTGAGAGGAGATGCATGAAGAAGGAAGTTAGCGTAGTTTCGATTTCCTCCTTATTGGTGATATTTTGACCCTGCATAGTATAGAGGTGTGATATTCTATTATACTGGCAATGCTACATCATGGATTCATGGAATAATTTATTGTTTTCTTCCCCATATTTGAGCCAACATACTCTTGATTTTTTCTTCCACAATATTTCTTCCTACTTCAGCCTTTGGTTCACTCCATCCTATAGTTTTTTTTTCTTTTGTTAAGAGGTCTTCCAAGTATTCCTATTTAATCGCCTCTTGCTAGAGATGGCTCATGTATGCTTCCATCCTTTTACTAATATCAAAGTTGTTTACAAAGACATATTTGTTCCATATCTTTAATTTTCCTTAGATGCACTCTATCCATTGCTAAAACTAGTACATTTTGGATCCATAATGTTGTGGATCCTCTTCCCACCATTGAGATAAAGAATCCATGAATGTAGGATATTCTAGCCATAATTTTTCTAATAAGAAATGTTTGTTTTTGTTAATATGTGTTTGATCTTTGATCTTTAATTATTTTGGATGCCGAAACTTGAAACAATGAGACAATTCAATCACATGAAATTCATACAACCATAACACAGGATATACCCTAGGAAAAATCCTTAAAACAATGAGAACGAAAACACCAACAATTCTTCACATTATAATATAATGTAGCAGAGAATGCTTTCTTTTACAACATAGGAAATTGCTTTTGGAAGATAAGAGATCACGAAAACACTCTTAGTGAAGATACAAAAGCAATAGAGAAGAGAGATCAATCAGATGTGTTTTCCAATGTTCCCAACACATCAGTAACAAGCAAGAACAATAACCTGCACAAAGAGAAGTGTCTTTCCTTCAATGGAGAATAGAAGTCACCTCATATTGAATTCGTCAATCCTGTATAACATATTTATACATTCTTCTCATGCATTGACTTCTTCTAAATTCAGGATGAACTTATTCTCAGACTGGATGTATTAATCTTGCATGAAGAAGTGCGCCCCACTTCTCATGCAGTGCTTTATCTCAATGAGTTATCTCTTAGGATGAACTCACCTCTTAACTGAAAGCTTTCCCGCTTAGTTAGGTGGCTAACTTAAGTGTTGTCATGCAAGTGTCAAAACTCGAGTGTTGTCTTTTTGTTTAACGTAAGTGTAGTCATGCAATAACACTTAGTTAACTAGATCTTCTTTGTTGTTACTTAGTTAACGCTCTTTAACTGATTATTTCTTGATAACATCATTGTAATGATTGATTCAAGTTCTCCTTGATTTACTGAAGTGTCGTATTTTAGTTTAACTAAAGTGAAAACACTTTAGTTAACTAGTCCTTCTTATTTAACAATTAGTTTTAACTATTATTAACTGGAATCATGCTCATTGATTTATTTTTAGTGACCACTGTGAGTTATTTAGCTAACTGAGGCATACATTGTGGCTTTAACTGAAGCTTGACAATTCAAGTTCACTTAGTCATCTCCTGATCAAATTCAAATTCTCTTTTTCTATATGCATTTATATTTATCTCTTTATATTTTACTACATGGTCAATATGTGATAACTTTAATTATCCATCACATTACATTATACTAGGAAGAATTATCGGATTCTCTGATCATAGGATATTATTCTGGACCAAATAACCATATGCTAAAGTAATTAACTTTAGAGGTGATCGATCTCTAAAGGAGACTTAATAGAAATCTGGTGATCATGGTTGATACTACATCACACAACATTAAATTCTTTTAACAAGTAAAGCATGACATTTATATGGAAGGTCCACCTCTATACGAGAGGTCCATCCCATGGATACCATTATATGGAAGGTTCACATGAGAATGATGACTTGACACACACAAGTCTGGAGCCTTGTCGAAAAATAGTTTACAACATCATTACTTTGATCAATTACCTCTATATGGGAGGAATAACCTTTACACAAAAGGAAATCAATGTGCTCACCGCTATACGGGAGTATCAATCTTGGATGCACAAGATTGGTTTGGATAAATTCTCCTAATGTTGTATATTTAATAGTTTTGTGGGTGGTTTGCTAGGTGGATCTCTAGGTTGATTGGAAAATGATCCAATCCTAATCTAGTGAAAATGCATGATTCAAGAGATAACCCTTGGCATACCAACTCTTTAAAGAGTAGGAATATGTCCAAGCAAGAGCAATCTGGTGGGAGCCTCCTCTTTAGTTATTCCAGGTGTGCAATCTAGTCTTTGGTTTATTTTCTACTAAGAATAAAGTTGGAAAATGATCCAATCCTACTCTAGTGAGTATGCATGATTCAAGAGATAAGCCTTCGAATACCAACTCTTCAAAGAGTAGGAATATGTCCAAGCAAGAAGCAATCTGGTGGGAGCCTCCTATTTAGTTATTCTAGGTGTTTAAGCTAGTCTTTGGCTTATTGTCTACTAAGCATAAAGTTGGAATGACGGTGTTGAAATCATTGCTTGCAAACTCTAGATGACTGTGACCTCCTCTTTTTTACAAAGGTGATTTTATTGTATCAAAATCCACTTCCATTATCCAAAATGGGGCTTGACATATTTCTGAAAGGTGGTGGAGTGAGTCAAGGAGTATCAGGTTTGCATCCAGGGTGGATGGGCAATATATATTTGTAAGAAATCCATGCGTGTTGAAGCCAATGATGTGGAAGTTGGAATAGAGGGCGTGATAAGTGGATAAAAAGTCCAATAATGAGATAAGATTAGGATTCCAAAAGGTCACCAATCCTCGAATTTGAACTCTAGTGTCCAGAAAAATAGATTTGAGGGTGAAATAATGAAGATGGTATTTGGGGGGTCTTGTGAGAAAATAATTCTGATTTTTTCATGTTTTTCAACTTTAGGCGAACAAAAGTGATATTTTTGTTTAGAATTTCACTTTGCAATAAAAAGAAAACTTTTAGAGAATTATGTCAGATTTCTATTCATAATTTTTTCAATTTTTTTTATTGAGATTTGATATGTCGATTTCTCAACTGTTTGATAGTGTGTTCTTATAAAATGAAAGGACTACAAAATAGTCATGTTTTGTTGCACCCGTAAAATCATTGTTAAACTTGTTTTTTGCAAAAACAAAAAATGATACAACAATCTACACACAATGTACTAGTGCCTGACTATAAGTTTGTAACCAATGGATCTATATACTAATTATTATATTTTTTTGAAGTCGATGAATGGGGAAACCTAGTCGATTTTCAACATGTTTTTTGTTGTGCCACTTTTCTCTCAATTGACTCTAAAAATAAAAAAACTACGAACATCCTTTTGAAGTAGACACGCCAATTAAGATTCCGATATTTTTTTCAATTTTTTTGGTGGTGTATTTTTAAAGTTATGGATTTTTCATTTCACCATTTTTTAAAAGAGATGAATCCAAACTCGACACATGTTACGAAAAAAAATTTAAAAATATCAGTTCTTATCTATACACAACAAAATCTATATGTACGTAAAGTAGATTCAATGATGAAACTAATGGTATCAAGTCCGACAGTCATTTTGTAGTGTAAGAGGTTGTTTTTACCTTCCGAAAATGGAGAAACCTGAAAATTGTGCAGAATCGTCAACCATTCAGGTCTCAGAGATTATTCGGCCCGAATAATTATTCGGCCAAATAATTATTCGGCCGAATAATTATTCGGTCGAATAATGATTTTCCGTCATGGAACCATTAAAAATAACAACGGTTATTCGGCCGAAAAACAACTGTTAAGCATTTTTCGTTACGCATTTCGAGGTCTCCATTATTTTAAATGGTTCACCGTTAAAATTTATTCGGTCTTCACTCGCTTTCCAATAGAAGCAAGCTATGCTTTGAAGGAACTCAGAGGAGCATTTTGTCTCTTGAATCAGAAAAATTGAAGAGGATTCTTGACATATCTTTGATTGAATAGTACTTTTATTACTCTTCCAATGTAGGCCTCAAATATTCCAAGAAAGAACATTCATCGATAAATTTACTAAGAGGAAGGAAGGGACTGGATCCAATCTGAAATAGATATACGATTTACTGATGAGATGACATTTTCCCCTAGTTTTGCGAGTTTTTTCTAGTTGGTTTTTCGACCTCCCTTTTCATATTTTGGATTCCCATGGGAATCGATGATTCCCTACCTGAATGAATTCTTGGGGGCCCTCTGAGTTGATTTTGGGAAGATGAAAAACCATCAAGTTTGAATTCAAATTATAAAAAAACACTTATGATTAGTTGGAGCCAAGGTGATGTTATGGATTGTAGGTTTCCTTGTTTATGATTATTTATGATGTTTTACAAAGCAATGCAATCCTGATCTATGTAGTCTTCTTATTCTTCCTGATTTACTTGGTCACCTTCTTCCATGGGGTTATCATCCATTGGATTGATTTTCCTTCTTTTAACCAAATCGTCTTTATGGGACTGCATAACCTCTTCTTTGTAGCTAGAATCCACAGATTTGTGTTCCTTTTGGGCTCTCTCTTCTTCTCAAAGGATGTCAAACTAATATGAATGTTTTGTAGGATGGGTTTGGAAAGGGTTCTATTCTCCCCGTGGCTCTTATTTTTGGTGAATATCAAGAGAAACCCATCAGTATTTTCATGAGGAGGGGTGTGGGGGTTTGACAAGTGAGCAATCTTGCTATAGATAGCCATGTTCATGGAATTTTCTAAAAAAATAATGGTATGTGTTCATAATCTAATGTTTGGATCGAGTCAAAATCTTGAAAGATGAGACAAATAGCTTCAAGAAGGGATTTTGAGACATTCATGTGAATGTAGATTCGGAAAAAATAGGTAAACTTGCCTTACTTGCTTACTTCTGAGGTTTTTATGAACTTTCCTAGAGTATTACTGATTTCTATGAGGGTTTCTTCCTCAAAATATTCATGAGGAAGGGTGTAGAATTGGACCCAAATAGGAACCTACAAAAAGTATTCTTGTTCTAGGATGAAGTTTTCCTTCCAATACCTCATGAATCAACCAATATTGTTTAAGAAATATGGACCTTGATCTAGGACTCTTTCTCAATACACCGGATTGGATAAAATGGTTGTGAAGAAGCCCTTTGAACCTAGTTTGAGCTCAATTTTTTCTTTTGGCCAACATGTTTTTGCAATCCAACTTATCTCATCTTTCTCATTGCACCAAAACCCCATGAACTTACAGATTAGGGAATGGTCTTTCGTATGCATTTTGTAGGCGCTCAACTTGCTTGAAGTAACTTGCAACTACAAAATCACGGTAGGTTTGGGGAAATACACTCGAGAATGCGTGAGTGAGTCTAGAGAATGATTTTGATCTAGATATGATGTTGCATCAAGTCGAGTCACTTTGATGGTTCCTATAGTGATGATTGATTGATTGGTTATAGTTGAGATTCTAAACCTAGAGGGTGGAGGCATCAGTGATTTCCCATGCTAGTGAGGAGGAGATACTACATAATGATATGCGTGATCCCCTCTCCCTTTATACATCGACACCATTGGAGGTTTCATAATTGAAGAGGTGAAACCATAGAGGGAGGTCAAAGCGACAATACCTACTTTCTTTCCCAACTCTAATATTATGTTTGGAAATCAATATCTTCAAAATATTGCTTAGGGAATGTCTAGGCATTAAAGCATTCATCGTTTTAGATCATAAAATTATGAAGAAGAGGGGAACTTAGATATATTCCTATGAAATTTTAGAATTTTAATAAGATGAGAAATAAGTGAAACTATTGAATGCTCCTTATAATCTAAATCTAGAAACTTGTTTTATTGGATTTGCTTAAAATCCCTTATTTGTTGCTACAACTATTTGAATTTCCTCAACTACAACATTGTTTCTATAGGATAACACTCTCTTTCCTCATACTCCACTATGGATTTTCCTTCCCATTCTAGACGTCATCTTCACAACTAAAGCATAGAGTACACCACTAATTGATGTTCCTTCATTAGCTCATGGTTGCATCTCTTAATACCATGTCAAAGTTTAGATAATTCACACACAACACATATGTTTCCATCATGATGGACTACTATTTGAAAGAGAATATGGGGAATCCAAACTACAGTTCATCCAAAAACCATCTTAGCTGAAGTGTCATTAAACTTTACCTAATTATTTCCCTAATTATAAGATATAACATGAATGTAGTTTGCTAATCACCCATACTTGTGGAATATTGGAGTTGGAAGAAGGGGCATAAGATCAAACTCATTAAATACTATCTAATGAAGAGAACCACATACAATAAAATGATGATGCATCGAAGCATTATTTGGTAGAAGCACCATTGTTGTTAATCATTGGGATACATTGTGAGACTAAGTTCCTTAAATTCCTCCCTCTTTGGATCATTGTGAATGGACATGTATGGGTGAAAATTTCATTATGAGAAATTAAATAGATAAATTATGATGTATATCTAATATTGACAAACCTATGAACCCTAGGTTAGAGAGAAAGAAGACCAACAAAAGGTAATTAATCATTAGATAATATTCAACAACAAGAAATAAAATAATAAGAACAATAGAAATTGTAATAATTCTTTTTGGAAAAAATGGCTTCTATTTATTGTTAGACCAACTTGACTTTATATAGGATTACAAAAATGTTGACACAAATGAGGCTCAAATAATTATAAACTTGTTTAGTTTTCCAAAGAGATTGAAAGATGCATTTACATGAATGCATGTAAATACAAGTCATAACGAAAAGCAATAAATAAGGAGAATCCCCTTAGTGGTTACTCTCCTAGTTTGAAAATACCATCTAAATCAATACATCCTACTTTAATAGAATGATTAGGTTGTTTGCTAAGTCATTGCAGTTGTGTGTGGCTAGTATGAAGCGTACACTATCCTTTGGGGAGTGTACCCAAGGATCTATGTACATAAATTCCTCCTAGTTTAGTTTTAATGTAAGATAGAGGGACTATGCCTCTAGCAAGTTAGAGTAAGAACCCAACAAACCAAAGCAATTGAGATTTCATAAATATTTGTAATATGCATCCATCAAACATGCTAATAAATAGACACAATTAACTATGCATGGATTTCGTAAATATTTGTAATATGAATCCATCCAACAAACAAACTAATAAATAGACATAATTAAATATGCATGGTTGAACCAGAAAAATATTTTTCCTATTTTATGAATGAAAATAGAAAATTTATACTTGACCTCCATTACAATAATTTGAAGAGAAATCTAATGTCGCTGGATTATTGCGTCGAAGAGGCGCATTCTACAACCCAGTATGGGGAGACATGTAACTCCTTCCATGTTCATCCTATAGCTAACATGTGTCCTTTATAAAAAATAATAAAATAACATGTCGGCTCAAATTAGATTTAAAATATTTAGAACAACATATATATAACTACACAAATTAGATAAATTAAAACCATAAACATTGAATTATACACTTCCTTAACATTTCCACTCTAAAAGGGAGTTTGCACCTTTGAGAGATTTGATCCCTCTCGTAGATCCCCTTTTAAGAAGGATCTATGCTGGTACATTATCAACACTAGTGCAACCACTCTTCATGTGACTACAATTCATTAAGAAAATTCTTTTCACCTAACACCTTTATCCAACACCATTAGGTCACAAATTGAAGACTTCCATTACAAGTGAAAGATGTGTATCTTATTCATGGCTAGAAAATTCTATAGAAAAAAAATGGATGTCTAATAGTTACAACCTTTTAATTACCAATGATTTGACTCAAAGATGATTCACACCATTATAGTGAGATTGTTTAATATTCCTAATAATTATCTCATAAGATTTTTTATTAATTTTAAACCATACCTTTTTTTACTCTTATTTATGGCTGCATCATTTACTTTGATAGATGCATTATACACTACTTTAATAAAAATAATATTTATCTTAATGAAAGGAAAAAATTGTTTATGAATACATGCCATACCACTAGAGTTACTTTGTTCCTAAAATCCACTCATTATATTTCTTTCAATTTTCTAATCTATAATTTTTCTCCATCAACCCCACTTTTTGACATCTCTTCTATTTATTGTAAATAATTTTCACAAGATTTATTACATCCTTTTATTTTACCCCCATTGATGTCCATTCTCCATGATGTCAATATTTCCATTTCCTTCCTCATGAGCACATCCTCCACTTTCTCTATTGTATTTCCTCCAAACAAACTATCACATAAAGCATTATAATAATGAAAAACCTCATAACGACAATGTTTTTTCTCTTTATTTTCTTTAACCCATTACTATTTAAAAGATGTTTTTTCTCTGTATTTTCTTTTACTCATTGCTATTTAAAAGGTGTTTTATTATAACACCCATATTTTTCTCTTTATTTTCTTTAACCCATTGCTGCATAGGTTCATGTTGCCCCACTTACAATTAGTCAGCTAACCTTCTCCACTTTGTCGTTTTATGGAGGTATTTCTCCTCCCATCATGCAGAACCCTTATTACCATTGCTTCCCAAACAAAAATCTGACAGGCGTCTATACGCATCACATCAAATAGAATGCTCCATTTGTTTTTCTTCTCCGGTAATGCACCACATCAAATAGACCTGAAATGCTCCATTGCTTTTCTTCTCCGGGAACAAATATTTATCCGGGCGGAATTTATCCCCCAAATCAGGTCTAACTTGCCCTGAACAGAGTAAAACACTTTACAAGTCTGAGTATAATTTGTATACATAAAACTCTGACTAATGTAATTTGTACACAAAATTATGAATCCTCTAATTTCCTCGCAGGGGAGCACACAAATGTGAGCTCGGTACAAAGGAGAGGAAGAGTACTTGTGTTAAAACAATGGCAGACGGGCATGCTGTGCCCAGGCGTAGACATCATGAGGCAGTTGACCGTTGGAGAGCAGATTAGGGTTAATGTTGAACATGGGCATGCTGGACGGATCGGGTAGCTGCGGCCGCTGCGCCGTCGTCAGACTGGATGATTGGGGAAGCCCCCCCGGAGGCTGGAGCTGCATAGGCATCGGCTCCTCGTCCTCATCTAGGGGCAATCGATCATAAGGGGCGTTACGGAATGTGGCAGCAGTGATCACGATAGGACTGGAGGCCTCCAGGGGACCGACAACGCTCCCTCCCACCACTTGTCCCTGTCCGCCAGCGAGATAAATTGTGAGGCCTGTAGCTGGGGAGGGCTCAGCCGTGGGCAGAAATGTCCCAGACAGGGATAGGATCTCGAACCGTCCGCGCAATACGATCGCGCTAGGCATGGCCGGTTGTCGTAGGGTAACGTTGTTCACCGTCCCGCTTCCGCTAAGAATGCAGATTCCCCGGTGCCGCCTGCGTGCGAACGTTGCCAAGCTCTCCGCTACGTCGAACCCGTTAGCGATCTCCAGTACGTGAGCTTTGAGGGCGTTGGCGCTTTCCTGATGGACAATTGTAGGGGGCTTCGGCTTATTCTTGGAACCCGGAGGCCTGCCGCGAGGCCTCCGGCTCATCTCTGCCTCGATATCATCGCCTTCCTGAGACTTGCCGCCTGCATCGCTGTTGTCGTCGTGGTTGCCGTCTCGCTTCCGCTTCTTCAATCCGCTGCTGCCACTGTTCTCTTCTTCTGAAAGGTTGAAGTCCCTGGTTTGCAGCCCATGGGCGTGGCCATTTCCGGGAACAGCACGCCCAGGTACGGGGCCCGGATCGACTCCCGCCATCGGCAAATTTCCTCCCCACCACATGGTTGCCAGAATTGCGTCCTTGGATTCACTACACAAAAATCTCAGAATCCTTCGCCGACCTTAACATCCAATTCAACCAGCTGCCTTCAATCACAGCTCCCTAGTTATAGCCCGGAGTGTGATCGACAAGCCCAATCCAATCGGCAGCGGATTCGATTCTCGCATTGCATAAAGCCGCTCCAAAAGACCTTTGCCCACGCCTCTGAGCTTTCTCAGAAACATAAAAGAAGAGCAGCAAGATCTAGAAATAAACCTAATTAAAAAGAACGGAAGCGACAAACACAAAACTGCGATGTATGGTGGTTTTCCAAAAGCGGTATCTATTTGTGATGGGTTTCAAAATTGGGTTAGGGATTAGGGTTAGAGTGTAGCGCATGTGGGCAAGTGGGGTCATTGGCCTCGGACTTATCTCCTCCATTCCTGACTTCTTTGTTACTCTAAACCACACGAAATCTACCAGACATTGGATGTCGTTATGCCATCTCTGTCGTGCCACTCGAATACTCTCGCCAACGATCGGACGCCATGACAGACCTAAACTCGCACAACGCTGTCAAATACTTTGATTTATTAGCCATGTGATGTCAAAGTGGACTCCACTCGCATTTGATTTATATTCGCCAAGTGGCATATTTATTTTTATGTATGTTAGTGGATAGGGGTTTCACCGAGGAGATTGGCTAGGGCTTTCCTCTCCCTAAAGTGCGTGACAAGTTCGGGACGACTTTATATGTAAATGGTTTAGTGAGATCTAGCGTGAAACAAACAAGTCAAATAAGGTGTTTTTCATGCAATCAAGGTGGAGCTTTTCGGTATGTATCGATTCATGGTTATAATAATTAATGATGATTATCTTTCTTTCATATTATTTTTTCTTTAAAATATTTTTAATATTAAATTACTTATTCTCTCTATATTAATAGAGATAATTTATTTTTAACCTCACAACTTAGTTTGTTAGACATTATTTTGGTGTATAAGACATATTGATGTGGGATAAGAGACCGCTTGGGATTCTATTATCTTTGTGTCACTTTCTAAAAAAACAAATGTTTTGACACCATAAGTTGTACTATTAGTAACCAGCATAGGATTTAATTTAATTGGTGTTTAGATTTGGATTTAAAATTGATTGATGATGGTTTTTATTTTATTATTTTATGAGTAAACTTTTTATTTGATTTTAACCTTTTATTTTATTAATCTACATTAATTTTCTTAATTACTTTTTATTTTTGATACATAACCTTATGTTAAGTGACAACATCACTCGATGCAATGAATTGGACATTTATAAAATAAAATAAATATATATATAATGTGTTAAAAATTACATCTTGATTATGATATTTATTTTCTTAATTACTTTTTATTTTTGATACATAACTCTATGTTAAATGATAACATCACTCGATGCAATGAACGAGACATTTAGAAAATAAAATAAATATATATATAATGTGGTAAAAATTACATCTTGATTATGATATTTACTATCTTGTGATTTTTTTTTAAACTAATATCCACCTTAAGTAAAATATTTTAATATCAACTTTATATAAACTATATATAATAAATAAAATTATTCTTGTAGTAAAAAAAATATGTTATGTTTTGATAAAAATAACATAAAGTTGATTGAATTACATTATATTACAAATAAAACAATATGGAATATAATTAAAATGAATATGACTAAAATAGTTTGATACCAAACCGAGTGTTTTACCATATACCCAAAATAGTAAATTATAAAATTGATGTCCATATTAAAGCTCCTTAATGAAATTTCATCTTATTAACCATTTCTTAGTAGAGATTTGAAATCCATCAAATAGTGCATCCTAGATGAATATTTGTATTGCAAAGACCCCACGAAGTACTATGTCTTATCATTAAAGTTCATGGTAATACAGAATTTAATATTAAGTTTGCATTGTGGTTATTAATTTTACTATAAGCAATAACATGTATTATTAGTTATTTAATTATGATTAATAAAATAGGCAAAGGGTGTTATATTTAATTTACATTATGTGTTATGAAATATTTTTTATTTTATTGATTTTACTCTAAATTCCATAAGGGATGTTGGAGAGCTTTAAACAATAACCATGATGACTATAGTGTGGAAAATGAATATCTTATTGTTCCAATCTTAGTGCTTAATGTTTCTACATTTTGTTTCAAGATCATAATAATCTTTATGTTTTTTTTCACATAGGAAAAAAAACAATTTTATATTAAGAAAGTTGCTATTAGAAAATACATCATAAAATGATAAGTCAACTACTTCTCATTCAAAAATATTCAAAATAATATCCGGCCAGCAAGAAGAAAACCTCCCAACAACGACAATTTCTCAAAACAAGTTTGACATTAAGTGACTCATTCTACCAGACAACACAGACTCTCATAAATTAGTCATCATTAAAGTAAGGAAATCGAGTAGAAATAAGAAGGTCTCCATCCAATTATTCTTCCACAGATATCCAACCATTCATTTTTCCCAATCATCTCTTTGATAGAGATTCTGCAACTAGATTAGCTTCGTGATATATATGAGTGAACTGAATCTGTTCAAAGGAGGAGATCAGATGCTTGACATAAGACATCCAGTGACTTAAAATCCGTGACTTCAAGGAAGCCAACCCAAGAGCCCAATCGATAATTCATTTGGTGTCCCCAAATACTCAGAGAGAATGTAGTCCTCTCTCTTTTTCATACCATAAAATCCCACACAATGCAAGAAGTTCCGCTCTGGATTTCAAACCTAAGCCCACCATGAATGATAAATGGAAGGCATGATTCATGGACAACTTCAAAACTACACTTGCTCCACATAGTCCATCTTTAGTTGTTTCGTTGAAGTATCTCGAAGGGAATTAATAGGAGGATTATGTAAAATTTAATAGCCTCGATGCCTTCAATACCTCCTACCCTTTTGATTCTAGAAAGTCTGCCAGTGTAGCCACCATCTCCACGGTATCCTTCTTGTTGTTAAAAATAGAATCATTACATGATTTCCATATGCCCCATAAGATGAAACAGATAAGGAGAGGTCCCTTCCTGTTGTTCTCAAACCACCAAGACATATTGTCCCCAAAAGATGGTAAGTCCCAGGAAATATCAAAACCAAAATAATTTTTAAGTTTCCTCCAGATAGATTCGAAAAATGAGCAACATCCAAATAAATGGTCAACAGTCTCTTCTCCCGTCAAGCATGGATAACATCGATTAGGCCCCTCAAATCCCCTCCTCTATAAATTCCACCACACAAGGATTTTATTATAGATACAAAGCCAGACAAAGCATTGTATTTTGTGCGGAACCCTTCCTTCCCAAAACATTTTTAACCACCAGCAAGGAGTGGTATTTGAAATAGATTCCATAGCAAGCTTGTAGGAAAGTCAGGCCATAAGCGAGCCATCAGAAGAGTTGTAGCGCCAAACTAATGTATCACCAAACTATTGTATCTTCCTTTTCAGTCAGTGCAATACCTTCCTGGTACATATTATGTAAATATATGTCCCATTCCAAATAAAAGGGGAGGTACCAACTCCAAATCACTCGTCAAAAACCATGACAACATGTTAAAGAGGTTTAAAGTTCCAACTTGCCTCATAACAAAAATATTATGCTGATGAAACTGCAAAATTAAATCATGAGACAAGAGAAATGTGTCTTCAAGCCCCATAACGGATCAATTCCTACAAAGAATTAAGAGCCTCTACCAACCAGCCATGCCACTGCTTGATTTAGAATAGGAAAGGAAGCCTGAAAGATGCGCCAAATGGCAGAGCCTGAATGCGTAGACCGAGTATGATTTCTAAGCCATAAGAATGGGGGAAGTCTCCTTAGGTACTTAACTTTGATTAAGTCCCCCCCAGATACCATAATCAAATAAAATTATCCATAAGGATTTTGCACACAGTACCAAGTTAAAAGTAGCCAATGTTGTATCCCCCACCCCCCATTCACTTTAGGCATAGATAAAGAATCACAGGAGGCAAGATGAAACTTTGAGACCCCGACTTTCCTCGCCCGAAGAAACTGGAAAATTTTACTTCTAATGGATGAGAACACAGAGATGGGGATGATGTAAAGAGAAAACCAAAAAATAGGGATGCTTTGTAAAACAGAGTTAACCAACGTTAATCTCCAACCTAAATACAACCACTGAAAAGACCATGAGGTGATATTCTGTTGTATCTTCTTGACTAGACAATTCCAATAACTAGGTTTATAATTATTCGGTTTTATATGAAAACCCAGGTATCATAATCCTTTGTCCAACTCTGACAACCGAAATGGGAAAACAGATTCATTCTGTTGGTTGATATTGTTATCCTTACACATATAACTAAAACTATATTTTTTCTTGCTAATAGACATTCCCTAAGCTTCACAAAAGGACTGTAAGATTAAAAAATATTGTTTCCATTTCGATGGAGAACCATCCCCGAGCAGGAAGACATCATCAACGAACAACATGTGAGAGATAAATAAAGATAAAGTTACCTTGAGTCCTTTGAACAACTTTTGTTTTTTCGCCTCCTTGATCATAAAGCTGATCCCTCGATCAGCATAATGAATAAATAGGGATATAGAGGACATCCGTACCTTATCCCTCGGTTTCCAGAGAAAAAACCAATAGGTGACCCCTTAATCAAAACTGTAAACCTGGCCAAGGTTAAGCAAGACATAATCCCACTCACAATCTCAACAAACAGACCAATCTGTATTAAGACAAATATTAAATAATTCCAATCCACCTTATCATATTCCTTCTCGAGATATGGCTTTAGAATGAAATACGTCAACTTCTTTTGTTTCACCGAATATAAACACTCTTGTGCCACTCCCACCGCATCCAAAATATGCCTTCCAGGTAGGAAGCCAAATTGTTCAGCTAAGATAAACTTGCCAAGAATAGGTTTAATATGCTCATAAATGATCTTCGCTATAATCTTGTACATAAGATTACAACGTGCAATCAGTCTATAATCATTGAAATCCATATGATGATCTTTTTTGGGAACAAGGGTGATGTAGGTCGAGTTCAAGGTGTCCAGGACTTGCTTCTTTATTTTAGAATTGTCAACAACATCAATCAAGTCTTTAACTAGTAGATCAAATAAGTGAAGATAAAATTCGATAGTCCACCCGTCCGGTCCAGGATTCTTGTCCTTAGAAAATCCTTTTAAAACATTGAGCACCTCATCCACAGTAATATTTCTTATAATCTTGTGACAATCTTCCTGAGAGAAGAAATTGGGGTATTTACAAATGCAAGCAAGCTGATTAATCAGATCAACAAACTCTTTTCTAGTATAAATATCCTAAAAGTGATCAATGGCCGCATGTTTTAAAGACTTGGAATCACACCTAATATTTTCCTGCTGACCTCTAATTTCCCAAATTGAGTTTCTCAGTCATCTTTGATTAGTATATCTGTGAAAAAAATTGTATTCTTATCCTCCACCTACAACCACATATCTCTGCTTTTCTGATGCCAAGTTTCCTCTATCTTCCCAAGGATCTTTGAATTCCACGTCTCCAAAAAGATGATCCTTTCTTTCCTTGATTATGATAAAAGTTCCCCATCTAAAAGATCTGATAAAGACTGGAGTTGCAGTTCAATTTCCTTAAGACAAATGAAGTTTGCTGCCTTCTTATCACATTCCCATATTTTTACAACCTCCCTGAGTTTTGTAAGATTAGAGATCATTCCATTCATTGAGATTTGATTTTCATTAGGGTTTAACTTATGCCAATGAGAGCGCACCAACTCGTCAAAATTAGCCTCTTCAATCCAGCAAGGATTAAACTTAAAAGGATACATTGCAAAGGTATGATCCACATCAAGTTGTAAGATGACCGCCTTGTGGTCGGATATAACTAGAGGGTAAGACCAAGACCAATAACCACCAAAACATTCACATAAGCATTCAACCATGAAAAACTGATCCAACCGCTTCGCAATATCGTCTCTCCCACATCGGCCATTGGACTAAGTAGGAACCATGATATTTTGCTGAATGTCCACAAGTTTGGCTTCTTCAAAGAGAATGGAAAGGTAATCAAGTAAAGGGTCAAGAGGGTTTCCAGAACCCCAAACTTCCTCCGAGGAGAGAGTGAAATTTAGGTCTCCTCCCAGAACTAGTGAGCTATCCTCAAGAACTCCTAATACAGAGATGTTCTCCCAAATATCTTCTGTGATTATAGGGACCATAGATGTTCATAATCTAAATCATTTGTAACAGGCCTTTTAAATTCCCTTCCAAGAGTATGCCTGTGTCATTAAGGTAAGCATCAAATTTAGCAAAATCAAGATTCCATGCAACCATTAGACCCCCTGATAAGCCTACCGAGTCAACCACACAAACATGCTAGGAGGGTTTAATGTTTAACAAGTAATTACAGGAAGAAGAGGCTTGGGTCAAGGTCTCCTAAAAGAGAATTACACAAGGTTGGATCACTTCTAGAAACCCCTTGAGGGAAGAATGTTTTGGGCCTCTACTAATCCCTCTCATGTTGAAAGATAATATATTCATTGGGAGACACTCTCAGGGACCGTAAAGTATCTAAGAGTCCCAGAACAAGGAGGAGATAAAATAGGGGATGACCGAGTTAAACCTTTGTCAAATAGAGAATCAGGCTTTGGATTCACACAATGGGTACACTGTTTTATAGGAGAGCCTATCCCCATACTGCATTTACAATTATTTTTAGGTTTCCTGATAGTCACATTGCCATTAAAGATAGAGGAAATCAGAAGGGAACTTACTCGATCCCTTATCCGCTTTCACAAAGAAAGTACATAGAGTGGTGCATAGGGCTTCCCAACTCTTTTCAACAAAAGGTGATGGGTCTAATAAAGGAGACGAAAATATTTCAATCACTAGAGGAATATTGGTCTTACCTTTGAGAGGGGGAAAATCTGAATGATAATTGATGTCAATTAAACCATGTTGTGAGTGATATGCACGAGAGACAGCGTCTTTACCAAGTTCATCAGACGTATCGGGGAAAGGGTATCCATAGTTGCCCCGAGTCAAACATGCAGGGAGCACTTGGTCACAAGAGTTTCTTTGGTCCACAACAACAACTAGGGGGAGAGGGGAGCTTCCCGTATTTAGTGGAACAACAGAACAATATCTTCCCTTGGAAATTAGAGGACCCACCCCACCTGAAGTGGATAATGGGGATTTGGCCCCAATATCAGAGGATTCATACATACCCACTTCCCCCCCCCTCTCCATCTAATAACATTGAAACATATAGGGACTAGATAAGTTCATCCAGAGAAAGAAATTTTAATAAGACAGATATAATATGAGGGAACTTACCCACAAACGACGACATTGACTATAGATCCAAAGGGAAAGGGTGAACAAACTTTTCCATATCACCTTCCTACAAAGATTGTGGATTCCGGTTACCCTATGAAGAATCCATGTAAGAGGATCTACATTACGCCTTTGCATGACCAATTTTTCGACACTCTGTCACCGAAAAGGAATCCTTCAATAATCCAAGGTTTGGGTTAACGAGCCCCCTTCCTAGATCACCTCTAACTCACCTGGGAAACCCTTTTTAGTGTCCATATCCACCAAAAGAGTAGGATCCCTATGATCTGCACAAAATAAATGTTCTTCCTCGATCAGGATTAAGCACCCAATGGAGTTGGCAATTGCCATGAAATCCTTAATATTCTAGCATTGTAACGTGAATCCAAGGAGGATGACCCATAAATGCCTCTTATGAGGTTTTTCCTTCCATGGATCAAATCTTGAATGCCATTGAGTCAAAACAAGAGATCCTTGGCCCAACACCCAAAACCTTTCTTCTATATTTATTCTATCAATTTCTAACAGTTCTAAACTGAAACACTATCGAGTCGTTGGTCAACATCAAAACCCTAGGAATATTTTTGATGAAGGGCTTCCACTTTTGATGAATCGACTATAATAGATCCACTATGTTTAGCTTTATATATTCGAAACTCCTAATGAGGCCTCTCTTAGTCAACACTACAACCATATCTAGGGTAACATCTTTCCCTAGCACACATAAAGGGCACCCTTTCCTTTCCTTCTCAAAAGTTAGCAGATAGTGTTGGGACCTAGAGATCGCAACAACGAGAGGATTCTTCCCAAAGGACAAGGATACAGAGGTAGTTAGCTGAGTTGGAGCGGGGTGGAATCCATTCAAGAAGCCTTTGCTCCCAGGTCCCATAGTTTCATCCAAAGACAAGGAGAAAGGATAGTTATCAAAGATGACTTTATCTTGATGGTTTGTTTTAATAGTTCTCCGGGAAGAGCTAATACCTAGTGAAAGGGTACCGATAGGTGTCAGTACATCATTTTCACACCGGTCAGAAAGATGTGAGGCCAAGACATGTGAGGACATCTTTACACTAATCCCAGACAAAGACATCAGAACCGACAACAAAACCCAAGAAAAGCGCCGAGAAAACCGGAAAGAAAGAATAAAAGAATAACATAATATGTTATGTGATTATGGCAGTAAAACATGGGGCTACGGAAAAAAACAGTAGCTTCCCACTTTTTTAGCCTGGTTGGTACTCGACTCACCACCAGGTGTTGAGCTTGAATCAAAGGCCCATGTTTAACTTTTCATAACCATATAATAAGATTTTATATATTAAGTATGTTGTCACCATATAATATTAAAGGATAACTATTTCTTCTATTTAGTTCTCAATATCTTGATTTTATTAAATTTAAACTTTTTAATTTTATTATTATATTAATAATAATAATATTCATTTATTTTATTATAAATTATTAAAAATCTATAATTTATTTTTAAATAATAATTTATAAAATATAAATAATATTATAATTATATCTAAGAAAAAGCTAACCACAAATCCAATCATGTTATTCTGCTGATGCATTTTTTTTCTTAGAGATTGCTTTATATAAATGCCTTAAAAAAAATTACATACACATTTTATTACCATGTATTTGAAAAATAATCTTTAACTCTAATATTAATGGAAGCTCACACAAATGTTAAATTTGGATATATATATATATATATATATATATATATAAGCTCAAAGCAAGAATGTGGGGTGAGAAAGTCATAGAGGCTAAAAGAAAATCAAGATATTACAAGGAATTCATTAATCCTTATCTCGAAGATCAAAAGTATCTCTCTGTCTTAACTAGTTCAAAGAAGAAGATTAATATAGCCAATATAAGAACAAAATCCGAGACAGGGCGCTCTTCAACTCCTAAAACACTATGGGAGGAAAGGATTTTCCATCTTTGTACATCTATGAGCATTGATGACACATCTCACGTTCTTTTGCAATGCCTTGCGTATACCCACATTCAATCATAGTTTCCTAATCATTGCTACAATTCTAGTCTCCAAGATCTTCTAATTTATGAAAACTACAATGACCTAGGAACGCTTTGTTCTCGGCTTTTTAATCATAGGAATCAAATTTTACAGAATTTCAAATAATTCATTTCTCTTTTCTTAAGGTCCGATAGACCTAATGGTCTCATTGGACGTTAATCATCATCATCATCATATATACTCTCTCTTTTTTTGAATATTTGTTCAATTACTCTTGCTAACTAAGACATGAAAATGTTCAAATGTTTTTTTAAATAATATATTTGAATTTAGATATTGTATATATGAGAGTGATGTTGTCATAAATATAAGGTATATGACATGCTTTATGATCTAGTATGGAGGAACAACAAAATTTATATAATTTTAAAATTTTACATAAATTAAAAATAAAAATAAAACCAACATAAATCCATCTTAAACTCATATTTATCAAGTATTTAGAAAAATTAAATTTTTAAAAATATAAATTTATACTCAAAATTTTTATCACTCTAAATACTTTATATACTTAATAAATGAGGTTTAAAATAGATAATAAGAAAAATCAAATTAAATTTTAAATTTCAAATTTCTAAATAAAAAAACTCCTCTAATGTACTTCAAATTTCTAACATAATTTTTTTTTCATAATAACTTGCTATCGTCAAATTCGGTATGTTATCATTAATTACTTCTTCCCTTGCAACATTCAATTGCTCTTCATCGACTTATTAAAATTATTGTTTGTTTTTCTTGACTTAGCATTACCCGTTCTATGATACACATGTCAATGATATACCTCATCATGAGGTGTTCCTCTCTAGCCACTTTTATTGATTATGCTCACACTAAGAAGCTCATGGGTTCAATATTGGAATCTTTATGAAATAAAAGTATATTTTACACGAATTATATATAGCATAGCTAGAACCCAAGCATTACTAGCCATTGCATTAGTTCTATCCTTGATGCCTACCTAGCTTTATATACATCATTGATATACAATCTTCTTGTGCGCCCTAGTCACGACACTTTCCTCACGTAAAGGAACACTATCTTGAGCTTCGATTACACCACCATGACTAAAAGGAGGTGGTGACCACAATACAACTTTACCTTACCTAGTAATCCTATGTCATAACCTAAGATATATATATTACGTTTGTGCGCTTTGTTTTTTGATTTTCTTTGAGAAAGAAAAATATGTTTCCTTGGTATTAATAGAGATAAAACCAGGATACATCAATCTTAGCTTGGGAAGAAAACACAAATAGATATGTTGTTCCATGCTTTTAGCCATCAAAAATACTCGTCAAAAGCATGATAAGCCTCGATACCATCGGTGCCAACAGAGCTAGTGTACTTGGTTAACAAATAAAACATAAAGCTACTGATTGTTTTAGTATAATACAATCCTAAAAAACTGCTAACATAAAAAACGATAAGCTACAGGTCCTGAATGCAGTAAACTAAAAAGCAGAAAAGAGTAAAAAAACAAAGGATCCTACACCAATGCTTAGAAGGTATTAAGGCTTCCTTGATCCACCACCACCCCGTCGAGCATTTCGCAGAAACGCATATGCCCATCAAATGGACCCAAAGCCTACTTTGAGAGGAGGTCAGCCTTAGTGTTTGCTTCGCGATATATATGCTGACAGATAATAACATCAAAATGTTCACTAATACCACAGACTTCCTCCATCTAGGGCTACATGAGATTAATATCGATGATGTGCTTACCATTAAACTAGTTAACTATCATGAGGGAGTCCCGAAAGATATGGATCGAATTGTATCCCTGCCTACGGGAAAACCATAATAAACATCTCAATGCCAACAATCTTGCCCTCAAGCCATTGCCTGCACCGAGACCAACATGAATCTTGATGGTGTGGCTCCTCCGAATATAAAACCAGATGCCTGCTCCACAGATCCCCTACTGTGAGGCTCCATCAAAAAAGCCATAAATATTCCCCTCTTCAAGGACCGAATAGGTAACAATTAGAGTCTTTATCTTGCGCTGCTGTTATGAATGCCCATTCCAATGATAAAGAATTTTCCTGGCAGTATTCTCAATCGTGGGTAGCTTATTTTCAAAAATACTCAAGCTACGGGCAAACAAAATACCAGAGATAAGAAAGAGAGGAAGAGTGTTGTGGTTCCCCATACTTTCAAACCAGAGTTTTATGCAGTCCTTCAGATTTACACCCCACCAAAGATCCAAACCAGAAGTCCATCTTCTAATAACCTGCCATACCTCTCGAACAAAATAACATTGATAAAAAATATGATGATTATCCTCTATTGCTTCTCTACACAAAATGCACATACCAGGGCCGCAAAAGCCTCTTTTCATGATAATGTCCCAAGTCAGAATTTTGTTGTGGAAGCATAGCCATAAAAAGCATTTCTATTTGAGTGGGATTCTCCACCTCTAGATTCTATGATGCCACCAACTCAAGCTTGGAGGATTCATCTCAATAGAAACCAACAGATTATACACATTCGAAATAGTTAGAGCTCCCTTGGAGCCAAGGCCATCCCAAACCAAACAGTCATTCTCATTTTGTATTCCAATCCCAACAAAAGCCAAACGAGAAACATATAGCTCCCAATCATTATGGCATCTGAGCGGAAGGTTCAGATATGTTGCTGACAACCATCTCTCATGGGGAACATCCCTGTCACCTTTATATAACTGTGAAAGAACCACCAAATTCCTTGCATGTAGCTCCCTGATAGTCTCTTCGTTTAACCTGTAGCCACCTTCATCCCCTATGAATGGGTCCATGCCAACAAGATGGTCAAAGCCATTCCCGATTTTCCACTTAAGCCATGGACTAATATAACACAGGGTATTACTAATACTCCCCCACATCGCAGAAGCGCTTGAGAAGTTGGTTAACTGGCCCTTAGGTTGTATTGTAAGATTTCTAATATTTGACTCGAATGACCTTACTCCATAAACCCTCATCCGTCAAAGCCCTCCAAAGAGATTTCGAAAGCATCACTGAATTGATCCAGTCCAGATTTCGAAGCCCCCAGCCTCCTCGATCTTTAGGCTAGCACAAGCTTTTCCAGGAGCTCAAGTGCCACTTCCTAACCGAAGGTTTTCCTGACCAAATAAATCGAAACAATCTGCTCTGCAAACCTTTGATGGTCGAGACTGGGATTTTTTGTAACCCAAACTAATATACTGGGATTCCTTGAAACATAGACTGGACAAGAGTGATTCTCCCCCCAATAGTCAACCAATGAGCGGCCTAGCCATTGATCCTCCTATCGATTTTTTGTAATAGCCATCCCCAATCCTCTATACCATAATAATTTGGTTTCAAATAATAGCCGAGATACTTAAGCACTGAATCCAAAGGGGAGAAGGAGTAAGGGAAAATCATCTTTATGTCGTTGATAGTCTGCTCTTCCACCATGTTAAACAGAAATGAAGATTTCTCCATACTAATAGACATACCATAGGCTAAATAGAAAGAAACAAAAATATCCTTGTAAGTAGCCCTCTCCCTCACATAAGCTTTCCCAAATATCATTATGTCATTGACAAATAACAAGTGAGTTATGGTCATAGCCCGAGAGGCTCTAACCCCATTTAGATGACAAAATTCTTTAGCTTCATGGTTCAATCTGCTGAGGCCATCAATAGCAATAATAAAGAGCAAAGGAGAAAGCGGGCATCCCTGACGGATGCCCCTATTGCAAGAAAACATACCAGTCGGCTCGCCATTAATCAAAACCCCAAACGTGGTGGTAGAAATGTACTCCATGATCCATCGAACCAAGTTGAGAGGAAGCCCAATCTGTAGAAGGATAAGCGAGATATAGGACCAGTCCAGCCTATCGTATGCTTTAACCAGGTCTAAATTGAAAATGAGCACACTAATGTTCCTAGTCTTGACCGAGTGAGGGCACTCCTGAGTCACGCTAATGGCATCCAAGATCTTCCTATTAAACAAAAATCCAAATTGCTCCATCGAAATAAACTTCGCCAAGAAAGGTTTAATGTGGCAAGCTATAATCTTTGACACCAATTTATAAAGGGTGTTACACAAGGAGATGGGCTGGCAATCCGTAAAGCCCTACGGCCTATCCGATTTAGTAATCAAAGCAATATAAGTACCATTAAGCTTCTTAGGGATGACTTTTTTACACTTGGATTCTTCCACCACCCTGCAGATGTCTTCGCCCATTAAGTGAAAGAAATGAGTAAAAACTTCAACAGTCTAGTCATCTGGGCTAGGACTTTTCTTCTTGACCAGCGAGCATAAGATCTTCTTGACTTCCTCCAAAGTGACTGGCACGTCCAACCCTCTGCTCTCTTCAATGTTGGCAAAGCGGGGAAAGAGTTTGATGATGTTTAACTGCTTTTCTAGGTTGTTGACATGTTCCTGTTTGTATGCTTCCTTGAAATATTTCTCCGCAATAAATCCTTGATCAGTTCTGCAAAGGTCGTCCTCCCCTTTTAACTCCCGAATGGAAATTTTGTAGTGACGCATGCTGGCATAGCTCTGAAAAAACTTAGTATTTATGTCTCTCTTAGCCAGCCACAAGGCCCAGCTCTTTAGGTGCCAGGAGCTTTCTTTTTGGCCAAGTAACACCTCCCTTCGCTTGCAGAGGGTTCGATAAGCATTACAAGTCTTCGTCAAAAGAGAAACCCCCTGCCTTCGATTCCATGCCCTCCAAGTGTTCATCAATATCCTTTAGTTCCTTGTCATCTTCCTGCTTTTTAATCCACTCCCATCTCTTTATCTCTGCCCTAATCACATCCAACTTATTATTGAGATTAAAAACGTGAGAGATATCCCTATCTTCCTGCAATGTATTCCATTTGTCGTCTATCATTTCACAAAAGTCCTCCTCCAGCCAGGTCTTGTTAAATGTGAAGGGATGCAACGGTTTCCTATTCTCCAGCTGAAATTCGAAACATATAGCTAGGTGGTCAGAAACCCTGTGGCCTTTCCCCAAGACCAGAATCGTTCACATCTATTGAGGAACCCACTTTTGGAGAAGAAGCGGTCCAGCTGCTTAGACAATCCATTGGCTCCGGACCTTCCATTACTCCAAGTTGAAACCAGATAACTTGGAACCACATCCACCATATTCGCCCCCTCCAAATGATCCTTCAGGAACTGCGACAAGGGATCTTCTAACTGCCCAGTCCCCCAAACTTCACAGGAAGAAAGAGTGAAGTTTAAGTCCCCACAAAGAATCACATTTTCCTTATCCAAAAGACTATTAGCAAAAACCTCTTCCCAAAAGGGATGGCTATCCCTATATGGCCCGTAGAGGTTGAGAATGCTCACTTCCTGGTCAAAACCTTTGATTTTTCCAATCAACATAATACCTGCACAAACATTATAAGGAACCAGATCAGATTGAGAAGGGTCCCAAGCTGCCAAAATACCTCTAGACAGCCCCCTTGAGTCACTAGCACAACATTTCCATTGTGGACAGATACTCATAAAAATAGAGATAGGTGCCTCCCCCGAATGCATTGTTTCTTGAAGAAAAATAACAGATGGCTTAACTGAGTCCAGAAGATTCCTGATGGTAGCCTTTTTAGGCAGGCTTCCCAACCCCCTCACATTGAAAGAAGAAAGGATCATCAAGGAATGATTGATGGGCTAGAACATGCTCTAAGTGACCTGGTTGCTTGGTCAGGGTTCAAAGCTATTGATAGACCAAAAGATGAAGAAATTTTGGGATTGACCCATTTCAAATCCCCATCCCCATCACGACACGCCTCCTTAATTTTCCATCTTGATTGTTTACGTCGAATGGTTACATTGGATCCATTGATAGCTCCTAGAATGGGGCCCAAACCCCCTTCCCCTTCCAAGCTACGCCCACAAAAAACAGGAAGGGCTACCATGCCTGGCTCGAGAGTGAGTTGAGAAGCTGTACCCAGAGATCCATTGGATATAGGAGAAGAAATGGAGAAATACCACCCTTCCACACATTGCTTAGTACCTGGCTCATCCAAGCATGGAATAGGAGAATCCCCATCCATAATAGAACTGGGGGATAACACGATGTCTAATCCCCCCGAAACCCCCAATGTGTTAGCAGATTCAAATGGGGCAGTAGCCACCCCAACCGACTGGACTTCATCAACAAATGGACCCTCGTTCATCCCAGCCGAGACCAGGTCCCCTCTATCTAAAGAATGGAATAGGGCCCGAGGTTGTAGCGTAGAGGGTTGGACCGACGGCTTCAGAGCCATGTCGTCGATGCCTAGCAAGTTATAAAAGTCCCCCATCTGGATCGATTTCAATAGGAGGGGTATGAAGAGCTTAATCTTATTAATACAATCCATAGTTGATGCCTCTTCATAAGGGATGGGGAGGTTGAAGGATTCTGCAGGATCCTCGAGAACCCCTTTCACCTCTGGATTTCCAGAGTCCCTTTCCTGCTTGCTAGGACAAACTTTACTCAAGTGACCAGGCCTACAGAAAGCGAAACACCTGAAGGGTACATGCTAGTAGTCCAGTTGTTGCACAAAGACCCCACGCTCCCATTCTACCTCCACCTCAGTAGGAAAATCTTCTGATATATCAACTTCAATGCGGACTCTGGGACACACCCTCTCGGAATCCATGAGCATGCTCTCTTCCAGCAAAATAAAAAGCCCTATGGAGTTAGTGACCCCCATGAAGGCTTGGAAGCTCCAACACACCAATGGGAAATCCGGAAACATAACCCACAGGTGTCGTTTAAAGAGTTTTTCTCTGCTTAGGTCGAAAGTAGTGTGCCACCTTATCAGAACCAAAGAACCAACCCCCATCACCCAAAATATTTCATGTATGAGCAGGATCTAGAAATAAAATGAAAATAAATCCAACCTTTCTCGAGCATTATCACCTGCAGGATGTAGTGGATAAGGGGCTTCCAAGCCCTCGTAATCCACTCCATAATTTCTCCCCCGTTCAAATGAACATACTCCATCCTGCTAACGAGAGTCCAAGTGGCCAGATTAGAGACCATGTCCATCGTAATGTCTCGGCCCAGAGTACATCGCACACGGCTCTTGGAGGCCTGCTCGGCCTTTGTAGTCCCTTTCCAACTTCTACATGGCCGACGAACAAGCCCTTGAGAAGGTTCCAACTGCAAATGTGCAAGCTAAGCCAAGTGGGGAGCATGTGTCATTCCTTCTAAGCACAACTCGGCCCCATCAGATGTCCCCCTCGACCCACAAGATATTTCGACAGACCTCTCGAGAGTGATATCGGTGACATAAACATCACATTTTCCAAAGGGTTTACCCACACCACCACCGGGGACTTCGGAACATATCCCATCAAATACAGAAGACCCAATGGTTTGTTATACTTATGGTAATGCATTAATGTTAATTAGATTTACCGTGCATATGTTACACTCCAATCCTGGGAACCATTAAATGATATGGAACTCCTCGATTCTAGACTTTGACCTACCACCTCAATTTAATGGTAGTGTCTTAATTATTTATTTGACTAGGATATTAATGATGAATATGGTTACCATAGTTCATCTATATAGTTTATTTCCTTCTTATATGGATACCCCTTGGATAATGGTTGACTACGGATAATTTTTGGGGTGAAATTTAGTCCATGGGTTATTCTTCGACCTTTCTTTCCATAAATCTTTTTGTCAATTTGCCTTATTTTCAGAGATGATTCACCCAAATTCCATGGGATAAATTTTTTTTACTCTAAAAATATCCAAAATTATCCAAAAACTATATTAAGTCCTTACAAATTTGAATTTAACAGAAAAATTGCCAAACATTTTATGGTTCCTCAAGGTTTTGACACTTTGAGAAAATTAGGGATCTTTAAAAATTTCCCTGTGGTTGACTCAATTTTTTTTTTACCTTCACTTGATATTGCATTTTTTGTAGGGTTATATGCTATATAAATGTTTATAGTTAACGTCTTTTTCCTATGATCTGTCGAATTGGTTATAATTCTCGCAACAAGTTGATTATGTTATCACTGTTGGATGAATTGTTAATAATTTATTATTTCATCGATTAATGATAATACTTTTGGGAAAATGAAAAGGATTTATGGCCTATATCTATACCTTATTTTTAGTACTAATGGATTCCTTTCTCCAATGCCTCCATTGGATTATGGTATCATTTGTGTTCTATACACCAGGGATGGCCTAGTTATTACTATTTAGTATTACTTACACTCACGGATATATAAACATGTATATTTATTTATGTCTACAAGTATTCATACCTATACCTACACTAGCCAAGAAGAACGTGACCTTAGTATGAACATGATAATGTTTTGCTTGGTTCTACTTTGACTTTAGTATTAGTACAGTTGGTCCTCATGTGCAAATACTTATGTTTTGATGTTGATAACATAAGTAACAAATATGGTTTGATAGTAACATACATTAATATTATAAGTAGAAATTACAATGATATCATTACCAATGCTAATATATAACATTAATATTATAGCCACGCACCGCCCATGTTTACACGTTCAACAGCCAAATTACTTGCTCAAGTCACCCCAAACATGCACTATTAATCCATAAGGGATAACACCTCACTCTCCACCTATTCAAATATGTATTCCATTCAAAACAATATAACAAAATTACTAATCTTATCTCAAACTCAAAGCTCTCCTTGGAAGTTTCCTAACACTTTACACAATGCTCCCACAACAAGACTTCGTCTCCCTACACACTAGGAAATGTTATACCTTCCCACATATTCCATTTATACTATTGCATTTTCCTAGGTCTTATTAAGAACACCTTCCCTCTCCTTGGGAATTCACATCCTTAGCTTCTCCAATATATTTCAGGTTGTTGGTTCAAGGAAATATCTTATGGAAACTTGTTTTCACTTTCACTGGGTTGGTAGATTTGTGTTTCCCATTCAAGGATTCATAGCCATCTCTTTTAATGGCTATTCCAAATGTTGTTTTATCAATTAATAATGTTTATAAATTGTCTCGTACATTTGTCCATCCCAAGGACAGGTGGCAAGGACTAATCTTGCACACATTTCAACATTAGAATAATAAAATATTGTTGTCTAGTACATAATCCAAATTGTTGTCCATGTCAAAAGACATTAATTAACTTGGGTATGTTACATCCTTTCCCCCTTAGAAAAAGCATTGTCCTTAGTGTTTCATCTTGATCCTTTCATATTTGTAACAAAGATGTATATGTCTTTCTCATCACATCCTCCATATCCCAAGTACCCTCCTCAGGGATAAACTGCTTCAATTGCAACTTTTCCCGAATGATAACTCGACTATGGAGTATGGTTTCCCTCTTGTCATGAATGCACAATGGTTCCACTTGGAACTTGTCTTCTATTTGTACATGAACCACACTCTAATCAATCACATGAGTAGAATCATGAACATATTTTTGAATAACGAAACATGAAATACATTATGAAATTTCATACTAGATGGTAGTGCAAGTTGATAGGCCATTGGCCCAATCTTGGCTTGCACTTCATATGGTCCATAGAACCTTGGTGCCAACTTAGAGCAATTTTCCAATCTAAAAGTTCTCTTTTTTAGTTTAACTTTCAAATAAACATGGTCTCCCAAAAAGATTTCCTTGTGCATCCTTTTTTTAAGCAACATAACTCTTATGTTGGTCTTGAGAAGTCTTTAAATTTTGCCTTACTTGCAGCAAAAAATTATTCCATTTATTGAAGTAATTCAAGTCCCAATAATATTCTGTCCACTGGGTTCTCCCAGTTGATAGCTATTTCACACTTTATTCCATATAAAATTTTGAAGGGGCTCATCTTTGTTGAAGCTAGATAGCCATTATTGTAAGAAAATTCAACTAGATGTAAATATTTCCCACTTTGTAGGTATTTCCATAATGTACATGTGAAGCATGTCTTCACAGACTTTATTAGTTTATTCTATCTCTCCATCCATTTGTGGATGATACAGAATACTAAAATTCAATAGAGTGTCCCAACCTTCAAATAGTTCCTTTCAAAAAGTTGGAAGTGAACTTCATGTCTCTGTCATTGATTACCACTTTTGGGATACAATGCAACCTGAAAATTTCCTTCATGAATATATGTGAAAGGTTAATGGATTTGTATGTAGATTTAAAAGGAATGAAATGAGTTTCTTTTCCAATTTTATCTACAAATACCATAATAAAATCAAGTTTCCTTTTAGGTCTAGGAGATCGAGTAATAAAATATATTGAACTAACTTCCAATTTCCTGTATGGAATGGGTAGAGGTTGTAGCTCTCCTATAGGATGCTAATGTTCCACTTTAACTTGTTGAAATTATAAAAATTTATTTAAGTATTCTATTGCTTCCGTTTTCATGTTTGGCCAATAAAACAACTTCCTTAAGGATGTTATCATCTTTCGATACCATGAATGACCTAAGTAGGATTTCTTATGAATCTCATTAGGAATTAAAAAACTTCAAATCTATTGATTCTAGTACATAAATTCTTTCCTTAAACAAGGGAAGGCACTTCTCATATAATGTTGTACTCTGTTTATGTCAAATCCTAGTTGTTGTCCTGCAATTTTACCATTATCTCATTATAAATTTTATGAAATCTGAGTGCAGATCTGATTCCAATTTCTAAATCATACTTTGATTTACTGGTTGTTAGTGTATGTATCATATGGATTTTCCTACTAAGATAATCCACAACTTTATTTTCCTTACCATTGATGTGCTTTATTTCAAAATCACATTAATTGGGAAAATATAGCCATGTCGCTTGATGTGCATTAAGATCTTGTTGGTCAAACAAATATTTGAAACTGATATTGTTAGTCAATAACACAACTCTTCTTTCTATATTTCTACCACATTTTTAAAGCATGTTTAATATAAGGTAAATCAAGATTGTGGGTTGCATAAATCCTCTCATGATCTTTAAACTTCCTAGATTCATAAAAGAAACATGGTTATCTTGCATCAACACTCCTGCCTGTTGAAATATTGTAGCTTCTAATAATATTATATTTGTACTTTATTATTCTGTAGATGTTTCATTCCTCTGTGAAGACCTTATTGTATATCCGAAGATGTTTATTGCTCTATCAGAATGTGGTAACTTGGGTTATTAGACCACCCTGGAGGGCTCGGCCCAGTCAGTTGTAATGGGGTGTTTAACCCAATGGTTAATTTGGGGCCGACCTAGTTCATATAAAATACAAGTCAGAGATGTGTATAAATAGAGGAGGTGTGTTCCTCATTTAACACACACTACACTCACTTGTGAATAGCGCATAGGTGAGCGAGAGGTCTACTATGGAGGAGAAGGAGCTCATGTCTATGGTTTACATCTTTGTATTTTCTAGTCATCTATATTGAGGAAGCTTTGTTGGGTTTCCTACCCCATGAGGGTTTCCCAGGATAAATCTGTGTCTCTTGTGTTTATGCTGTGCTTGTTGTTCTTTCATTGATCCTGTATATGCTATTGCTGTGAAATGGAATTTAATGCTGATATTTTCTGTCTTATCATATTGAATATTAACATGGTATCATAACTAACCTGAAGGAAGGCAATGTATGGCACTTACGACACTTGCTTCACTTGCGACAATTTGAAGGTTAGGGTTTTGTATAGCAAAAAATAGTCATCGTGGAACTTTTGCTATAAATCCATTTTGGAGACGTTTCAGGATCTAAAACCTTTACAGGCCGTAAATAACATCCCCATGTACCTTGTGTCCAAAGCACACCCTCATATTCATTGTATGTTGTGAGTTCTGATCAGTACAAGTTAGGCTTTCTGCCTCTTCCAGATCTCAGTCATAATCAGGTGACTTAGGAAGAAAGGTCATAACTTGGGCTAGGAAGCTCCAAATGAAATTTCTTTAAAATTGAAAGATAGTGCACAGACTGTACTATCTCAGGTAACTTTTCCAGAGGCCGAAGTTGAACCAGTGACACGTGGCACTCCGTACAAGTTCACTCTCCCTTTTTATCCCATAAATAGGTCATGTTGAGACACTTGCCATAACTCTCTCTCTCAGAGAATCCAATTCAGGCCAGACCTATAGGGTTGGAAAGAGGACAGTTTGGGATACCATAGGAAGAAGTTTCAGACCCTGTGGATTCGTAATTTTGGAGTTACACTAGAAGCAATCAGGTGCATATTTATGTCAAAACAAATTTGAATTTTGAGCACCTTCATTCTTGAATCGTCACTGCTATGGAAAATTAGGGTTTCGAAGAAAGTTGGAATTTTTGGAAGTGGAGTTGATGGCTGAATGCTACTCATCAAAATTGAAATTTAGAGACCAAGATCGAATTTTTTGGTTGGGTAGAAGACCGGGCTTGATCAAACCCAAGTTCAGGATTTTGATCTGAAAGGTGGAAAATTAGGGCTTCTACAAAAGTTGGAATTTTTGAATTCTGTGACCACGGCTGGAATCTCCTCAGAAAAATAAGAGTTTAGAGCTTTGGATCAAACCTTTTGATTGGGAAGAAGGGTGGGCTTCATCAAACCCTAGTTTGGGATCCTGTCTAGAAGATCCAGAAGTTTCAAAGGCAATTTTGAGAGGTCAAATTTTGGAGATTTCAAAATTGAAGTATGCTAGTTTGATCAGCTCAGCAAGGCACATCTTTCCATCCATTCAAAAGTGTGAAATTCAAAGTTTGAACATTTAGGTTTTCTCTGACAAACCCTAATCGAGCTCGAGATCCAGTTTCAGGGGGAGATGAGGCTAAGGTCTTGCATAAGAAGACTACAAGAAATCTCGACAGGTATGACTTAAGAATATACATGTATGTTTTGAAATCTGATTCTTGATTAAGTTCATAATATGGTTGTCTTCATATTATTTAGGTTAGTACAATCTTGATTAATGTAAAAGTATGAATCCATGAGAATGATAGAAGACATTCTTTTATCAAGGTTGTATGATTGTACTAATGCACCTATGGTGTTGTATGAGGATGATGTTGTCTGCTAACAAAAGATAGGTACATCATGAAAGACAAATCACGTTCTATGATCATGATCCATAGTCTTTAGAAACTCTACTTACGAGGTATGTATGATTTATTTCTACTATGCTTAACTTATGAGGTATGCAGGTTACTATCACAAGGTCTCTAAATCATTGAAGAGACTAAATATATTGTTTTGGGTATGTTAGAAATAAATAAGCATGTATCTAATCTAGGTATGTCTTCCTATGTTAGAATCCTACTTTGTGCTAGGATGTTAGATACCCATGTATTGAATGAACATGACCATACATATTCAAGATTATTTAGAATTATAATGTTTTGATAATATTGAGATTATACTAATGAATGCATGTTTGTGTATGAGATCATGAGGATGACACTAGTGCACACTTGAGCATGCACAGTGTTATAGAATGAATAGAAGTTCAAAAGACATATAGAAGATCAAGCGGGAGGCAACCACACAAACATAAAAGATAAGTATTTGAATCTCTGAAATAGTAAATGATATTGCTTGTAATAGTTGTATGCATATTTGTATTTCTAGAATATATCATGTTGAGTGTAAACACTCATATAGCATTGAACATTATACTACTAATATGCATATGATTGATAAGTTGGACAAAAATTTCATTGTTGATTGTCTAGAATGAAACCTCTTTGCTGACATGTTGAGAGCTGTGCATGCTCTCAATAGTATGTTCTGGTAGAGATGGAAGGCATCTAGATAGCCACTATATGCATACAGGTTATGGAAAAGTGTTGTGCGAAAGTATTGGTCAAGATTGTTGCATAACTATGAAAATCATATTTGTATGCATACTAGGTTATCATGTCAACATGATTTGATGATTATGAAGCATTACTAATCATGTACTTAATTTTGATTTGTAGGAAAGATCATGAAGAATGATGAATAGTGAACAAGTGATGGATGTTCAATAAGAAGACTTACAAATCAAACATACTATAGCAAGCTCGTGGCTAGAAGATTCTCTTAGAAAGAGGAAGAGGATCATGACGAGATGTTTTCTCCAAGTGGCTAGATAAGACCAGTCTCTTAATGGTGTAATTGAAGAAGAAGTGTGAACCAGGCTCTGTATGGGTACTGAGGATCGATAGTCATTTGATGAGCTTAATGATCACCAAGGGTAATGTGGATCTCAACCTTTGCTACAAGGTTGAAGATGGTTTCTATATACATATGACATGGATGCAAGAAGGAACTCACCACAGAGTTTGAATGATATTGAGGCTCATATCAGTAGACCCATCTGACGAGAGATGGCATGGATAGATATGCATAAGATCACTCAATGCAGAGTGTGAATGATGTTCAGTCACAGAGGGAGAATTGACAGCTTCTTGACAAAGCTTGGGCTTTACCAGAAGTAAAGTTGATCCTAACCTTTACCTTAAGGTTATGGATGATGAACCTGTCATACTATTATTGTGTGAGGATGATCTCTTTCTGACAGGGAATGAGAAACAGATCATGGAAAGCAAGAAGAAGATGGGTACAGAATTTGAGATGAAAGATCTCAGATTGATACATTACTTCCTATGTCTGGAAGTATGGAAAGGCCCAAAAGGAATCTTTCTAAATCAAGGTAAGTATGCTGTGGGGATTTTGAAAAGATTCGATATGTTGGAGTGCAAATCCATGGCCACACCCATGGACTCCAACTTGAAGTTATTAGTTGATGACTCATCAGAGTTAGTGGATGTGACTCTATACAGACAGATTATTGGGTCATTGATGTATTTCACAAATACTAGACTAGACATATTCTTTGTCGTAAATACCTTGAGTCTGTATCTAGTGGAACCTAGAAGAGTTCACTTAATAGCTACAAAGCATGTGATGAGGTATCTAAAGGGTATGATAGATTTTGGTCTATATTATCATGGAGATCATGACTTCGGATTACATGGCTACTCAGATGTTGATTGCGAAGGAAGTGTCTCAGACAGGAAGAGTACATCAAGTGGATGATATTGTCTTGGATCTGCCATGATCTCGTGGTTTAGCAGGAAGAAGTCTAGTGTGGCTCTCAGCACAACCAAAGCGGAGTATATAGTTGCTTGCTCTGCTAATTGCGAAGCGATATGGCTTCAGAAGTTATTATCTGGTTTATTTGACTTAGAGATGGAACCCACTGAGATCCTGTGTGACAACCAGAGTTGTATCAAGATGACAGAAAATCTAGTGTTCCATGATAAGTCAAAACACATAGAGATCCAATATTTCTATATATGGGATATGGTGCATAAAGGAGCTATCAAGCTCCAGTATGTAAGCACTGATGAACAAGTTGATGATATATTGACCAAACCTCTGTCTTGAGTAAAGTTTGAGTATTTCTGAGACAAGCTTGGTGTAGTTCAGAAGGACCCTCCTCGAAAGGGGGAGTGATATGGTCACTGATGATGATATTTCTTGCATCGACAGTGAGGTCGATGATGTGGATACCTATATTGGTGATGTCGACAGTGAGGTTGGTGAATGGTCCTTAGACAGGGTCTAAGTTGACAAAGGGATTGCATCATCCTTGAACACATGTTCTAAAAGGATCCATAGACATATGTCTCCGAGAAAGAAGAGGGATTGCATCATCCTTAAACACATGTTCTAAAAGGATCCATAGACATATGTCTCCAAGAAAGAAGAGGGATTGCATCATCCTTGAACACATGTTCTAAAAGGATCCGTAGACATATGTCTCCGAGAAAGAAGAGGGATTGCATCATCCTTGAACACATGTTCTAAAATGATCCATAGACATATGTCTCTAAGAAAGAAGAGGGATTGCATAATCGTTGAACACATGTTCTAAAAGGATCCGTACACATATGTCTCTGAGAATGTGGTCCCTAGTGGATGAGAGGAGATTGTATCTTCCCCGGAATTTGGTCCCAAAATTGATCTATAGATAGATGTCTCCAAGAATGAAGTCGTTAGTGGACAGGTGGGGATTGTATCTTCCCCGGATTTCAGTCCCAGAATTGATCCGTAGACAGATGTCTTTGAGAATGAAGTCCTTAGTGGACAGGTGGGGA
This sequence comes from Larix kaempferi, assembly GCA_027924585.1. Taxonomy (NCBI): domain Eukaryota; kingdom Viridiplantae; phylum Streptophyta; class Pinopsida; order Pinales; family Pinaceae; genus Larix; species Larix kaempferi. The sequence continues at coordinate 10,431,444 of BSBM01000055.1, read as the reverse complement.
TTGTATCTTCCCTGGAATTCGGTCCTAGAATTGATCCGTAGACAGATGTATTCGAGAATGAAGTCCTTAGTGGACAGGTGGGGATTGTATCTTCCCCGGACTTCGGTCCTAGAATTGATCTGTAGACATCTGTCTCCGAGAATTGATGATAGGACTGCATCGTCCCTAGGCTCTTGGTTCAAAATGTACGTGATAGAACTGCATCGTCCCTAGACCCTTGGTTCAAAATGTATGTGATGGGATTGCATCGTCCCTAGACATGAGACTTGTCTTAAAGTGATAAGGAATAATCCTCCTGGAAGTTGATCTGGATTACATCGTCCATAGACATGAGACTTGTCTTAAAGTGATAGGGAATGATCCTCCTGGAATTTGATTTGGATTGCATCGTCCATAGACATGAGACTTGTCTTAAAGTGATAAGGAATGATCCTTCTAGAAGTTGATCTGGATTGCGTCGTCCATAGACATGAGACTTGTCTTAAAGTGATAAGGAATGATCCTCCTGGAATTTGATCTGGATTGCATCATCCATAGACATGAGACTTGTCTTAAAGTGATAAGGAATGATCCTCCTGGAAGTTGATCTGGATTGCATCGTCCATAGACATGAGACTTGTCTTAAAGTGATAAGTAATGATCCTCCTGGAAGTTGATCTGGATTGCATCATCCATAGACATGAGACTTGTCTTAAAGTGATAAGGAATGATCCTCCTGGAAGTTGATCTGGATTTCATCATCCATAGACATGAGACTTGTCTTAAAGTGATAAGGATTGATCATCTTGGAACTTGATCTGGATTGTATCATCCATGGACCTATGTCCTAAAGAGAGCAGGATTGATCATCCTGTAATTAGATCGTGTGTATTGTAGAGTATGTTGCTATGACGATGCTGTCGATCGAGAGGATTTAGTTGATGATCCAGATGTTGTAGATCGAGATGATCGAGATGCTGTAGATGGAGATGATCCAGATGCTGTAGATCGAGATGATCCAGATGTTGTAGATTGAGATGATCCAGATGTTGTAGATCGAGATGATCCAGATGCTATAGATCCAGATGATCCAGATGATCGAAATGTTGATGACAATGTTGATGATCATGTGATGACGATGCTGATGATCATGTGATGATGATACTGATGATCGTGAGGATCCAGATGTTGATGTTGATGTTGCTGTAGCTATTCAAGTGATGCAGAAGATGAAGACTCAGTACTGAAGATGTTGATGTTCCACTGTTGAAGATGTTCCAGTAACTGCTTGAGTTACTACTGATGTTGAAAAAGCTTCCAATGATTTATAGATGTATCCTATATGATGTTGATGACTCCTTGCTCCTAGAGATGTTGTTATAATATCCTTCTCGTTAAGGGGGAGTGTTGAAATATTGTAACTTCTAAGAATATTATATTTGTACTTTATTATTCTGGAGATCTGTTTCATTCCTCCGTGAAGACCTTACTATATATCCGGAGATGTTTATTCCTTCATCAGAATGTGGTAACTTGGGCTATTAGACCACCCTAGAGGGGTCGGCCCAGTCAGTTGTAATGGGATGTTTAACCCAGTTGTTAAGTTGGGGCCGAACTAGTTAATATAAAATACAAGTCAGAGATGTGTATAAATAGAGGAGGTGTGTTTCTCATTTAACACACTCTACACTCACTTGTGAATAGCGCATAGGTGAGGGAGAGGTCTGCTATGGAGGAGAAGGAGCTCATGTCTATGGTTTACATCTTTGCATTTGCTGGTCATCTATATTGAGGAAGCTTTGCTAGGATTTCTACCCCATGAGGGTTTCCCAGGATAAATCTGTGTCTCTTGTGTTTATGATGTGCTTGTTGTTCTTTCAATGATCCTGTATATGCTATTGTTGTGAAATGGAATGTAATGTTGATATTTTCTGTCTTAGCATATTGAATCTTAACATTGCTGACCCTTCTTTGTTTGCATCGGTGCATACAACAATCCTTTGATTGGTTTTGTAGTTTTTAAAATTGGAGTTGTTGTCAGTAACACATTTAGTTTTTGGAAATTTTCTTTGTTTTCTTAGGACCAGACAAATTTAGTTCACTTCTTTTGTAACAAAGTGATACAGTAAGATAATTTTGAAAACTCTTCAATAAACATTCTATAATAGCCACAAATTTACATTACATATATTATATCCACTACATAGCCATTCCAAAATAACTTTGATCTCTTCTAGATCAAAAAATATCACATCCTCTAAAATTATTTGTCCCAAATATTGTACCTATTTTTATAGAACTTAAACTTGCTCAATTTTGCATATAACTGATGTTCATTAAGTTTCTATAACACCATTCTTAAAAAAAATCATGCTCTTCCTCATTCATAGAATAAATCAATATATAATCAAGAAATATTAAAACAAACTTATCAATATACTTACGTAACACACTATTCATTAGACACATGAAATTTGTCGGTGCGTTTCTAATGCCAAAAGGAATAACCACAAATTCATAATTCCCATAGCAAGTATCGAATGCTATTTTATATATATTCTCATATTTTATTTGGATATGATGGTTTCTTGATCTATATTATATCTTAGAAAATAACTTGTCTCCTCCAACTTGATCAAATAAATCATTGATCCTAGAAAAAAGTACTTGTTCTTGATAGTCCTTGCTTAATTGAGGGTAATAAATTCACAATCTTAAAGTTTCATTCTTCTTCTTGACGAAAAATACAGGTGCTCCCCAAGGAGACATGCTTGGCATGATGTGATTTTTATATAGAATATCTTGTAAATGCATTTTAAATTATGTTAGTTCTAGTGCACTCATTTGATATGGAGGTTTTTATAGAGGTACAGATCTTGGCACTAGATCAATAGTAAAGTATTTATCCTGCTCGAGTGGTAAACCTAGAATTTCCTTAAGAAATACATCTCAAAAATATTTAAGAACTGAATAGTCATTTAGAGATGATTTATCTTGGTCTTTTGATTAGTCTAATAGTTGTATGTAATAAATTTTACAGCCCTGTCTAGCACACTTTTTAAGATGCATGGCTGAAATCTATCTTACTCAAACTTACCTAAGTATGCCCTTTATAGTTGAGGTTTTTCATTCCTCATATGTGTAAGCTAATGAATTTTCAAAACAATTCAAATAATTATGTGGGATTCCATCCACTCCATTCCAATTAAGACATCATAAGACCCTAAATGCAAGATATTTAATTTAGATCTAGTCTTTAAGACATTCCCTTCTTAATGACAATTTTGGATCATATGTATTACTTTTCTCTGACTTCCAGTAGGTAACTGCACTAGCTAAGCTTTTGGATGTTTTGTTCTATCCAACTACCAAAGGAGAAATTGAACTTAAACTTTTCTTTGGATCTATAAGTACATATAAAATTTTATTAGAAATTTTACCTTCAATTTCAACCATGGAAGATCGATGTTCAACCATTTTGTAATATAAAGTAGCATATACATTAGGAATACTTCTACCAATCTTGTTTACCATTGTGTCCTGCTTAATATTATGCATTGTTCTATTCATATTAATCTGTTGTTGATAGTATCTAACTAGATATGGCTCATCACATCCCCGACATATAAGTGGATCTTTAGTAGATTCATTTAGTTTCTTGTTCATAACACTTGTAGGTCTAGTTCCATTATGAACTATTTGTTGATTATTGTAATTGTGTCCTTTATAACCTTTCGACATGTTCCTAAAAGGTGGTTGTTTGAATCCCTTTTTACGTTGGTTAAACCTAATCATGTTTCTTCTCTTTCCATGATCTTGGTATTTATGTCCTTTGTATGTATTGATCATAACATACTATGGCTTTGTGCATGGCCTCTTCTAGTGTTTTTGGATTACCAATTTCAATTCTATCCTTAGATTGGTAAACAACTAAACAATTGTTGAACATTGGATTTTTCATATTTATTTTAAGGTATGTACCTCAGTAGTTCCAAAAATTTATCAATCAATTCCACCATTGACATATGCCCCAATATTAGCTCATTAAATTCCTCAGTCCTTTTCTCAAAATAAATTTATGATAAGTATTGTTCTTATAAGTGTTTTGTAAAATCCTTCCATTCCATCTTCTTTTCCTTAAGTCCTTTTACCAACTTCAAATCATGCTTCTAGACACTAGCTTTTCCATTCATATTATAAATGGTCATTATGGCCTTCATGTTACTCGAATAGTCATAAATATGAAAGTACTTGGTCATACCTAGGAGCCAAGATTCCCCTTTAGATCTCATCTCTAACTCTCCATCAAGGGTTCTAGGTTTAATTTTTCTAAATTCTCATACTAATTGATCAATGTATTTTCTTTTCTTTTTAGATGTTGTTTTTCATGTTTTCATCATTGCTAGAGTCTTCAATGTCTAATTCTTTCTTATTATAGGATTGCTAACTTTATCAATACATTCACTAGAGGTTATTAGGAACTGCAAATTATGATGTGTATTGCTAGTTTTCTTCCTGTTAATCTCTGATATATTGCGTATCAATACTTTGTTTAACTCATGTTGTTCTTCATGTGATTTCATAAGTTTTCCATTATCATTTTATAACTTTGTTGTTTTCTTATTAGGCTTCTCATTGTTTATAGGACTTTTGAAGGGGTACTTTGTTAATGGCCCTCATTTAGATCTAACACTATAATTTCTTCTGGTGTCCTAAGGGTATTGTGTAGCTTGACATTCTCTTGAGAATCAGGCTCTTTCTTGAGAAATTCTGAGCGGGAGCAGAAACAGAGTATAGGAGGTAGAAAAAACAAGGGCAGAATCGCAATGGAGCTCTGTGGCTCTCCCTCAGATCTATTCCATTCATTAAAACCTCAAACGAACACACATCCAGATTTTACATGTAGATGCCTCTTCATACGAGGCACAATAACTTCTACACCAAATGCATTAACTCCACATACGGAGGTGGGTGAATTCAAACGATGTTGGTGGGAGGAATCATCTCCAACACTCCCCCATAATTCCTACCATAAACAAACTAAATGCTAACATGCTAGAACATTACATATTAGGCCTCTGTGGGCTTACATTCATAGATCAAAACAATTGATTTACTTGGCCGTAGGATGTGGAGCATGTTTACCTTTTCTTCTTTCTGCTCCACACTTTGAACTCAACATTCTTCTTCATCTTCTTCTTCATTCTCACCTTCTTCTTTAATTTTTATTCAAGCTCTTTGGGCTTGATTATTCCATTAAAATCTACAAATTCTTCAATGGCTTTCTGCCTTATGTCTTCATCTTTAATCAGGTTCATAATCCCTTAACATCATCGGCTAATAATTCAGATTTCTACATTTTCAATTGCTGGGATATGGGAATGTTTGGATCCCATATGCAATTTTTCTTCTCGTTTTCATCAACCTCTTCAGTGGCCAACTACCACACTAACAACTGATAATAATGCCTGATCTCTTCAGGACTCCATTTCATAAGAATGTCTTCAATTGGTTCAGCTTCATCCTCTTCATCTTCAATACATATTTCTTCATCGATGGTGCTACTAAGCACTCTTGGAATGTCACAATGCCCACCATCACATAATTCAAATGCTTCATCTTCCATGCAGCTTTCAATAATATTGTCAAACTCGGCAATAAAATTACAGTCTGCATGAGCTTCCTCATTATACTTATCAACTCCTTTATCATTCACATCCATATGTGCCTCTGCACAATGGAATTTACCAACTTCTTCATCATTCTCTGCTTCAAACAAAGATTCCACATTCTTCAAAAACTCTTGAACGATTCTAGATTCTTCATTTTCATTTTCTTCTGCTACTGCTTGCTATTCAATTTCTAAATATGCACATTCACAAATAGAAATATTGTTAAGAAAATATCGTGCCCTCATGGGCATGCTCTTCAAGAGCTCATATTATTTTTCACATTCAGCCTCTACTGGTTGTCCTGCAACTACTTGAGTTGCTGATTCATCATATTCTGTTGTTGCTATGGCAGCTTCATCTTCAAGAATTGTTGGGTTGGAAGCTTCTTCATCTTCAACATTATCTTGGTCATCTTCATCCACTTGTGGCTCTGCATAGTGGGCTTCACTGTTCTCAAACTTATCTGGCTCTACTTGGCTAACAAAGTCCTCAACCATTTCATGTGAAGATTCAAACGCTTCTTCATCTGCAGCTATGGATGCTTCATCTTGGGGTTCACTAACAACTTGGCTGTCTTCTGCTACTTCTTCAACATGATGTGACATTGTTGGCTACTTGCACATGTCACTCTCCCTTTCACTTAAATCCTCTTCCAAGATTCTTCATGCTTCCTTGGAAGTCTTTGCTACTACAATCTCGTGAAAAATATTTTCATCCAAGGCCTGTTGAATGAAATACAAAGCTAATTCATGCTTCTACATTTTTTGGTCTTCTGTCAGGCCCTCAAAGGCCTCTATATCTAGGGGATGCACACATTCATTTTAAACTAAATACCATAAATCCTCTGCTCTAAGAAAAATTCTCATCTTGATAGCCCAAAAGTCATAATTTTTACCTGAAAAATGTGGGGGTACTAGGAGAACTCTGCTGCTCCAATTATCCTGGTTCTCCTCTTGGACATCAACTGAGTTAACAAGCTCATTTGCAATGGGAACTTATCCATATCTATGTGCAGAATAGTTGGCCTCTACTAATAGTCTCCTCTTTCCCATTTCTTCTCTTCTTTGCAGCAGGCGCTGCTTTCTTGGACTTAGGAGCTGCAACCTTCTTTACAACCTTAGCAGGCTTCTTAGCAGTGGCAATATTTTTGGCAGGAACTTCCTTCTTAGTCGGTGTCGCCTTCTTAGCAGGCTCTTTCTTAGATCCTCCCTTATGGCCTCCTCTAGGAGACCATAATCTCTGCAGAACCAAACTTCAAATGGGCGTGAAGGATGAGAGGGAGCTCATGATCAACCTTTCGCTTATGGTTGTGAGACTTTGCGATTTCTTCAGCCCCGAACATGCGCGTGTAGAAGCTTATAGCATCGGCAGCATGTGGTGCCTCCACAATCAAATGGGGTTTCAAAACGAGAACTTGGGTAGCTTAGCTATAGCGCCATTTCCCTTTCTATGTCGTCTTTTTTGCATCCTTCTTGGGAAAGAGCACCTAGTGCAAATATCTAGAATATTTCTTCCTATTCCTTATACCGGTTTTTGAGCAATGCAAGAAGGTTTGGTGGCAGATACATATCTTGAAGCAATGACAATTACCCATTTTAAGAAAAGATATGAAGAGTACACTTTACAAGGTGATGAACAAGAACAAATAGAGCGGCTTGCTGAGGATGACTTGCATGTTTGTTTGATGGGAGATCCTGGAGTTGCAAAGAGTCAGCTGTTGAAACACATGATCAGTGTGGCACCTTGAGAAGTTTACACCACAGGTAGGGGAAGCAATGGTGTTGGTCTGACGGCTGCTGTTCAAAGTCCGCGGTTCACCTCCGGCAGCGCTCTACGGCTCCCTGCAGTAGCTCCTCGAAATGGTGGATCTCTGACGGCTCCTCTCGGGCTTAGCGGCTCTACCATGGGTTCCCTCACAGGCCTCTACGGCTCTCTCTTGGGCTCTTTGGCTGCCAGCGGACCGGATCGGCTCTGCTTAATGCACCAGCAATGGGACTCCTCCACAAGCTTACGCGCTAGCTCTTTTAAGAAAATGAGGATGGCTCTCTCCAGTTTCCTCTCCAGCTCTGGATTTACCTTCGGCTGAGGCTAGCTTTTTGAAAAGCTCTTCCAGCAATTGTGGCTAGGGTTTCTCTCACATGAATGGAGACAGCTGCTCCTACTCCTTCCTTTGCAGCAGGTTGGCTTACCTTACCAACACTGGTTATAACCCTGAGAATGCTCAGATCCTTCACATGGTTGGTGAAGGAGGATTTGTGACTCTAAGCTCTGATACCATGACAAATTCTGAGCGGGAGCAGAAACAGAGTATTGGGACAGAGTATGGGAGGCAGACAGAACAGGGACATAATTGCAATGGAGCTCTGTGGCTCTCCCTCAGATCTATTCCATTCATTAAAATCTCAAACGAACACACATCCATATTTTACATGTAGATGCCTCTTCATACGAGGCACAATAACTTCTACACCAAATGCATTAAATCCACATATGGAGGTGGGTGAATTCAAATGATGTTCACGGGAGGAATTATCTCCAACATTTCTCAATGTTTACATACATTTCTTCCTCCCTTCTCCTATATGTATATATATTTCAGATATATATATGATATATGTCTGCTTGTAGAAAATAAATTTCAGTTTAATAGTTTTTTATTAACTGTGGATGAAAAATAAGAGTTGTGGAACCCAAAAAAGCCTAAGTGTTGTAACATATAGCTCTAATACCATATGTAATGTACCCCAAATTTTTGACATTACAAAATTTCATAATAAATTACTACGGTCAATTAGATCTACCCTTACAACATTCAATTGGTCTTCATTGACTTAATAGAATTATTGTCTATCTATCGTGACTTAGCATTACACTTGCTATGATACACCTATTAATGATATACCTCAGCATTATGTGTTCCTCTCTATCCACTTTTACTAATTATGTTGACACTAAGAAGCTCATTTTTATGTGGGACTTTATGTCATGGATCACGGGTGTAAGTGTCTTTTCTTAATTCTGTGGGATGGTCTCTTGTGTTTCTTCCTTGTGCAGAAGGTCTTTTTTAGGCACTATCTTTCTTATACTTGCTAATAAAATATAACTATTTTTCTGTTTGAAAAAAAAATATTGGAATCATTATGAAATAATAATATAATGTATGTCAATTATTTATAAGCTAGAACCCGAACATTATTGGCCCTTGCGTTAGTTTTATTCGCAGCGCCTACATAGATTTATATATATTGTTGATACACAATATTTTTGTGCTCCCTAGTCGTGACTCTTTCCACACATAGGGGCAGGACTATCTTGAGCTTTGATTACACCACCATGACTAGCAAGAGGTGGTGACAACAAAGTGTGTTACCTCATCCGTTATGGGTGCTTTGTACCCTTACTACTTCCGCAATTCAACCCTGTAGCTCAGTGATTTTTTTTCTCTTGGTATAATGTAATATGCGTCATTTGAAGGATAATAAACCTTTTGTGCATTTATATTTTTTAGTAATGAGCTCATTAACCAGCAAGCATATTCTACTCATATATTGTTTTGTGGCTTGAAATGCATACCATTATAGAACTTTCTTGGAAACCCTAGCTTAGACATGGACAACGCTATGATTTTTCCCGATTAATTTCTTATATATTCACTTGGTTATATTAGTTTGACTCAATGTGTTTTATTCCATACCAATATACGGCTATATGTTTCTGTACACTTATTTATCCATGGCTCTTTTAGCTATTTACAACTAGCTCTTGTGTATTATACGTTCCTGTACACTTATTGATCCATGGCTCTTTTAGCTATTTACAACTAGCTCTTGTCTATGTTTCACTTGATTGTGATAATGATGAATATGGTTACCATTGCTTTCCTGTATAGTTTATTGTTTTCTAATCCAGATTACTCTTGAGTAATGGTTGACACAAAAATATTGTTCCTTCACTCTGGTTGATATTGCATTTCCTGTAGAGTTTTACACTATATAAATGTTTATAGTCGATGACTTTTCCCATGTTTTGTAGACCTGTTTATAATTCTTGCAATATGCTGATTATGTTATCACTGTTCAATGAATTGTTAATATTTTTTCTTTTTATTAACAATAATTATTTTGGGAAATTGCAAAGGCTTTATGACCTATATCTATACCTTATTTTTTATACTAATGGATTCCTTTCTCCAATGCCTCTATTGGCTTATGATATCATTCATGTTCTGTACACAAGGTATGACCTAGTCAATACTATTTAGTATTACTTACGATCATGGATATAAACATGTTTATTTATTTATGTCTATAAGCTTTCATCCCTAAACATACATTAACCATGAAGTATGGGTCTACAATATGAACATGATAATGTTTTCCTTTGTTCTAGCTCAAATTTAGTTTTAGTACAATTAATTGGTTGTCATGTGAAAATACTTATGTTTTCATGTTGATAACATAAGTAACAAATCTAGTATGATAATAATAGACATTAATATTATAAGCAGAAATTACAATGATATTTCTATTACTAACTCTCTCTCTCTATATATGTGTGTGCATGCATGTATGTACAAAAAGAGCTTCTATTTCGTTAAGAATAATTTCCAAAATATAGATATATTACAATAAACCTTTAACATAGAAATACTTTAGTATACATATTTGGTATGCAACAAGGTTTTGGAACAATAGTTGAAATAGCCACATGTACCACCCATCTTTAGATGTTGAGTAGCCAAATTACTTTCTCAAGTCAATCCCAAGCCATGAGGAGTTCACTCAACGAACTTGTTACATAGCACAATCATTCACAGGATATTAAAGAATATCCCTAGTTTCACTAAATATTGGAAATTGCCTCCTAAAATTGTACTGTTGAGCCCCCTCCCAATATACCTTTTCAATTAAGAAAACCCCTAGTTTCACCGGATATTGTAGGTATCCATTTTTAATACCCCCTTTATATCATATTATAAATTTGTAACAAACAAGATCCCTAATGCACCTTAGCATAAGCAAACAATATGCAAAAAAAAAATAATAGTATAATGCTAATAATGGTCCCAGTGGGATTGTAGGGGTGATTGATCAATTTGTAGCGTTGGATAGTGGAAGACCCAATGAAATAGTAATGGGGAAGGAAACATGCATAAAAGGAAACCCATTCAAGAGATCAATGTAATAAAGAATGTAAAAGAATAATAATCCAATAGTCAATGTAATGCTTAGAAAATATGAGAATTGTATATGTTTCACAACACATCCTGCCAATCTACCAATTTTATATCATGTAAATACAAGTATAGGCATAGAGAGATCATGTTTTCTATAAGATTAATAAATTAAACTCCATATTTAAATGAAAAATGAAAACCCTTATGTGGATGGACTTCCCTACCTTACTATCAAAACAAACACCATTGGTGTTTGAACACAAATGAAGATGGAAAAAATCATCTTACTTTCCAATAAAACCATATGATCATATGCATAGCTTGGAATTGGCTCATTCACAAGATGCAATGAATTGCCTCCACTTCCTCTACATTTATTCTTGAAAAAAAGGGAATTAACAATATTTAGTTACCTTTTCTTGGGTTATATCTAGTTTTTTTTAATCTTTAAAGGAGAGGGAAGAATAGCCATTGTTAAGTTTCAAGCATGAAATAGTTATAAATATACAGATATGGTGAAAGTTATATGATACCATTTCATGGTAACGATAACACATAGGGTATGTAAATAAGGATTTAGATTTTCACCTATGTTCATGTCAGTTCCAATACAATATTAAGAGAGATGTCTTGCATATAAGAATTAAAATTAGAATTATGAATGTGCCAAATATAACTCAATCTAACAACTATTCCTAATTGACAATGTGAAAATTTTAAGGAATAACACAACAAATTTGAAAGATATAATTAGTCAAGAAATATTGATCTAACTTTTCTTGGTTCCAGTGAGCCAAGAAATATTGATCTCACTTTTCTTGGTTGTCATGGAGCAAGGTTCGATTAAAACAACCATTTAGCGTTGGATTTCACACAATCCTTTTTTGTATTTTTGTTTTCAAAATAAAAGTATATATAGATGTTTAAGAGTAAATTCAAAGGAATATCCACAGATATCTAAGAGATGGAATATGTTTTTTTTTTCTTTTTTAAATTTATTCTACATGAATTGGCCCTTATGTGAATAAAAATTAAGCTCTTTTTGGGAGACATGCATTTAGAGGATGATTTTTTTTAATTTGTAACAACCACAGAAATGTAAATCATGTTCATGCAAAAATGAAAAAATAAGTTCAATGGTTAAGTTTGATGGAACTTAGTAGAAAATTTAAACTCGCAAAAAATTTGTATAGGTTGATTTATGCATCTATGTGGAAGATGCATGAATGAGCACCAGAATTTGATATAAATATTAAAATCTATGGAGATAGGAGTTTCCCAAATATTTCCTTCCCACCTGGACTGCAAGTGGTATAAAATAAATAGCAAACTATGAAGGCCCATGAGGAAATCAATGGGTGAAAAAATATGGATGGAAAAATTGTTTGCGTCATAAAAATGTGAACCTCAACAACCGAATGGAGGCATGAATCACATTAAATTATCCAAAAAACACTAGGAATTTAAAAGGACATATCACATTTATGGATGGAGGTACAATTGACTAGGAATTTAAGAGTACATCTCATCAAGGGAAAGATCAAATTTATGAATTTTATTATTTTATTCTAGATTTTCTATTACCCATTTTAATGGCCCTGGGGACAATGAAAACTTAGATAAATCCCATTGATGACGAAAATTATTCTAAAAAAAAGAAGACTTTATAAGTTCAATGATTTGGAGCTATAAATCCAGCCCACAATTTGGAGGTTATTCCTTAGCAGTAGTTAGGAATGATATGAATCTATCCCATGATTTGGAGGTATGAATCTATCCTGTGATTTGGAGGTTATTCCTTAGTAAAAAATAGGACCAATATGAATCCGACCCATGATTTGGATGTATGAATACATCCCACGATTTGGATTTTATTCATTACCGACCCAAATAAAATAACCTCCAATATTGATATTAATATGTCAAATTAAAAAATTCCCCTTAACCTCTTAATACTCAGAAATATATTTTTGAGGTTTTTAGGAGTATTCAAACCCCCAATATGAATGGACATGATATGATATTTTCTCACTAGTGAACCCCCCCCCCCCCATTCCCCAAGCATGCAATATGAATCCATAAGGGATAAAACCTCACTCTCCACCCAGTCAAATTTCTATTCCACTCAAAAACAATAAACAAAATTACTCATCTTATCTCAAGCTCAAAGCTCTTCTTAGAAGTTTCCAAACACTTTACGTAGTTCTCCCACAGTAAGAATTCAAATCCCTACATACTAGGAATTGTCATCCCTTCCCACCTATGCCATTTATAATATTTCATTTTCCTAGGTATTGGCATGAAGTCCTTCCCTCTCCTTGGTAAATTCACAGCCTTGTATTCTTCACTATATTTTAGGGTGTTAGTTCAAGGAACTAACCTCTTGACAATTGTTTTCACTTCCATTGGGTTGGTAGATTTATGTTCCCCACTCATGGGTTTATATTCATCTATTGTTATGGCTATTCCAACTATTTTTTATCAATTACTAATTTTTAGAAATTGTCTCTTACATTTGTCTTTTCCAAAGACAAGTAGCAAGGACTAACCTTGCACACATTTCAACATTACAATAATAAAATATTATTTTCTAGTACATAGTTTGAATTCTATCTAAGTCAAAAAGCATTAATCAACAAGGGGATATTACGAATTTCCCTAAAATATTCAACATAACTAGAGGATATATGGGAAACTACTACATGTGCACAACCAACACATAGGAACAAGGTATAATTATATAGAGTTTTGGGTAAAACCCATGAGTTGAAGGTCATATGAAAACCATGACTTGTTGATTTAATGGAAAGGGTAGGAATATAAGAGGGTTTTCTCTCTTTTAATCTACATAATAGAGAGGGGAAAGTAAATAAATATTATAAGAAGAAGGTCTTCCTTCTTACTTATTTGACAAAAAATGATGATTACTTGGTAACTTGATAGGACAATAATTAAAGTGGGATATTAACACAGATAAAATTATGATAAATCAAAATAAGAAATTAAAAATATATATTTTTATAGGACACCATAATTGTTAACAAGGATAAAACTTTACTTGAATAATATTGATGAACCCATTTCTGAAGCTCAAACTACCTACAAAGTAAATAGGAGTAAAAGGAAGGCCCATGCTATAGGATGATAATTTAACATAACCAAGATCATTCTGATTTAATTGTCTAACCTAAATGCAGAGGCATAAACTGCATAGATATAATGATGTGAGTATATAGCAAACAAAAGAGATATATGGTTAAGAACTGAGTTAAGGGGTAGAAGAAAACATAATACCTCAACATAATAACAAATTTTAGGAGCATGATATAAGGCAAGATGATTTTAAAGATGTAAACATAAGGAAAGAGATCCTTATATATATAATTATTTATGTTATCATAAAATAATCTAATTTTTAAAGAAAACAATTGATTATGTATTTAGAATATATAAAGTAATTATGTAAGTAAGGGAAAACTTGTATATAATGGAATATTTTTGAGTGATTTTGATGGATTATATATCTTTAAGTTGTTGTTTTTAAGATCACGTATTAATATTTTAAGTCCAAATTAACAAACAAAAAAATCTAATGTAATGTGTTATGTAACTTGATGTTTATAAAATTAATATACCAATTTACCCAATTCTCTTTATTATGAGTGCTATCATAGAAATAGAGAAAAATATTAAAAAAAAAATAGAATATAATATATATCAAACTTAGAACTTATAAAAAATAATAAGAATTAGTTATAAGAATTGTGATCTAAATTACTTTTACGGTACAAATTGGTCTTCATGATAATAATGAAAGCTTATAATGAACAATAATATATGATTTATTTAAAAGTACATAACACTATATTTAATTAATTTATATTATAACATGACCTTTGTAAATTTGCATAATGGTCTCTTTATGTGCGTCAACGACTATATTTAATTAATTATGTACATGAATTTATAACTTTGCATGATGGTAGTTTTATGTGTGTAGGGATTAGAAAACCAAGGTTATATTGAAGAGGACACATTAAGATATAAAGAGTAATCTAATGGTATGCAAAAAAATTATTGTCGTTGTTAGATTTTTATTTAATTAATAATTTATAGGGATGATTTATTTACCAAATATATTTTTATAAGTTCTATAATAGGAATTTTATGTTTAAGAGGATTTATTTGCCAAATATATTTTTATAAGTTATATAATAGGAATTTTATGTTTAAGAGGATTCACTTACATGGGTGACAGGGAGGCACACTTTTGGGAAACGATTGGTATAAGGGTTAGTTCGTGATGGTAGTTGTAAGTTAGTGTATATGGAGGTGAACATCGGGTTGCTTTTTGGAGTCTTCCATGTATAGTTGAGAATGATGATGGATGTTGTTTGAATCAATGCAGGGATGTATTATTCCATGCATTCTCCACAACGTATGTTTGGGTTATTGATGTGAAAAGAAAGAGCATCATGGAAACACTATGATTGATGTCCATGATGGAACATGGCAAGGATAACAGGTTGATTAGTTATCCAAAGGTTATTTGGGTTTGGTGCGTTTCCTTGACAACTAGGGAAGGAATCGAAAATGAACTCTTTCAAGTAGGATCTCTAGTGAATTCAAGTCTAGTGAATTCAAGCCTGGTTCATCTTGGGGGAACACTAAATCCTTATTTGCAGAGCAAATTTTGCTTACCAACTCAAACTTGAGGATGAAGGGTATTTATTTGTTTGCAAATTTAGTTGAGGAGGTAGAAATAATGAAGATTTTTTAGGCTAGAGATGAGAAAGGAAATGTTTTTATAAGGAAATGTTTTTATAGGAAGAATAAGGGGGAAGTTATAGGATAACCAAGGAAGGAAATCTTAGAATTGGTAATTCCATTCCTATAAAGTAGGAAGTAAAGAAATTAATTAGCGCCAAATAGGAAGCTATGGTCGTTTCTAATATTTGTTTTCTTAAACATTATGATGTCGTTAAAGATGATATGGTTGAGTTAGAAAAATTTCTATATCCATATTGGGGAATACTCTTACTGAGAAGGTTGAGATGGAATCTCTCCCATGGATCCCTCACAAAATATTCTCATGAAGTGAGGATGCCAAGGATTCAATTATGACAAAAAGTTACATGTTAGTTAAATCTTTAATATCACGAGCTATGGAGGATAGGGACACTTAGATGCATATTGATATGGTGGAGAAATTGGATTTTATAAAGGTTGAGTATGATTCACTCACCAAGGTCTACTAGGGACTAAAATAAGTGGTGATTGAGGAGAAGGAGAAATCCAATCTAGATGATCCAATGGAGAATCTTGTTGGGTACAATTAACAAAACTCTCATCCCAATTTCATCATACTTAATGCCAACTCAGAAGATGATTAATAACTCATATATCATTCCTTCTAGGTTGTTTTGTTCTTTTATTTTGTATTTTTTAGGTCACAAGGGCTTCTTTAGATAATTTTCCTTAATATACCTAGTTTATAGGAGGGTTAAATTCATAAGTAATGCCCCCCATTTTTGGACAAATGTTTTATTATTAGCCTATTTTTCTAGCATCTATGATAGGGAAGATCCTTTTTTCTTTTTGTTACTACAGTTATAACTCACTTAAAAGGTTCCCATTCTTCCTTAATTGCCTTCTTTACAATTGTTTATTCTATTATAAGGTTATCAGAATATCCTCAATGTATTGGATATCTTCTATGGGAGAAATTCAAATATTGTTTCATTTAATCTCTTTACCTATATATTAAAAGATAATACACTCCCAACCTAAAAAAATGCTTTACAGATTTTCAATTATATAATATCTAATTTATAAATTAAGAAATTTATATTGATGATGATGGTAGTTAACATCCACTGAGACAAAAGTATGGTCTATCAGACATTAAGAGGATTACTTGGATTGCTGTAAAATTTTATTTCGATGCTAAAAAATCTTAGAAAGAAGCATTCATAGGTCACCATTGTTTTGACATGTTAGAAGGTTAGGGAGGTTTGTATTGTAGCGAAGATTATTAAACTATGATGTAATGTGGGTGTATCTAGGGAATTATAAGAGAAATTGACTTTCATCCTAAAAGATCGTAGACTCACAAAGATGGAAAATACATCCCAACCATAGTGTTTTAGGAATTGTCCAGTGTTTCACTATGAAGCTTATGAAGGTTTGTTCTTATCTTTACTATTTTAGTTTTCTTCTTTGAACTAGTTAAAACAGAGAGATATTTTGGTTCTTCCATATTAGGGTTAATAACCTCCTTATAGTATACTAATTTTATTTTAACCTCTAATTCTTTCCCACCACACATTTTCTCTCTAAACTTAGATGTGATAATAGTTTTCATGTTATTGATGTCTTGTAATGTGGCATCTTTGTCAATCCCCCAATGGTTTAACCAATCTATGACATCTTTACACCATCATATCTAAAGTCAAAGTTGGTCTTGATTGGATTTTAAAGCAATTTTTGGAAGTCTTTTTCTTCCCATGTTATTTATCATGTACCTAGTCATAGTGATTCTCTTGATTGGGGGAAGACCCACTTGTAGAAGGAGAATATGGTAGGGAGTATTTGTTTTAATATTGAGGTTATAGGTTATGAAATTCTTCTAAATTTGTTCAATCTTTATCTAGGATTCTCTAGAGATGCATCAACCCCAAACTTCGCAACCGTACAAGATAAAGGGAGTGACAAGATTTAAAAAAATACTTATATTTATCCCACATCACAAGGTTGGCTAATTTACAATTGTTTTCAAGTCCAAAATAAGCTTTCCACCCTCCATTAATCCTTTTCTCAATTCTATAGTTCCAGTTGATCTTTTGATGAATATCAATTCACATGTATTTGTTGGAAGACACTTCATCCAAGTTGTTATTGTCATATACAAAATTAGCATTTGTGACCTTCTTGGACTTGATAATCATAACATTTGGTTTGTCGGTGTTAATAGTCATACACATATTTAAGAGAAGAAATCCTTGAGAATTTTTAATTGCTTATAAATACCAAAGGGGACTCAACCTTTCAATAACTTCGATATCATTAGCATAAAAACAAGGGATGACGTCTATTCTAGCAAAGGTCATACCAATGAAACCTACTTCTTCTAAAAAACCTTCTAGCGTATTGATTTAAATGTCAAAAAGGGTAGGGGAGAGGGGGAAACCTTGATTAACTCCACATTATAATTAATATATTTCAACCACCCCTCACTGGTGTTAATTTTGCAATGATAGTCTTGTACAACCTTATCGCAACAACTCTTAACTAGAAAGGAACCCTTATCTCTTCTAATCTATTCCACAAGTTATTTCTAGGCACCACATAAAAAATCTTTCGTAAAGTCCACAAAACAACAAAAGGGATTGTATTTACTATTACGACATTCCTTGATAATGATCCTAAGTGTATCGAGGTGCTCTCTGGTAGAGTAATGTAATCTAAAGCTTGTCTGACATTTATCCTGCTTACCTTCACTTTCTATCCATACATTGATTTTCTTTTCTAAAATAATATCGTAAATCTTGTATAAGAGAGGGATAATCATAAAGGTTTGATCATTAGAGGAGTTATTTTTATCATCGTCTTTAAATATACGAATAATGAGACTCTAATTTCAAGGAATAGGGAAACCTTCCTTGAGCACCATATTTAAGAGTTTGCAGATGTGAGGAATGACGAATGAGACACCAATTTTTAAAATTTGTGCTTGGTATCCTCCAATATCCTTAGATTTTCTATTTGCAAGGTACTTAAACCCAAAATCAATGCCTTCTAAAGAGAAAAATTTGTCCGTTGTAAGGAGGTTTTGAATGTTATCAATGAAATCCATGGATTCATAAAGCATTTTAATTTATGCACTCCAATAGTCCAAATAAATCCTATTATTATCTTTAGTTTTACTAGTTAGGATTTGCCTCTAGATTTTTTTTAGGAGATACCTTAGACAGATGTAAAATATTTTCTTGATTTTGATTTATATATTGTTTTTTTTAATTAGGGATTTGTATCTATTTATCTTGTCAATATTTAAACACTCTTCAATAGCTTCCTTGATGGCTCTTCTTGCAGTTTTATAATATTTATCATATAAGGGCTTGGTTCTTCAATTTTTGTTTTTTACTCAAAACCTAGAGGGAGAACTTGTTAATGGAAGATGAGAGGACCTTAGTAAAATTATGATAGAGTCCCTCTATAGTATTTGTACTTGATAGTGAAAACAAGTCATTATTTAACTCATTTATGAAAAGATCATTCTTATTTATGTCGAACATCGAGTGATTTTGATTGTGAGAATTTTCTTCTATGATATTAGTATGCATGACAAAATTGAGGGTTACAATTAGAGGTATATGATCTGAGTCAGGCTTGTGGTTGTTTGGAATTATCTAGATTTATCATTTTGTTGAATATAGGGATATTATATATGACATAATGTACCACACTGCTACCAAGACGATGAATAAAAGTCATCCAACTAGAATTTGGCTACTCATTAGACCATTACAAATTATAAGATCTTGAGTGCTAAAGAGATTGATTAGCTTGGATTCGAACAAATTTTCACCTATATTTGCAGAACTTCTTTTGTACCAGTAGTCTAGAGCAAGGTATTCATCTAAGCAAATAGTATTAGGGTTGGAATAATTGATTAGAAGAATATATTATTTGCTCAAAGTTCAAGCATTAAAGTCACCGATTAATTGGATATTTCCTTCATTCCTTCAACTGGAAATATCATTTTCTAAGCCGTTGTAAGATGGGAAATTTTTATCTATATTGATTTTCTTATAAAAGTGGGAATTAATAGGGGCTAAATAACATATTGTTATGTAGGTTTTTTGGCATTAATGTTAGATATCTCTATCCAAATATACTTTTTGTGAGGGTATTTCTCATAGATATTAGCATGGGAATATTATTTTTCCTTCATGTAACAAGATATACCTTCAATTCCTCTATGACAGGATCACTTTTTCTAGATCGACCATAAGAAAATATTTCTATGTTAGGAACCTTAGATTCCTCGTGCTCCCAATTTTTTCTATGTTAGGAACATCAGATTCCTCATGCTCCCAGGTTTCAACAAGAAGGATAATATTAATTTCACTTGGGTTCCAACTTAAATTGGGATCTTTTTTCCACGAGAAACCTCAATAGTTCCAAGAGAGGGTCCAAAGCGTGTCTAGTTGCAATTTATTATTATATTTTTGGTTTTTGTTCCAAATAACAGATTTTCATTCTAATTAATGCCTATTTTCCTTCATTCCTAGTTTCTTTTACATTTTGAATCTCCTTTCTTAATTTGATTTAGTATTTTGGAATGAGATCTTCATTTATAAATATTCTGAGTCCTTATAGCCTTGAATTTTTTCTATGTATGCCATACTTATGGTCAATAGAGCTAACATTGAGTCTATTATTAAATAGTAGACTCCTAACTTTAAAAAAAAATATTTTAAATTATATAATATGAAAATTTATAAATTAAGAAAATAAAAACAAAATTTTGAATATTTCAAAAAATTAAATAAAAATAAACTTATATTGATTTACATTATTCTCATAAATTATACTTATTCAAAATTGTAGCATCTACATTGAATATATATAAATATTAAAAGAACTAATTTGAAAGTAATAAAATGATTTAATGTGTTAGATTTTGTTAACAATTTTATAGTATTATCACGGGTGGTAGGAGCAAGAAGTGTTCTCATTAGTCCTAAAGGAATAACATAATTAATTTTTTCATATGAGATAGGAATATTTTCATATGAGATAGGAGTAGCTTCAAATAAATAGAAAGATATTTATTCATTAGTATTTAACCTTGGAATAACTATGGATGATCCCTTCTTTGTCATTCAACAAATGAAAAATAGGGTTCTTACGGAGGAAACTTTGCTTCATATAAATTTTCAAAGAGTCCTTGAGAACTTGGAAGGGATAGATGATGTCAAATTCTTTCATGTTTAATGAAGCAATAATGAAGTGTTGATCATAAATAAAATGAGGTCGTTTACTTGGATAATTGGTCTTGGTTATTACTCAGGACCACCCGGATAGGCTCTAGATCCCTTAGATTAGATTTGAAGCACAATCTTATGTTTTTAATCCACATAAATTGTAATGATATTGGATTTAGTCACAATACACCTAGTTAGAACACCCAGTTGGTTTGACCATATAGTGGATATATGCATGAACGTCTCTTCATCATTAAAGGCTCACTTGAGGGATAACCTAATCTTGCTTGTGCATTTTTTTCCTCCATCCCTTGTAAACTCATCTACAACATTGATTCTTTAATCCCCTTGACATGTTGTCTATGTTATGGAGGTGGAATATTTTGGGTGTTGTTTATGCTGTGAACTAGTGGAGATAAAGTTAAGTTTTGTTTGGTTGTTTGGTTGCACAATGAGCCATAAAAAATAGGCCTAAAAGCAGGAGTATATTTTTATCCTCATCAGTTATTTCATTGGGGTAGTTTAATGGTTATAGGTTTCAAAAATGTTAAAAATTATTATTAAGGATGTATTTAACTTGGTTTAAAGTATTGTTTGTTGTTTGAATTTCATTTACAATAGCTTTATAACCAATTTTAGAGGTTGGGGATTACCCAAAAAGGAAAGAGTGCTACAAGGGGTCTTGATGAATTATGAAATGTATTCCAGTTCAAGGGTGAATGTAATTTTTGGTATTTTTGTTTTGAGTTGTATTATGGCTCATCCTTCTAGTTCTGGACATAGTGGAGAAGATGTAAAAATTCAGTTGCATAATATTTTGAGGAGAATGGGTAGCCAGTTAGAGAGGATGAGGAAACTGATTGAATACTTAAGTATTAACATGGAGAATCAACAAAACAAGTAGGAGGAGATGGAAGAAAATTTTAAAGAACATACCTCAAAATATAATAATCTTGCCAACAACATAAAGATGCATGTTACAATATCATCTTAGTTTTTTCTATAGGATCACAATCCATTGGAAGTCACCCAAATTTAACTACTAGTTTTGTGAAAGATAAGGTCATAAGAGAAGAGACTATGCAAAAAACGTTGTTGTGTTCATAGAAAAACCATACTTCCAAGAGAGATAGGGTATGGAATGTGGGAATGTATCTATGGAGGTGGCTCATTATGGGAATAAAATTAAATGATGTGATCTGTAATGTTTATTGTTACTTAAAAACTTTACTAGGAAGTATTGTTTTAGATTGTTGGGATAAGTATATAAACTACATAAGTTAATAACAAATATTCTAAAAGAGTGGTGGTGTCTAAAGAAACCTTTGCACATAAGCACAATGAGCCAAGATCAATGAGAGCACAATGATCTCCAAGATCACATTTGAGGTGGATGATAAACTAATCTAATAGATCATATATAAATAGGTTTGGATATGAACCAAAACAACAACCACGGGACCACATAGTAGAAACTAACCATAAATTTCCATATATCATAGGTCGAAGGATCCAAATTGGACATAGTTAATTTATAATTTAGTCAGTGGTCGGATCCCTTCAATGGTCAACTCCTTCATTGGTTGGCTCCCTTCAATGGTCAAATCCATTCATTCGACAAGGTGAGCTTACATAAGAACCATTATTTCCAACCCCCTCTCTTCAATAAGCTTAGATTAGAGGAAAAAAAATTATTCCTTCATTAATTTTATCAACTACAAACTCGATCACTCATGGTACATAGACATGCAACTACACCAAAACTTCTAAAACTCAAGTATAGTAATACTCTTAGAATAATTCTAAAACACTATCCATGAAATCATCCAATTAATTAAACAAACTTCCAATCTACTGTCCAAAATAGTCCCAACCAAGTAGTTGACTAGACAAGAAGACAACAAGATCCAATCAATCAATCAAGCAACAAATAAAGGTAGTCTCTATCAGTAATATAGTCTCTGTCCAATAATAAGATAGGTACTTGTAAGAATACTTAGTCAAATATCCCAACAAATACTGAGAATACCGGTCAAACATAGTCACAGTTATTCTCAGCAAGTTTAGCTGATTTAACAAGAAACATTCGAGTCAACAAAAATATCGTTTACACAATAAATAGCTTCAATTCCTCCAATTTATCCCCCCTTTAAACACAACTAAGGAATAATCATTAACAATAATGACAATATCTTTCGAGGCTCAATTGACAAGACAAATCAATCAAAAAATTCAGGCAATGGTCACCATTGTTCATGTCCTAGTTGACCACTTAATTCAATCAACAATAATATCTCATTCAATGAATATTTCAGTTGATACTTTAGTTAACTATCATATCTGGACAAGTATTGGTCAACAAATCCAAATAAATCAAAGGTAGGCCTACAAGACAATCATTGTACGTCTATATACTTGATGATACACATCTATATGAAGTCCTCAAGGATCTGTTGAAATTAATCCATGACCACTCATTAAGAAAACCATAGTGTATATGAGTAGTCAACACTGGTCCATGGTTTTGTCTTTCACATCTTTACTAAATTCCTACAAGCATAACTTCCATCTTTCCAAGAATTTTGATTCCTAGGAAAATTACTACGATTCTCCTAATGAGGATGACAATATGGCACAAATTCCTATGATGGTAGAACAAGTGATGTAGGATCATGTTCTTGTTCACTTACAAATGTAGAAAAATACTCTACATTAGCAACAATGTCATCTACAAGAACATTCTCAAATTTTGTGTTATCAATATATTCAACGTTATCAATAGTAGGTTCCTTTTCCAACAAATCAATTTGAACAACTCCAACAATAAACAACAATCTTATGGTGTTAGAAAAACTAGATGTAGCAACATCATATCCAAGGCTTATTCTTGGTGACTTCAATTGAGGGTAATAGGAACAAAAATATCGTATCCATTCTTCCCAAGTCATCCTCTAGTATATCCCATGTATCACAATAGTTGGGATCCTATACCTATAGTAGGCTTCTCAAAGCTAAGAGAAATAACATCAGTAGCCAACAAATCATGAGATAAAATAAAAACATCATTTACATATTTCTTACAAACAACTGAGCTACAAAAAATATTATGAAATGTAGAAGAAGAAGTAGGTGAGACTGGTGGCTCAACAACATCAATAGAATTCCTCTCACCTTCCTACAATTGGTTGATATGCAATTCAAGACACTGCTTGCACTCCTAAAAATTCTTAGTAGTCTGATATTTATTTGTCAGCTATGACAATAAAGCACCATAATATCTCTTCAATTCTTGATATTCATCAAACAAGTATTTATTAGCTTCTTGAAGAAGAGAAACCTCTTCACAAATCTCATCGATAGAGGTCTACAAATGGGCATCCTCATTATTTAGCTAGGTATTATATTGCTCCAGTATAGACATATTCTTCTTCAAGGAAACATTTTTGTTATGAGAAACAACCTTATTCTAGATCTATAGTTCATTAATGAGGTCAATCTTGTCTCCAAATTCATCCACAAGATTTTGGAAAATATTTTCCATGGTGTTCGCCAAGGCAACATTCTTCCTTGATTTCTCATCCATTCTCTACAAAATTGAAGTCTGGAAAAGAGAAGATTCATCCTCAAGAAATGCAATAGCAATATTCACTTGATTCTTTAGTACTTCATTCTTTATTTGAAATAAGAAAACATTATCCTATAAGACACCAACTTCCTATTGAATTCGATCATGGGATTCTCGCAAGGACATAGCCTTCGTCTCATGAATCTTCTATAGGTTTTGTAAATCCAAGGCTTTATCTTGATCAAACATACATGTATTCAATAGGATTTCAATGCACATTCGAAGCATCACTATCTCGATTTGGCCTAGTTGACTTATAACAAGTCGAGCATATGCCAGTTGACCTAAAAGTCAACCAAGGAAACAATCTCAATGATAAGAAAACTACATAACATAAGCGATGCCTCTAAGGATGATTCAATAAGTATATTTAAGGCCCTATACAAATAAAATGTCAATATTATATAACTCAACCCTTAGTCGGCCAAGTACCAAATAGTTTATGGCCTAATAAGGAAACTAGTCAATGGAGAAGCCAAGTGCTAGTCAATCAAACACACGCTATTCAATAGTTAGTCAACGATGTTGGCAAGTTGAAAGCTTTGATATGCAATTCGGCCATCTAGTTGCTTCACCATCTAGTTGAACCCTCTAATCGATGGATCAAGAAGCTGGCCAAATAATTTTTTTACAAAAACATAAGCTATACCGAAGTGGAAAATAGCCAGTCAATCATGCCTTGAGGTAGCCAACCTATCATATACAAGAAAATCTCCATTAAAAAAGAAATTGTCACCCCTTGACATTGTGTAGAATAATACAAGTCGAACACAATTCAATTTTCCTTCGAAATCGAGCATCATAATTAGGGTAACCAATAACACACCTCCGTCAAACAAGTTAGGGCATCATTAGTCTAGAAAAGTAAAAATCGGGACCTTTTCATATCTCATCATCTAAGGAACATTACAGTTCACGAGTCTTCTAAGAACAACAGTCAACCTAACAGTTGCATCTTCTTTCCCATATAAGTTTATATATTCCAATAGCAATGGGTTCAACCTTAAATTCCTAGAGAATTCAAATCACAACTTTCATGGTGTGATCCATTCCTTTAATAATTAGAATGAAGAGAAAGGAGGAGGGGGGGTCACCATGGTGGATGCCCTTGGAAGGAGAGAAGGTCGTTGAAGTCGATCTATTAATCAAGATGGAAAGGAACACCGAGTAGATGAGGGCCATGATCCAGTTGATTGAAAGGGGGGAGAAGTTGAAGACATACAAGGAGAATTCAATGAAGTGCCAAGATATATTGTCAAAATATTTGGAGAGGTCAAGATTAATAAGCATTCCCACTTTTTTGGAGATGTTGAGGGTGTGGATGGTTTCATGGGATAAGATGATTCCCTCGAGGATTTGGAGGCCCTCAAAATCTGAGCCTATTTGCAATGACTTTGGTAATAATTTTGAAGATAACAATACAAAAAGAAATGAGGTAGAACTTACCTGTTGTGGAAAATTTTTCCTTTTAGGGTATAAGCATGAGGAAAATGGCATTGAAAACGTGAATCTCGTTGAGGTACAATCTATAATCTTCTACCCCTTCCCAAACATCCTGTTGTACTATTTTCCAATAGAGATCATTGAAATCTCTTGTGAAACTATCAAGGCCAAGGAATTTCCCTATCGACATGTCCATAATTGCAGTCTGAACCTCCTCCAGAGAGATCTATCAAAGTATATTCTCATTCCCATTTTCCTTCATTAAGGTGGGGATTTTTTGTACAATCTTGTCAATGACATGTTCCTAGTTTATTAAATCTTCTAAGAGGAGACACCTAAATAAGGAAGTAGCTCAGTTTCTAAGCCCTCGTGACAGTTGATATTTTGGCTTTGCTTAGTATAGAGGTGTGATATTTTGTTATACTAGCTATGCTGGAACATGGAGTCATGGAAGACTTTAGTTTTTTCCCCATATTTGAGCCAACATACTCTTGATTTTTGATTCCATAATATTTCTTCCTACTTTATCCTTTAGTTAAATCCATCTTGTAGTTGTTTTTCCTTTGTTAATAGATCTTCAAAGTATTCCCACTCAATCGCCTCTTCGTAGAGCTGGCTCATTTCTAATTCCATCATTTTCCTAGCCTTAAATATGTTTCCCGAAGACATCTATGTTCCATTTCTTTAATTTTCCTTAGATGTTCTCTAGTCGTTATTGAAGCTGTTACATTTTGGATCCATAATGTTCTATTCTTCTTCCCACCATTGAGATAAGGTATCCATAAATGTGGGATATTCCAGCAAGAAAATCTCAAAGAAGAAAGGTTTTTTTGTGAGTGACCTACCAAGTTGATCTCTAGGATGGTTGGAAAATGATCCAATCCTCCTCTAGTGAGTATTCATGGTACAAGATATAACCCTTGGCATACTAGCTATTGAGAGAGTAGGAATATGTCCAAGCGAGAAGCAATCTGTTAGGAGTCTCCTCTTATGTTTTTCAAGGTGTGTAGGCTAGTATTTGGTTCATTTTACACTAGGCAAAGAGATTGAGTGATGATGTTGAAATATTTTCTTATAGAGTCTATATGATTGAGTCCACCGATTTTTTCCATAAGTGTTTTTACTGTATTAAAATCCCTTCCCATTATCCAAAAGGGGGCTTGAGAGAGCTCTTGAAGGTGGTGGATCGAGTCAAGGAATTTCGGTGGGACATATTCATTTATAATAAATCCATGGATGTCTGAGCAAATGATACGAAAGTTGGAAGAGAGGGTGTGAGCAGTGGAGAAAAAGTATGATAATGAGATAAGATTAGGATTTTCTAAGATCTCCAGTCCTCAACAAAACCTCTAGTGTCCATAGAAACAGGTTGAATCACTTTTCATTTCCAAGAAAAGTGAGCTATGCTTTGAAGGAACTTAGAAAATCATTTTGTCTATTGAATCATAAAAATCGAAGGGGATTCTTAAGATATATTTGATCAAAGAATATGCTTTTTACTCCTGCACTGCAGGCCTCAAATATTGTAGGAAAGAATAATCATGTGTAACTTTATTAAGAGGAAGGAAGGGACTGGATCCAGTCCGAAATAGATCTATGATTACTTATGAGATGAGATTCTCCCTTAGTTTTCCATGTTTTTGCTAGTTGGTTTTTCGACCTCTCTTTGCATATTTTTGGATTTTTGTGGGAATCAAGGATTCCTTGCTTGAATGAATTCCTAGGGGCCCTATGCGATGATTTGGGGACGATGAGAAAACATCAATTTTGGATTCAAATTCTTGAAATGCACTTTTGATTAGTTGGAGCTAGGGAACTAGTATGGCTTGTAGATATCCTCATTTATGAGCATCTATGATTTTTAGAAAAGCAATGCCATCCAAATATATGTATTCTTCTTCCTACTCCTGATTTACATGGTCACCTTCTTCCATGTGGCTATCTTCTATTGGATTGATTTTCCTTATTTTAACCATATATTTTTTAGGGGACTACATGGCCTCTTCTTTATAGCCATAATATACGCATTTGTCTTCATTTTGCGATCTCTCTTCTCCTCCAAGTATGCTTCATTGGTTTGAATGTTCTGTAGGCTAGGTTTGGACCTAGTGGGGTTCTATTTTTCCTGTGGCTCATTTTCTTTTAGCGGATTCCGAGATAAAACCATCAATATTTTCTTGAGGGGGGATGGGGGATCTGGTAAGCGAGTAGTCTTAGTATAGATATCCATGTTTGTGGCATTTTCTACAATGGAATGGTATGTGTTCATAATCTAAAGTTTGGATCCAATCAGAGTCCTAAAAAATAATATAGATAGGTACAACAAGGGGTTTTGACACATTCATGTGAACATATATTCAGGAAAAAGAAGTATACCTACCTCACTTGATTACTTCCGATATTTTCATGAGATTTCCTAGAATATTGATGATTTCTATGAGGGTTTATTCCTCCAAATATTCATGACGAATGGAGTAGAGGTAGACCCAAACAGGAACCTCTGAAAAGTGATTCTTGTTGTAGGTTGAATTTTTCCTTCCAATACGTCATGAATAGGCCGACATTATTGAAAAAATAAAGATCTCGATCCACGACTCTTTCCCGATATGCCAGATTGAAGAAAATGGATGTGAAGAATCCCTTTGATCCTAAGTTGAGTTTGATTCACCTTTTGGCTACCACGTTTTCCTGATCCAACTTATCAGAGCTTTCTTATTGGGACACAACCCCATGAACTTGTAGAGTACGACATGGTATTTCATATGATTTTTGTAGGCGCTCAGCTTGGCTCAAGTAACTTCCAATTGCGGAATAGAAGTGGATTTGGGGAGCTTCCCTTGAAAGTGTGTGACTATGTATGGAGAATGATTTTGATTCAGATCTGATGTTGCATGAAGTTGAGTCACTTTGGAAGTTTGTACAATGATGATCGATCGATCGATTCAAGTCGGGGTAGTAAACCTAGTGGGTGGAGGCATCGGTGATTTCCCATGCTAGTGAGGATGAGCTACTACATTGTGATATGAGGGATCCCTGCTTGCACTCTACGTTGATGCCATTTGAGGTTTTATAATTGAAGAGGTGAAACCATAGAGGTAGGTAAGAGTGACGATACATGCTTTCTTTCTCAACTCTAATATTATGTTTGGAAATTAATATCTTCAAAATATTGCTTCGGGAATGTCGAAGAATTAATGAATTCATTGTTTGAGATGATATTTGTAGAAAATTAAGAAGAAGAGGGGGACTTGGATATCTTCCTATGAAATTTTAGAATTTTAATAAGATGAGAAGTAAGTGAAACTATTGAATTCTACTTATAATCAAAATCTAGAAACTTGTTTTACTGGATTTGCATAAAATCCTTTTTTGGTTGCTACAAGTCTCTTCAAATTTCCTCAACTACAACATTGTTTAGATAGGATAACACTATCTTTCCTAATACTCCACTATGGATTTTCCTCCTCATTCTAGATGCCATATGCACAACTGAAGGTTAGATTCCACCATTGATTGTCATTCCTTCATTAACTCATGGTTGCATTTCTTAATACTATGGAAAAGTTTAGATAATTCACACATAACACATATGTTTCCATCATGATGCACCATTATTTGAAAGAGAATATGGGGAATCCAAACCAAGGTTCATCCAAATACCACATTATCTACAATGTCATTAAATTTGACGTAATTCTTTCTCGAGTTATAAGATACAAAATGAATGTAATTCGTTAATCACCCATAGTTGTGGAAGATTGGAGTTGGAAGAAGGGGCATGAGATCAAACTCATTAAATACTATCTATTGAAGAGAACTACATACAATAAAATGATGATGCATCAAACCATTATTTGGTATAAACACTATTGTTGTTAATCATTGGGATACATGGGAATACTAAATTCCTTAAATTCCATCCTCTCTAGATCATTGTCAATGGGGATATGGGTGAAAAATCATTATGAGAAATTAATTAGATAAATTATAATGCATATGTAATCACGACAAACCTAAGAATCCTAGGTTAGATAGGAAGCACACCACAAAAGGTAATTACTCACTAGATAATATCCAATAGCAAGAAATAAAATAATAAGAACAATAGAGATTGCGATAATTCTCCTTGGAAAAAATGGGTTCTATTTATTATTAGATCAACTTGAATTTATATAGGGTTACAAAAGTGTCCACACAAATGAGGAAAATAACTATAAAATTGTTGAGTTTTCCAAAGAGATGGAAAGATGCATCTACATGAATGCATGTAAATACAAGTCATCACAAAAGGAAATATAAATAAGGAGAATCCCCTATGCAGATACTCTCCTTGTTTGAAAATACTATCTAAATTAATACATCCTACTTTCACAAAATGATTAGGTTGTTTGCTGAGTCATTGGAGTTGTTTGTGGCTAGTATGAAGGGTACAATATCCTTGGGGAGTGCACCCAATGATATATATACATAACTTCCTTCAAGTTTAGTTTTAATTTAATATAGAGGGACTATGCCTCCTTGCAAGTTAGAGTAAGAACCCAACAAACCAAAGCAATTGAGATTTCATAAATCTTTGTAATATGAATCCATTAGACATAATAATAAATAGACACAATTAACTATGCATAGTTAAACCATAATAATACTTTTCATATTTTATTAATGAAAATGGAGAAGTTATAAGGTCCACATTACAATAATTGGAAGAGATGTGTAATGTGATCGATTTTGCATTATCAACACCACTCCAATCACTCTTCATGTGACTACAATTCATTAGGAAAATTATTTTCACCTAACGCCTCTATCCACCACCAATACCACAAACTAGAGATTTCCGTCACAAGCCAAAGATGTGTTTCTCATTCATGGCTAGATAGTTTTATAGAAAAAATTCTATGTGGAATAGTTCTAACATTTCAGCTTACCATTGGTTTGTCTTAAAAACGATTAACACCATTTTAGGGAGACTGTTTAATATTCCTGGTAATTTTGGATGTCATTTCTTATTTATTTTAAACTATAGTTTTTTAGAGATAATTTATACCTGCATCATTTACTTTGATGGGTGCATTATCCACTACTTTAATAAAAAAATAAAAACAATGTTTGTCTTCATTTTCTATTGAATTGAAATAATTTGTTTATGAATACATCATGTCACTAAAGATACTTTTATTACAAGAATGATCCTCAAATATCAACTAGAATATTGTTGTTATCTCTTATACAATGGAGCATAGCATTTTTTTTTACACATTTTTGTAGTAGCCTCTTTTGTAATTAGGATTGTGAGAAGTATTCTCTTCTTCCATAGTATTAATGTAGCAACTTTTTTAACAATACAAAATATGTTGATTATGATGAATTAATACCTAAACCATTAAAATAAAATCAAATGTTAAAGATAGATGGTTGCATGAGGGATGATCCTACATTACACTACCTTGGTTGGAAAAGTTGAGCATCTTGTTCAAAATGTAATATAAGAAAAGGTGTAGAGTAAACATCGTCCTCTACCCTCCCTCTTTAATATAAGAAAAGGTGTGAAGTTTCGTCCTTTACCTTCCCTCATTGTTCTTAAAACTCATAATATTTCTTTCAATTTCCTAATTCATAGTTTGTCTCCATCAACCCCACTTTTTACATCTTTTTTATTTGCTGTAAATATTTTTCATAAAATTGTATTACAACTTCCTTTTATTTTATTCCATTAGTGAAGGTTGGAGACAGAAATAAACATAAAATTTATGCATTTGAATATGTATTTAAACATTGGTGAAAATTGGAAGCAGAAATAAACATAAAAATTATGCATCTGAATGTGTATTTAAACAAAAATTATGCATCTGAATGTGTATTTAAACAGTTATGAAAACCGTTGGAGAGCAGATTAACGTTAATGTTGAACATGGGCATGCTAGACGGATCAGGTAGCTGTGGCTGCTGCGCCGGCGTCAGACTGGATGATTGGGGAAGCTGCCCCTGGAGGCTGTAGCTGCATAGGCATCGGCTCCTCGTCCTCATCTAGGCGCAATCGATCGTAAAGGGCTCTACGGAATGTAGCAGCCATGATCACGATAGGACTGAAGGCCTCCAGGGCACCGATGACGGTACCTCCCACCACTTGTCCCTGTCCCCCAACGAGATAAATTGTGAGGCCTGTAGCCGCGGAGAGCTCAGCCGTGGACAAAAATGCCCCAGAGGGCGTTGGCGCTCTCCTGATGGACAATTGCAGGGGGCTTTGGCTTGTTCTTGGAACCCGGAGGCCTCCCGCGAGGCCTCCGGCTCATCTCTGCCTCGAAATCATCGCCTTCCAGAGACTTGCCAGCTGCATCGCTGTTACCGTCGTGGTTGCCGTCCCGCTTCTGCTTTTTTAATCCGCTGCTGCCGCTGTTCTCTTCTTCTGAAAGATTGAAGTCCCTGGTTTGCAGCCCATGAGCGTGGCCATTCCTGGGAACGGAACCGGGAGCTTGCCCAGGTACGGGGACCGGATCGACTCCCGCCATCGGCAAATTTTCTCCCCAGCACATGGTTGCCAGAATTGCGTCCTTGGATTCAGTATACCAAAATCTCTCAATCCTTCGCCGACCTTAACGTCGAATTCAAACTGGCTGCCTTCAATCACACATCCCTAGTTCTAGCTCCCAGTCTGATCGACAAGCCCAATCCAATCGGCCGTGGATTCGATTTTCGCATAGCATAAAGCCGCTCCAAAAGACCTTTTGCCCATGCCTCAGGTCTTTCTCAGAAACATAAAAGAAGAGCAGCAATATCTAGAAATGAACCTAATTAAAAAGAACATCTAAGCGACAAAACGGCGGTGTTTATTCGTGATAGTGGATTTCGAAATCGGGGCAGGGATTAGGGTTAGGGTTAGGGTGTGGCGCATGTGGGCAAGTGGGGTCATTTGACTCGAACTGATCTGCTCCATTCCTGACATCTTGGTTACTCTAAGCCACACGAAATCTACCAAACATGAAAATGTCTTTATGTCATTCTATGGTGCCACTCGAAAACTCTCGCCATCGATCCTACACTCGCATCACGCTCTCAAACACTGGAAGGCCACTGGTTTGATACTTTGATTTATGAGCCATGTCATGTCAAACTGCACTCCACTCACGTTTCATTTATATTCGCCAAGTGGCATATTTAGGGTTTCACCGACGAGATTGGCCAGGATTTTCAACATGGATTTTCCTATCCTTAAAATGGTAAGTGCGTGACAAGCTCCGGACGACTTTATATGTAAATTGTTTAGTGTCTTCTAACCAGTAAAATAAGCTGTTTTCCACATAATCAAGGTGGAATTTTTTTAGGATGAATATAAATATTAAATTAATATAAGCATTAAACTAATTAATAAACATAAAAGAAATATTTTTTTAATAAACATACATCTTTTTTAATCACCACTTAATTGAAGTTTATTTAAATCTTAATCAAGATGCATTTAAGCGTAACAAGATACAACGATGACTCAATTAGAGATCATAAAAGGAAAGTGCTAAAAGGAGTGTTGGTTGTATGGAGGGGTTTCTTAAAAGTTTATATTTGGTTTGCAAAGGATCTTGTGTGGAAGGTTGGCGATGGCACTTCTATTTCCATGGGGATAGACCCAATTCTCGGTTTGGATGAAAACTTTTCCCTGCCTTTAGACATAATTGAGAATCTCAAGTTATGGGGTATGTTCTCTTTAAGCCATTTCATAAAATCTCAGCGACGTATTGAACCTAAGTCTTACAGGTGTAATGCAAGGGACCTGGGCCTTGTCGGACAATCTGCATTAGATTGGAACAGGCATGTGCTCACACAGCGGTGGGTGAATCCACAAGATTTCTGGTTGAATGCTTTTGAATTGGGCCTTTCGGGCCATTCTACTCTGGCGTGGGACAAATATATTCACAACCTTAATGGTGCGGGATGTTGACTGTCTAGTGGTAAGGATATTCTTTACTAGACGGGAAACTCTTCAATGGGGATTATTACTGCAAAATCAGCCTATAATGCTATTATTAAGTCAAACTGTGTGTATCCTGAACACTAGTGGTACAGGAAACTTTGGAGATGGAGATTACCCCTTAAACTCAAATGTTTCATGTGGTTCGCATTATCAGATTGCCTTAAAGCGTGAGATAAGCTATTAATTAGAGGCCGGATTGGCTTGAGTATTTGTTTGCTTTGCAGCGTAGGACCTGATTCCATCTTTCATATTTTTCTGGAATGTGGTTTCACTAGCAGTATTTGGAGTCGGATCCTACATGCTTTAAATATTGAAGTACCTTGGCTTGTGGATCATTTTGAAACATGATGCTTGGAATGGCATAGATACTGCAAAAACTATCTCGAGTTTCCTACTATGATTTCATGGGCCATTTGGAAGGCCTGTAACCTTGTCATTTTTTAAAACATAGTTCCAATTTTTTACAAAACTATTATGCTGGTTCTATAGCTGCTAAAAGATAATTGTGCTGAAGTATTCCCCCATAAGAATCATCGAGAGGTTTCATTTCAGCTTCAGATAAAGTAACTGGTTGCTTTTATTGATGTTGCTTTAAAGGATGGCTTATGTGCAGTAGGGGTTGTCATTTATATAAATAATGCTCTTCTTTCAATCTCATATTAAACCGTGGTTGAGGGACTAATAAGAAGGCTAAACTCTTACCTCTTTGGTGCACTTTGAAAGTGGTCAATATCTTTGGTATTGATGATTTACAAGTCTTCAATGACTCTCGGGTCACCATAAAATGGGCATGTGGTCACTATTCATTGCAGGTGGCAAATCCTAATTCATTGTGCGACCGAATTAGTTCACTGATTTGTCTGTTCAGAAATATCACTTTTGATCATGTATATCGTCAACATAACTTAGAGGCTGATAACCTATTAAAACTCGCGTTAGATGGAGATGAAGGTTTCATTTTATGGGATGAAATTCAAGAGAGGTGCAGAGTTGCAGATGGCTCTGTAAACATCTTTGAGATATAGTTTTTTGTTTGAGTTACTTCTGGAAATTTTTGGATAGAGGTTTTAGCTATGGAGTTATCATTTCCCTTTTTGGACATACTTTATCTTTTTTTTTAATGTATTTTTGGATCAGTCTCTAGGGAGACTCACTACACGTACTATTTGACTCAGTGATGAATAACAATAGTATGATTTTTTTTCTACTGAAAAAAAACAAGATACGACAACCATGAAATGAATCCCAACTTACACTTGTTATACTTGGGTTAATCTTGTTGATCTTTTAAAGGAAGTCCAAAATCTCATATAATATCAAAACACCTATCGACATAATTATAATAATAATAATTTATTTTTAAGGTCACAACATAGTGAGACATTATCCTGTTTTATGAGACATTGTTGGATAAGAAATTTCTAGGGATTTAGTTATTCTTATGTAACTTTCTAAGAAGAAACACATGTTTTTATACATTAGATTTCCTCAAGTTGTACCATTAATAATGAATAAAAAAAATTAGAAAATGAAATTATAACAAATATTTTGACAAATAGATATAATATATTAAAAATTAGATCATGATGATGATATTGATTATATTGTGAAATTGTTGTATAAAAAAATAGATATTCACCTTTATGAAATATCATAGATAATAAGTGAAAGTAAAAACACTCTCATCTTGAAACAATTCTATGTTATGTTTTGAGGAAAAATAAAATGGAGTTGTCTAAAATACATTATATTTTTTGAAATGTGGTTGGAGTAGGTAGATTGGCCGTAAAATTGAAATCCATCCAATACTGCAACCTAGATTAATATTTGTATTCAAAAGACCCACTAAGGACTACATCTTAACATTAAGTTTAAGTTCATGGTGATGTAAAATTTAATATTAATCGTGTGGTGGTTATTAATTTTACTAGAAGCAATAATAAAATAGGTAAGGTAAGGGGTGTTGTATTTAATTTATATTATGTAGTATGAAGTGTTTTTGGATTTTATTAATTTTATTCCAATTCTTACAAATCTTACCAGGGATGTTGGAGAGTCATAAACAATAACCGACCATAACCATAATGATTAAAGTGTAAAAAATGAATGTCTTATTATTCCAATCCTAAAGTTCATTGTTTCTAAATTTTGTTTCAAGACCATAATAATCTGTAAGTTGTTAATAATTCTCATCTTGGTATTATACTTTCATTTAAAATGGTAGTTAAATCAATAACTAATATTTGTAAGATTGTATATCTTAATATGTTATGGTCACAAAATATTAGAGGATAACTATTTTCTTATATTTAATTTTTATTTTCTTAATTTTATTAAATTTAATAATAAAATTAGAAATTTTAATTTTATTAATTTTAAATAAGATAAGTATTTTTTTATAATTTTTTTAAAAATTAATTAATTTATAAAATAGAAATAATATTATAATTAAATTTAAGAAAAAAAACCATAAATCAAATTATGTTATTATCTTAATGGTGTAGTCTAAATATTTTACGTTTTCAACTTTTTTTTTAGCATATTTTCCATCTTAATTTTGTTCGAAGTTGTTGAAAATCTCAAAAAAAAAAAGAATTACATATATTAGCTATAAAAATTGCATAATATGGGTGCCATGGGTTTATTTGAGGGTGCTAAATCTATTTAAAAATTTAACAGTATAATTTAAACATTTCTAGATTTGGATTTTACAAAAAAAAATTACTAGATTCCGACCAAAACCCACAATAAAATCCAATACTTAGAATAAATAAACTACTCCTTATACTAACTAATACATCATTTTTTTAAAGACATTTCTCTTATATAAATGCCAAAAAAAGATCATAGATCGAGCATCCTATAGTAACATCAATATTACATACACTTGTTATTAGATTGTATTTGAAAAATAAATTTTCAAGACTCTTAATCTAATGGATTAAATTAACACACATATATATATATATAATTTTTTTTTTAAATTTAGATTATTCATCTTAATTAAGACATAAAAATGTTTACAAAATAATACAAAGTAAACAAAAAAGAATAATACAAAGTAAAAAGTAAATATGAGACTTAAACTAGAGACTTTACTTTTTACTTTTAATACAAAGTAAAAAGTAATAAATATTATGTCA
This sequence comes from Larix kaempferi, assembly GCA_027924585.1. Taxonomy (NCBI): domain Eukaryota; kingdom Viridiplantae; phylum Streptophyta; class Pinopsida; order Pinales; family Pinaceae; genus Larix; species Larix kaempferi. Next base: position 10,394,448 of record BSBM01000055.1, on the reverse strand, counting down.
GACATAAGCAAAAAAGAATAATACGAAGTGGCTCAGGTATTGCACTCAAGGAGTTATTTAAGGAGAGGTTTGCACCTCGGGAGATTTGATCCCTCTCCGTGTTTGATAGAGCCTAGGATTTAGATCTATACTGATAAATATAATATTGAAATTTTGTTATTGAATATACACGAGAGATGTTGTCACAAATATGAGGTACTCTACGTCTTAATATAGAGAAAATATTATTACAAATATAAGTCTACGGTAACAATAAAATTTAGATCATTTTTAAATTTTACATAAAAGCTAAAAATATTAAAACTAACATAAATATAAGTTTAAAATGAAATCTATATTGATTTAGTGAAAGAAATCAATTTGAATTTTTAAATCCGTTGAATTTAATAAAATCACCATTAATCTATTAGAAGAAGAAGAGAAGAGTGAAAAGACCAATATTGATATTAATACAACCAAAGTAAAAAAAACATCTACATTAAACATACTAGTGTTAATAGGAACTTCCACTACGAGCGTACTAGAAATGAATGAACAAAATCATTGGCTTGTTAGGCTATGTCGCAAATAAATCCATGATTATTATTATAAACTAGAGAATGTAAAAGGTGGGGGTCACTTGGGGTAAAGCTAATATCCTAATATTTAATATAAACTTGCTAATGTCGCCATATCCGTATCCCCTTCATTTATCATTCATGCCCTTATCACACTAAATGATACGTTTATTTATTTTGAGTTCGTTAACGATGTTAGGAAGATCTCATACCACATTTCAGTAATATACCCATTATCATTTTATAGAGAAAATATTATATGTATGGTATATTGTTAATTCAATTTAACTTAAATAATTTTGGAATAAAGTTTTATTCTATTTAAATAAAATTTATTTTCTTAAATAATGAATATATTGTTATACAAATTTTAAACTTCATTATAATTATAATCTTGAACAAGATTATTAAATTTTAAGTTGAGATTGTTAAGCATTTCAATGAAAACTTTGTAGGTAACGGTTTGAAAGCCATAATAAATCAAATTCATCACTTTATATACTCCAAACTATAAATCTAGAATTTGAAAACAACAATTTTAAAATAACAATAATATAGATTCAATTTTAATCTATTTATAATTTATTTAATATTTTTAAAATAAATTTTTTATTTTAAAAATTATTATTAAATATTTTAACAAAGATTTATTTATAACTAAAATTAATTTATTAAATAATTGTAATAATGTTTTTTAAAAATGGAAAGGAATATTTATTAATTTATGGTAAGAATCATAAATAATATAAATCAAGTAGTAACATTGCACAATCCTATTACAATAAAAATATTTGAATTACTTAAAGTTATTTAACATATTTTTATCATTAAAATTTATTGTAAATATAATTATTAAATACTATATATCTATATATATTATAAACAAGTTTAATAGAAAAATATTAAATATTAATTATATTTTTGGGAAATAATATATGATCATTTTAAAATATCAATGTCATGAAAGTATCATTATAATTAAATTTGAGAAAAAATAAATGTCATAAAAAGTTAGAGAGTAAGGAAAAAATTGAAGATACAAAATGATATTATTAATTTTAATCAAAAAAATTCAAAGTAATCTTTTGTTATATTTATTATCAAAAGAAAATTAACATTATTATTTAAATAAGAACTAGATCTCATAACTTTTGTAAAATAGAGTAATTGATAATTCCTAAATTGCTATGAGATGAAAGAATTAGTTGATTTTGTTACTATAAAAACAATGATGGATGAAAGAATTAATTGATTTTGTTATTATAAAAACACTGATAGAAAACACTTAATGTCCTTATATCCACATTAAATCTCAATTTCAAAAATATTTGTAAAACTAATACCTTTTTATGATAAAATAAAAATGTTCAAACAAAACAATTAATTCATTCTCATTTTTTGTAAAATTTAATATATCAAGCATGGTCTGAATTGATTTTTTTTCCCCACGAAAAAAACATACTATTGTTATTCAAAATAGCTGAATCAAATAGTACATAATTGTCTCCATCATATCTGAATGTCCCACAAGCATATCCACATAGGAGTGACAAGTGCTATCTCAAACATAGATCCCAAACATCACTATAAATATAAAAAATAAGACTCCTAACTGACAGAACCAGATAGATCCATGATCATCTCAATGACTGAGCGTCAGATTACAAAATTAAACTTATAACCAGCATACAATGCTAATAAACCAAAATCAAAAGACAACAGAAGACAACATCAAATCATGATGTGATAAGAGCCAGCATCAATCATCTTGTTATCCCAAAGTTCCTCCCAAAGCACAAAATCCTCCTCTCCTTCCAGAGCTAACTTCGATACACGATCTGCCTGATCATTATGTTCTCGGAAAATATGCTCCAATGAAAAGGAACTGAAGGAGTGAAATTCATCCTTGATTCTTCTACACCAGCAGACCAGCTCCAATACATTAATATCAAGCATGGTCTGAATTGATTATAACAATGGTCATCATCAATATTATAAAAATTTTAATATTTTCAAAAAATTATACAAAATTATTTAAAATAAAATTTATATTATAAATAATTTAAAGATATATTTTCACTTAAATAAATAAAACATTTTATGTAAAAATCTATAATCATTATTATCTGATAATGCTTTTGTGTGGTTTCCATTAATTTAATGCATTATGTATGTCAAATCTCGCTAGCACAATTTGTTTTGACCGCCTTCATTCTGCATGGTCACCCGAGTTCGAACCTCGCAAGGTAATTGGGAAAAGACACTTAAAATCTAGCTATGTTAAACTAAAAAATGAGATTCATATAAATATACATATGAAGCGAATAGGATGGGGGAATAAACAAGTATTTACAAGTTGTGTATTTAACCGTAGTAAATAGTTATTTCCACTTGAGAAAAGAAAATGAAATAACTTTGTATGTATAATCCGAAAAAAACTAATACTTGTTTCATGGTATTCGTGCATTATCTCTTTCTTTTCAAAACCAGAAAAAAACCAAAAATCTTAATTTACAATGTGCATCAAAGATACTCTAAAACCTAAGGGACCTAGATCTCCACTTTGCTCTAATAGAAGTCCCTGATTTGAAACTCAATACTAGATAACCGACAAAAACCCTGAGAGTTTTGCCCTTTGAAAACATAAAAAAAATACTTATGTAATGTTCTCTCTGTATATATACTTACTTGTACAAAATAGATTTCAATTTAATAATCTTTTATTAATGGTCTATGAAAAAGAAAGAGTTATGAAACCTAAAAAGGCCTAAATGTTGTAACATACAACTCTAATACCATATATATAATGTACCCCAATTTTGGACATAAAAAAAAATTCATAATTTAACTTACTACCATCACATTTTGTACATTATTGTAAATTACATCTACCCTTACAACATTCAATTGGTGTTCATCGACTTATTAGAATTATCATCTATCTATCATGACTTAGCATTACCCTTGCTATGATACACCTATTAATGATATACCTCGTCATGGTGTGTTCCTCTCTAGCTACTTTTATTGATTATGTTGACACTAAGAAGCTCACGGGTTGAATATTGGAATCTTTATAAAATAAAAGTATATTTTACATCAATTATCTATAGGGTGGGACCCAAACATTATTGGCCCTCGTGTTAGTTTTATTTGGAGCACCTACATAGATTTATATACATCGTTGATAACAATCATGTTATGCTCCCTAGTCATGACTCATTCAACACATAGGGGCACACTATATTCAGCTTCGATTACACCACCATGACTTACACCACCATCATTAGCCAGAGGTGGTGACGATGATGTGACTTTACCTTACCTAGTTAGCCCATGTAATAACCTATTAGGTTTTTTCACTTTATTAGACTTATGGTAATGTGCACATGTGATTGTCCAATCTTGGAAACCATTAAATGGTATTGAACTCCTCGATGCTAAAATTCGACTTACGAGTACCACCTCAATCTAGCCCTTAGTTCGACTACCACGTCTCTGTTGGTATTTTTCACCATGGTAACTTGGGTCATACACATTGAATTGTTTGATATGAAGTTTTGATCTGTCATATAATTTATTAATGAACAATTTAATATGCTTAAACGATAAATCTGTCCATTCACTTACACCCACATTGAGGGGAGCACTTGGCACCTTCCAGGTCGGCTTATCCTTTCCACATCTGCACTAACCTCTACCCAGTCAACCCATGTTGGATTCACTTGGAAACATGTAATCAAGTTTTTAGTGCACTAGCAATATTATAAAAGGTTTCAATATGGAAACCTTTTCGTGTAATTCTATTTTTGAGAAATGAGGTCAAGAACTAGCAAGAATATTCTAGTTGTAAACTCATATTTATAGTTTTGTGGCTTCAAATGCATATGATTACATAAACTTGTTGGAAACCCTAGTTTAGCCATGGATGATGCTATGATTTTCCTAAATTAATTTCTTATATATTTAGTTTTTTATATTATTTTGAATCAATGTATTTATTCCATATCGATATAGGGTTATATGCTCCTATACTTATTTATCCATGGCTCTTCTACCTATTTACAACTAGCTCTTGTTTATGCTTCATTTGATTGTGATAATGATGCATATGGTTACCATTGTTCGTGTGTATAGTTTATTTCTTTCTAATCTAGACGCCTCTTGCTTAATGGTTGCCTCGAAAATCTTGTGCCTTCACTCTGGTTGATATTGCATTTTCTGTAGGGTTTTATACTATATAAATGTTTATAGTCAATGACTTTTTCCCATGTTTTGTCAATTTGGTTATAATTCTTTCAACATATTAATTCTTTGATGAATTGATAATAATTTATTATTTTGTTGATTAACAATAATACTTTGGAGAAATTGCAAAGAATGTATGGCTTATATCTATACCTTATTTTTAATACCAATGGATTCCTTTCTCCCGTGCCTCTATTGGCTTATGATATCATTCATGTTTTGTACATAGGGTGTGACCTCGTTAATACTATTTAGTATTTACTTAGGATCATGTCTATAAACATGTATATTTATTTATGTCTATAAGTTTCCATCCCTATACCTACATTAATCATGAATTATGGGCCTATAGTATGAAAATGATAATGGTTTCCTTTGTGCTATTTCACATTTAGTTTTAGTACACTTGGTTGTTGTAGGGACCCCAACCTGGGTCCCTATTTTTTCTTAATAAAATCTATCTTTTTATTGTTTACATTTTGGTTCATGTTATGTTTTCTTGTTTCAGTTGGATTTACTGGTGGTAAAAATGGTATTTATAGTCTTGAAATAAATGTATTTTCTTTTTAAACTTCTAACATCAATAACAAGCATGTAATTTACAATAATAATTTCTTAAGTTACATGATATTTCATAAGTAAAATTTACAAAGTTAAAATCCATTTATACCTGACTGAAAAATACCTGTAGATAGCTAATAGATCCACCCTTGTTGTTGTCCCCTTTGTTGATCCCTTTTGTTGAATGCCTTACTATTTCCCTGCAACCAAAAAACTTCCCCAAAACCCTGAAACTCAACTAGCCCAAATAGTTTTTCCACCCTACCAACTGGCGAGTTCTTGTCGACCACCTAGCTCCAAAAGTACACCTTTGGACCCACAAGCCCAAATCGACTACAATCCAACCTGTTATATCCCTTCATAAAATATCCAACTAGAACCTCCTTCTCTTCTCTATAATTTTCTCTCTGCTCTCTAAATTCTCCCCAAAAATCTCTAAGGTGAAAGATCCCCCTTTCTCTCCCCTCTCTTCACCCCCTTATCCCCCATGTCTTGCCATCTCTTTCTCCCCATTACTATCCTATCCTCATCATAAATCCCTCAACCCCCATGTCAGTGCTCGAGCCCTCAACTTTGACTCTCATTAATCATTAAATTTTATATTCACGGACTTGTAACTCAAGTTTCTCAATTAAAAACTAATAAATCATTATTCTTAGTCAACATCCAATTACTCGTACTAATCACTTAATTGATTATGGTCTATTAATTAATTACTTAATAATAATCGTCAATTGATTAATTAATAATAACCTTTCATCATCTAATTATTGATTTAACATACTCCCAATATTCTAATTACCCTCTATGTTTACATTCGATTAATTTAATTTATCAATTACAAATAATAATCTTGTTTTCTAGGTTTTGGTGATAGCTTTTCGCTCTGCTAGGGTTTATGCGCCTTGACTTTGTCGTCTACCATTCTCTGCACCGTTCCTGCCATGGCGGCTTCTAATGGAGGTCGCACCACTCATTCCTTCAGCCAAATCGCTAGACGTCGCACTCAGATCGCCATGCCCCTCCTTCTGATGGGCTCAGCCTACACATCTGGGGATCAAGAGGCCAACCCGACTAAAATGGCTTTGCAATCTAGAAAGGGAGGAGGGATCGGTCGACCCTACTATGACCAATCCAAGTTCTACAAACAAGAATCATGAAGATGCTACCAGGAACACGGCCCCTACCAAAAACAACAACAAATGAAAAGCCCAAATCGCCTCTAATCCCCAGGTATGAGGTCACGTCTAATCTTGTCAGTCAACACATTCAATTCATGCAGGACCATGCTTTAATTTTCCAATTCATCAACCTATGGTCGTCTGAAAAGAATCTAACCTGGTGGATCACCAACACTTAGAATCCAAAAGGATAGTGCGAGCTCAAGCTCGGATCTAAAGGTTTCTTCACTGTTATATTTCAAAATCTGGAGGACAAGCACTGAATATTCCAAGGAGGGCCTTATTTCCTACACTCTGGAGGGTTATATATAAGAGACTGGAAAGAGAACTTCAGCCCTGACAAGGAGGACTTTAAGATTGTACCCATCTGGATCAAGTTATATTCCCTTCCCCAAGAATACTGGAACCTTGAAACCCTTGCAGGGATTGGCAACACCCTATGAATCTTTGTCCAAGCCTCCGATGCCACCTTAGCTGTTCGATACACCTCCTATTCTAGAATTTGCATCTACATGGATATTTCCGCCACTCTCCCTGAAGCCATTCATTTTTCGTACCGTGATAATGAGTGGATCCAACTATTAGATTATAAGCATATCCCTTTCCAATGCATAAAATTCCATGAGCACGACCATCTCTTCCGTGAATGTCCTCTCAATGCCAAACCCTATCCCCCATGTAGTCAAAACAAAAAGGATGAAGAAGGCTTCACCAAAGCCACTAATCGTCGGAGATCTAGGAAGAAAGCTTCTGCTCCTGGCCCCAAGACTGATCTGGAATAGTTTCTCTGTTCTAGCACAACAAAACCATGACCCCCCTACTTCCTCTAACCCCTGTTCCATACCTTCTCCCTCAAACCCTTTGGATCCAACCTTCCAAGATATTCCCCAGCCTCAAGCGAACACTCCCCCGTGGAAGGCCCAACCGACCTGGAAGACATGGAGACCAGAGAACTTGACCTGGAAGCCATTCAGGAAGCTTGGGCCAAAAATGACTTTCATAGAATCCCTCAAGCACAGTTAGATCTCTTCAAAGAAGCCTACCACTCCTTAGCGATCCAATAGAACGTTCCCCCTCTTTCTGGGATAGTTGCAATGCCCTCCATTAACAATCAGCTGGGACTAGGCAAAGACTTAAAACGCAAGGAAATCTAGAAAGGACAGCCCAATCTCACTAAGAAAGGATGAAATCCCAATATACAGCTACTTCAGGAACTGGGAGAGCACTTAATCAACTCTGGTCTGAGTGCTAAGATCGATACTATCCTCTCACCATTGAATTAATGGAGCTAAAATTCATCAGCTAGAACATCAGGGGAATCGGTAGCAATTCTAAGCGCAGAATGCTAAAAAACAAAATCCTCAAGGAAAAACCCACCATTCTTATGTTATAAGAAACAAAATCTGTGGAGTCCAAAATCCGCTCTTTCCTTAAAAATTGTTCGAAAAAAGATGACATTATGGTAGTCAATTCAAGAGGAGGCTTTAGTGGCATGGTCATAGCCTGGGATACCAACATTGTTTCCATGGATGGATTTTTCTCCAACCATCACACTCTTTCGGGTTGGTTTCATATCCTTGGCACCACCCATTGAGGGCTTATCACCAATCTTTATGGCCCCCAATCTCTGGAACAAAAGACCCATTTCCTTAGCCACCTTTCGTGGCTCAACAATCAGCTCTTAGATATGCACTCGATTATTGGAGGAGACTTCAACATGATCACCTCTCTCAATGAGTAAAAAGGAGGGATCCTCAGACTTGAAAGAGATAGCACTGCTTTCCAAGCCTTCATTCGAGATCATTCAATGGAAGATTTAGAAACTATCAATGGCATTTACACTTGGAACAACGGAAGGGGGGCGTAAATCAAGTTGCTTCTCAACCAGATCATTTCCTCATCTCCAAAAACATGTTGACAAACAATCTCAATCTCTCTAGTTCCATCCTACCCATTTCAGGCTTCGATCACTAGCATGTCTGCCTTCACTTGGAGTGGGACTCCCCTGACTCTCGTTGCCCCTTTAGATTTGAGCGGTTTTGGATCTCTCACCCAAATCTGAAGGACGACATTAAAAACCGGTGGCATTCCTATCAGGGTAGAGAAGGGACAACCATGTTCCGAGTCCAGCAAAAACTCAAGTTCATCAAGAATCAACTAGCAACATCCTGGAGGAAAAATGTAAGTTGGAACAAGATCTTGAAAATATTCAATCCCACGCCATCTAACAGGGTTTTACCTAGTATCTCAAAAAGCAGGAGCATGACCTCCACATTCAACTTGACATCAAAAAAAAGCAAGAAGAAACTCTCTAGAGGCAGAAGTCAAGAATTCAATGGCTCAAGGATGGAAAGAAAAAATCTAAATTTTTCCATGATGCCATGATCCATCATAGACATATCAACAGGATCACCAGATTGAAAACCAGCACAGGAGACACTATCTTGAACAAAGAAGATATTGAGCAGGAACTCATCCACTTCTACAACAATCTTCTGCATGATCCCACTCTTGATAGATCACAAGCCTCGCACCATATGCTTCATCACATACCTCATCTGATCACAAATGAACAGAATATCAATCTCATGAGTCCCATCTCTCTCGGGGAGATGGAGGCTGCAGTCATGGACATGAATGCAAGAAAAGATCCGGGTCCTGATGTTTTCATGATTGATTTCTTCTATACCTACAGGGACATTGTCAAGGATGAAGTTTGGCAAGTGGTTGAGGCCTCCAGAACTGCAAGCACCATTCTCCCCGCCTTCACTACCACCTTTCTTACTCTCATCCTGAAAACCATCAAGCCTACCGACCCTGCCAAATTTAGGCCCATTTCCCTCTGCAATTTCATCTACAAGATTGTCACCAAAGTCATCGCCAACCATCTCAAACCTTTACTCCCCCTTCTCATCTCCCCGGAGCAATCTGGCTATGTCAAAGGCAGACAGATTATGGACGGAATCATTACGGTGCATGAGGTTATTCACTCCCTTAAAAATTCTTCCCTTCCAGGCATGCTCATCAAGCTTGATCTTTCCAAAGCCTTCGACAAAATCAACTGGAACTTCCTCACGAACACTCTTTTGGCCTTTGGATTTTCCCTCACCTAGGTCAGTTGGATCATCTCGCTGGTTTCTTCGGCTTTCTTCTCCATTCTGATCAACGACACCCCCTCTCCCACCTTCTCCCCCTCTAGAGGTATCAGACAAGGGGACCCTCTCTCCTCCTATCTCTTCATCCTTTTAGCGGAGAGTCTTGGAAGAAACATCAAAGCTGTGGTTGCTAGCAATTAGCTTCAGGGTATCAATATCACCGGACAAGGCAACATTCACTCTCATCTATAGTTTGTGGACGACATGATGTTGATGAGAAAATCCATTATTACAGAAGCTAAAGCTTTCATAAATATCCTCACTTCTTTCAGCGACGCCTCAGGTATGACCATTAATAACCTCAAATCTCAAGTTGTATTCTTCAATACTCACCTGCAAACTCATAACTGCATCATTAGACTGCTTGGTTTCCCTAAAGGCTCCCTTCCTTCAAAATTCCTTGGAGCCCCCTTCACGGAATCTGCCATTAGGCATTCATCCTGGAAAGACCTTCTTGCTTCCCTTGAGTCCAATCTCTCCTCGTGGACCTTCAAAACCTTCAACTTTCCCAATCACCTCATCCTCCTTAAATCTTTCCTCCAAGCAATGCCCCTTTACCTTTTTTTCGTCATGGCTGCTCCCAAATACATCCCTAAAGCCATTTGCAACCTTCAGAGAAATTTCCTTTAGGGAGGTTCCACCCATCACTGAAATGGGCGTCAGTAGCCAAGGACAACCTTTGCTCCCCCAAGATGGAGGGAGGCCCAGGTTTGAGGGATCCCTGCACTCTTAATGAAGTTATTTGTGCCAAGCTTCTCTGGAGATGTTGCTTTGAAAACTCCACCACATGGATTGACATCTGAAGGAAAAAGTATGCTGACAACATGGGTCATCACGAGCTCATCAAACAAGACTCTCTTCCCTCGGGATCTCTCATATGGAACTCGTCCTGGGCTCAGAGAGAGCTTATTCGCAAGCACAACTTTTGGGATATTTGAAGTGGAAACCGAGCTCTCTTTTGGGAAGATGCTTGGAATCAACTGCCCCCCCTTTAGCAGCTCCTTGGAATAGAAGAGATCTAGACTCACTCTCAACATCAAGGTTTACATATCGAGGCTCACTTTTGGGAGCCTCATGCCAATGAGGACACCTGGAGAACTTGGATTGCTAAAGAAAACTAGAACAATGACTTCGTTAGGGAACATGAAGAAGCCTTCTAGACCGACATCAACTCCAGGAAAATTCTTATCTCCAACAAGCCCAACAAGCTCAGATGGGGAAACCAATAGAATGGTTTTTTCACAGTCAAAGAATCTTACCAGCTTACCCACATGGCTCCTCCCCCTCCTAGGAACCCTATTTGGGCAAAAGTTTGGGACTCTCATCTCTGGCCGAAAGTCAAAACCTTTTTATGGCTTGTGGCTTGGAAGAAAATTCTAACCTGGGATCGGCCTCTCATTCGGGGTTTTGTGGTCCCTTCAATGTGTGCCTTATGGAACAACTAGGAAGAAAACCAGGAGCATCTCTTCAACTCCTGTCTCTACGCCTCATGCTATTGGGACTGGGGAGAATCCATTTTTCAGCGATCCGAACACAATAAGGAGGATATCAAGGATACCATTCAGAAATGGCCCTCTGAACCTTTCACAAATCTAATTTTAAATCGCACTTGGCTTGTCTTCCCCAGATTTGTCCTGTGGAACCTTTGGAAATAATGTAACAACTGAATCTTCCTCAACAAAGCTCTTCCCACAACTGGCCTCATTTCAAGCATTCACTCCCACCTCCAGGAAACGGTCAAGTCAGGCGTCTGGTCTGAGGCTCACTTTATTTGTCCTCCTTGGGAAAACTGTATTTTATCAAACTGGAACTTCAATCTCCAACTTGATAACCCCCCTACTCCCCCTCCTCCCCCCTCCACTTGCATCCCCTCTACCTGGTTCCTGCTGCTTCACCCCCCATCAAGCTCAACTTCAATGGGGCCTCCAAAGGTAATCCCAGTCCCGCTGGCATCGGTGGAGTTTTCATAAACACCACAGGAACGCCCATTGATATCTTCTCGAAAAGTATTGGTACCAATACCAACAACGTGGCTGAGCTTCTTTCCCTCTTGACGGGCGTCAAAATCGCTCACAGGGAAGGATGGAAATCCATGAGAATCAAAGGGGAATCACATATTATCATCAATGTAGCTCTCAGAATCCACTGTGGTACGCCCCTTGCTAAGCTCTTCAAACACTGCAAGTTAGAGTGGCTCAAAGAGAAGCTGCATGAACACATCAATCATTTTCAGGTCTTCAACACCAGCCATGTTCACCGCACGGTCAACAAGATTTCTAACCACCTCACCAATCATGGATCTGACTTCTCTCACAACCGAATAGACTCCCCTTGGAAGGACTTCAGGGATCATCGACTCAAGTCCCATCTCACGGACATCGTCGACAAGGATCTGCTCCCCACACCACGGGTGATCATGGATGATATGACCCTAGGCTGCCCGACTACCATCCCTGCCATGAGTCCTGCTACACTGACCACCTGCCCTCCCTCTTGGATCCCGAGGCCAACCACGTGACCTCCTCCCTCTTCCACGTGCCCCATGCACTTTATTTATAGCTCTGCCCATCCCTTCATCCGGAGCCTCCCCTCCTGCGTGTGCACTGTCCCCTTGGACCCTCCCGCTCGACTCTATGATCCTACCATTATGGAGACCATTATTGTTTGGGATAACTCCAGTCACCTTACCTTCATTACCTGCTTCAGCAATGATGTCCCAACTCCACGGCTCTTCATTCAAATTTCAGTCCTTAGGAAGAAGGCTAGGCTTTAGGATTTAAATCGCCTAGTTATCTCTGGCTCTGGCATTCTCTGGTTATCTCAGGCTCAGGCTCGAGCTATATTACACTCCTGATTTTGGCTTCTTTCAGTCCTTTACTCCCTCCAAACATGCATCCTCGCAGTCACCGCTCGGTGCCACAGGACATTTGCAACCAGCACGGCAGCTCCTCCTCCTTGCCCCCTCCGAGAGTTATGCGGAGTGTCATTGACAAAGCCCGACACTTCAGGAAGGATATTCCTATGGGGGCCCAAACGGAAATCCTGGACGCGGAAGAAGATGCATGTGTTTCACGTAGGTGCTCCATGGATGAGGACATTCCTAGTGAGTTCGAATCCCTCATCCCGTATCCTTGTAGCACTAGGGGCCGCCAAACCTTGTATCAGAAAACTTTGGATGCAGATACTAGTGCTGGGAAAAGCACTCATGAACCAGAATGAAGCCCAAGTGGAAATTCTCATGCAGTTGGATGAGATGATGGACTGTCAAAAACAAATCCTGTACAACAAACAACAATTCGCTCGTCGGTTTTGTATCACATTGGTCAAGGGTCCAACCACTTAGCCTCTGTAGGAGAAGTAGTTGGACCACACCAGTATTTAGTTTTTTTTGTCTGTTGGCTATGTTTAGTTTTTTTGTTTTGGATCAAGAGCCCGTTTCAGTTTCATGGCTCTATCTAGTTTTTTAGTTTCAGCTCACGAGCCCGTTTCAGTTTCAGTAGCACTGCAATGTTATAATTTTTGTCTTTGCAAACCCTTTCATACTTAGACATTTAGCACTCTAGATACATATAGTATTTTGAGGTATGTTTTCACATTTGCAAGATGGCCTGGTCACTTGATTTTTTTGAGGTCTATTTTCTCGATCACGAGAGGGCCTGGTTACTCTCTGTACATTTTTACGATGATAATATAAGTCTCCATATCTGACTGATAAAAAAAAAATTGTGTTCTAATTAACTTAAGCATGATCCTAATAAAACTAATGGTTTATAAACTAATTCTTATCCATACTTTTTAATCAATTATCTAACCTTGCAATTAATATTTACTTATCAAATTAATACTACTTAATTTTACATTACAATAATCATTTAACCATTTAACCCTTAGTCTTTACTAATCAAACTCATTAACATTCAATTTAAGCATTACTAACCAAATGCATTATTTACTACTTAAGTTATCCATAACTTGTTTATTAATCAACACTAATTAATCATTAATGGACAATAATTAATCATTAATCAACATTATTAACCCTAATCATCATTATTAACTTTAATCAACATTATTAACTTTAATCAACATTATTAATGTTGATCAACAATAATGAATTATTGATCGACAATAATTAACAATATTTCAAACAATCATAAATATGTAGGCGAGTTATGTAAGTGCAGCTACTGATTCCATACCTCGCGTAAGTACACTAACAATAATAAATCACACACATCAATCATACTAATGAAATTGTTGTTCATTGACACAAGTTTTAAACGTAGTTTGCAAGGTACAATCCATTAACTTACTCCATCTTATTAAGTTGCGACAATTCATACATTACCAAGTTATGACACATAATCAATCAAGGGTTTTCCACAGACATAGTTAGATCTAGTTTCCATCTCGACTTCAAGATACCTCTATCTACCTACATCATCACTAACTTCCACATCCTATCCTTCCCTTTGTTGGACTACCCTGAAGTGTCAATCCATGACCGGCTCAAGCTAGAACCCATAAGAGGAAGTGTCGACTACATCGACCAAGCTTCCCTAGCAGGAAACCACCAGTCATCATCACACACCTTGGGGAGTGCACCATAGCACAACCCTCCCATGACTCCAAGTTTCGGGGATAAACGGTGGGTAAAGCCTCCACCCCCCTAATGGAACAAGGGACTATGTCTACCCGACATAACAACAGTGTTGCACTTGTACTCGGTCTATCATCGTATAACCAATCTGGGAGATTGAGTTTGCTGAAACCCCACCCCACCCATGTCATAATAAACATCATAATAATAATCATGTGAAAGTAAATAATGCATCACTCGCATACCATTTATCTTTCGAAGTCCATGTCCCCAAGGCTCTCCCACCTCGTAGGATCCAACTATTATGTAGCCTTTTAACCTGTAATTTAGTCTCTAACATATAGTCTAGAATATCATGCATAAATCCTCAACATGTACACATACATTTCATCACAACATAACAACAATAAATTCATTTATTCGCCATGCACTTGGCATAACATTAATTTAGTCAACATATAATTGTAGTGGTATCCATGTACCCATCATTTAGTAACTTGCATATACATCTAACACATGATGCATATCTAAACATGATTACTGATCATAATACTAACATCACAGACACGCATATATATATCATCCAAATAATAGAACCACATGTCCACAGTGTCATCAAACCGACGAAGTCTCACAATCAAAAAAATACAACATATAATAGTAGTTCATATAGTAATGTCAAAACGGGGCATTAGAGTTGTCATGTTCAAATACTTATGTTTTGATGCTGATAACATAAGTAACAAATCTAGTATGATAATAATAGACATTAATATTATAAGCAGAAACTACAATGATATTGTTATTACTACTCTACTTATGTGTGTGTGTGTGTGTGTAAACAAAACAAGCTTCTATTTCTTTAAGCATAATGTCCAAATGATAGATATATTACAATAAACCTTTATAACTGAATTAAACAAAACATAACACAGAAGAATAACGTAACATAGAAATACTTCAGTATACATATCTAGTATGCAACAAGGTTTTGGAATAGCAATTGAAATAGCCATGTACAACCCATCCTTAGAAGTTGAGTAGCCAAATTACTTTCTCAAGTCACCCCAAGCTTTCACTATGAATCCATAAGGTCTAACACCTCATGCTCTACCCAATGAAATTTCTATTCCACTCAGTACATTATAACAAAATTACTCAACTTATCTCAAGCTCAAAGCTCTTCTCAGAAGTTTCCTAACACTTTACACAGTTCTCCCACAACAAGAATTCAATTCCCTACATACTAGGAATCATCCACCCTTCCCACCTATGCCATTTATAATATTTCATTTTCTTAGGTATTAGCATGAATTCCTTCTCTCTCCTTAGTAAATTCACGGCCTTGGATTGTCCACTATATTTTAGGGTTCTAGTTCGAGCAAATAATTTCTTGAAACTTGTTCTCACTTCCCTTGGGTCGGTAGATTTGTGTTCCTTTCTCATGGATTCATACGCATATCTTGTTATGGCTATTCCAATTGTCTTTTTATCAATTAATAATGTTTATAAATTGTCTCTTACATTTGTCCTTCCCCAAAGACAAGTGACAAGGACTAATCTAGCACACATTTCAACATTACAATAATAAAATTTTGTTTTCTAGTACATAGTCCAAATTCTATCTAAGTAAAAAGACATTAAACAAAATGGGTATATTACATCTTCCCCTAATATATTCAACATACCTAGATGAGATACAAGAAACTACTACATGTGCACAACCAACAAATAGGAATAGGGTCTAATTATTGATAGAGTTCTAGATAAAACCCATGAGATGAGGGTCATATAAAAACCATGACTTGTTGATTTAATAGAAAAAAACACAATAAATGAAGCATTAGTATGGTCAGAATATAAGAGGGTTTTTCCTCATTTAATCTACATAATAGAGAGGGAAGAGTAAATAAATATTATAAGAAGAATGTCTTGTTTCTTACCTATTTGATAAAAAGGGGCGACCTCTTGGTAAGCGTGAGCGGACAATAATCAATGTGGGACATTAACATAGAGACAATTATGATAAGTCCAAATAAGAAGCTAAAATGAGATCTTTTGATAGTGTTAGATTTTGAGCATTAATTCAGCATACTCTAGTATCTTTACTAAGAGAATAACATGTACAACAAATCAATCATATCAAGCATGTATCAAGCATAGCAAGCAATCAAATAAGACAATGGACACACAAAGTTTCATTGGGGAAAACCATAAAGGTGAAAAACCCCACAACTTCCTCAGAGATAGAAAGAGCAATGATACAACCAAAGTACAAGAGATAGTCTTCTACTAGCAGCTACTCCTCCTCCTCAACTAGTGTGCCACTTTCCGAGTAGTGTAGAAGTGAATAATGATATGATCAAATAGAGAGCACTCGCTCTCTATTTATACTTGTCCTATCCTACCTAATAAACCAATAGGGACAACTTGTCTAACTCAGTCTAATAACCCATGGTCACATTAATCCGGGTCGACCCCTCAATAGGTGGTCTAATAACGCATCACAGCAAGTTACAACACTTGCGACACTTGTCAATACAAATGACGACACTTCCGTATAGAGGAATAATACCATCCCTATAGGAGTACAATATACATAGGTGAAATACATTCCGAAGTTACATATATATCAACAGATAGGACACCATTATTGTTAATACAAAAATAAAAATTTGCTTGAGTAATATTGATGAACCCATTTCTGAGTCTTAGATTACCTGCAAAGTAGATAGGCGCAAAGGGAAGGTCCATGCTATAGGATGATAATTTAACATAACCAAGATCATTCTAAATTAATTATTTGAGTTAGATGGAGAGACATAAACTGCATAGTTATAATCATGCGAGTATATATAAAAAAAAAGATATATGGCTAAGAATTGAGTTAAATGGGTAGAAGAAAACATAATACCACAAAATAATAACAAATTGTTAGGAGTATGATCTAAGGAAAGATGAGATTAAATATGTGAAGATAAGGGAAAACAATTGATTATGCGGGCAAAATATATAAAGTAATTATTTAAGAAAGGGAAATTTTTTATATAATGGAATATCAGTAGGTGATTTTGATGACTTAGATACCTTTGAATTGTTGTTTCTTAGATCACACGCTAATCCTCCAAGTGTAAATTAGGAGACAAAAAAATTTAATGTGTCATGTAACCCGATACTCATAAAATCAAAGTACTAATTTACACAATCCTCTTTATAGCGAATGTTATCTTGATCTAATATAACATAACAATATAATATAACATATATCAAACATTGAACTTATAAAAAAATAAAAAATTAGTTATAAGAATTGTGATCTAAATTACTATTAATGTACAAATTCATTTCTATAATATATGAATTAGTTAAACCTAACAATGTATTTAATTAATTTATATGTACAACATGACCTTCATAAATTTGGATAATGGTCTCTTTATGTGCATCGACGACTATATTTAATGAATTTTGTACATGACTCTATAAGCTTAGATAATGGTAATTTTATGTCCGTAGGGAATAGAAAACCAAGTTTATAGTGAAGATAACACATTAAGATATAAAGAGTAATCTAATGGTATGTAAAGTTTTTATTGTCATTGTTAGATTTTTATTTAATTAATAACTTATAGCGATGATCTATTTACCAAATATATATTTTTGGGAGTTATATAATAGGCATTTTATCTTTAAGAGGTTTCACTTAGATCGGGTGCCACAGAGGCACACTTTTGGAAAACAATTGGTATAAGGGTCACTTCATGATGGTAGTTGTAAGTTAGTGTATATGTAGGTGAACATCAAGTTGTTTTTTGGAGTCTTCCATGTAGAGTTGAGAATGATGATGAATGCTTTTTGAACAAATCTAGGGATGTATTGTTCCATGACACATGGCCATGCATCCTCTACACTGTATGTTTGGGTCACTTATGTGAAGATAAAGAGCATCATGGAAACATTATGATTGGTCTTGATAGTGGAACATAGGAAGGATAGTAGGTTGATTAGTTATCCAAAGGTTATTTGAGTCTGGTGCTTTTCCTTGTCTACTAGGGAAGGCATCGAAAATGAACTCTTTCAAGTAGTATTTCTAGTGAATTCATGTCTAGTTCATCTGGTGGGAAACACTAAATCCCTATTTGCAGGGAATATTTTGCTTACCCACTCAAACTTGAGGATAAAGGGTTATTTTGCTTACCATCTCAAACTTGAGGATAAAGGGTTCTTATTTGTTTGCAAATTTAGTTGAGGAGGTAGAAATGATGAAGAGCTTTTAAGCTAGTGATGAGAAAGGAAAGGTTTTTTTTTATAGGAAGAATAAGGGGGAGGTTCTAGGACCACCAAGGAAGGAAATCCTAGAATTGGTAATTCCATTCCTATGAAGTAGGTAGGAAAGAATTAATTAGGGAAAAATAGAAAGCTAGGGTACTTCCAATAGGAGTTTTCTTAAAAATTATGATGTTGTTAAAGATGACCTGGTTGAGCTTGAAAAAATGCTATATCTAGATGATGGAAGACTCTTACTGAGAAGGTTGAGATGGAATCTCTCCAATATATCCCTCACACAAGATTCTCATGAAGTGGGGATGCCAAGGTTTCAAATATGACAAAATGTTACATGTTAGTTAAATGTTTAATATCACAAGCTATAGAGGAGAGGGACGAGGAGAGGGACAGTTGGATGCATATTAATATGGTGGATAAATTGGATTTTAGGGAGGTTGAGTATGATTCACTCCTCAAGGTCTACTGGGGACTAACATAAGTGGTGGTTGAGGAGAAGGAGAAGCCCAATATAGATGAGCCAATGGAGAAGCCTATTGGGTACAATTAACAAAACTCTCATCCTTATTTCATCATACTTTACTTCAAATTAGAAGATGATCAATAACTAATATATCATTCCTTCCAAGTTGTTTTGGTAATTTCTTTTCTATTTTTTAGGTCATAGGGGCTTCTTTGGAGCATTTTCCTTAATATACCTAGTTTATAGAAGGGTTAAAGTCATAAGTAATGCCCCCCATTCTCGACAAATGTTCTATTATTAGCCTATTTTTCTAGCATCAATGATAGGGAATATTATTTTTTGTCTTTTTGTTAGTATGGTTGTAACTCACTTAAAAGGTTCTTAGTCTTCCTTAATTATTATTCTTTTCTAAGGTTCTCAGAATATCGTCAATGTCTTGGATATCTTTGAGATTCTTCCGTATAGGATAAATTCAAATATTGTTGTTTAATTTCTTTACCTATATATTAATAGATAATATACTCCTAAACTAAAAAAAATGCTTTATAGATTTTGAATTATATAATATGCAATTTTATAAATTAATAAATTTATAAACTCCTTCTTCTAAACGACCTTCTAGTGTATCGATTTAAATGATGAAATGGGTAGGGGAGAGGGGGAAATATTTCCTAACTCCATATTACAATTAAGATCTTTCTACCACCCCTCAGTTTTGTTAAATTTTGCAATGATAGTATTATACGACCTTATCACAACAAATTTCAACTCAAAAGGAATCTTTATCTCTTCTAATCTATTCCACAAGTTATTTCTAGGAACCACATCAAAATATTCCCTAAAGTCCCCAAAGAAACAAAAGGGTTGGATTTACTATTAAGACATTCCTCCGCAATGATCCTAAGCATATCGTGGTGCTATGTGGTAGAGTGATTTATTCTAAAGCTCGCATGACCTTTAGCCTTTTTACCTTCATTTTCTATGCATACATTGATTTTTTTTCTAAACAATATCCTAAAGCTTGGATAAGAGAGGGATAATCATAATGGGTTGATAATTAGAGGGGTTATTTTTATCACCACTTTTAAAGATAGGAATAATGAGGCTCTAAGTCCAAGGAATAGGAAAACCTTGCTTGACCACTAGATTTAAGATCTTGTCGATGTGATGAATGATGACTAAGCCTCCAATTTTTAAGATTTGTGCTTGGTATCCTTCAATGTCCTTAGATTTTCCATTTGCAAGGCGCTTTAACCCAAAATCAATGCCTTCTGATGAGAAAAATTCTTCCATTGTAAGGAGGGTTTGAATGTTATCAATGAAATCCATGGATTCATAAAGCATTTTAAGATATGTATTCCAATGTTCCAAAGTAATCATATCATTATCTTTAGTTTTACTAGTTAGAATTTACCTCTAGAATTTTTTAGGAGCTACCTTATAGAGGTGTAAAATATTTTCTTGCTTTTTATTTATATAATGTTCTATTTAAAAATTAGGGCTTTGTACATTTATCTTGTCAATTTTTAAAGACTCTTCAATATCTTCCTTGGTGGCTCTTCTTTCATTTTTACACTCTTTATCATACCATGGGTTGGTTCTTCGATTTTTCTTTTTACTCGAAACCTCAATTGAGATATTGTTAATGGAATACGAGAGGACCTTAGTAAAAATATGATATATGTCTTCTATATTATCTATACTTGATAGAGGAAACAAGTCATCTTTTAACTCATTTATGAAAAGATCACCGTTATTTATGTCGAAGATCAAGTAATTTTGAGTGTGAGAATTTTCTTTTGTGGGATCACTATACATGGCCAAATTGAGGGTTACAATTAGATGTCTATGATATGAGTTAGGATCGTGTTTTTTTAGAATATCTAGATTTATCATTACATTGTATATAGGGATATTATATATGACATAATTTACCAGACTACTACCAAACCCATGAATTAAATTCATCTAACTATAATTTGGACACTTCATTAGACCATTACAAATTATAAGATCTTGACTACTACAAAGCTTGATTAGCTTGGATTTGAGCAAATTTATACCTAGATCTGCATAACTTCTTTTCTATTGGTAGTCTAGAGAAGGGTCTTTGTCTAACAAAAGAGGATTAGTCTTGGTATAATTTCTTAGAAGAATATATTGCTTGATCAAATTTTGAGCATTAAAGTCACCCATTAAGAGGATATTTCCTTCATTCCTTAAACTGGAAATATTATTTTTTAATCCATTGTAAGCTACGGAATTTTATCTATATTTATTTTCTTATAAAATTTAGAATTAATAGGGGCAAAAGAACATATTGTTATGTAGGTGTTTTGGCATTAGTGTTGGAAATCTCTATCAAAATCACTTTAGTGAGGGTGTTTCTTATATATATTAGCATGGGCAAAGATATTTTCCCTAATGTAACTTGCTATACCTCCAATTCCTCTATGACATGATTGTTGGTTCTAGAATGAGCATAAGAAAAATCTTTCTCTATTAGGACCTTAGATTCCTCGAGTTCCCAAGTTTCAACAAGAAAAATAATATTAATTTCAATCGGGATCCAACTTAACTTGGGACATTTGTTCCATGGGGAGCCTCGACAGTTCCAAGAGAGGATTTGGAACATATCTAGTTGCAATATATTATTATATTTTTGGTTTTTTTCCCAAATAACAATTTGTTTATTTCTAATTAATGCCCATTTTCCTTCCTTCCTAGCTTCTTTTACCTTTTGAACCTTACGTTTCTTAATTCAATTTGGCCTTTTGAACTAATATCTTCATTTATAAATATTCCCAATCATTTTAGCCTTGAGGTTTTTCTATGTATGCCATACTTATGGTCAGTGGAGCTAACTTTAAGTCTATTAATAAATAATAGACTACTAACTTAAGTTTTTTTAAATATTTCGAATTATATAATATGAAATTCTATAAATTAAGAAAATAAAAACAAAATTTTGAATATTTCAAAAAATTAAAATTAAAAGAAACTTATATTAATTTACTTTATTCTCATAAATAATTCTTATTTAAAATTGTAACATATTCTCTACATTGAGTGGATATAAATATGAAAAGAAATAATTTGAAAGTAATAAAACTATTTAATATGTTAGATTTTGTTGAGAATTTTATAATACTATTAGGGGTGGTGGGAGCAAGAAGGGTTCCCATTAGTCCTAAATGAAATACATAAATAAGTTTTTCATTGGAGATAGGAGTAGCCTCAAATAACTAGGAATATGTTTATTCATTAATATGTAACCTTGGAATAATTATGAATGATTCATTCTTTTTCATTCAACAAAACAAGGTTCTTAGGGAGGAAATTTTGCTTCATATAAATTTTCAAAGAGTCAATATGTAACCTTGGAATAATTATGGATGATTCATTATTTGTCATTCAACAAATGAAAAACAAGGTTCCTAGGGAGGAAATTTTGCTTCATAAAAATTTTCAAAGAGTCCTTGAGAACATGGGAGGGATAGATGATGTCAAATTATTATATGTTTAAGGAAGCAATAATGGAGTGTTGATCATAAAGAAAATGAAGTTGTGTACTTGGATAATGTGGTCTTGGTTAAAAATGGGACCCCCTCCCCCTAGAATTTAGATCCTTTAGATTAGTTTTGAAGCACAATCTTATGTTTTTAATACACATCAATTGTAATAATATTGGATTTAGTCGCAATAGAACGAGTTGGTGTGACCATATAGTGGATATGCATGCTATTGGCTTCATCGTTAAAGTCTCACTTGAGGGATAACATAATCTCGCTTGTGCGTTTTCTTCCTTTGTCCCTTGTAAACTCGTCTACAACATGGATTCTTTAATCCCCCTGACAGGTTCTCTATGTTATAGAGGTGGAATATATTGGGTGTTGTTTATGTTGAGAACTAGTGGAGATCTAGGTAAGTTTTGTCTAGTTGTTTGGCTGCACAATGAACCATAAAACAATAGGCATAATACCAAGAGTAGTATTTTATCCTCATCAATTCTTTCATTGGGGTATTGTAATGGTTATAGGCTTCCCAAATGTTAAACCTTCTTACTAAGGATCTATTTAACTTGGTTTGGAGTATTTTTTGTTGTTTGAATTTCATTTACAATAGATTTATAGCTAATTTTAGAGGTTGGGGTTAACCATAGAGGCAAATTTTCTACAAGGGCTCTTGCTGAATTCTGAAATTTATTCTAGTTCAAGGGTGAATGTAAGTATGGGTATTTTTGTTTCAAGTTGTATTATGGCTCATCCTTCTAGATCTGGACATAGTGGGGAATATGTAAATAGTGAGTTGCATAATATTTTGAGGTGAATGAGTATCCAATCAGAGAGGATGAGTCAATTGATTAAATTCTTTAGTATTAACATAGATCTCAAGAAAACAACTAGGAGGAGATGGAAGAAAATTTTAAAGAACATACCTCAAAATATTGGAAACTTTCCAAAAACATAAAGATGCATTACAATACCATCTTAGTTTTTTCTATAGGATCTAAATACATTGGAAATCACCCAATTTTATTTACTATTTTTTCTGAAAAAGAAGGTCGGAAGAGAAGAGACTATGTAAGAAAAGGTTTTTGTGTTCGTAGAACAACCATACTTTCAAGAGAGACAAGTTATGTAATGTGGGAATGTATCTATGGAGGAGGCTCAGTATGGGAATAAAATTGAATGATGTGATCCATCATGTTTATTGTTACTTGAAATTTTTACTAGGTAGTATAGTTTTAGATTGTTGGGATAGGTAGATAAACTGCAGAAGTGAATAACAAAGATTCCAAAAGAGTGGTGGTGTCTAAAGACACCTTTTCACTTAAGCACAATGAGCCAATTTCAATGATAGCACAATGATATCCAAGATCCCATTTGATGTGGATGATAAAATGATCTACTAGATCATCTACAAATAGGTTTGGATATGGACGAAACCAACAACCGTAGGAAAACATAGTGGAAACTAACCATAACTATCCATATATCATAGGTTGGAGGACCCAAATTGGACATAGTTAATTTATAATTTGGTCGATGGTCAGCTCCCTTAAACAATTAAATCCTTCATTGGTTGGTTCCCTTCAATGGTCAACTCCCTTCATTCGACAAGGTGAGGTTACATGAGAACCATTGGTTCCAACCCCCCTCTATCCCATAAAATTATATCGTAGGAAAGAACAAATTATATTGCATTCCTCCATTAATTTGATTTGAATTTCAAACTCAATCACTCATCGAACATCAACATACAACTACCAAAAAACTAGTCAAACTTGAGTACATCAAACACTCCTCAAATAAGTCTAAAACATTATCCATGCAATCATCTAGTTCATCAAACACACTTCCAATATACTATCCAAAATAGTCCCAGTTGAGTGGTTGAGTAGACAACAAGATAACAAGGTCCAATCAATCAATCGATGAAAAAGGTAGTCTCTATCGGTAATATAGTCTTTGTCCAATAATCAAATAGGTATTTGTAATAATACTCAATCGAATCTCCCAACAATGAATGAGAATCCCAATCGACCATATTCATAGTTAGTCTCAACAACTTTAGTTGATTCAACAAGAAACATTTGTGTCAACAACAATTGGGTTTACATAATAAATAGATTCAATTAATCCAATTTATCCCCCCTTTATACACAACTCAGGAATAATAGGAATAAACAAGAACATGATTAGGGGGTTCATAGGACTAGGGTTTGACGGGATGGCGGCAGGAGACTGAACACCACTGTGGCGTCATCCAGGCCCTCGGCGGACGGCAGCAGGCCGTCAGAGATGGCAGGCGTGGGCACGGTTTTCCCTGGACGATAAGCCTCGTTTCCATGGTCACGGTTAGTGGGTTTTAACAGAGGTAAGTTATTTTTTACTGCTTACTCTAACTTTCCCCTGCGGTTGCCTCTTGATCCTTGGGTAGATGGAGCCTTTAGATGTTGTGGACTACAGTAGCGACACGCTGCACCCTAGCGACATTTGGAGCTCGCCACCTGGCGATTCCCGGTTTTCGAAGAGTGTAGGTGGTTTTGACAGCGGCTGTTCAGCGGACTCTCTTCTGAACATAGGCTTGTTTACCTCCGCTGAACCGGCTCCTCTTGTTTACTCTCCGGCACATTCCGTTTTGGACTCTCCTCTTTGGGTTGGAAACGGTGAAGGCCTTGCAGCGTCGAGTAGGGAAGCCTCTATCTGGGGAGTTTCGGTCCCGCATCAGCCCTCTCCGGAACCAGTTAGCGATGGAATTGGTGATCTCCCTGAATTCCTGCTCTCCTCGGAGGGTTCACTTGATTCTTTGGTGCGGGGTTTAAGTGGGGAGTTGAACGCACATGAAGCTTTACAGGGTCTGAATGATTGTGGGGTCCTGCCTGGAGGTGTTTGCACTACGGCGCTAGACTAGGCCGAACACAGAGGCTTCTCCAGCCCGGGTGGTGCTTTGGTAGGGAAGGCTGCCAGCTCTGGTGCAGATCTTGTGGGTTCTCAGAGCCCTCGGGCGAAGACGCGTAGGAAGTGGCTTAAGAACTCCGGTAGAGCACCAAACTACGCCTTGGGAGAGGACATCGGTTTCCAGCAGATTATTGAAATGGTAAACTCTGTCTTGGTGGGCAGGGTCTATGGCAGGGCAGTAAGCCTTCATTCGGTGATCCAGTGGGCCTCCAGTGTCTGGTTGGGTCACTGTGGATATGTTCCACGGATTGTGGGACTTTCTGGAGGATGGTTTGCTTTCCATTTTAACTCGGATGCGCATGCAGCTTGGGCACTCAGCCTGAACTGGTCTATCTTCAAGGTGCCACTACTTCTCAAGCCATGGAGCCCCCTTTTTGACGCTAGCCGTGAGAGATTGGATACTATTCCCCTATGGGTTCGGCTTCCTGGGTTACCCTTGCATTATTGGACAGAAGATCACTTTAGGAGCATTGGCAACATTCTGGGAAGCTATTTGGAAGCCGACCTCTCGTTCCAATCTACTGCTGTTCAGAAGGTGGCTCGGATCCTGGTTAGAATTAATGTTCGTGATGGGTTATTTGAGAGTATAAATTTAAACTGGGGACCATACTGCTTCACTCAAACTCTGGACTATGAAAATGTGTCGTTTCGTTGCAGAAGATGTCATGCGTATGGACACCCGGCAGTTGAATGCTCTCTGCCTGTTCGTATGAGGTTAGGCAAGAATTTGAAGAGGAGGCCCGTTGTGGAGGAGGAAGGGGTATTAGGGAACGAAGATGAGCAGGAAGGAAAGGATTTGGGACGCTCAGCTGAAGAGACTCCCATTTTCGTTGAGAATGCTGAGAACATCCAGGAGAAGGAACTGGAAGTGGCACTCATTCAGGAGACGGACAGCATTGTCCCTGAGCTGAACATTTCTTCAGGCACAGCAGAGACTGAACAGGTCTTAACATCTGATACGGCTCCGGAGGCCTCCTTGCTGGCTCTGGCACATGTTCCCGACACGGCTGCTGGTACTTTTTCCGCTCCTTCCTTAAACCCTTCCTTCAGTCTTTTCTTTAATAACTTTGTTCTTCCTGGTTTCGATTGGGTGGATGGTCTTAGGAACCTAAATATTTCTACAAAGCCACTAGCTATTCTACCCCCTCTTTCGAATGATGTTGGCTCTTCACCTGTGACGGAAATCATCCGGGTTCCCTGTCCCACCACTGGTAATGTTGAGGATTCTCCTATTTTAGTTCAAGTGCTGGCTGAGGCCTCTTCAAACTCTGGATCCTCGGAGTCTGGGTATTACCTACGCTCCATGAACAAAGCTAAGGGAGGAGGACTAGGGCTGGAAAAATTAAAAAAAACCCAAAACCAGGGGAAGGAAGTCTTTCATCTCACAGGCCAAAACCAGAGCACGCTCGGATCTTTGGAATGGTACTCAACTTTCAATTGAAAGGGCACTTAGAGCAGCGAATGCCCACTTGGTTGGGGTTTGATGAAGATTATGTCTTTTAACTGTCGAGGTCTGGCTGGTCCCTCCAAAAGACCAGCTCTGCGACGGATGCTGCAACTTGAGCATCCTGATGTCCTACTTTTACAAGAAACTATGTGTGGCGGTACTGTGGCTATCGATAGGCTTAAGGCTTGGTTTCCAGGGTGGAGCTTTGAAGCTTTGGACGCTAGGGGCCATTTCGGTGGCGTGGCAATTGGCTGGAATGAAGCTAGGGTTTGTGTTACTTCCAGCTGGGGGATGCAGTCGGTTCTGGGAATCTCTTGCAAATTCCTAGAGTCTGAACGTACTTTTACTATTGTCAATATTTATGGACCTCACTGTGAGAGGGAGATGTTTTGGAATTCACTTCCGAGGAGGAATCAGCTCAGGGGGGATTCTGTGATTTTGGGGGGAGACCTAAATTTTTCTTTGGGTCATGCTGAGGTTTGGGGGCCAAACGCCAATGTAGATCCCCTTACAAATTTTTTTGTTCGGAAGCTAACTGAAGGCAATTGGATTGATGTGGAACCGGTACTGCTTAAGCCAACCTGGAGGAATAAGAGAATTGGTCAGGACTGTGTGGCTAAGAGATTGGATCGGTTTCTACTCTCTGAGCATCTTGTGGAGTCAACCTTCTATGCTCGACAATGGATTGGATCAGGGGGCATTTCAGATCATGAACCTATATTCTTGGAGTTGAAAGATGGTCCCAACAAACCACCTGCTCCTATTAAATTCAACAAAGTCTGGCTGGATGACTCGACCTTTTTGGAACTGATTAAGCAACACTCGGTACCTTTTCATCCTGATTTGATTCACTCTGGTGCCTTTCATTTTGCTAAAAATCTCAGGATTCTAAAGGAACCCATCAAGGCCTGGGCGGCTGAGAAAAGGAGGAGGGATGATAAGACTTTGAGAGATATTGAAGAGGAATTAGCCACTATTTCTGAGGCAGCGGGAGGAGGTTTCAGCTCTCAACAGTCAAAGGATCGTTTGGTACATCTGGAAAATCTGAGGAACCGTATGCTTCTTTAGTTAGAGGAAACTTGGAGACTAAAAAGCCGTGCTATATGGTTGGAAAGTGGGGATGAGAACTCCAAATTTTTCCATGCCTATGCCAAAGGAAGACGGTCTGCCAATACCATTTGGAGTCTGGATGATGCTGAAGGTAACTCTTGGTCAACATTTGAAGGGATGGCATCGGTGGGGATATCTCATTTCAAGGACCTTTTCAAAGCCAGTGAGAGAGTGAATATTGGAGAAGTGATCCAGGTTGCTCAGCTTTTTCCCAGGTTTGTGGAGGCGGAGGATAACAGGAACTTGATGGCTCCCATCTCAGGGGAGGAATTAAAAAAGGTTATGGCAAGATTTCAGAAGGACAAAATCCTAGGGCCCGATGGATGGACGATTTAATTTTTTATTGCTCTCTTTGATCTCATTGGGAATGACCTGCTTGAACTTGTGGAAGACTCGAGAAGAACTGGTAGGGTGCCAGCCAACATTAATTCCACTTTCATTGCACTTATTCCCAAGGTGGATAATCCTACTACCTTAAACGACTTTCGGCCTATCTCTTTGTGCAACTGCATGTACAAGATAGTCACTAAGATAATTGCAAGCAGACTCAAACCTATTCTCTCCTCTCACATCTCTGAAGAGCAATTCGGGTTTTTGGAGGGGCGCCAAATTCATGAGGCTATTGGCATAGCTCAGGAAGGGATGCATAGCATTAAGACTAATAAACTGAAGGGAGCTATTCTCAAAATTGATCTGTCCAAAGCGTTCGATAAGGTGAGCTGGCTGTATATCAGACTCATGCTTACCCACCTAGGTTTTGAGATCGGTTTTATTCGCTGGATTATGAGTTGTATTACCACCGTCTCTTTCTCTGTCTTACTGAATGGAGCAGCATCCCAGTTCTTTCACTCTGGCCATGGATTAAGACAGGGATGTCCTCTCTCTCCTCTCTTATTCTTGCTGGTGGCGAAAAGCTTGAGTAGAGCCATCTTGGAAGCCAAACGGTCTGGCGGTTTCGAAGGGATTTTGGTAGCTCCTGGTCTATCACTGACTCACTTGCTTTTTGTGGACGATATCCTGATCTTCTGCTCTGGCTCTAATTTAGACGCTGTTAAGCTTAAAGAGATTTTGCAACTCTTCTCAACTGCTACGGGAATGGAGATTAATGAAGGGAAATCCACACTTTCTATCTCTCTTTTGCAGGAGGAAGATCTTACTTTATACACCACATCTTTTCCCTTCAGGACCCTCAACCTTTCGGATGGGCTAAAATACCTGGGTTTCAATTTAAATCCTAATGACTATTTAAAAAAAGATTGGACCTGGTTGCTGGATAAATTGGAGAAGAGGTTGAAGTGCTGGAGTTTTAGGTGGCTCTCGCGTGCAGGGAGGCTTGTTCTTGTTAAGTCGGTGCTGGAAGCCATTCCGGTCTACTGGATGTCACTTGCTTGGATTCCTAAAGGGACACTGGAAGCAGCAAGGAAGATTTGTTTTAATTTTCTGTGGAATGGGAAGGATGATGCTCATGTCACCCCGTGGGTGAGGTGGGACAGAATTGCTGCTCCTAAAGCACTGGGAGGTTGGGGCCTCAAGAATATTTTTCATTTCTCAAAGGCTTTGGCTGCCAAGTGTGGCTGGCGTCTAATCAAGTTGGAAGGTTTCTGGGCCAAGGTTATGCTGCAGAAATATGTGGAACCTGACTCTGTGGAAGATTAGATAAGATCTCCTAACAAGAGGCATTATGGAGGCTCTGTCATCTGGAAAGCACTGGTAAAATATTTCGATATCATAGAGCACAATCTCGCCTGGGATGTTGGCAATGGACATAGGTTTCGGATCGGCCGCGACCCTTGGGTCGGATGCGTCGATCAGCACATTCTGTCTGATGATCTGATGGATGCTCTGAGACAACGAGGCATTATAACTCTCTGTCATTTAGTGGATTTGGAAAATCTTTGGATGGGCAGACCTCTTTGGAGGAGGCCGGACTCACTCGGATTAAGAGCGGAGCTAGTGGATGAATTAAGACTTTACTGTAGAGCTCTCAGTAGGGATCAGGTTTTTCTGAACAATGATGAAGATTCTCTAATCTGGGATGGAGATCCTTCGGGAAAATACACCCCTAAAAGTGGTTATCTGTGGATTTTTGAAAACCATGAGCCACGAGATTTGGCTTGGTGGTGGAAAACGGTTTGGAAGCTCCATTGTCCTCCCAAAGCCAGACTCTTCCTGTGGTGTACCTTGGCTAATCGGATACCTACGTGGGAAATTCTGCAGAAGCGCAGTTTCCATGGGCCTAGTCGTTGTTTTCTGTGCAACCTGTGCGAGGAAACTACACCACACCTGTTACTTCAGTGCCACTTCACCAAGGAGGTATGGAACATTACTGCTCGCATCTTAAAAACACCTCTACCCTGGGCCGGCAACTCTATTGACGAAGCATGGAGGAGTTCGACTAACAATGTAGCTCTGAAACATTTTAAAGCTCTCCCTCCGGTGGTGAACTGGGGACTTTGGCTCATGCGCAACAGTGCATTGTTTAAGGACAAATTGGGCACTCCGGCTCAAGTGGCAATAAATAGCTGTGGGATATTTCTAGCCCTCCGACGGGCCCGGAATCCAACCTCTCCTCGTACTATTCTACCTATTGATATTGATAGATCTCAGCCCTGGGGCTTCTTCGACGGGGCCTATCAAAATGACTCATGTGGGCGAGGAGCAGTTCTTTTCATATCCCCTGTGCATTTCTATGTGATGGCCTTTGGTTTCGGAAGAGGAACCAACAATTGGGCTGAAATACTTAGCCTCAAGCTGCTGCTTTCTTATGCTTTGGAACTTTCATTACTGAATTTGAACGTCTTTGGGGACTCATTGAATGTGGTTAATTGGGTTAATGGAACATATCTCTGCAACAACCGGAGGATTGCCTCTGTTTTGGATTAAATTCAGAATGCCACTCTCACACTGGATACTTTTACTTGCAGGCACATCTTCCGTGAGAACAATGCTGAGGCAGATGCGGCCTCCAAGGAGGGACTCACCTTGGGGGATGGCATTTGGAAGATTACTGAATCGTTGAATGGGAATGTGCAGGTTTTCTATCATCGACCATTCATTGAATGAACGAGACTTAGGGTCCTTGGGTCCTTGGTACCGGATTCTGTCACTGGTGATATTATCTTGAGGAGACTGAACTGAACTTTTTGCTACTTTAACTGTTTTGTATATAGGCATAGAAACATCCTGTATTTGTTTATATGGCACCGACAAAGTATATTCTTCGTGTTTTGTAAAAGATGTTACTGCTCACATAGTGAGAACATCATAGTTTTATTTTGGGAACATCACTGGATAACTGTCTCTGCAGTACTATACTCCACTCTAGATGAGTGAGCTGATCAATGTAATTTCGTACTCCTTGGATGAAATGAAATTACGCTTTTTTTTCGGGGAAAAAAAAAAATTCAGGAATAATAAATAACAATCACAATAATATCAGTCGCGAAAAGAAATAAGTCAAAGACTCTAGGCGATAGTCACCATTGTTAAAGTCTAAGTTGACCACTTCATTCAATCAATAATAATACCTCAATTGATGAACATTTCAGCTGATACTTCAGTTGACTATCATCTCTGGATTAGTATCAATCGACCACTCCAAAGCAATCAAAGGTAGGCCTGCAATATAGTCATTATACATCTATATAGTTGATGATACACATATGTATGAATTCCTCAAGAATCTGTTCAAATTAATCCATGACCACTCATCAATCCAACCATAGTGTATCTAATTAGTTGGCATTGGTCCGTGGTTCCGTCTTTCACATAATTACTAAAGCCCTGAAATTATAACTTCCATCTTTCCAAGAATTTTGATTTCTAGGAAAATTCCTCTAATTATTTTAATGAGTATGATGATATGGAAAAAATTCCTATTGTGGTAGAACAAGTGATGTAGGATCAGGTTCCGGTTAACATACAGAAGCAGAACAACCCTGTACATCAGCAACAATGTCATCTACAACAACATTGTCAATTTTTTTCTTATCAAAATATTCAATAGGTTTATTTTCTAACAAATCAGTGTGAACACCTCCAGCAAAAAACAACACTCTTCTAGTGTTAGTAAAACTAGGTGTAGTAGCATCGTATCCAAGACCTCTTCTCCGTGACTTCAATTTAAGGGTAATAGGAACAAAAATACCCTGTACATTCTTACCAAGTACTCCTTCGATATAACACATATTGCTCAATAGTCAGGATCCTATACTTGTAGTAAGCTTCTCAAAGCTAGAGAAATAATATCAGTAGCCAACAAATCATGAGATGAAATAAAATCATCATCAACATCTTTCTTACAAAAAATTGGGCTACAAGTAAGATTATAAAATGTAGACGAAGAAATAGGTGAGCCTAGTGGCTCAACAACATCAGCTGTCTGCTTCCACTAGCAACCGATATGCAATTCAAGACTCTGCTTTCACTCTTGCAAATCCTTAATAGTCTGATCTTTCTTTGTCAACTATGACAACAAAGCACCATAATACTTCTTCAAAGATCGATATTCATCAAACAAGTAGTTATTATCTTCCTGAAGATGAGCATCTTCTTCATGAAGCTCATAGATAGAGGTCTACAAATGGGCATCCTCATTATCTACCTAGGTATTATATTCCTCAAGTCTACAAATATTCTTCTTCAAGGAAACATTTTATTATGATAAACAACCTTAATACCGATCTCGAGATCATTAATGAGATCAATCTTTCTCCAAATCCAACCACAATATTCTAGAAATATTTTCCATGGTGTTCTCTGAGGCAACATTCTTCCTAGATTCCTCATCCATTATCTGCAAAATAACAGTTTCAAAAAAAGAAGCCTCGTCCTCAAGAAATGAATGATCAGTCTCCAATTGATTCTTGTGTATTTCATTCTCTATCTTTAACAAGACAATGGTATCGTATAAGGCATCGACTTCCTGTTGAAGTCAATCATGGGATTCTTGGAATGAAATAGCCTTCATCTCACAAATCTCCTACAATTTATGTAAAGCCAAGGTTTCATCTTCATCAAACATACCTTCCTTCAATAGGTTTTCAATGCATAGTGGAAGCATAACTGTCTCATTTTGCACTAATCAACTTATAACAAGTTGAGCATATGCCATTCAACCTCAAATTCAACCAAGGAAACAATCTCAATGATAAGAAAACTACACAACACAAGGGCTACCTCTAAGGATTATTCAATCAATATCTTTAAGTTCCAATATAAAGAAAATGTAAATATTCTATAATTCAACCCTCATCCAAATACCAAATAGTTGATGGACCAATAAGTCGATTCCCCAAAGGAAACTAATCAATGGACAATCCAAGTGCTAGTCGATCAAACAATGCTATTCAATGGTCCATCGAGGACCTTGACAAATTGAGAGATATGGGATGCAATCCAACCATCTAATCGTGTCACCATCTGGTCCAAACCTATAATCTATGGCTTGGGAAGTTGGCCAAAGAATTTTTTAGGGAAATAAAAGATATACCAAATCGTCAAATCACCAGTCGATCATGCCTTGAGATATCCAACCAATCATATACCTGATCATATCTAGTTGAACAAAACAAAAATGTAACCCCTTGATATTATGTCGACTAATACAAGTTGAACACAATTTTATTTGCCTCGGAATTATAGCATCATAAATAGGGTAACCGATAATACACCTCCGTCAAACAAGCTAGGGCATCTTAAGTCTAGAAAAATAAAAATCAAGACCTTTCCATATCTCATCATCTATGTAACATTACAGTTCAATAGTCGTCCAAGAGAACAAACCACGCGATGGTTGCATCTTCATTCCTATAGAAGTTTAGATATGCCAATAGCATTGGCTCGAACCTTAAATTCTCAAATAATTTAGATCACATCCTTCATGGTGCGACCCGGTCCTTTCATCATTAGAATGAAGAGAAAGGAGGAGAGAGGGTCACCGTGGTCGAATCCTTTCGAAGGAGAGAAGGTAACTGAAGGGTATCTATTAATCAATATTATAAGGATTATTGAGGAAGTGAGGGCCATGATCTAGTTGATCAAAAGGGGGGAGAAGTTGAAGGTAGGAAAGGAGTGTTAGATGAAGTGCCAA
The DNA here is from genome assembly GCA_027924585.1 of Larix kaempferi. Lineage (NCBI taxonomy): Eukaryota > Viridiplantae > Streptophyta > Pinopsida > Pinales > Pinaceae > Larix > Larix kaempferi. Next base: position 10,360,287 of record BSBM01000055.1, on the reverse strand, counting down.
GAGATATTGTCAAAATATTTGGATATTTCAAGATTAATAAGAATTCCCATTTTTTTTGTATATTTTAAGAGTGCCGATGGTTTCATGGGCTAAGATGATTCCCTCCAAGATTTGGTGGCCCTCAACATATCCTGATTTTTATTTAGAAATCATATGAGGGAGGATTGGTTTGAAACTGTTTGCAATAAATTTGGTAATAATTTGGAAGTTAACATTACAAAAAAAAATGGGGTAGAACTTACCTGTTGTGGAAAAATTTCCTTTTTGGTTATAATAATGAGGAAAATGGAGTTGAAAATGGGAAGTTCATTAACGCGCAATATAGACTCTTCCACCCCTTCCCAAAAATCATGTTGTAAATTTTCGAACAGAGATGGATGAAATACGTTGTGAAACTATTAGGTCCAAGCTATTTCCCTATTGGCATGTCCATAACTACAGCCTCGACCTCCTCTAGAGAGATATTTTAGAGAAAATTCTCATTATGATCTATTGTCGCTAAGGCGGGGATGTTTTTCATAATCTTGTCAATACAATCTTCCTATTTTATTAAATATTCTGAGAGGAGATTCCTAAAGAAGGAAGGTAGATCAGTTTCTAAGTCCTCGTGATGGTTGATATTTTGGCCCTGCTCGGTATAGAGGACTGATATTTTGTTATACTAGCAAATTTGGATCATGAAGTCATGGAAGACTTTAGTGTTCTTTTCCCCATCTTTGAGCCAATAGACTCTTTATTTTTGCTTCCACAATATTTCTTCCTATCTCATCCTTTGTTTAATTTCATCATGTAGTTGATTTTCCTTTGTTAATATCTCTTCCGAGTATTCCCATTCAATAGCCTCTTGCTAGAGCTGGCTCATTTATGATTCCATATCCTTTTTACAGCCTCAAAGATGTTTCCAAATACATCTATGTTCCATATATTTAATTTTCTATAGATGTTCTCTAGTCATTGTTGAAGCTGGTACATTTTGGATCCATAATGTTTTAGATCTTCATCCAACCATGGAGATAAAGAATCCATAAATGTAGGATATTCCAGCTAAAATTTTCCAAAGCGGAAAGGTTTGTTTTGTGAGCAGCCTGCCAAGTCAATCTCTAGGGTGATTGGAAAATGACCCAATCCATCTCTAATTAGTATGCATGATCAAAGAGATAACCCTTGACATACAAGCTATTAAGAGAGTAGGAATATGTCTAGGGAAGAAGCAATTTGTTGGGAGCGTCCTCTTATGTTGTTTCGGGTGTGCAAGATAGTATTTGGTTCATAGTCCACTAAGTGCATAGATTGAATGATGGTGTTGAAATATTTTATTGCAAAGTCGAGATGATTGATGCTCCCTCTTTTTTCCATAGGTATTTTTATTGTATTAAAATCCCCTTCCATTATCCAAAAGGGGGCTTGAGAGAGATCTCAAAGGTGGTGGAGTGAGTCAAGGAATTTTAGTGGGCCATATACATTTCTATGAAATCCATGGGATTCTGAGCCAATGGTGTGGAAGTTGGAAGAGAGGGTGTGAGCAATACAGAAAAATTCTGATAATGAGATAATTTTAGGATTCGATAAGATCGCCATTCCTCCAACTTAGCCTCTACTGTCTACATAAATAGGTTGAATCACTTTCCAACAGAATCGGCTATGCTTTGAAGGAAATCAGAGGAGAATTTTGTCTCTTGAGTCATAAAAAATGAAGGGGATTCTTGATATTTCTTTGATCAAAGATTACACTTCTTACTCTTCCAGTGTATCCCTCAAATATTATGGGAAAGAACCTTCATGTGTAACTTTATTAAGAGGAAGGAAGGGACTGGATCCATTCTGAAATAGATATATGATTTACTAATGAGATGAGATTCTCCCCTAGTTTTGCGATTTTTTTCTAGTTGGTTTTTTTACCTCTCTTTGCATCTTTTCAGATTCCCATGGGAATCAAGGACTCCCTACTTGAATCAGTTCCTAGGGTCCCTCTGAGATGATTTGGGGAAGATGAGCAGCCATCAAGTTTGGATTCAAATTATCGAAAGGAACTTTTGATTAGTTGGAGATAGGGAACAACTATTTTGTAGATCTCTTTGTTTATGAACACATATGATGTTTATCAAAGCAATTTCATCCAAATCTATGTAGTCTTCTTCTTGTTCTTGAATAACATGGTCATCTTCTTCCATGGGGATGTATTCTATTGGATCGATTTTCCTTCTTTTAACAAGATAATATTTAGGGGACTGCATGACCTCTTCTTTGTATCCAAAATATACACATTCATGTTTGTTTTGGGCTCTCTCTTCTTCTCCGAGGAGGTTGAGTTGGTTTTAATGTTTTCTAGGATGGGTTTTGACCTGGGTTCTGCTATTATTCCTGTGGCTCTTGTTTTTGGTGGATACCGAGATAAACCCATCAATATTTTCTTAAGGGGGGGATAGGGGGGTATGAAAAGGTAGAATTCTTGGTATGTATATTCATGTTCATGGAATTTTATACAATGGAATAATGTGTGTTCATAATCTAAATTTTGGATTTGGTCAGCGTAGATTGAAAGATTATGCAAATAGCTTTGGCAATGGGTTTTGAGACATTTATGTGAATGTATATTCAAGAAAAAGAAGTATACCTACCTTGCTTGGTTACTTCCGATATTTTTATGAGATTTCTTAGAATACTATTGATTTCTATGAGGGTTAGGGTTTCTTACAACCCCATGAATTTGTAGATTAGGGCGTGGTCTTGCATATATTTCTGTGGGAACTCAACTTGGATGAAGTAAATTCCAATTGTGGAATCAAGTTGTATTTGGGGAAATACAGTGTGACTGCGTGTAGAGAATGATTTTGATCAAGATGTGATTTTGCATCAAGATAAGTCACTTTGACAGTTGTTGCAGTGATGATCGATTGATCAATTCTGGTCAAGCTAGTAAACCTAGATAGTAGAGGCATCAATGATTTCCCATGGTGGTGAGGAGGAACTATTTCATTACGATATGAGGCAGCCCCACTCTCTCTCTATGTTGATTCCATTGGAGGTTTCAAAATTGAAGAGGTGAAACCATAGAGGGAGGTCATAGTGAAAATATATGCTTTCTTTCTCAACTCTAGTATTATGTTAGGAAAACATTATCTTCAAAATATTGCTTAAGGAATTTCTAAGAATTAAAGCATTCATCGTTTGAGATTATATTTGTAGAAAACTATGAATAAGAGGGGGCCTTGGATATCTTCCTATGAAATTTTAGAATTTTAATAAGATGATAAGCATGTGAAACTATTCAATTCTCCTTATAATCCAAATCTAGAAACTTGTTTTATTGGATTTGCATAAAATCCTTTATTTGTTGCTACAACTCTTCAAATTACCTCAAATAAAACATTGTTCTATAGGATACCACTGTCTTTCCTAATACTCTGCTATGGATTTTCCTTCCCATTCTAGATGCAATCTGCACAACTAAAGGTTAGATTACACCACTAATTGTCATGCCTTTGTTAGCTCATGGTTGCATCTCTTAATACTATGAAAAAGTTTAGATAATCCACACATAAAACATATGTTTCTATAATGATGCGCCATTATTTGAAAGAGAATATGGGAAATCCAAACTAAGGTTCCTCCAAAAACCATGTTAATCGCAATGTCATTAACCTTGACTTAATTATTTCCCAAGTTCTAAGATATAGCATGAATGTAATTCACTAATCACTCATAGTTGTGGAAGATTATATTTGGAATAAGGGGCATGAGTTCAAACTCATAAATATTATCTAATTAAGAGAACCACATAAAATAAAATGATGATGCATCGAACCATTATTTGGTAGAAGAGCCAATGTTGTTAATCATTGGGATACATGGGGAGAGTAAATTCATTAAATTCCATCCTCTCTAGATCATTGTGAATGGAAATATGGTTGAAAATTTCATTATGAGAAATTAATTAGATAAATTATGATGTATATCTAATCTTGACAAACCTACGAAGCCTAGGCAGAGAGGAAGCACACCAACAAAAAGTAATTAATCAGTAGATAATATTCAATAGCAAGAAATAAAATAATAAGAACAATAAAGATTGCAATAATTGTCCTTAGAAAAATGGCTTTTATTTATTATTATATCAACTTGAATTTATATAGGATGACAAAAGTGTCCAAACAAATGAGGAAAAAAATTATAAACTTGTTCAGTTTCCCAAAGAGATGGAAATATGCATCTACATGAATGCATGTAAATACAAGTCATAACGAAAAGCACTAAATAAGGAGAATCCCCTCAATGGCTACTCTCCTAGTTTGAAAATAATATCTAAATTAACACATCCTACTTTCACAGAATGATTAGGTTGTTTGCTCAGTCATTGGAGTTGTGCATGGCTAGTATGAAGGGTACAATATCCTTGGGCAGTGCAACCAAGGATCTATATACATAATCTCCTCCCAGTTTAGTTTTAATTTAATATAGAGGGACTATGTCTCCTTGCAAGTTAGAGTAAGAACCCAACAAACCAAATAATAATAAATAGACACAATTAACTAGATGCATAGTTTAAACGTAATAATACTTTTCATATTTTATTAATGAAAATGGGTAAGTTATAAGGCCTCCATTACAATCATTTGAATAGATGTCTAATGCCAATGATTTTACATTATCAACACCACTGCAATCTCTCTTCTTGTGAATACAATTAATTAGGAAAATTATTTTCACCTAGCACCTCTATCAACCACGATTAATACAAACTAGACGTTTCCGTCACAAGCCAAATATATGTTTCTCATTCATGGCTAGATAGTTTTATAGAAAAAAATTGTATGTCAAATATTTCCAACCTTCCAACTACCATTAGTTTGTCTTAAAGATCATTAACAGCATTGTACCAAGATTGTTTAATATTCCTGGCAATTATGTTGATACCATTTCTTATTTATTTTAAACCATAGTTTTTTGAATGATAATTTATGGCTGTATAATTTACTTTGATGGGTGCATTATCCACTGCTTTAATAAAAACAATGTCTGTCTTCATTTTCTTTTGAATGGAAATAATTTGTTTATGAATACATCGTGCCACTAGAGATACTTTTATTAGAAGAATGATTCCCAAATATCAGCTAGAATATTGTTGTTATATCATCTACAACCAAGCATTTCTTTTGTACACACTTTTGTAGTGGCCTTTTTTGTAGCTAGGATTGTGAGAGGTATTCTCTTCTTCCATGGTATTATTGTAGCAACACAAAATAGATGGATTATGATGAAATTAATACCGAAACCATTAAAAAAATTAAATGTTAAAGATAGATGATTTCACTAGGGATGCTCCTACATTAGACTACCTTGGTTGGAAAAATTGAGCATCTTGTTCAAAATGTAGTATAACAAAAGGTGTAGAGTGAACATTCTCTTGTACCCCTCTTTTTTCCTAAGACTCATAACATCTCTTTCAATTTCCTAATCCATAATTTTTCTCCATCAACCCCACTTTTTGACATCTCTTCTATTTGTTGTGAATAATTTTCCAAGAATATATTACCTCCTTTTATTTTACCTTCATTGGTGCTTCCTCTCTTACATCTCTCCAACTCAATAGTGCTTATTGATACCCCTAAATCCCTCTTAGAAACTATTCTTGATAATTACTACACAAAATACACAATTATACCATTCTCCTCTATGTCAATATTTCCTTTTAGCCATCTCCCTTGTGAACACATCTTCCACTTTCTCTATTGTATTTCCTCCAAAACAAATTATCACATAAAGCATTATAATAATGAAAAACCTCAAATGTGTGACTATTTAAAAAGTGTTTTGTTATAACACCCATGTTTTTCCTTTTTCTTTTATTTAGCTCATTGCTACATAAGTTGATGAACGTTGGGTGATGGGAGCAGCGATGGTGGTGACTTCTTTCGGGCTTCTCTGTTGGGGAGGTTGTTTTGCTGCTTCCTGGGTATGGAGTTGGTAAGTGCTTTGTTGGTCGTCAACATTCTTGTATGCGTAGTTTGTGGGTTTCTTTTTTGTCGTGGACGTGGGTTGATTTTTTATCCTCTAAGGGTTGTCAAATAGTGGTCCTGAAGTCCGACTTGTCTCCTCAGAGATAAGCCGAGTACAACCAAGCTAAAATAAGTTGGAATAGTGGGCTAAATCCATTGTTTGACTTCTCTATTGTGTTCTGGTCTGTTTTTCTTTTTATATTTCTAGGTAGTCACGTGAGGGTGATGTGTAAGTTGGTGGGTCACAAATTTTTTGTGAGTTCCTCTAATATGGGTGCTTGTGGCGTTGAGTCCCTTTCATCATACCCGCAAGGACCAGGACTTGGCCGTAGAGGGTATTTGGAGCAGGTGGCTTCGAGGGGGGGTATTATCTTAGGAATTGTCAAACCAAAACCTAAATTTGCGGTGGAATTTGTGTCTTGGCTAGAACCTCTAGCGCTTCATGGTGGTAAAGTTTATCGACATTTTTCTCATGAGGAGGATGGGAATATGACTAACCCTAGCTATACAGACCCTATTTTTGATAAGTAGGGGCCCTTTGCTTTGAAAGGTAAAAAACCGCGTGCTGATAAACCACCCATAACCGTTGAAAGAGAGAAGAAGGGTCAACCACTCTGTGTTCTCGGAAACGATGTGACTTTCTATATGGTGATGGAACTCAGCCAGCAAGTGCTCATCAGAAATTCGAATATCTGAAACTAAAGCATGCTGAGGTTCTTTCCTAGGTCCGTGGAAAATGGAATCCCTTTATCGTCAACATCCCTAGTGTTTTAATGTTATCGAATAGTTGTATGGTTTTTTTGTTCTTATCGGAAGAGGATCGACGAGCTATCGAAAGTCAGTACTGGGTTCTGGCTCATTAGTATTGTCACATTGGCATGCTGCATTCGACCCTAGGAAAGAAAAATTGTCATGGTGCCATCTGTGGGTCTTGTTGTTGGATTTTCCATTACAATGTTGGAATTTTAAATATTTCCTGGAGGTAGCTAATTCTATTGTCCAACTCATTCTTATTGAGAAAGATGCCCTGGTTGGGTCAGACAGGAATACCCTCCGAGTGCTGGTTGACTAGGATTATGAAAAGGGCCTACCTGGTGAATCAGAGGTTGTGTGGGAGGGAGATTCTTTTTTCCAATGCTTGGATTATTGGCATATACCTTTTCGCTATCACCAGTGTAAGGGGGTTGGCATTCGAAAAATGGTTGCTTGTCTGGGAGGAACCGGTCGGGGTCTGGAAAGGAAGGTGTTTATTCGAGTTCTCAGGATGGATCGGATGATTTGGCACATGCCGCTGCCGCTGGACTATAGTTTGGCACATGAATGTATACTTATGTTCGCTAAAATTCTTCCTACCCTCTTAAGTTTCTACCTGCAAAATAAATCTACAATTCTTTGTCCTTTTGCGATTTTCCTTTGGGAGGAAAGTATGTTGGCTCTTGCGATGGTTCGGCCTTGACTCCTTTGTAGTCTCCTTTTATTAATCATTCTTTGAATGATATCCCTCATTCGGTGGTTTTATAGTCAAAGGTTACATCGCCACTTGATGAGCCCCTCTCTGTTTTGAATCCTGTACTCTCTGTTTCGAATGACCTTGTGGTGGATTTGCCTCTCATGGCAACTTATTTGCGTACTAAACCGTATTCTGTTTTCCCTAATAGGGGTGTTCCTGTTACTTCTATTTTTGAGGAGGTAAATCCTTTAGGGATCTCATTGTCTCTGACGCAAGGTCAACTGACAAGGGTTCTTGCTTAACGATTACACAAAACACATGCGTTCACATCAACAAGATGTAAACGGGATGCTAGAAGATGGATTCTATTACTTCAAATCAATTGGTTACAATGTGAAATGAAAGGAATGTAAAACAACAAACTATGTCGGCCTCAGCCTTTTACAATACAGAAGTAACTGTGTGCTCTCTCAGTGTGCCGATCTTCACCCTCCCCTAGTTCATTGCGCAACTCTGAGCTATGGTTCTAATCTCCTCTCCATTTGGTTGATGTGTGACTGACCTATCTAATCTAGAAATCCACTTTCAAACTCTCCTCTTGATCCTATGGTGATCGAACTGAGTCCTCTTTGTGCCTGTGCACAAGTCTTCTACCCTGTTGCGCATCTCGAGGTCTACTCCAACACCCAAAACACTCTTCCTCTATCGGGCGAATGTAGACCTGCAGTTTTCAGTGCCTCTACCGTGGTACACAACCTCCACCTGTGGTGACATCTGTCATGATCCCAGCCACCTACAATAACTACTAATAACTTCCTTAGCAACCCCAAACAACTTCCAAGTACTCTGCTTAACTTTCTGCGCGTCCTTCTGACTCCCTGACAGTTGCAAATCCCATCACCACTTCGACCATACTATCTTTCGTTATCCTTCGACATATCCGTCAGCTTCACTTCACATCTAATGCTTCACCAGTCTGCCCCTTCCTCCTCACTTGGATTTCACCTCAAACCTATCAGAGTCGCGATTCGACAACATGTCGATCCATGACACCTTCTTTTGCAATCCTGTCATCTGTCGACTATCAACCTTTTGCATATTCTATCGATCACATATCGACTGCTCCTGCCTGGCTTATTGACTTTGACAACCAATCTTCTCTTCCGCACCAGTGGTCATCGACACTTCCTTTGTTCGGCCTTCTCTCGATCAACTTTGACTTATCTTCCTAGGCCTCGATGCTCCTGCATCGAACTCCCCAGGTGAAAAAGAAATTGACTACTCCATTAGTCTCAGGAAATCTTCTTCATAAATCCATGTCGCCTCCTGTAACTCACCATCTTTCCATTGCACTAAGTATTCCTTCTTTCGTGAACTATGTGCACGCTTGACTTCGCGTTTCGATATTACTTCTGCGATTCCTTCTTGTGTCAGTTTGGAATCAGCAGTGTCGAGTCGATGTTCGACACTTCTGCGCTTCCTCTGCTTGACCCTTCTTCAAACTTGTACAAATCTAAGACATTGAACATTGGTTAAATGCTCAAGTCCTTCGGCAGTTCCAACACATAAGCGTTGTCTGAAATCTTCCTCAAGATCTTACATGGTCCAATATTATTGAGCTTTAGCTTGTTATATGTTCCTGTCGAAAATATCTCCTTCTGCAAATGTGCATAGACTAAGTCTCCTTCACTGAACGACCGTAGCCTCTTCTTCATGTAGGCTCTAAAATTGTATGCCACATTACTCTTTTCTATGCGCCTTCGCACATATTGATGCACTTCTTTCATATGCTCTGCGAATGATTCTACATCAATGCTTTTCCTTATTTCTGTTGGTAACTCGACCAAATATGCCACTCCATGTGGGCTTCATCCCTGAACAATTTTGAATGGGCTTAAACCTCTCAACTGATTCACAGAATTGTTGTATGCGAACTCTGCTTGCGCCAACACATTCTCCCACTCCTTGGGTCTGTTGGTCGTCAAACACCTCAGAAGGTTTCCAAAACTTCTGTTCACCACCTCGATCTATCCTTTTGTCAGCGGATGATATGTCGAGTTAAACTACAACCTCGTGTCTAGTTTCTTCCATAGGCTTCTCCAGAAAAGACCCATAAACTTGGTATCTCTGTCTGACGTTATAGTCTTCGGCAACCCATGCAATCTGACTACCTCCTTGAAGAATAATATAGCAATTCGTGTGGTGTCAGTTGTCCTCCGACACAGAATAAAGTGTGCCATCTTCGAAAATCTATCGATTACAATAAAGATCGAGTCGCTTCATTTCTACGTTTTCGACAATCCTAGCACAAAATCCATGCTCAGGTGCTCCCATGGGGTATTCGGTACTGGAAATGGTGTATACAATCCCGTTTTCTGAATTCTTCCTTTTGCCAACTGGAAAACTCAAAACTGTCATACCCACTTCCCAACATCTATCGTCATTCCTGTCCAATAATACTTCTCTTCGACCAATGCCTTGGTCTTGTCGATGCCAAAATGACCTGCTAATCCACCACTACGTAACTCTCAGATTAGGTTCTCCCTCACGGATCCTCTAGGAATACACAATTGTTGTCCCTTGAATCAGTATCCCTCTTGGATGAAATAATCCAAGTATGGAGTTCTGTCGACACTCCACGATTCAGGACAAGCCTCCCATGCTTTCGCAAAATTCTTGTCGGTCACATACTCTGCCTTCACCGACTCTATTCCTGTTTCCTGAACTGTTGTCATGTTCAGCAATGCAACTCTTTGACTCAATGTGTCGGAAACCTTTTTTGAATTTCCCAACTTATGGCACAACATGAAGGTATATCCTTGCAAGAATTCAACCCATTTCATGTGTCGCTGACTCAACTTCGATTGAGTATTCAAATACCTCGGCTCTTGGTGATATGTGTATAACAAAAATTCCTTGGGAAACAAATAATGCCTCTACTTCTTCAATGCTGCGACAATAGCATAATATTCCTGTACATAGACCAAATATTTCTACTTCGCATCATCCAACTTCTCACTGAAGAATGCAATTGGTCGACCCTCCTGGCTCAACACTGCTCCAATTTCCATTCCACTCGCGTCGCAATCGACTTGGAAAACTTTGTCGAAATTTGGGAGTGCTAACACTAGGCTCTCAGTGACCTTTTCCTTCAACTTGTCAAAAGCTCGTTGGGAAACTTTTTTCCACTTAAAATCGCCTTTTCACATGCACTCTATCAAAGGTGCAAAAATCCAACTGAATCCCCGGGTGAACTTCCTATAGAAACTAGGAAGTCCATGGAAACTCCTCACTCTAGTCACACTTGTCAGTTCCAGCCAATCCAATATTGCCTTCACCTTCTCTGGGTCCATCACTAACCCTTTACCCGAGATTACAAATCCCAAGTACACCAGTTCTTCCTTTATGAAGAAACACTTTTGCAAGTTCACCATCAGCTTCTCTTCCTGCAACTTCTGTAATACTTGTCGAATGTGCCCCAAGTGCTCTGTCTTGGTTTGACTAAATATCCAGATGTCGTCTAGGTATACTACGACGAACTTACCCAAGAATGGCTTCAGTACCTCATTCATTAGCCACATTAATGTACTGGGTGCATTAGTCAATCCGAACGGCATGACTAACCACTCATACATCCCTTCCTTTGTCTTCAATGTTGTCTTCCATTCATCTCCTTGTCTAACCCAAATCTGGTGACAACCTCTCTTCAGGTCAATCTTTGTGAAGTACTTCACTCCACTCAGGCAATCCATTAAGCTATCCATTCTCCGAAATGGAAACCGATACTTGATCGTGATCTTGTTAATGTATCTGGAGTCTGTACAAATTCTCCATTCTCCACCCTTCTTCGATGCTAACACTGCTGGTACCACACATGGACTCAGACTTTCTCTAATCAATACTCTGTCCAACAATTCCTGAACCTGTCGATTGAGTTCTTGACCCTCTGCCAAATTCATTCTACGAGGTTCCTTGTTTGGAAAAATCAATCCTGGAATCAAGTCGATCTGATGGGATAGTCTCCTCGGTGGTGTAAATCCCATCAGTGCTTCATCGATTACTATGCTCTGAAACTCATTGAGCATCCTTTTGACTTCAACTGTAATCTCCTCCATTGTCGACCTTTCGACACATGGCCCTTTTGGAATGATGGTAAAACATCCCGACTGATTTTCCTCTTTTGCGAGGAATTCCTTGGCTGAACACATCAGCACTCGCTTCTCCCAATAATTTCTCTCGCCCTACTTGTAGTCAGCTTGAGCCTCCTACTTTGGATTCAGAGTCCTTCACACGCCATTTTTCCACACTGTGACTCTGTTGGCTCGACCATTGTAGATCATCTTCCGATCATATTTCCATACTCTCCCTAACAATAGATGACATGTGTCCATTGTGATTACATCGCACAACACATTGTCTTCAAGCTTCTCGACCATGAACTTAATCAGGCCTTGTCTGGTCACCTTCACATGGTGTCCTTTTTGCAATCATGACATCTTGTATGGGTGTGGATGTTCCTAACATTTCAACCTCGCTTTTTCGATGATCTCTGTGGAGACAAGATTCTCTGTACTGCCACCATCAACTATGGTCTTGCAATGCCATTTGCCGATCCGTACTCTAGTTCGAAATATATCCTTTCGCTGTGCCGAATGTTTCTCGTCGCGTTGATCGTATTGAACCAATGTTCGCCTGACCGTCAGGTTTTGACTTTTCTTCTTCTCATCCACACTACTGTCAGATGTCGACTCTTCCCTCTCATCGGCTTGCTCATCCCTTCGACGTTTGAGTTTGGACTCCTCTGTAGCATGTAGATTCTCTGGGAATTCATATGCATTTTGTCTGACTGCTCAACACTTGTAACAAGCCACAGCTAGACTGCCAACTCCTTTTCTGTCAAATGGACCACTTTGACCATACGCACTTCGATCGCGTGTCTCTTGACCATCGCGTTGGTTTTCTTACGCTTTTTCCCTAGTCGATGTCCCTTCCACAATTCGGTTGTCTTCAACGGCTTCTCTCTTGTATCCGCTACTTTGGCCTTTCATAGAAATAGTCTCTGCACCCTGACCAGTCATCCTACCTCTAGTCGATGCAGATTTCCTCGACAGTTTCTCTTCTTCCTTTAGAGCTAACTGGTAGGCTTCATCGACCGCTCAATTCGTCCTGTATAGCATATTTAAATCCATTTACATATCTCACGATAGCTTCTTTGCCTTCGTCGGTCTGCCCCGAGATTATTGACAATCTATAGAACTCTTCCATTTATTTCTTCACGGTCATCTCTTTTTGTTGAAATTTATGCATCTTCCATAACAAGGAAATCACATAGTCTCCTAAAAAGAACTTCCCTTTCAGCTTGGCAACCATCCTTTCCCAAGACTTGATTTTCTCCTTTCCTTTCTTGACTCTGTCAGCGTGCACACTATCCCACCACAATGAGGCATGACCCTTCAACCTCATACATGCAGTCTTAACCCGTTTAGGATCCTCAATCTGCTCTAGGTCGAAGTATTTCTCCATTTCTTTGAACCAATCAATTAAGTATTTCGAGTCCAGACTTCTTGAGTAGGTACATACATCTATCTTCGTCTGACCTCCCATCTCATACAATAGCTTGATTAGTTTGTCTTCTGGTTCCTGGAATTCCTCTTCCCATGCTTCCACTTCTTCGACCTCATTGTTGCTGTGGTCTAATGCATTAGGAACACAACCACACCTTTGGATTTCTTTGATCGTTGTGACTTCATTAGTTAAGCTTCACATTGTTTAGACACATTCGTTGAACATATCATGATCAACTGTGACAGTTGTGCCATGCGTTATTTGTCCAACTCCTCAGACATTAATGCCTCTATGAGCTATTTTCATCCTCAGCTGAAACTACCACTTTGTCTAATCGCAACTAGACTTTACAAGTCGTGCACAACTCTACCCAACCATAGTTGGAGCTGTAAACACACTTGCACACTAGATTCACTTCCACTACTGATATCACTTCACCTAGTCAGGTTGATATCACCACCTTTCTGATTACAGGATTCTCTTCATGCTCTGATACCACTTGATGCAAGGTCACCTGACAAGGGTTCTTTCTTAATGATTACACACAAGACATGCGTTGACATAAATAAGATGTAAACGGGATTCCAGAAGCTAGCTTCTATTACTTCAAATCAATTGGTTACAATGCGAAATGCAAGGACTGTAAAACAACTAACTATGTCAGCCTCATCCTTTTACAATATAGAAGTAACTGTGTGCTCTCTCAGTGTGTCGATCTTCACCCTCCCCTGGTTCAATCCGGAACTCTGAGCGATGGTTTTGATCTCCCCTCCGTTTGTTCGATGTGTGGCTGTCCTATCCAATCTACAATCCACTTTCGAAAACTCATCTTGATCCTCTGGTGATCAAACAGACTCCTCTCTGTACCTACGCACAAGTATTCTACCTTGCTTCTCTTTGTTGCACATTCCGAGGTCTACTCCAACTCCCTAAACACTCTTCCTTTGTCCACCAAATGTAGACCTGCAGTTGTCAGTGTCTCTGCCGTGCTACACAACCTCCACCTGTGGCAACATCTGTCATGATGCCAACCACCTGCAACAACTGCTAATAACTTCCTTAGCAACCCCGAATGACTGCCAAGTACTCTGCTTGACTTTATGCACGTCCTTCTGACTCCCTGATAGTTTCCAATCCCATCACCACTTCAACCATACTATATTTCATCAGCCTTCGACATATCCATTGGCTTCACTTCGCATCTAAGGATTCACCAATCCGCCCCTTCCTCCTCGCTTGGCTTTCACCTCAAGCCTATCGAAGTTGCGATTCGACAACATGTCAATCCACAACACCTTCTACTGCATTCCTATGGTCATCGGCACTTCCTCTGGTCGACCTTCTGTTTATCATCTTCGATTAATCTTCCTAGGCCCCGATGCTCCTGCATCAGTCTTCCTCTTCCCTACATGAATTTGATTCTAGCCCGTTGGTGTCCAGTTTTGGTTGCTCAGGGGGGGCGGCGGGGGTGGTAAAATTCATTTTCCTACCTACTCTGGGAGGGCTTTGGGCGATGTTGATGTTCTTCCCATTTCTTCCATTAGGAAGGGCCATGTTACTATTAGGAAGCCTAGGAAACCCAAATAGGGGAAAGGGGCTTCTGTTGAATCTCAGCCTTCTTGTATTAATCCTCAAGTATCCTATTTCTTTGACTGTGGTCAGATATTTTAATTTGAATAACTCTCATTTTCTAGCCATCAGAGATTCAGTGACCATTGATAGTGTTACTCAATGATTATTATATCTTTTAATGGGAGACGGCTTTGTAGTGGCCCTAAACGAGTTGCACTGAAACTTTTTCTTGAGAATTTTAAATCTGCAGTGGTTCTACTACAAGAAACTATGCTTGGTGTCGAGGATGCTATGTCTTTCTTCCTCCATATCAAGCTGGGTTGGAGGGTTTGTGTTCTAGATGGTTGGGGGATTTAGGGGGGGATGCTGTCTGCTTGGAACCCAGAAGTAGTTGAATTTAAAGCGTTTTGGACTATGGCAGGTATTTATTGGAAGGCAGATTGCATGGTTTTTCCAAGAATATCCGGATCGTGAATATATATGCACCATATCAGAACATAAAAGTTTTTTGGGAGTAGGTTAAGTCTGTTGATTTACTTCGGGATTCAGAATTAATTTTGGCTGGTGATCTTAATCTCACTCTCTCGGCGGATGAGACATGGGGTGCTGGAAATTGTGTTGACCTGTGGATGGATTTTTTCTTACAGTTGTTTGACGAGGCTAATTTGTTGGACATAGTTCCAAGTGTGCCCATTCCTATGTGGTCTAATGGGAGATGTGGGAAGGTGGGCATATCCAAGAGGCTTGATCATTTTCTAATGGCTGATAGACTTTGCGGGCTTATGGGAAGGTATCGCTCTTGGGCCTACGCGGTGGGCTATTCTGATCATAAAGCAGTGTCTCTACAATTGGATTTTGATACTAGTTTCCACATGTATCCCTTTAAGTTTTAATCCAATTTGGCTTGAATATCTTGAGTTTTGCGCTCTTATTAGTAATCGTTGGGTTGATACTGTGGATACCTTTCATGGTTCTCCTTTGTTTATTCTGTGAAAGAGACTTGAGTGTCTCATGATGGAAGTCATCAGGTGGGAGAAGTCAAAGAAAAGGAGAACAATAGGCGACTCTTGGAGATCGATGAAGAGATTCAGTTACTCTCTTGGTCTGTAAATGACGACTTGTTTGATCCGGTAAGACTGAACCTTTTGGCCAAACTAGAAGGAGAAAAGAGCATGTTATTGGGGAAACTGGAAGAGTTGTGGAGACAAAAAAGTCATTCCATTTGGGTCAAGGATGGTGACAATAATACTAAGTTCTTCCACTGTTTTGAAAACCAGCGAAGGTTGATTAATTCCATTTGGTAAGTCGAC
This sequence comes from Larix kaempferi, assembly GCA_027924585.1. Classification (NCBI taxonomy): domain Eukaryota; kingdom Viridiplantae; phylum Streptophyta; class Pinopsida; order Pinales; family Pinaceae; genus Larix; species Larix kaempferi. The sequence continues at coordinate 10,344,394 of BSBM01000055.1, read as the reverse complement.
GATGGTCGAGGATAGGTTGTCAGTGATACTTCTTTATTGAAAAAAGCAGCGGTAAGGCATTTCAAAGGGTTTTTTCAGAGGGATTCTAGCAACAATTTGGAGTGTCAGCTTGAAGTCATCAAACACTTCCCTCTCATCTTTGATGAGTTGGATTATCATTCTATTGGTAGTCCGGTATTAGAGGATGAGGTGTTACTGAGTCTTGAACTTTTTTCAAAGGATAAGAGTCCGGGGCCAAATGATTGGACGGTTGAATTTTTTTTGCACTTCTTTTCATTGATTGGGAACAATATGGTGTTGGCTATTGAGGACTCTCATTTGAAGGCCCATATTCCCGGCTTATTAAATTCTATTGGCATTTCTCTTATACCTAAGACTGATAAACTGGTGAATTTTGGGGACTACAGACCTATCTCGTTGTGTAACTTGCTATATAAAGTGGTTTCTAAGATTATTGCGGAGCACTTAAAGCCTTTTCTGGAAAGGAATATCTCTGCTGAACAATTTGGATTTCTCCATAATCGAAAATCTTGGACGCAGTTAGCATTGCACATGAAGGAATTTATTCTATTAAGCAAAATAAAATGGATGCATTCATTTTAAAGATGGATCTTGTTAAGGCCTACGACATGTTAGATTGGACCTATCTCTGCTTTATATTGTTGTAGTTTGGGTTTCCCCTTGAGGTTGTGAATTGGATAATGGCGTGCATTTCTTCTATTTCTTATGTTGTGATGGTTAATGGTTCTCAAACTCATCAGTTTGGTGGTGGCAGAGGGATTAGGAAAGGTTTCCCTTAGTTGTTCATTATGGCCATTGAAGGGCTTAGTAATTTGATTAATGAAGCTAGATGCAGTGGTAAGATTAATGGCATTAAGGTGGTTAGTGTACTCAATATCACTCATTTGTTAGTTTTGGATGATGTTCTTTTGTTTAGTAAAGGTGAGGTTATAGAATGGGCTCATTTTAAGGACATCATCTGCTGCTTCTGTTTGGTGGCTGGTATGGAGGTTAGCATTTTGAAATCGTCATTTCTTTATCAGTGTAAGGACTCTTATATTATGTTGTAGATCGGTCTTATGTTCCCATATCAGATGAGGGAGATTGGGGTGGGCCTCAAATATCTTGGTTTTTTTTTTAAACCAAATGGTTATACTGTTGCTGATTGAAGGTAGCTGATTAAGAAAGTGCACATGAAGCTCAACATCTGGGCTTTTCGTCTTTTATCTTTGGGTGGCCATCTCATTCTGCTGTGTTTAGTGCTTCAAACCATCCTGGTCTTTTGGTTTTCCTTATTCTTGGTTCCGCTAACAGTGATCAATGAGCTTCGTAGGATCTTCTCAAATTTTCTTTGGTTTGTAGTAGCGGGGGTCTCAAAATTTCATCTTATGGCTTGGGAGTCCATTTCTAGACCCAAGTATCTAAACGGTTGGGGCATTAAGGATCTCCGAGCTTTTAACTTGTCTCTGTGTGCTAAGTCTCTTTGGTGGAGCTTGTTTGACGGTGGAATTTGGGGAAGGGTGGTTAAGGCCAAGTATCTTGGTTGAATTTCAACGGCCTTGTGGCTATGAAGTGGTAAAATTGATCCTAAGGGGTCATATCTCTAGAGAATTTTATTGAAGTCCTTCCCTCTCATTAATCATAGTCTTAGATGGACAGTTGGGAGAGGTACGTAGGTGTATGTTGGCATCGATCCTATTGTTGGGCTCGGCATTGATTATAAGCTCTCTCATGTATTGATCCTAGCTCTTCACATGCTTAATATCTTTGTTCTGAAGCATGCTTCTTCCTTGCACATGGGTGGTTTTACGCATTAGTCCTCTGCTAGTGAACTAAGGCTGGATCCTCTTTTGCATGACAAGTGGGAGTATTACATCAACCAAATGTTCCAGACTGGAATTCTTCTATCACAGGAGGAGGATACGATATCCTGGGTTTACAAGAAAAAGTTTGGTAAGGTTTATGCTTGACTTGCTTACGTAAGTTTGATGGAATCATATTGTAATACCCCATTTTGACCCTTAGGATATATTAGCTTTTAATGTAAATATTGTATGCATGTGATGTATGTTTTTCTAGCGTGGAGCTCAAGACCAAGGCCCCACTAGTCGATGCTTGAATTTTATTTAAAAGGAAAGTATTAGATATTATGTTACCCATGTGCTATTTAGCCATGGAACATTGTAAATTGATGTAAATAAACATCATGCAATAAAATACCAAAACTGGCTATGGAAGCAACAAATGAGAAGGGGCCATGTGCATCCACTAGGGAGTGCTGAGGGGGTTGTGGGATGGAGCCATAAGCTTCCAAATGTCATTGTGAGAACCCATTTGACTTTCCTTGCTGACATTTAATTATATTGTAAGGAAGTTGAAGAATTCAGTCCATGGCTTCAATAGAGCATGGGCAACCCATAAATTCGTATGGAAGGTATGGGCTCTGTTTTTCTTGTACCACAAGTCACTTTACCTCATTAGAGTTGCTTCTTCCACATTCCCATTCCATTGTTGAACATCCAAACTTTAGTTTTCAGCCATTATGAATGCCCAGCAGTGAGAAAAACCAGAAATCACAACTTTGCAAGAACCTACGTTTTGAAGAGACATAAACACCCAGAATTGGTATTTGACAGTGAAATCCGATGGGGGATCCATAGATATGAACCTTGGGGTGAAATTGAGAGTATTAGATACCCCAAAACCCATTGCAAAACCCAATTTTTATAGCCCAGAAACTCAGTGACATGATTGAGTTATTTGTTAACAGAATTGTGAGAAATCCAAGTGTGAATGTTTGAACAAACGATTGGATTGCTTGAATTTAGCCAGAGATGTTTGTAGCTATGTGGTTGAGCTCACTGGCTTAGCACCCTCCTCCTCTGCTTATTGCATGCTCAATAAACCCAACTCTGTGTTGGCTTAGCATGACTGTTGAGTGAAATGATGGCTGTGAGTGAACCCATCTAGTTCCTCCTTAGTGGATACACAACCCAGCTCAGGGGTGATCTCTCACATGGAAGAATATAGGCTGGATAGAGATCTATGGTTGGGTGGAACGTTATTCTCACATAGTCAGTTGTTTGGACAGCTTCAGCTCAAAGATAAGTGTTCTCTGTGTTTAAAATTATATGCATTCTTTGTTTTGTAATGTATTAATTTTGAATGATAATTATTCATGTTAATTGAATTGATATGAAGCTTGTGCATAGCATGAGAATGGGATGGGTTCTCTTCCTGTTGATTCATCAATTGCTTGAGATAATTATGCTAATGCATTTCAATTGGTGTGTGTTAATACGAGTTTTAATTCTGTTGTGTTTATTTGAAGTATGAGCCTGCACACACAAGTTTTTATTTATTATGATTTTCTTAGTAATGTATGGGGCTGAGTTTACCATTTAAGCTCGGTATGATTGGTCATGTTTCCTTCCTCGGTTTGGATCAATGGAAGGGGAAGTGACACGTATGTGGGAAAGACAAGTCTCTGTTGTGGCCGAAGAAGATTTGGTCTCTTGACTGTCCATTAAACTTAAGGGTTTTCTTATGGTTACTTCTTCATAACAAGATTTTGACATGGAAAAATCTTTTGAAACGTGGCTTTTTTGGTCCTGGTTATTGCATTATGTGTATGAAGGATTCAGAGGAGGCGGACCATCTGTTTGGTTCTTGTCCTTTTTTTCAGAATCTGTGGCAAGTTTTGGAAAGTTCTCTTGGTTTTAATTTCTCTTAGAATGGGGTTTCCTTTGAAGAGAATCTCAAATGGTGGTTTTATGTGCAGCCTATCAATCCGATTTTTATCTGTTATATTGTTTTGGAAGTGTAGAAAGCATGCAATCATGCTATCTTTCGGGGACATGGACCATCCACACTTCATCTTTCGGCCAAGATCTTACACTTCTCCTCCCTTGTCTCAATGAATCGTTCCAGGATGGGCCGCAGGACTTTATCTTTCTCTGAGTTGGATTATTGTTTTCCTCTGGGATTTTTTGATGGAGCTGGCCAGGTTGGTTGTTGTGGAGCGGGGATGATCCTGAAGCTGTCATAGGAGCATGTGTTTCACCTCTATTTTGGAGCCGGGAGTGGTTCTAACATGCGAGGTGGGCTTCTCTCTTTTTGGGGATTAGTCTGGTTTGCCAAGAGAGAAGGTTGTTGTTCGCTCTCCATTTTTTGAGATTCACAATGTGTGGTTAATTGGGCTGGTGGTAGTGATAGTTTACACTCTATGGAGGTAAATGGTTGGATTCTGAGGACCAGAGCGCTCATTTCGTTTTTTGCCTCTATTACTTTTAGATATTTATATCGAGAATTCAATAAGGAGGCCGATGCTCTTTCTAAAAGAGTTGTGGGAGAGATGAATGATCTCTTGAAGGTGGAAGAATTTTGTGGTGGCTCCTTATTCAAAATGACCACCTTAGCTTTGGTTGATTGAATTGTATAACAGTCCAACGATCTAAGATGCTACTCTGGTTCTAGTTATGAGTTTTTTGTAATGTCAGTTTAGTTATGTTGGCACTTGTTTGTAGACCACCGAGGTGGAACTGGCATCTTATGTATATTTCACACAACTTTTTCAATATAAGTTGTTTTATTCATGGGTGGAAAAAAAAACGGTTGATATTGCCCCTTCACATCTCAAACTAGTAGGTATTTCTCCTCCCATCATGCATAACCCTTATATTGAATTACCATTGCCTCCCAAACAAAAATCTGACAGGCGTCCAAATGCACCACATCAAATAGAATGCTCCATTTGTTTTTCTTCTCCGGTAATGCACCACATCAAATAAACCTGAAATGCTCCATTGTTTTTTTCTCCGGAAACAAATATGATCAGAGCGCAATTTACCCCCCAAAGCAGGTCTAACTTGCCCTGAACAGAGTAAAACACTTTACACGTCTGAGTATAATTTGTACACATAAAACTCCGAGTAATATAATTTGTACACAAAATTATGAATCAGCTGACCTCCTCATCAGGGAGTAATCAAGCGTCCTGCGGACAAAGGTGAGGAAGAGTATCTTCTTATGTTAATACGGGAGACGGGGATGCTGTGCCCAGGCGTAGACATCATGATCCATTTGACCGTTGGAGAGCAGATTTGGGGGAATGTTCAAAATGGGCATGCTGGACAGATCGGGTAGCTGTGGTTGCTGCCGCCGTCAGACTGGATGATTGGGAAAGTTTCCCCGGAGGCTGGAGATGAATAGGCATAGGCTCCTCGTCCTCATGTAGAGACAATCCATCGTAAGGGGCGCTACGCAATGTAGCAGCCATGACAACGATAGGACTGGAGGCCGCCAGGGCACCGACGAAGCTCCCTCCTACCACTTGTCCCTGTCCGCCAGCGAGATAAATTGTGAGGCCTGTGGCCGCAGATGGCTCAGCCGTGGGCAGAAATGCCCCAGACAGGGATAGGAGTCATAGGACCTCCACCCGTCCGTGCAATACCATCGCACTTGCGTCCTTGGATTCACTACACAAAAATCTCTCAATCCTTGGCCGACCTTAACATCCAATTCAAACTAGCTGCCTGCAATCACAGCTCCCTAGTTCTACCTCGGAGTGTGATCGACAAACCCAATCCAGTCGGCGGCGGATTCGATTCTGGCATAGCATAAAGCTGGTCCAAAATACCTTTGCCCACGCTTCTGACTTTCCTTAGAAACAGAAAGGAAGAGCAGCAAGATCTAGAAAAAAAACCTAATTAAAAAGAACGGAAGTGACAAAACGGCGGTGTTGGCGGACGAGAAAACTGCGATGTGTGGTGGTTTTTCAAAAGCAGTGTTTATTTGTGATAGTGGGTTTCGAAATCGGGTCAGGGATTAGGGTTAGGGTTAGGGTGTGGCGCATGTGGGCAAGTGGGATTATTGACCTCGTACTTATCTCCTCTAATCCTAACTTCTTTCTTACCCTAATAAACCACACAAAATCTACGGGACGTTAAAATGTCTTTATGTCATCTCTATCGTGCCACTCGAATACTCTCGCTATCGAATCATAATCAGGTGATGGAATTTGACGGGTAAATTGCCGGTCATGAAGCAATTTAGCCGTCGGATAAGGTCAATAATCTATCGAACCCGTCACAAAATGACTTGGAATATAAAAAACGTTTGATAATTTCGATATTACTGTCCATTTTGACGGGATTTGGTGATTTGAAATTCCTACCCCCGCCGGCCCTTGACAGACCTGAACTCGCATCACGCTCCCAAACACTCGAAGGCCACTGGTTTGATACTTTGATTTATTAGACACGTTTGATTTATATTCGACAAGTGGCATATTTATTTTTATGTTAGTGGAGAGGGGTTTTACCTAGGAGATTGGCTAGGGTTTTCAAAATGGGTTTCCTCTAGGTAAAATGCTAAGTGCGTTACAAGCTCGGGATGACTTTAGATGTAAATTGTTTAGTGAGTTATATCGTGAAACAAACCAGTCAAATAAGCTGTTTTTCATGTAATCAAGGTGGAGGTGGAGCTTTATAGTATAAGTGATTCATTGTTATAATAATTGATGATGATTATTTTTAAGGAGTTTTACTATTAAATTAATTATTATTATTATTAATTTATTTTTAGGTTACAATTTAGTGAGACATTTTTTTTTTTTATGTATGAGACATTATATTGGTGTGGGACAGGAGATTTCTTGGAATTTGATTGCTGAAATTTAGAAGGTGTACATACTCTACATTTTTCTTTAATTTTTTAGGAAGAAACATATGTTTTTACACATTAGGTCCCCTCAAATTATACCTTTAATAATGAATCAAAAATTATGAAAATGAAATTATAACAAATATTTTTTATAAATAAATATAATATATTGAAAATTAGATTATAATAATTATTGAGAAACTTTGAAAGAAATTATACCATAAAAAAATCAATATTCACCTTATGTAAATGATCAACTTTATATTATATATATATATAATACTTATCATTGAAAGAAAAAAAATTCTTATTGTTGAAACAATTATGTTTGTGCTTTGCAGAAAAATGTGTTTACCGTATATCAAAATAGTTGCAATTAAATTTTATAAAATTAATGTCCATCTTAAACCTTTAATTAAATTTCTTATAAATAATATTTAGGTGCTACGTTTTATGATTAAAGTTTACCGTAAAGAAAAATTTATATTATTTTATGTTCCATTAATTATGTGATGCCTCTAAATTTCTAACATGTTCTCTTAAGCTTGCGATGGCCATTATTTTAACGAATAACTATGATGACTAAAGGGTAGAAAATGAATGTCTTATTATCCCAATCGTAAAGCTTAATGTTTCTGTATTTTGTTCAAGATCATAATAATCTTCCAATTAAAATAGTAGTTCAATCAATAGTTATGTATTTATACGATTGCACAATTTAAATATGTTATAACCATGTAATATTTAATTCTTATTATCTTAATTTTATTAATATTAATAATAAATTTAATTTTTTTAATTTTAATAATATTATAATAAATTTAATTTTCATTTTAAATGGTTAAAAAAATATTAATTTATAAAATATAGTACTATATTAAAGAAATAATTATCTAATTCAGCCATATTATACTTATGCATCCTTTTTTCTTAAGCATTACTTTATATAAATGATCAAAATATATCATAAATCGAAACACCCTATACTAACATCAATATTAGATAGATTGTTATAAATTTAATTTTCATTTTAAATGGTTAAAAAAATATTAATTTATAAAATATAGTACTATATTAAAGAAATAATTATCTAATTCAGCCATATTATACTTATGCATCCTTTTTTCTTAAGCATTACTTTATATAAATGATCAAAATATATCATAAATCGAAACACCCTATACTAACATCAATATTAGATAGATTGTTATTCCAATGTAATTTACATACACATGTTATTCGAATGTAATTTAGAAATATTTTTTTCAAAACTCTTAATTCCAACATAATGGAGGTTCACAAAAATGTTAAATTTGGAACTTTGAAATGGTAATTGTTTAATTCATATTTAGTATATAAAAATATAAATAAATAAAAAATGTTTGAAAATTTGTATTATTAATAAAATAATGTTAACTAAGGTAAGTATTGGAGTGAGAGCAACTAGATGATTCTATTTCTTAAAATTTTAATTTACCATTAGAGAGTTATAGCTCTTCTTTAACATTCATCAATCATAGATTGAAAATATAAGTAGGATCTAGAAGCAGATAAACAAGTACAAGAAGACACAAATAATTTATCCTTGGAAACCCAAACTCGGGAGAAAACCCAACAATGTTTCTAGAGAAGAAATTTTCCAATCTTACAAGATCATCATGAAAAAGCCGTAAACCCTCGGGAAAGAACCATCCTTGAAGAAACCTTGAGCAATAGGAGAAAATCCTTGGATAAGAATATCCCAACACAAATATACTCATCACAAGATTTCAACCTTCCTCACAAGAAACCCTAAAACAAGTGTGCAACTTCTTTTTAAGAGCGGTAGAAGGTATATCTCCAAATGAGACGCATTTCATCTTTATTTATAACTTCTTTCAAGTCATACTTTTCACTTAACTTGGGCCAACCTATCATTTTGTCCACTTTATCTTTATATTGCATATTTACTTTATTTCGGGGCTTTCTTCAATGGTTCAATTGTCTTCCTTGGCTTCTTTTGTATTCTTGAGGTGTCTTCTATTACTAGAAAGGGTTGTCCATGATGTTCTTCTCCTCCAACCTCCTTACCTAGAATATCTTCCCATTCCTACCCCAGGAGAAACATCAACACTCCCTCTCAGTGAGGGTAGACATGTCATGAATACATCCCGAATCTATCAATGGTTGTTATTCACTCGTTCATTGGTCTTTTTCTTGTCTTATGGGAGTTCTTCTTTTCTTTAGAGAATTTTTCCATGTGATTGGATAAGTGATGAGTGAGCATCTAGGGAATAATCTCTCCACACCACTTGGTGTCTGAGAGAAGGCACTACCCCACTCTCATCACCTAGGGACTAATATATCTGCCCAGCTTGGTGTATGAGAGAATAAAATACCCCATTCGGATTCATATTAGGGACTAATCTCTCCACCCCACTTGGTTTCTGAGAGAAGGTGTTGTCCCATTTGACCCACCCCTAGCCAAGTCACATGGCTAATACTATGGAAATGCTCAATGCATCAACCTATAGGATAATAGTGTGATCAAATAGTAGCTAATATTCCCACCTCGTCATAGGGTGTTTGGAAGATGGCACTCCCCACACTTAGCCATTCACCCCTAACCAAGTCATATAGCTAATACTGGGGGAACACCTGTTCGATGCATCAACACTTCTCTTCATGCAAGGACCAATCTCCCCACCTCGTCATAGAGTGTCTGGGAGAATATGCTTCCCTTCCTTTGGACCATTCACCCCTATCTAAGTGACATGGATGATACTATGGGAACACCTACCTAATATTGCAAAAATCAGCATCACAACCACTAAGATTTTTCTCTCTGTAACATAATCCATCTTATTGTCCTGGGACCTAAAGCTAACTCCCTATGACAATCATCAATCCCAGAGTACTAGACTCCCTCTGTCAATCATCAATTTTGGAGTATGTACAAGATATGAAAATATGGGTTGTCTTCCGATTTATCACAAGGCCTTGAGATTGCTCCCTCTGTCACAGAAGCAATTCTTCTTGCCTCGTATCATGAAAAACTAAATAACAATTTGATCAAATATTTTGGGCTCCCGTACTAGTGAAAATGGCCCAATTACAATAATGATCCTGACTAAGGAATAAGGAATTTGTTGGGCTCTCTTACCAGGGAAAATGGCCCAACAATAATTATCCTAACTAAGGAATAAGAAAATTGTTATGCTCTCGTACTAGGGAAAATGACCCAACTTACAATTAAACAAAAAAATGAAAAACAAATTCATCAAACCTTGATTGCATTGACTTCTTCTATGGAGATTCCTCATCTCTCCTTAGCTTTCTCCAAATTTTCTCTTAATTATTCGTCAGAGGATATTAGGTTCTGAATAGCATTTACAACAAGGCCTACTTCAGGATTTGTGCCTCCCAGAATAAATGACTCATTCTAAAATGTTGATTGCAAGTTCTCTAGCTCATCTTCAGCATGTTTACATTTATCCTAGAAATATTTACACTCTTCCTCAAATTTTATTTTTAGACTGTCTCTTAGCATCAAAACAATTCCAGTAGTTGCACCCATCGGATGATCTTCCTCTACATGATCCTTGACTCGGTCGATAGTTTGTCTATGATATGTCGTGGTCTCAACTTCAAATTGCAATTTGAAAATCTATTGAAATCGGCATTTGCAATTAATCGTGGCCTAGGCGACTATTCAAAAAATCAGCAGCTCGACCTTGATCCTTTTGTTTAGATAGCGTGCTTTCCGATGATTTGGGATATACTTTATCTTAACATTACAACATCATGAGTCATTCTCCATATCAATCTTGTGTGTCAGGAATGATCCTCATGTGTCGAGGTAGTTCCTTATAGGATCCTAAGTTGGAATTAGGAAACTTGGAGAAGAATCTTGAGTTGGACAAAGAATGGATAAGCTTCATTTGTAGAGGCAAGTTCTTTGTATGTCAAAGTGTTGATCTTGTATAGTCTTGCTAGTCAATGCTATGGTCTTGTATGTTAATATTGATCCTCATGTGTTGAGGTTATGCTTTCTATGTTGAAGATGTATGGTGTGTGATGTAATACTAACCATGGTTGAGCTATTAAGTCTCCTCTAGGGACTGGAAACCTCTAGAGTGAATTACTTAGCATATAACCACTTGGAACAATATTAGGACAATATGATCACATCATTGGGAAAATATCCTTAGAATATTTGATATGATAATTAACTAAGATGGCACATGTGGACCATGTAGATAAGATGAGATAAGATATGAGAGAATTCGAGTTCCACATAAAGATTTGATTTAATTAAGAGAGAATTCAAATTGTTAAACTTTAGTGATATCAACAAATAAGACTTGAGTCAATCAAAGGCGAAATCGAATAGCTCACTATTGTGATGCTAACAAGAAAGATTTTAGTTAAGAGAGTTAACTAAGTGATAAAAAAGAAGATCTAGTTAACTAAGTGTTTTCGCATGACGACAGTTATATTAAACTAGAAGACAACACTTATGTTAAACTAAAAGATGACACTTGTGTTTAACTAAAAGGAGACCCTTGAGTTGCGACACTTGCATGACGACACTTAAGTTAGCCACCTAACTAAGTGGGCAAGTTTTCAATTAAGGGGTGAGCTCATCCTGAAGTCAGTATAGTGAGTTAAAGCTATTGCATGAGAAGTGGGGCACACTTCTTCATGCAATATTGATGTCTCCAAGGTTGGAGCGAATTCCAATGAAGTAAATTTGTGCATGAAACCAATATTAGCAAATTGATTGATTGGAGCATTATTATTCTAAGTCCCTCTTCTATATCTATCTCTCTTTCTCTATAAATTGCATCGAGGGTGCTTGATGTAAAGTACATTCTTTGTTATCTATCAATATACTAAGGAAAATTTTGTTGGGGTTTTCTTCCAAAATTCATAGATGGTTTCCCTAAGGTGAATTCATGTGTCGAATGTGATTACTTATGTGTATTATTGTTATTTAATTTCAATTACTATTTCATTTCTGAATTAAAGATAAAAAACTAACTTTTTATTAATTGGTGCATAGGATGCGACTTCTATTCACGGCGTTATGTTTCCTCTCCAGGAAATGGTAGTGTTAGCACTAATTTTCTCCTGGGTGAAGTGGCAGGCTGAATTCCTAAAAGGGATGAAAGAAGCCTCAGTCATCTAAGTCAAATAGCCCATAAGATAGCTGAGGTGAGAGGTCTGGATAAAAATATGTGGATTCTAGAAGGAAATGATCGAAGCTGAGCTCTGAAGCAGCGCAAATAGAGCTAAAAGTGGTGAAATATGTCTACAGTTATGCGTTGGCACCTATGGATGGTCCAGATCGACAATGGTGAAGATATACGGCCGAAAGCATGCTTTGTGAAATAAGGATGGTGTTGTTTAAGCGCAGGAGAGGGTGTTAACCTATGGGTGCGTTAAAATTTGATCAATGCTCGCTGGCGTAGATCGACGATTGGGAAGTGGTTCACGTTTTCAACATGCGCGAAGAAAGGCCGATACCCATATTTATGAACTTTTGGTAGACCCCGTACCTTCCAACGGTGTGGATTTGGTGGGAAGGAGATCAACAACTAGACGTGACTTCGCAAATCCAACTTGCATGTAAAACCAATGGCTTCAAAATCTTCGAAGTCATTCGAAGGCCGCACCTTTGGATGACCAAGATCTATGGAGGGACCAGATCAATGGTTGAAAAATGTTCTCACAGATAAAGGCACTGGTAGGATGGCACGAGGAAAATTTGGGAGCCACAGAGGATGGATGAAAGAGATCTATGGCTTGAGATCAATTGCATGGATGAATGGATGACATGGATCCTCCACTGTCATAGCTACAGGGATGATATGGCAGGATTTATAATATAAAAAGGGCTCTCCTGCATGGAGATCCACATCTGTTTTATCCTATTTGCATCGAAAAGCAATAGGAGTAGACCGTGCAAGAGCCGACAAGATAACCAGGCCAACCACAATCCCCCGGCCATCTGTCAAACAAAAAGGTAGGCCTCATTATCCCCCTAGAAAAATTATTTAAATGGTTGGATCTGTGGAACCCCTGGGTTCTGAGCCCCAAAGAGTAAATGAGCTAGTGGAGGATAAAGACTGTGAGGTTTACGATACCATGTTGCTTAACAACTCCATAGACATTACGAGAAAGATTGGAGATCATAAGGGCCCAAAACATAGATGTTCATAGGGTTTATCACTCTTTCTTCTACTTATTCACAACTAGTCAAACCCCATGCTTCCCCGAATTTGTAGAATGGTGTTCCTGCAACTACTCCTCGAGTCAGAGAGTGATCATGGATGCCTCCAGGTCAAAGGTCTTGTGTTACATGAATGACCCAACTATTAGGAAATCCCTAGCCATTCCAACCGAGTTTTTCTAGAAATCTCAGAGCAACAGGGAAGAATCCCTAATCCAACACTACAGGCTTGCCCCAATTTCGCTGAAACAAAGTTTTTACCATGCTTCCCTACAACTGAACGCCTCTTTATAGGGCATAGCTTTCCCTACTGAAGCCAGCCCTTTCAATGAAGAATCAAAGTTTGTCATTACTATGTTGGCCCAGTTTGTGGGGTTGGACACTGACTTGTATATAACTGAACCCTTGATAAGCTTGATGTTTGTTCTAAGTACCTGCCCTATTGAGCCAAAGGATCCCAACTTACCGACCCAGTGTGCATGTCTCAAGTTCGATGAAGCCCTAGTTGAAAGAATTCACTCACAGCTAGTAGAATTCCCTAAGACATGGACTTTTAGATTCCAATCATACCTATTGAAGATGTTCCTGGTATCGCTTCAAGAGAGCCTACTGATTCCAGAGTTGCATCTCACCAAAGAAATGTATTTAGACTCTAGAGAATTCATGAATGACCTTATGTCAGAGGTTTACTTCATTTTCATCCAGAAAAGTCTACCTAGGGTGCTGCCAGAAATGAAAGATTTGTTGCAACCCTCCATGGAGAAAAGAGTTGGATACTGGTTCCTGCTTGAAAATGGTACTATACTTAGATTCTATGGCTTTTCCCATGCCCCTTATGTGTTACCTGCATTCCTGACCCCCAGAATAATTACGTTGGAATTCATAAGATAGAAATTGAGGGTGGAATGTGAACACTTCCTGGATGATAAGAAGTCCTCAGATATTAGTTTCCCATGGACAATAGGCTCCATCATTGTCAAGAGCAAGATTTCCCTCCCATACATTGAGCAGATGGTGAGGGACATGGGATTCCAATCCAAGATAGCTATAAACTATGATCCTCATCATGTCATTTCAGAAAGGAAGAAGGAAAGCAACATGAAAAGTTATGAACATGTTGAGCTTGCAGGCCTGGCTGAGATGGCTAATTGGTTAGAATACCCTGACAAAGGACAGATGGAGGTAGAGGAACAAGATGCATCAACCCCCTCAGTAGCCCAGGTCAATCCCACATCATTAGTACCTGTTTCCCCTACCCTACTCCCATCAGTGTCAACAATTGTGCCTCTCGCCATTACTTCAGAGAAATACAGCAAGCTGGGAGGCAGTGAGCCCATGGAGGTTGATGGTGATGCAGAAAGGGCCCCAATGAGCCTGCTTTTTCACCGAGTCTATCAATTTTTGGTTGTAACTAAATCTCAGGAGTGGCATATCTATTAGCATAGTTGTCACTGGTTTTGTAACCATTTTCTGTTGAAGCAAGTCGAGCCTAAGGGCCATGAAGAGCTATAAAAGCAATGTAATAGAATGAGAAAGGGTTGAAACTTTTGGAGCCCATGAGTTTTCTCTGTGTAGAGCATTTTTTGAAATACTATTTAATAAAGTTTGGCAAGGCCGAGCAGGAAATTTCACCAGGGATTCATGTGTTATTGGTCTCATAGTCTGTTTATTCCTCTCCTTATGTGAATGTTTTCCTTCATTGTTAATTCATATTGTTATGCTGATTCATGCTTGGATAAGAGTAGTATTGGAATAGAATTCATAGAGATTATGCTCTGTTCCTTTCATTTCAAGTATTCACCACTAATTTCTGCTAAAGTTGATATAGAATTCATGTTATATGCTCTATATTAATGGATTGTTCATCTATTCTTCTTAATCACCAAACAAAAGCTCTTTGATTGTGAGCTGGTAGCTATCTTGCCTCAGTGTGGGTTTATTTGCAAATCATTGCCATGATAATCTTAATTTGTCTGTTTTGACTCCACTGCCTAGTGTGTGTCCATTTGTTTTCAACCAACAACAATTTAATCACAGTTGTATCCATCTCTGGCCTTGTTTTATTAATTTACGAGAGATCCTTCTATGGAGAATAAGAAGCCAGCTTATATCTCCTTAAGTGGTTCTACGTGTTTCCTCAAGGAGACCTTTCCATAACCTTAGGGTCAATTTGGGTGCTAATAGGTAGCACAGGTAATTTGATGGAGTCTCCCTTCCACCGCTTTTCACTTCTATTGGCTCTCCATTCTGTGTGGATTAATCCTCAATCCAGGGATCATCTATGTCGGCGCGTGGTTACTTTGGAATGGTGGCTCAATTAGAAAACTCTTGGCTCTCGCTCTTTCACACAAACAATAATTTACACTCTCAATATTTGGCACACACATAATTCTCATACCGCAGAAAAAATGATATGACTCCAACGTATACTAATCTTGTTGGTGTCTTCAGCATAAGTGTGTTAGACCAAATTCAACTTCATCTTCGAGCCCTGATCCCATGTTGTTGTTTCTTAAATTTTATGTTTACCATTAGTTTATATCTATACTTTAACATTCATCAAGCATATACTAAAAATATAAGCAAGATCTAGAAGCAGATATACAAGCACAAGAAGGCACAAAGAATTTATCCTAGGAAACCCAAACTCGGGAGAAAATCCAACAAAATTTCTAGAGAAGAAATTTTCCAATCTTACAAGATCATCATGAACAAACCCTAAATGCTAGGGAAAAAACCATCCTTGAGGAAACCCTGACCAACAAGATAAAAGCCTTATGAAGTAAATCCTAGCAGTGAAGAAGCCCTCGCCATTCCTTCTAGCTAGCCTCTAAGGTAAGAATAGCCCAACATAAATATACTGAGCACAAAATTTCGACCTTCCTCACAAGAAACCCTAACACAAGTGCGCAAATTCTTTTTAAGAGAGGTAGAAGGTATATCTACAAATGAGGCAGATTTCATATTTATTTATAGTCTTTAATGTCACACTTTTCACTTAACTTGTACTGACCTACCATTTTGTCCACTTTATCTTTATATTACATGTTTACTATATTATGGGGCTTTCTTCAATGGTTCAATGGTCTTCCTTGGCTTCTTTTGTCTTCTTGAGATGTTTTCTATTACTAGAAAGGGTTGTCCATGATGTTCCTCTCCTCAAGCCTCCTTAATTGGTATGTCTTCCCGCTGCTTCCCTAGGAAAAACATCAACAGTGCTCTGTAATCTAGTATGAGGTATAACAATAACAAAAATTAGTTAAATCTATTTGGCAACATATATTGGCTCAATTTTAAATTTTACACAAAAGCTAAAAAAATAAAACTAGCAAAATCAATTTTAAACCCATATCTATCAAACGCCTAAAGAAATCAAACTTTCTAGAGTATAAACTTACTCCTCAAGAAATTTGATTCCTCTTGATAAATTTTGATTAAAGGTGAATCTATATTAATTTATTGAAAAAAAGTCAAACTATAAGAAGATCACCATTATTCTATTAAAAGAGAAAATGAAAAATGTAATACTATATCTATAAAAACAAAGTAAAAAAAAAACAATTACATTAAATATACTCATGTTAATAGGAACTTCCACTATAGGCGTAGTGGAAATGAAGCAAAAAAATCATTGGCTTGTTAGCCTATGTCCCAAATAAACTCATGATTATTATCATAAACTAAATAATGTAAAAGGTGGGGGGATCACTTGGGGAAAATCAAATATCTTAATATTTAAAAAAAACTTTCTAATGTCTCCATATCCTTACCCACTTCATTTATCATCCATGCCCTTATCACAATAAATAATACGTTTATTTACTAGCATACCCCCAAAACGGGGGAAATGAAAAGTCGAGAAGAATTTCAATATGTTGTAAAATGAGAGAAAGTTGTATGTACTTAGACAATATAATTTTGTGTGTTTGAAAGCAAGTCTAGATAATATATGGTAGGGATTGGAGTCGATGAAATTGAAAGGAAAACCCATAGAAACCCATGTAATAGATGGAAAATAAAATGAATTGTACATTAATTTGTCATACCAAAATGAAGTCGTAGTAAAATAAATATATCATTATGTCCACCGCTAAATAAAGTATTTTAGTTTTATTCATTTAATTGATAACGTTATTGGTCATCTCAGAAGCTAAGTATCATATCCATGAGAAGGCAAGCAATGGCGAGTTTTCAGATCCTCCATTTATTCAACATAATTACTTCACACCTTGCATGCTATAGACAAAATTCCATCACTAAGGTGCCACATGCACAGTCTTCTTGATAAGACAATATAAAGGAAAATTAAATTGTTGAGATTCGAACCCTCCATCGCTCCTGCCAATGGCAGCATGGTACCAACAAGAGCCACTTGACAAACATTTGCTTTGCAGAAGCTACCTTTGGCAACCAGGATTGAAGCTTATATGATATGAAATATTCTCTTTCAGATGTATTTCAAAGCCTTGAAGCTTATATGATATGAAATATTCTATTTCAGATGTATTGCAAAGCCTTTTTTGCTTAAGGTTTTCTTGTTTAGTATTTTTAAATATTTGCGGTTGAAATTTTGTTCTTAGATTTTTTTGCTTGAATTCTGATAGTCATTCCCATCTCGGTGTGGAGTCCAAATATGATGCGAGTAATATTCCTTTTGGCCTTGATTCAGTGGGATTTCGTAGTTTCTTATGGCCGAAATGGGTTTCTCTGTGGCATTAGGGTTCAATCTGAAGTGAAAACGTGTACCTGAATAGATCAAATGAAACATTGGGAAAAATGTTTTGTCCATCAGAAATTTTGGAATTGTACGCTATGGGAAAACTATAAACACCAAATCTTTTCAGATGATGATCTCCTAGATTGAACAACTAAACAAGAGAGGAGACACTTTGCTTTATATTCCAAGTGGATTTTGGCTTAAGGGAACCTTCAATCTTACCAATCATTTGACTATTTATTTGACTGAAAATGGCTGCTTCTTTTATGCCTTTGTTTGCCATTTTCCGGTTTTAGCATAATAAGTGCCATGCAAACGACATTCTTCTTTGGCTTGTAGCTTTTTCCGTCAGAAACAGGAAATTTTGGTTTATTTTCGCACAGGACATGGATGAATGGCCCGTGATTGATTGTCTTCCCTTTTACGACAGAGGCAAGGAACTCCCAGTTAGAAGATATATTATCTTTATACATGGTGATGGACTCGAAGGTGTCATTTTTACAGGTGGAGTATAAAGATAAATTGATCCTCAATGTACGTCCACTCACAATTGAGACAGGCACATGGTGTTTGTCACAGGCGCAAGATAGTCAACTAGTGTAGACTGGTGGCTACAACGATGGAGATCAGATTGTCAGAATATTCAACCCGTGCAACGGATCCAACATCTAATTAACAAAGTTGCATTTCCATTTAATCATATAAATATCCAAATCAATGGCAATATAATTGAAATTTAACGAGGACTATCTACTTATAAATAAAACAAACATGAACAGGTCTTTTTAAAATTCAAAATTTGATCAGAAAGGACGGGCAATATGCTAAAAAGATAAACACTCTACTTTTAAATACAATAGACATGGACAAGCCCCAAGAGTTAGCTCAATCGGTCGAGCACCGTAGTTAGGCCTCCCAGCATGTGAGGTCGCGGGATCCATTCTCCTCGACACTCTTGGGGTTAGGTACGCAAAATGTGACGAGGGTGTGATGGCCCCTTTGGGTGGGCCCGCCAGAAATTATTCCGTGGACGTAGCGATGCCGGTCAACCGGTACGTGAACCACATTGAAAAAAAAAAACAATAGACATGGACAATTTTGTGTAAATTTCAAAAATAGTTCGAGGAATATTCTGAGTAGTTTAGATGTGACAAGTTCGTTTACCTATAAAAGTTAGTAAAGTGAAGCACTGCATCTCATTTATTTTTTACAATTTAGTGTAAATAAATACACTTCTCTTACATCGTTTACAAAATACATTGTCAAATGGACGATGATCCATGAGATTGAATAATTTTGTAGCTATTATATTATTCATATAGCTCAAACTCAATTTAAAATAAAATCATAAAATAAAATAAAATCGATGCGATTGGTACTGAAAAATGAGATCACATGATATATGTCTTACACAACAAATTGATTTGATAAATGTTGGAATCTAAGCACCGAACTTGTGTATTGGAAATACTCCCAAAAATGTTTCAAAGAGATTTTTTTAGATGTATAACGTTTTATTTAGAGAGAGGTATAAAAAAAACTTATTCTTTGTTTTTATTTTTCATATTCTTATTATTTTTTAAATATAAATGTATATCTTTATATCATCCTCATCTTTATAGTATTAACTTTCTTGTATACTTATATTTTACATTTTAATTCGATGTAATTAAGTTGTTTATGAAGAAAATGGTTTTTATTTAATGAGTGAAATCTTTTTTAATAAATTAATAATATAATTTTTAAGTGTGCATAAGTGTGAAATTAAAGTATTTTTTTATTGATAGAGTAAAGAAATATGAAATTAATTTTTTAGTAGTAGA
This sequence comes from Larix kaempferi, assembly GCA_027924585.1. Lineage (NCBI taxonomy): Eukaryota > Viridiplantae > Streptophyta > Pinopsida > Pinales > Pinaceae > Larix > Larix kaempferi. Next base: position 10,324,977 of record BSBM01000055.1, on the reverse strand, counting down.
ATAAACAAATATGAAATTAAATTATTTTTTATGAGTAGAATATTAATAGGTGTGTTAATGATTAAAGTTTGCAGCATAGGTAATTCAAAGTTGTAAATTTAAAATGTATATTAAAAGATTAAGCATAGGTAATTCAAAGTTGTAAATTTAAAATGTATATTAAAAGATTAAGCTTAAATAAATATGTATTTTATAAAATTTTAAAAAATAAATTATAATGGTATTTTTATCTAGGATAATTTTTTTATCTTGTGAAACTCAAATATTTCTATTGAGTGAGTTGGAAATGAAAAAGTTCAAAAAATTATATAAACTTTTTGACTTAGAAAAAATAAGAAAACTTAAGAGTATGTATGTTTTTCAATTCTGAAAATGATTTGTGAAATTCTCATATTTTTATAAATCATATTTATATAAATCATGTGGAATGAGACACCGTTGATAATAGTAGTTTAATTGGTTTCTTTATTTCTCAAAATGATTAATTTTCCATAACTATTTTGTATCTCATACTTTGTCTTGTACCGATAGATCTTCAACGTTTCATACACATGGCATAAAATTATAAATAAGTTACCTTATTTTCACTAAGGAATTGGATATCATAAGAAAGGTCATGCATCATGCAAATCAAAGAAATACTGCAAAAAGAATTACATAGTGTTGAATGGGTGCAGCTATTGATACAGGCGTAGCAAGGGTAATCAACATTAAATTATTGATATCTTTATCGAGAAGAATTTTTGAAGTGACTGCGGGTCTGACATGAAACCGCATAGAAGAGTGCCACCTGTCAAGATAATGCCACAACCTGGAAAGCTGCAGATTGATACACATATCAACACAAAAGGCAAGAGATAGGTGCTTCCTCGAATTTCCCTTCACGTTTAATCTAACCAAAGCAATCATCAATACTCATTTTGGTTTATTCGGGATAAGACAATGAGAGGTGGCTATGATCATTTTTTGTAGCGCTTGGATGATTGAAGCTTTGATGTAGCATTCACCAGGTAGTTTGCTCGTGTCTAGATAGCATTGTTATTAGTTCCTTTTGTTAATTCCTCATCTGTGTGCTCTTAGGTAATCTTGTTGTGTGGACGATACAATCTCTTAAGTTTACTGCTACCTCTGTATTTGATTACAATTATCTTTCATTAATGTTTTAATGTTTTATTTGGGATAAGTTCCAGTGGGAACCGCGACAGTGGAGTTCCATTTCTTGGCTTGTCTATAAAATATATGTACAGGCAAGATAAATGTTCATTCAATCTTGAATTTTTTTTTTGTTGAATCTTGAATACAATATGGCTAGAAGAGACATCACTTAATGAATGGACGAATTTTGTTGTCCGTATGAGACTGGCTAAAAAGAAGACTGAGACAGAGTCTTAAGAGTACGAATATTATATTGACGGAAATATTGGCAATAACATCGAGTCATTTAGTTGATTAGGTCGGTTTGTTGTGCGTGATTTCTGAAATTTGTTCACCTTAACTAAATGAGCTTAGCATTCCATGAAAATGCATTATGACTGATTCCTTTTTATCATTTTACTTGTGAAGAGCTACTCCAGAGGATAAATTAAATGGCTAGTCGAAGCCCTGAGAAAAACGTCTCTGAGAAATTCATCATGCTGCATGCCTTTTTGGATTTGTCCCAAAAAACGCCTCTATTTTTTTGCACATTCTAAAGCAATCTTACCCTACATAACAAAGCAAATACAAGAAACAATCATAACCTAAAATGCTAAAGATTTACCCTACATAACAACTGAAAAGAGTAGAGAAAAGATCAAAGATAGAATTCAAAGCTCCACAGAACTGGTGGTGTCAAAAGACACCATTTACTTTCATTGAAAGATAAATACCCAATTCAAGCACTTGTAAACTTTGTGACGGCTTTGGTGCCCTCTGAGACAGCATGCTTAGCGAGCTCCCCTAGAAGAGTGAGCCTCACAACGGTTTGAATCTCCCAGGAGGTAATGGTAGGCTTCTTATTGTACCGGGCGAGCTTGTATGCCTCACTGGTCATTTTCTCAAAGATAGCATTGATGAAGTTGTTCATGATTGCCATGGCCTTGCTGGATGTACCAATGTCAGGGTGGACTTGCTTGAGATCCTTGAAGATATAGATCTTGTAGGTCTTAACATTCTTCTTGTGCCTCTTCTTTCCCTTCTTGTATCCGCTATCATTGGGGAGCTTCTTCTTGGCCTTGGGAGCGAGCTTCTTGTCTTCAAAGGTTTTCTCCAGGTTTTCTCCACGACTGGCTTCTTCTAAGTGGGTTTCTTCTCTGCTACCTTGGGAGCCATTGTTGATGGCAGATGAATAATTTCGAAGTTTAGATACAACATGATAGAAGAAGTAGAGTGAGTATAAATTCATCCTAGCGGCGATACCTTTTGAAGGGTGTAGCTATTTTCATTTCAACACCTTGAAATGCATTTTGCATAGCAGGATTCTCTGTCAAGCTCGTATACCAGGAATTACCCGTCTTCAATATTTTGGCCCGCTTTCTAAAAAAATACCTGAAGAACCCCGCTAGAAAATCTCTTTTTGCTCTAGATCCATCTTGACTATGCTACATTGTGCTATAATAAACCCCTGTTATGTTCGGTGTTTCATTTTAAATGTACGTAACCGCTGAAGGGTTTAATAATCCCCTGTTATGCTCAACGTTTCATTTTAAATGTACGTAACTGCTGACAGTTTGTAGGAGTATGACAGGGGGCGGCTCTCCATAGGCCGTTGACAGACGACGAAATCCCAAGGGGATCTGACCCCTTAGCATACCCCAAAATGGGGAAATAAAACACTGAATCAATATGTTACAAAATTAGAGAAAGTTGTATTTGTAGATAATATAATTTTTTGTTTTGAAAACAAGTGTAGTAACTCTATAAGTGTAGAGAGAAATTAGATTTAGACCATCAAAATATGTCAAATTTGATTATTCAGTTTAGACAATTGAGTCCTTTATTTTTTTTCATCTAATTGTTACCTCTATGGTTGGGTATATTGCCAAGATACCATACCATGGTTTCCTCATGATTAGGTAAGGGTTTGGGTAGGTTGGTCATTTAGAATATTCCATTAGAGTCGATGGAATATCCACATTCCCATTCTTTGAACTAAATATATTGATTTTTTGGTATGTAACATTATTAATTTAAAGCCCAAAGTCTTGGAGTATGGAAAGGTGGCAAGCCTTAGTTTTATTTTGATTTCTGGGCCTCCATGAGAACAAAACATGTGGCTGTTCCGATATGCCGACTATCTCCAAATGAACGGAGTTGATTCTGAAAACCACATGTCCTGCTTTAGATTTCTTCTTCCGCTCCTGGAATTATGAGTGTTCGTCGTTGCTGAGATAGGGGGATCTGGTATATGGATAGCGGGTATATGGATAGAATTATTTCTCGTAGCCATAACCTTCACCTTCCTTGTTGTGACTATTTCTGTCGCTATTGATTTTGTTGTTGTAGGCAAAATTATTGAGCAGAGAGGTTCATTACTACAACTCGGACAACTTGAGTGGGAGGAATGTGTCCATTTGTCCCAAACATCAAATTATATTTAAAAATAAATGAAAATTAAATTAAATTTAAAAATGAATGAATTTTTTTATTTATTAAGTGGGCCATAAAAATAAATAAAAATAAAAAATAAGAATGCATTTTAAATCAATCTTATATAAATAAAACTAGTATAGACCCATCTAACTCTGGTTCTATAAAGAGCCGAAAGTGATAAAATCCCTTGAGGTGCAAACCCTTTTTTGAATGAAAAAGTGAAACAAATGTTTGCATCTCAAGAAATTTGATACCCTCGGCTTTTTGTAGAACCAGAGGTAGATGGGTCTATACTGGTAGCTTCCTTCACACAAACAAAATGTCGAAAGAACATGGGTGCTTTGGAGTAGGGCTGACTTGAGGTAATTCAATATATGTGGTTAGTGGTTCTAGCTATATATCTTTTTAATTGAGCTATAAGGGTTAAACAGGATAGGGTTTAATCATTTGGGTGAAGCAACTTATGAAGGCAAATATAAGAACTTATTGAGGCGAATATAAGCTCATTTACTAGGGGGGGTTTTCCACTTATTAGGACGAGTGTACACAAGGGTTTATAAGGTAAAATATGATTTACCTTTTTTGTACTATGCTGGTTTTCTCAAAATTATAACAAAATTCTGATTTCAAATATTGCAATGGATTCTAAATAGACACGCCTTCAGAATTAGAAGACACGCAGCTGAAAAGAAGCTCGCCATAGCTACAAATATGTGGAAATTTGTTCTTTTGTACTTGAAAACGGATGAAGAGGGTTTTTTGGGCGGGGTAAATGGAAATTGTGTTGTATGTTGCATCTAGGAGGAGATTCCTATTTTTCCCGGTTGTAAATTGTGAATATTTGTTGTTCTAGCAGTTTATTTGAATAATTTTTCATAATAGAATGTTTAATGAAGCAATTCTGTGATTTCTGATTGTCTGAACTATAATTTTGCATTTCAATTTTCCCTATAATTGAAAGATTGTGCTACTTTCTGGACTCGACATAGAAATCTGGACTACTTAGCGTCATCCTTTTCATGTAGATGAAAATTTGTAGGCCACATATTATGATAAGATTTATTATATTATTCCAAGTCAAACTGGAATCAATGTATCAGTGTTTTGATATGAATCTCCTTCAATGATGTCACCCTCATCCTAATTATGAAAAATGAGGGTTTGAATTATTATGCAAATTACATAACATACCAATGATTTATTCTATTGTCTATAACGAACATACAAACATCATGTCATTCTCGACTGAGGCTACACAAGACCGGATTATCCAGCAGTCCAGATGATCGCAGGTAAGTCCCGATTCTCCCTCGTGATCAGAGGTCCATTGCAAGTGGTAATCTTCACATTTTATCATAAATGTTCACATTATCTTCCATGAAAATATTTTTCAGTGGTGTTTCATATTCCTCTACCACATTGTTTTATCATCAATGTTTCATGATAAATCAATATGATGGGGGTGCTTGCTTGATCATCAATGTTTCATGATAAATCAATGTGATGGGGATGCTTGCTTTGTCTCTGCATATTCTCTAGCTACCTACTATGCTCCAACTGCTGCTATCTTTGCTCCAACCCTTACGTTTAGTGGCTCAAGTATCAGTGCTACAACAAGTTAAAATTTTTCATGAAAGTATTGTTTTACTATGTGTAGGTTAAAATTTTCATGGATTCCAGAGCCAGAGTATTGTTTCATGCTCGTCTGGGTTCATCAGATCGGTTATTATCCCCGCCATAAGGAGAGGAAACATCTGGCCTTACTTGGACTCTATTTCATGGATTCTAAAGCCAGAGTATTGTTTCACTGTGTAAGAATGTTGAATGACAATAATATGCATAAATCTTGAATGACCATCAAAACCTGTTTAAAATTTCTACCATATAGTCTTTCACCACATAAATCTTGAATGACGATAAAATTCTATTTTAAATTTCTATTGTGTACTCTTCTTTCCACTTTGCACAAATGTTGAATCATGATGATACTTTATTTATTTTGAAATTTTACCAAAATTTGTTTTGCTTAGTCCAAAATAATGGGACAATTGTATAAACGAAAAGAAAAATATGGTTATTTATTTGTTTGAAGATATACCATAATGGAGGCATCGCAAGTGAATCCGAGGAGAAGAGTGTTCATGAAGCAGGAGGAAGTAGTGGCGATTCCCATGACATAAACACAACAGTCGACATTCATAATCCAAGCTCATGTCGCTGCCGACATTAATGAAGAACCAGTAATACGAGGATCTCGAACTAAAGAGATTCGAACCTTGGATTCCTGATAGGCCTTCCTTGAGCTGTTGCCCACCCATTCTCCAAAGGCCTCGGCAATGAAGTAGATTGCAGTGGTAGTAGAGCTGAGGACAAGAAATGGCAAGAGGGAATTGGAGGGGCAGAGAGCTGATAGTCAAGGTAAGAGCTCGAATGGTGCGGGTGGGGGAGAAAACACATTGTATTTCTCTACACCACCTTCATAGGAGGGACTGTAAACACCTTCATGAGAGGGATTGCAAACAATGTGAAAACTCATTGAGATTTCCAAATCAGGAGGGATGGGGGAGAAAACACATTGTCTTTCTCTTCTCCAAAAACAATGTGAAAAGTAAAACTCATTGAGTATCCCAAATCGCTCATTGTCTAAGGTGGAGTGAGGTGAAGGGGAAGGGACACAATGAAAAAACTCGATTTATGATCAAAACTTTGACTAAATTTACCATTTTTTATATAATCCAATTCGACAGCATATGCCCTTAATATGTACCTCGTCGAAAGCTTCAAATATATCAATGTTATGTTGATGAGTAGTGAACACAACAGTTCGGCCTGTATCCACAGTGTTCCAGACAGTCCTCATCACAATAGCAGCAACTCTTGCATTCGGTCTTAATGTTAGTTCGTCCATGAAGATTATTGAAGGATTTGCAACTACTACTGTCAATCTCTTACATTCTTCCGTGGACAAGCCGTTCACTCCAATAAGGCTGACCAGAGCTTGTCTCAGATTATTCAGCTCCACAAGATCCATAACTTCCTCCACAAACATCTTCAATGTTCAAATACAGTACCCATGAGTTTATTTAGACTCCAATTCAACATCCACACTTGATCATGCTGTTAAAGTAGAAAATTTACGATATTAGAGAGAAGGGATTACCTTTCTTAAGCCAGAATCAACCTCGGCCGAGAGATGAAGCGAGGCAGAGTATACGAGTGACTCATAAACAGTAACAAAAGGAGAATGGATATCGGTTTGTTCACAGTAACCAGAGATGTGAGCAAAGGTTTCTTGTTTCTTGGGAAAACCAAACATGGCGATGGATCCTTAGATGTAGCCATCAATTTTCCTTCGTGTAAGAACATCTATTAGGGTTGTTTTTCCAGCCCCACTCACACCCATTAAACAGGTAAGCACACCAGGCCTGAATGTGCCATTTAATCCATGCAATAACTAGATATAGCATGGGAGATAGCTATGGGCTGTGTACAATAGGTAGCTGAGAGAACGGACTGGGGTAGATGAGTTGCATGAGCTCCTCCGGCTTGCAATCCGATGTGATGTGCTTCACCACGGATCACATGTTTATTCCAATTAGCGATGGCAAAGATCAACGGCCTACAATTCAACAATTGAGAGATCTCACTGACAACCATAAATTAACTATAACTATGTCAGGGGTGGCATGACAGATGCATGTCTCTTCCAATTGGCGATGGGACAGGTGGCAGCTCCCCATAGGCCGTCAACAGACGATGAAAGCCCGAGGGGACCCGGCCCCTTAATATAAGCCCTCGGCGTAATTACGAGTTCATTAACGATGTTAGAAGATCTCAAGCGACATTTCAGTATATACCCATTATCACTCGCTAAGATCATGTGACCATAATTTGTCACTTTATAGAGAATATAATTTAATTTGAGTAATTTTGGAATAAAGTATTATTTTATTTAAATAAATCTTATTTTCATAAGTAATGAATATATTGTTATAATAATTTTGAACTTTATTATAAATGTAAACTTATAATTTAAAATAATATTATTAAATAAAAAATTTAGATTGTAATTTATTTCAATGCAACATTTGCATTTAATGGTTTGAAAGCCATAATAAACGAAATCCATCACTTTATATACTTCAAATTATAAATCTTGAATTTGAAAATAATACTTTTAGAATAACAATTAGATTCATTTTAACTTTCAATTCAATATTGATTTAATATTTTAAAAATAATTAAATATTTATATATTTAAATAATATATATTTTAAAATTAAATCCTTATAAATATCTATTAATAATTAAATTTTTTTGAGTAAATATAATAATGTCTTAAAAAAAGAAAATAATGTTTATATATATTTTTAAATTAAATCCTTATAAATATTTATTTATAATTAATTTTTTTGAGTAATATAATAATGTCTTAAAAATAGAAAAGAATATCTATTAATATATAGTAGGAATTATAAATGACATAAATCAAATATTAACATTGCATAATCCTAGGATAGTATTTGAGAATACTTAAATTTATTTAATTTCTTGTGATCAAAATTTACTGTAAAGATTTGGGTTGGCAGGGGCGGGAGGAGTTCTCTTTGACTCCGCTAGAAATAAGATGAAGGATTATGCATGGAGTATCAGGACAAACATGAATAATAGTGCGGAATGGCTCGCCCTAACTAAAGGTTTGGAGATTGCTAGAGAGGAGAGCATCACCAATCTAGCGGTGTGTGGTGACTCTATGGTAGTTATTAGGGAGGCTAGGAATCTGACTATGAACAAGAAAAGTCCCTCTTCTAAGATCCATAGTTTGGTAAAGTAACTCGTCACTGAATTTGACTCTATCAACTTCTACCATGTATTGAGATCGAACAATCAAGCTGCAGATAAGAAGGCAAATGAAGGTGTTAGACTCGATAAAGGCGTTCTTGCTAGCAATTTCTCCCTTATAAGCAATGTTTGGATTCCATGATAAACTCAAATCCCCATTATTCACTCGAGGGGACTTGTTTAGGCTGCATCCCCCTTCTCATTTCTCTCTACATCATTTTTTATGCTATGGTTTGAAACCCAATTGGGTTCTACGAGGAAAGGACACTCACACGATTACTTCACATAGAAATCACATGAGATGCTCGCCTTCTGTCAATTCGAAAGGTCGTCTCTCCAGCTATTTCACTCAGCAGGGTATCAGGCAAGTAGCACTCTTATCTCTACTTTTGCATCTCTAGTCTCCTAGAAGCGGTGCAAATATGGCAGGTTCAGGTTTTCCTCACCGTATTGGTACAATCCCCATTCTCGGAAGTGCTTCCCTTGATTTTCATAAACATTCACCATCCTATCCAGGGTTTATGGATGGTCTCCAACACTGGGAGCAGGCACAGCGTATAGCGCAGAAAGGTGGAGAAGCAGTGCAAAGGAAGCATAGGTATAACACGTTTGGATATTTCACCAATGGGACTCCTGGTCCGAGCATGGAACAAACCCTTTGTTTCGGTCCATCAGTTAAGCAGGATTGTGATGCCACCACCAATGTCTTGAACAACCTTTTATCAATTTTAGAAGTTGAGGTTCATGTCCTTCAAATTGAGGTGGCAGAATGGAAGAATATGGTAAAACACTTGTCTAAATTGGAACAGGAAGCTAAGCTGGAGGCCCAAATGCTGAAAGAGAAGTTGAAAGCCATGGCAGTGGCTATGGAGATAGGAGGTCTGTGGGACACAGAGCAGCTCGGGGTAAATCAAGGCTTCACAAAGAAGATCCAGGAGAATGTTGAAGGCATCCAAGTCGAAAGCAATGAACTGAAGCAGTTGCTGTTGAAAAAGTCCGATAGGAGCAATGAGCTCTGATGTGTTATCTGGTAGAATTTTGGTTAGCTAGTCATATGATGTTCACCGAATGCTTTTGTCTTTCAGTTTGATAAGAACTTTAGGTAGTTTTTCTATGATTTTTATGTTGGATGGAATGCATGTATGTTTTTATGGCAATATGAATGTAAGTCTGTATGTCTATTAGTGGACTCTTAGGTAGCATTTTGGACAAGATGTTGGTAGAGTAGTGGCCGTCCAACGCTGTTGGTCTACAGGCCTACTCCTACACTTTGTATTCGGGTTCTCTTCCCTCCTTTTATAAATATAAAATCTCAACCATTTTTGTTAAAAAAAAAAACTTACTATAAAGATAATGATTAAATATCTATATTTATAATTATGTTAGAATTTTTTTATGTATAATTATAGAAATAATTTTGTTAGAATTATAGAAATAATTTTGTTAGAATTATTATAAAATAACTTTTAAAAACGTTTAATAGAAAAATATAAAATCTTATCTAAATCATTGGAAAATCATATATGAGATCATCTTAAATATCAATGTCATTAAAAATACAGTTTGAGAAAAATATATATATCCTAAGGATAATAAAAAATGAAGATATAAAATGAAGTCGTTAACTTTAATCTAAACAATTCAAATTAATATTTTGTTATATTTATCTTTAAAAGAAAATCATCATTATTAAAATAAGAACGATTTTCACAATTTTTATGAAATAGAGTATTGGATAATTCCTAAAATTTAATGGGATGAAACAACTAATCAATTTTGTTATTATAAAAAACTAATTGATAAACATTTGGTCTTAGAATGTCCTTCTTATATCCACATTAAATCTCAATTTCAAAAATATTTGTAAAACAAATACATTTTTATCATAAAAATAAATGTTTAAAACAAAACAATTAATTCATTTTCATTTTCATTTTTTGTAAAGTTTAATATATCAAAGTTGGTCCCAATGGATTATAAAATTTGTAATCGTCAATATTATAACAATATTAATATTTTTCAATAATTTATACAAAATTATACAAAACAAAATTAGTATTATAAATAATTTAAATTTATATTTTCAATTAAATAAATAAAATATTTTATGTAAAAAACTATAATCATTATTATGTGATAATTTTATTGTGTCGTTACGAGTAATCTAATCCATTATGTATGTTGAATCTTGCTAGCATGGTTGATTTTGACCAACCTCGTTCTACATGGTGACCCGAGTTTGAAACTCAAAGAGTAGTTAGGAGGAGACACTTAAAATCCAACTATGTTAAACTAAAAAAGATGATTCATATAAATATACATATCAAACAAATAGAATGAGGTGAAATAGATACGTATAAGGACATCTACAAGAAAAAAGATCTCGATGCTAGAATCATATTGAACTGGTAACTGGAAGAACTGAAAGAAAGTAGAAGCTAGGGAATAAAGGTGGGATGCGCCCCATGGGGTTGATCGATGTACCACTTTGATGCAGCACCGGTGAAGGTTCTTTGTAACAGATGTAGTCGAATGGATTCATCCACTAGGGAGTTGGAAGAACATAAGTGGACGGACATGATATGGTTTTTAGGGTCCTCTCTAGATTTCCATTCAAACTTAGGAATGTTGGAGGAGAGCTTGGCAGGCATAGGGGGCCATGTGGGGTCGTGTCGAATAGCTTCATTGGTTAATATAGCCAAGTCATGTAGGTTAGGGCTTGCCATGAAAGGTAAGCTAACAGTAGGATATCACATGATAGGAAAAATGATGATGGTTGTCATGATGGGGACAGTAGAACTGGAGACAAGGGTTGGTGTAACCATGATGAAGGGGCCACTACCCCCTGGAATAGGTTCAGTGAATAGATGGATTGTGATCATGGGGGTGGGCCTTCTACCAGTGTGTATAGACCCAGTAACCATATGAACTATAGTGGTAGAAGTAGGTCTAATGCTACATGTAATAATGGTTTCCGTGGGGCCAAAAACTAGAGTGGTTGTTGTAGTGGCTATGGGGCCACTGCCACGCCTACCACCAACGATCCCTCCAAAAAAGGGTTAAGATTCGTTTCAAAACATAGGGCTACGTGTGGGTGAGTGTATGGGAGATTCTAACAAGGAAGATTCAAAAGTGATCTTAGGTTCATTGGGAAAAATTTATGCATACAAGGAGGTGTGCTAGAGGGAGGTCTGATGAGCGGGGTCTAGAATATCATATTGCCGTGATTGCCCATGAAGTCTACGAGAGTATCTTAGGGGATAAATGATGATAGGTGTGCAAATGTGAAATTGATATGGTATGAAAATAGGCTCAAAATCCCAATGCAACTCAGTCTGCAAGACGAGAGATCTCAACAAAAGGGGCACTCGGGACAAAGGAATAAAAAATCCTAATTTCACTGAGCATGCAAGAGGAGATATCACAAAAACGGGACACTCATGCCAAGAACAAGCTCAAAAAACATGCTCAAAAAACATGTTGTAACTGTGTGCTATAACAAGTGAGTGGAAACAAAGTGGTCAGAAAACCAACAAGCAACACTACCTATCAAAATAAAAATGACTCGCTAACCTATGAGGTATGGGAGCAAGAAGCCACTAACTAAGAGATAGAATCCCTCACAAATTGTATGCCCTGGAAGGTGGAGTCACCAAAACTGTAGCTAGTGTTTTCACACTAGCTTGTGCTAAAAAAACCAACTAAGACTTAAGGAATTCTAGGTAGCAGTTTGAAATGGGAATGCATGCACTTAGTAAAAAACAGTAAACAAACTCTAAGCTATGTGAAACAAATACATGTAAAGACAATCTAATTTAACATTCTATTTTGCATTCTTCATCAAACAAGAGGGTAAGAGAAACAATGTTTTTCTTTTATTATAAAAATGGTTTTTTTATAGACTGATAATTACCTTGAAAGAATAGAGCTAATGGTGCCCCTTGTAGTTGTCTGAATTAACAGGTCCTTGGTTTCCAAGTAACATTGGTTGCTCTCCAATCACACATCACAGGCTAAGGAAATCATTACAATATGTGAAACAAGAGAGAATAAGATACACTTCAAGGGTTTCAATAAAAAATTTGGTAGAGTGACAGTAATGTAGCAAATGGAGAAAGTGTGTCTAAAATGGGGGCCTTCACCCCGTATTTATAGAAATAATTGCCCTGGTTTTTTTTCCCATCATATTGGGTGGACCTTGGTATTGGCTAGTGGTATTGTGGTTTTCTCTCTTTTTTAAGGCGGAATATACCAGATTTCCCTATTTTATGAAAAGGTAAATAATAGTTATGGGCCAATTTGGTCTTAGACTTTAGGATTTTTGGGTAGGTGAAACTAAAATGTGGAAAAAAGGGATAATTGGATGATGTAGATAGGGAATGAGCATGGTGTGCAACTTTTGGGTTTTAACATACAATAAACTATTTTTTTAGTCTAGCAACCACACTTCATTATTCATTAGCAGCATCCAACAAGGTTTATCATTTACCTTATTTTCTCCATAGTATTTTCCAAGTGCAGGATCTCTACTCTTCTAGTACTAGGACTGATGCATAAAGCACTTTTGATACCCACACTAGCAATTATGGTACTAGCACAAGCACTTCCTCTACCAACACCAGCACTTCTAGTACTAGTGTTCCTACATCAACACTTTCTCTACCAGAGTTCTTGTACTTGTATGAATTTTGTATCCAGAGACATTCAAATGAAACCAGGAGCATTCAAATGTGATATAGGAGTTATGCAAGTATTGGTAACTGATAATATTTTTGAAATACGTTTCCTAAAAGACTCATTTTGATTTATTAAAAATGCCCAAAAATACACAAAATATGCAACACATACATACTTGTCTTTCTAATTCACTTCCACCATTTCTAGAAACCCTTCCTTACTCTCATATATCTATAGGTCCTACTCATATTTCCCATACTCCTATATCCTTCACCTTGTATCTTATAACCTTCATATTCCCTCTCTTATATTGCATACCTCTTATTCTTAACTGGACATATGCTTTATCATTTTCCATTATCCATTTATAATTTCGACCATCATTATTCTTACACCTACTTTTCCCTCACCAATCCATCAATAAATCTTGGCATAATTAGTCAGGATGGCATATTTGTTAATGATGGATCTGCTTCAAATACTTTGTTCATTCACTCATGAGATTAACTGCCGCCATTTTTTTTAAACATCATACACCAACATTGATCATACAGATGCATTCTATTGATGTGACCAATTTTTTACTCGTTCGAATCGGAAACATGATTCAAATAATCCTTTTAAATTTATTACCAAATCCGTTCGACTTTGTGAATGTTTGAGGATTTTAAAATTGGTTTGAATTATCTTTCTATTTGCAATTATGAGTAAGTGTCCTCCTTTGTTAACCAATAAGGTCATAGTCCACAATGAACCCATTTCCTTGGAGGTTTCAAAATGGTTGCTTAAATTTATTACTTCCATAGGGATGCTTGAAGTTGGAAGACGGTTTCCTTTCTTTGGGAATTTTCAACAACAACAAAAAATGGTTTAAACATCCAACTCAATGTATCATGACTATAGGGAATGTATGAAGTCATGGTTTTGTCCAAATTTTGAATCTAGTTTTGCATGGGGATATGCAAATCCTTCATCTGGGGGCAGTATTAGTACTCTATTTTGATCTCATTTGCATGAATCATATCACCATTTTGGAATTATTATATTTTCCAATACTATCCATATGCTTATCCTCCTTTGCACTCTAATCTTTCCCTTATAAACATTTTGAAGTATAAATTATTATTTTGTTTATTTTTATGTTTTAATGAATTAATTTGGAGTTTTTAAGCTAACTTGTTGATGACAGAACATTCCAGTTAAGATTCTAGTACCGCATATTTCTGGTACATGTTGAAGAAACTTTCGATACCAATTGATGGTTAGCATATTTGCAAACTTCCAAAACAAGTTATTCAACTTGGCTATCGTTTACTGATGTCCCAACATGGATTTATGTTGCTCAGACCTCACCTATCTCACATGTGTGGCTCTCCATCACATGGTCAAATATTTTATATTTTTTGGTAGCAATTTTCAACAGTCCACTTCTAACTCGATTTGCATGCATATGGGGTTGAATCTGAAAATTCAAAGATATGGGTTTTCTTTGTAGCATGGAAAACTGATGAGCAATAGGAGGTTTTACAAAATCAGCTATGGTTTGAAAGATAAATGTGGATCTTCCCAAAGTGAGTGAAAACCCCAAATTTTTGGGATTTCTTCTAAAATCGGTAAATTCAACTTATGAGGGTGAGTGATTAGATTCTATACTCTTTCCATTGAGGTTTATGTATACATATGTAATCATTTGAGGGAAAGGGATCATCATGAATTTTTTGTGAGAGAATTAGAGAGAACTTAATCAAGAAAAGATATGTAGAACTTGTGATTTATCTTGTAAACACTTTGATGTTGCATATGTAATTCATTCATGTAGTAGAATTTATTAATGGAAGTCTGTTTTTTTAGATCATGTTCATCCTTGTTACTTTACATAGCTTACTTAAGGTGCACCAACCAAGAGGAAAAGTCCCACCTACTAGGTAAGTGTAACTTATTTTCATTTTATTTTTGTTAGCATTCATAGTTTGGTCTATACCTTCATCATTTTTAATTATATAAATTTTGAGTAGAACATATTGATTCATTCCATGGTTATGTTGTAGATCTACACATTGTCATTCATTTGCATTTCCTTTATTGGCACTTGTATTTGGATATATTTCACTTGCTTATGCTTTCTTTCACCTATGCTTGTATTTATTTTCATTTCACTACATCATCTTGATTATAAGCACGAGTGGTTATTTTTACATTTGCAAATCTCAGAAAAGCATACAAAGAATAATCGCTTTCCTTTTCCTATTTTGGATCAATTTCTATAAGCAATACATTTCAATTTAAATTGATTCCTACATTAGTCAAACACTACTAAATTCCCATGATAGACAAAACACTGTTTGGATTGGTTTATCAAATGAATACACTATTATTATGGACAACAAATGAAATCAAAGCATGGCCACTATAGTTATGCTCTCATTTTCATTTATGGTATGAAGTAGTAAGTAGATTCTAATCTAAAAGATGTATACAACATAGAGAGTATTTCCTTTGAAAATGTTTGTAGATTCTTTATGCTTTGATAAGTTAGCATTGTTTTAAACTTGAATTTTATATTGACTATGGTTATTGCTAGCACTCTATTTTCTACATTTGTTGAAGTAGTTTACTAAGTCTTACTTTTCATTTCTAAGAAATCAGAAGTGTTTCTTAAAATATTTACATCTAGAATGCATAATACTATTTGGACATTTGTGTGGCATGGTAATTATTATTTTAAAATCCTAGTGTTTGGCATATTACACCTTCAATAAATTTTTGATCTTAGGTCCATTTTTATTGGCTGTATAAGACATTCTGTCTTTTACCATTCATCACATAATTAACACATAGATTAGAGTTGTGTCCCATCTTAAAAATAGAAAAAACACCGCCTTTGGAGAAGAACAAAAATTTGTGTTTTTAAATCATAATTGCAACCAAATATCCTAATCCAAGACCTGGACTAAGTATTTTTTCAATCACATACCTTAGAACATTATGAAATATGATAGACTTTAGAATAAACACAAAATATTCAGCTTATCCTTTTCATTAAGCATTCTAGCTTACTTCTTCCATTAAGTTTTGTCTTCTCGACACTAAGTTATTTCCTTGTCATATTTCTGAACTTAGAAATTTTTGAGTGATTGTTAGTTTCCAATGTTATTTTTTGAGCTTATTTTTGTGTGTTTGTTATTTCATTCCATTTTATTTATGTGTAACTTTTAAATTGTTTTGATTAACTTTTTCATTTAGTTGGTCTATTATTTCTTTTTGGTGTGATTTTTTTCCCCATAGATTTCTCAAATCACTACAAGAATCAACCATTCAATATCGAGATCTAACTCAGGAGATATGATCTTGAGATCTAGTGATAAGCAGAATCACGGGGTATTAGTTTTCTCTAAACTAGTCATTTCCTACCTACTTTCATTTACTGCATTTAAATTCCGAAGTGTGATTTGTTTTTCACCAATAGTCATTAGTTGTTACATTAGGTTCTAATATGTCATTTCCTATGCTTGAACCTCTAATTTTATGAACATACCGATCAATAATTTAATTTAATCTCAATGAAGGGATAATTTAAGTTCATTATATGTGTTTATTATGCATTGTATTCACCCTTAAGACGGATAGATTGAATTCACCTGGACTTGGGGAAGGAAGGGGATAACCCCTTATGTGTTTTAGAACCTCTCTATGGGTTAGGTGAAGGGAGGAGTCATGGAAGGAAGGAGGAAGAGTATCTTGTAGAAGGATAAAGGAAATTAGTTGGGGTTACAGACAGAGTTTCAGTTGTAATTATTGCAAGTTTGGAGTGCTCAGATGGGGTGGGGATTGCTCCATTAGATAGAGCTCTCCAAAATATTTCCAACAGTACCAGCCTTGTCCAATTTGGACCAAGGATGAGGGAGCTATGAACCTCAGAAGTTTTCCTTAGAAGCTTGTTGGAGCAGGGGTCTGTGGTCCCGACCATTTTGCATCCGCAAGGACCTTTCCGCATCTGCAATGCGGGTTGCGTATTGCGGAGGTCGAGGACAGGTCATTGGAACGACGTGGTTGGACTTCCTCCTTTCTGCATCCACAAGCAGGTTGTGGGTTGCGAGAGTCAGAAGGGCGAGTCCAACAGAAATGGTGCATGGAAGTTCTTCCTTTCCCCATCTGCAAAGCGGGCTACAGATTGTGGATGTCAGAACGTCGACTTCCATGGAATTAGCGTATCGAAATTCGGCATTCTGCATCCGCAACGCGAGTTGTGGGTTGTGTGAGGTAATTTTTCCAAGGACTACGAAATAAGGTTTCAAAATTATGACATCTGCAATGCGAGTTGTGGATTGCTGAATTGCGGAGGAGGAAACTTCCCCGGAGCGGCGACTTGAATTTCGACTTTCGAATTCTGCATTACGGATTGCGAAATTCAGGAGCGCCAATTCGTCAGTAAAGTGGATTTGGAAACCTGATTTATGAATCCCAACTACAGATTGTGGGAAATATTCTACGAGGTACGAAAATGAGGCTGTGGGTTGCGGAAACAAGGCTACGGGTTGTGGATCCAAACCCATTGCGGTTGTGTGTGAAAATGGAGGAATTTGAAGAAAAAAAATGTACTAGAGGGTCTCTCAAAGCCTCTAAAGGTCAAAAGGGAGGTCAGGGAACGTGACAAAGTGGTATCAGAGCTTTAGTTGCAACATTGGGGCTTTTAGGACCGATCCATGCATGGATTTACGAGAAAGGAATGCACCCATGGCACAGTTTTGAAAAACTTTATTGATTGATTAATTTCCCAATGAATAAATTTCCATATTTGTTTTGTTCTGTCTGTGTTTTTATGTCTAATAAATGCTTATGTGATGCACAGTGACTACAGTAGCGTTAAGTTGAATCGTATAGAAGGGCAGCGCATAGAAAGGCGGGAAAATGGTTACCTTTAATGATGCACATGATTTGTTTGAACCAGAGGATGATGTGATGGGTGAGAATGTGCAACAAGTGCACACTAAGGCTGATTCTGATGGAAGAAGGGCACAAGTGACGCCCCCAAACTTTGTCGATACCATGGTGAGATTCAACGAAGAGTTGATGAAGGCCTAGGAAGAACAACACCATCTCAACATGACCATCTTGCAAATCCTCTCCGATATGCACCAAAGGATAAATGGTGGGTCTAATCCAAGCAATGAGGGTCGAGAAGAATAGAACGTGGGAAGCCACTCTAGAGGCCTTTCTAAGAGAAAAACTCCAATCCCTAGAAGGATTTCTGTGAGTAGAAAACATAGAACACCCTCTCCAAGGTCTTCCTCCAGTAGGACAAATGACTCCAAGAGTTCTCAGGGAATCCCTAGACGTACTTCTAGCAGAAAAAAGAGCATAAAGAAGCACATAGGTGTCCCACAGGGTGAATTTAGGAAGGCAAGGACTCCCACTTTTGATAGAGAAAGCAAAACAAGTCAAGAGGCAGAGGCATGGCTTCTTGGAATCAAAAAGTATTTCATAATGCACGAGTATTCAGAGAATGAAAAGGCTAGGATTTTTATTTATAACCTTATTGGGAGGGATTCAATTTGGTGGGAACACCTCATGCAAGTGAAAGGAATCAGTGGAAGAAGAATCAACTAGGAAAGGTTTAAAAGGTACTTCAAGGAGAAATACCTATCAACTAGGTATTATGATAACAAAAGAAAACAGTTCAATGAACTCATATTGGGGCAGAATACTATGGATGAGCATGTCCACAAGTTTTTGGATCTGATGAGGTATGTAGATTACATTAAGGATGAAAGAGTGAAGATCCAATATTTTCTTGGTAGTCTACCATAGAATTACAAAGATAGAATTGAGTTTGTCAATCCACCAAGCTTGGATGAATCCATTAGAATGGTAGAGTAAAGGTAAAACAAAGATGCATCCAGCATGGAAAGGAAATCCCAAGGGAAGGTTTGAAAAAAATAAAAATAGATTCAAATCACCATTCAGAAATAAGCCCAGAAATATACCACGGGACCAGCAAGCAAGAAGAAAATGCAAACCAGCTGTAGCAGCAGAAAATACACCAAAATGACCACTTCAATATTGGGGATGTAAAGGAAACCAGATGCTTAGAGATTGCCCACATCGGAGTGAAAATTCTAGAAGCTTGCACAACATAAAAGGAGCAACTACAATGGAAGATATGGCAATAACAACACCTAGGATTTATGCAGCACCAAATGATCACCAAGCAGACCATCAATCAGCAGTGGTGGAGATTGAAGGTAAGATTGCTAAACAATCTATTTTTGTTTTGATTGATCCAGGATCTACTCATAGTTATGTGTCTTTTAAGATGGTTGAAAGTTTTTATCTTGGTAAAGTAAATCATAGTAAGGCTTGGCTAGTTCAATTATCCATAAGTACCAAGAAAAAAGTAAGTGAGGTAGTGATGGAGTGCCCCATAGAGTTGAATCAACTCCTCATACATAGTACCAAGGCTTGGCTAGTTCAATTATCCATAAGTACCAAGAAAAAAGTAAGTGAGGTAGTGATGGAGTGCCCCATAGAGTTGAATTGACTCCTCATACAAGCAGATTTAAATGTCTTACCATTAGGATCATATGATTCCCTAATTGGCATCGATTGGTTGGAAATACATAGAGCCAAGTTGGACTATTATGAGAAATCACTTGAATGCATTGATGATGAAGGAAGGCCAAGGTTGGTGAGAGGAATTCCAAAGCAAGTTTTAGTAAGGCATATTTCAGCCTTATAACTAAGGAAGTTTTACAAAAAGGGTTGTCAATTATATGTTGTACATATATCAGATTCAACAGAAGATAAGGGACCCATGTTAGAAGACTTCCAACTGTTGTGGGAGTTCAAAGATGTGTTTCCAGATGAAGTGCTAGGACTACCACCCAAGAGAGACATTGATTTTTCCATTAACCTTATTCTAGGGGCAACACCAATTTCCAAAGCTCCTTATAGAATGAGCACACCAGAATTGGTAGAATTGAAGATGCAACTGCAAGAATTAATGGATAAAGAATATATCAAACCTAGTATATCTTCTTGGGGTACAATTGTGTTATTTTTCCAGAAGAAGGATGCAACATTAAGGTTTTGTATTGATTACATGCAGCTCAATAAAGTGATAGTTAAGAACAAGTACCAATTACCAAGAATTGATGATTTGTTTGATCAAATTAAGGAAGCAAAAGTGTTTTCAAAGATTGAGTTGACGCCTAGTTACCATCAAGTGAGGATAAAGGAAGAAGAAAGTCATAAGATGGATTTTAGAACAAGGTATGGCCTTTATGAATTCACAGTGGTGCCATTTGGTCTTACGAATGCACCTACTACATTCATGTGTCTCATGAACAATGTCTTCAACAAATATTTGGATAAGTTTGTGATTGTGTTCTTGGATGGCATTCTTGTGTATTCAAAGAATGAAGAAGAACATAATGAGCACTTAAGAATGGTGTTGCATGTCCTTAGAGAACATCAACTATATGCAAAGTTGAGTAAGTGTGATTTCTATCAGCAAAAAGTACAGTGTTTAGGTCATCTTATTTCAGCAGAAGGCACTGCAGTGGATCCAAAAAAGATTGAGGCCATAATGGATTGGCCTACTCCAAAGAATGTTACAGATGTTCGATCTTTTATGGGTCTTGGATGCTACTACATAAGATTCATTGAAGGATTCTCCAAGATATGGTCTGAAAAATATTGAGTTTGTATGGTATGAAAAATGTGAAAAGAGATTTTAGTAGCTAAAGGAGTTGCTTACCAGTGCTCCTGTTCTGCAGATTGCAGATCCAAAGAAATACTTAGTGGTATGCACATATGCTTGTATTGAAGGGCTCAATGGAGTGCTCATTCAAGGATGATTTGTAATTGTCTATGACTCTAGAGAAGTTAAAAGAGCATGAAAGGAACTATGCCACACATGATTTAGAGAGGGCAGCCATAGTTCATACTCTCAAGAGATGGAGACATTATCTCTTGGGAAGAATATTTGAGCTCAAGACTGACCACCTGAGTTTAAAATATGTTTTTGACCAGCCAAATCTGAATGCTAGGAAAACTAGATGGATGGAGTTTCTTTGTGAATTGTATTTGGAAATCAAACATGCCAAAGTTAAGGAGAATAAGGTTGTTGATGCACTCAGCAGAAAATTACATATTGCAGCAGTGAGTATGTGTAAATTAGATATGAAGGCTAGAATTCTAGAAGCTCAAATCAGTGATGAAGCATACCTTCAAGTCAAGGAGAAATTGCAGTGGGGTAAGTTCAATGAAGCATGTGCAAGATATCAGTTGGGTGATGATGACGTTCTCATTTATCATGGTATTAGATTGTACATTCCAAATTGTCCATAATTGAAGAATCTTGTGATGGATGAGATACATCAAATACCATATTCGAGACACACAGGATATCAGAAAACTATAACAACAGCAATAAAGCAGTACTTTTGGCATGGGATGAAGAAGGGCATAGCTGAGTACATTTCTAGGTTTCAAAAGTGCCAACAAGTCAAGGAAGAGCACCAACACCCAACAGGATTGTTGCATCCATTTCCCATTCCAGAATGGAAGTGGGAAGTAATCTCTATGGATTCTATAACAGGTTTTCCAATGACAAGGAGGAAGCATGATTCAATCATGGTAGTGGTGGACAAGGTATCAAAGGTATCTCACTTCATTCCAGTCAAGTCCACTCACAAGGCCAATGTTTTTGCAAATATCTTTATGAGAGGGATATTTAGATTGCATGGATTTCCCAAGGCAATAATTTCTGATCGTGACACAAAGTTCACATCCAATTTATGGAAAGGATTGTTCCAAGAATTTGGAGCTCAGCTGAAGTTAGTACAGCCTATCATCCTCAAAATGATGGTCAGACTGAGAGATTAGATGAGATTCTTGAAGACATGTTGAGGATTTATGTGATGGATAAACCATCCAAGTGGGAATACTATCTATATTTGGTAGAGTTTGCATACAACAATGGACGTCAAGCATCATTGAAGATGAGTCCTTTTGAAGTGTTGTATGGAAAAAGATGCAGAACTCCAGTGAATTGGGACAACCTAGTGAACATGGTAGTGCTTGGACTAGAAATGATCAAGTATATGGAGCAAGAGATTGTTAAGATAAGGCAGAATTTGAAGGCAACATAGGACAACCAGGAGAGTTATGCAGATCTAAAAAGAATGCATAAGGAATTTCAGATTCGGGATCATGTCTAGTTGAGAGTGAAACCAAGGAAAAGTTCCATGAAGTTGGGAAGTTGTGCCAAGTTGGAACCAAGGTATTGTGGGCCATTTAAATTCCTTGATAGGATAGGACCAATTACATATAGGATTGCATTTCATGCTAACATGAAAGAACATAATGTTTTCCATGTCTTTTTGCTTAAGAAATGTGTACATGATCCTAATCACATAATTGATTGGAATGTGATACAGGTGGAACCAAAGGGAGAGTTCCAAGTGGAGCCTATATGCATCCTAGACAAGAAGGTCACTTTGCTCTGGAACAAGACCCTAGGGAAGGTAAAGGTGCAATGGAAGCACCTTAGCCCCGAAGAGGCCACATGGGAGATGGAGGATGCCATTAGAGAGGCATTCCCATTTTTGTTCAGTTTTGAGAACATTG
The DNA here is from genome assembly GCA_027924585.1 of Larix kaempferi. NCBI lineage: Eukaryota > Viridiplantae > Streptophyta > Pinopsida > Pinales > Pinaceae > Larix > Larix kaempferi. Next base: position 10,302,258 of record BSBM01000055.1, on the reverse strand, counting down.
AGGACAGTGTTATTTTAAGGGAGACGGAGTTGTAATACCCCTATTTTGACCCTTATGGTTTATTGGCTTCAATGTAAAAATTGTATAAATGTAGTGTGTGTTTTCCCTAGTGTGGAGCTCAAGACCAAGGCCCCACTAGAGGATGTTCAGATTTTATTTGCATAGGAAAGTATTTGACAGTTTGATTATCCATGAGTTGTTAAGCCATGAATATGTGTAAATGATGTAATTATTAATTATTGCAATAAAATACCCAAGAATCTATCTAAGGAGGAAACCATTGAGAAGGGGCCATGTGTATCCACTAGGGAGAGGTGACGAGGTTACAGGATTGGTATCCAGGCTACCACATGTCCATTTGTGAACCCATTTGACTCCCCATGCTGAAATTAATGCAACTGTAAGAGGGTAGTTGAGAAAATTAGACCATGAATTCGATTGAGTATGGGGCAGCATGTGGATCCCTATGGCGAGGTATGGCCCTGTGTTTTTTTTGCTTGTTCCTTAAGCCATTCCACACCTGGGAATTCACCATCCTGATTGGTATTCAATTGTTGACCAAAAACCCAAGTAATGGACTCGTTTGCAGAGCCTATCCATGAGAGAAACAAGATAAACTCATTTGCAGAGCCTATCCATGAGAGAAACAAGATAAACTCATTTGTAGAGCCTATCCATGAGAGAAACAAGATAAATGGAAACCTATGTGAACCGATTTTGTAGAGCCAAGAATGCCCAAGAAAACCCTGTGTAAGAATGGAACCAATTGGGAAATCCATAGATCTGTTCATGGAGATAAATTTTAGAGTTTGAACTGCTTAGAGAACCCAAGAGAGCACTGGAGTCACAGGGCAGAGCTTCGATCGTAGCCCTATGAAGAATTAGCTTGTATAACATAGAAGAAGGTCAACTTAAGGTTGGATCTGCTTGATAAACCTATTGAAGGATGAAATATCATGAAGAACAGTAGTTGGACCTTTCTATGCACACCTTGAATAGCACTGGAGGAAAGGGACCTTGAGGGATTGTGCAACAAAGAAGAGGGACTTCCTTATGTTGGGTGAGGTAGGTAATGTGGGTTCCATGTTTCTTGAGTGATCTGATATGCTTGTATCTCTGTGGTTGATTTCAATAGCGTAACAGAATCCTCCTTGTTACCTGGAGTGCTTGATAAACCCAATTGTAGGTTGGCTTAGCATTGGGATGTGACCTTGACTCTAAGAGAGATTCCATTAGCCCTCCTTAGTCGATATACATCCCAGCTCGGGGGTGATCTCTCAGCTGAAAGAGTATAGGCTTGAAAGAGACCTAAGGTTGGGTGGAAATTTGTCCTCACTTAGCCAATTGCTTGGGGTAGCTTCAGTTCCAAAGACAAGTGCTCTATGGTGTTAAATGATGTTATTTCATGTGTTATATATATTTTTATGTTATTCTTGTCATGCTTTATATTAATGAATGGATGGTTCCATGAACTTGCTCATTAGGAAGCCATGTATAATCTTGAGTATGAGACTGAATACGTGTTTGAATGCTTCGTCATTTACATGAATGATATGTGTGGCTAACCCCTATAGGTTTTTGATGTGTTAACTAGATTAGTTAATTATATGTGTTTATTATGCATTGTATTCACCCTTAAGAGAGATAGCTTGACTTCACGTGTACTTGGGGAAGGAAGGGAATAACCCCTGATGTGTTTCAGAACCCCTCTATGGGTTAGGTGAAGGGAGGAGTCATGGTAGGAAGGAGGTAGATTATCTTGCAAAAGGATAAAGGAACTTAGGTGGGGTTATGGATAGAGTTTCAGTTGGAATTATGGAAAGGTTAGAGTCCTCATATGGGTGGGGATTGCACCATTGGATAGAGATCTCCAAGATATTTCCAATGGTACCATCCTTGTCCTATTTGGACCAAGGATGAGGGAGTTATGACCCTTAGAAGTTTTCCTTAGAAGCTTATTGGAGCAGGGGTATGTGGTCCCAACCTTCCCTCATCCGCAAGGACCTTTTCGCATCCGCAATGCGGGTTGTGGATTGCAAAGGTCAGGGACTAGTTGTTGGAGCGGCATGGTTGGAATTTCACCTTTCCTCATCTGTAAGCGGGTTGTGGGGGTCAAAAGGGCAAGTCCAATGGAAATGGCGTGTGGAAGTTCCACCTTTCCTCATAATCAAAGCAGGCTACGGATTGCGGATGTCGGAAGGTCAACTTCCATGGAATTGGCACATTTGACTTTCGCATTCTACATCCGTAATGTGGGTTGCAGGTTGTGGATTGTGGGAGGTGAGTTTTACCAAGAATAAGTTTTCTACAATTCCGACATCTGCAATGTGGGTTGTGGATTGCGGAATTGCGGAGGAGGAAACTTCCCCGGGGTAGCGACTTGACTTCTGAATTCCAAATTCCGCTTTACGAATTGTGAAAGTCAGGAGTGCCAATTCATCGGGAGGTGGATTTGGCAACCCGATTTCCAAATCCCGACTGTGGATTGCGGGATAGAAGTTGAGGGTTGTGAAAAGGAGGGTGTAGGTTACTGATTTGAACCCATTGGAGCTATGTGTGAATATGGAGGAATTTGAAGAAAAAAATGTATCAGAGTGTTTCCCAGGGCCCCTGAAAGAAACCGGGGAGGTCAAGGAATGTGACATAATTCCTACAGACTCAGTCTACCCCTATACATGCACGTTTACTCTATAGTGAATGTGGAAAATATGAAACTCTATGAACCTTCCATATTGGATCAAGAACCTAAGCAAGTCTTTCCTTTTGTAGAGGACTTCACTAGAAGCTTAGGAAGAGTTAGAAGAAGATACAGTGCCGCAGAAGATGTCTAGAACAACTAGGTGAGGATAGTATGAAAACTAGAAGGGGAAAGGACAAATTCCGGGCAAGGGTAAATGGTATTCCAAGAAGAAGGTATAGGGAAAAATCCTTAGTTTGTTTAGTAAAATATTTTGGGGACCAAAATCCTACCAAAATGGGGAGGTGTGATCCGAAATCGACCAATATATAATTTTTCACCTACTTGGAGCTTTCATGGTCAAAATATTAGATGAATTGGCCAGTAGGGCTCATTTTATGGGAAAGACTCATTTTGCATATTTGGGGTCTAGAACCTTCTGAGGCTTGTTCAAGGGTATAAACAACATTTTTGTGGGTAAACAAATCCACAAAGTGATAGGACATGAGGGGATTCTACACTATGATACCTTTCTAATGGTTCAAAGATTGCCTCAATCAAAATCCACATGCAAAAGTTATGCCTCCCACAAGTTGACCTATCCAACTGACCACAATGCTACTTAGTAGATTCCACATCAACTCTCATTTTTCACACATGTGGAGATACTCATGTGTGTACCTTCAATAACATTTGATAAGGACCAAAACCCTAACCCTAATCAAGAGTTGAGGCATGCAAAACCCCTTAAAATAACCCTAGATGACTATCTAGCAATGTTCAATATCGTGCCACTAGAAGAAGAAGGGGAGCCATTCTTTTGATGTATTATGTTGTTCCATAGTTAAGAAACAACACAACAATGGATGCTAAAGTGGAACATGGGTGATAGGAGATCCTGTAGTAATAATTCTGGCCAGAGAGTCATAGGTAAATCCATAAAGAGTACCATTTCCTTTGTATTTTGATTTTGATCTGAAGAGCAAGGCATAGTCCTCATTTGTGGTTAGGTTTTTCCCCATAATTGGTTTTCCTAGGGTATATCTTGTGTTATTTTGTAGATTGTGTACTTATCTGATCTAGTTTCTCTTTCAGTTCCATTGTATTTAGTATTTTATGAAATTAAATTTACACAATGAACTAAGTTGTAAGATTCGTTGTGATGAACTAATCCAGTGGAATATCCATAGTATTTTACCGATCAATAAATATTGATTGGCATTTGATTATGGTAAAAGTATAAAGAGATATTCATGTACAACCAACACTCAGCTTGGAGTACAAGATGGTCACATTGCTCAGAAATAAAACAATAAGGTAGGTAAAATTCGAATGGACCCAATACATCCCTAAGAAAGCAAGGTGGGAGCTAGAGGATGCTATGTGGGAGGCATATCCGCATTTATTTTTAATTTTTCAATAAATTTTTTTGCATAATCCTGGTATGCACAAAAGCAGGTAAAAATTATAAGGGGGAGGGGCATGTAATGCCCTATTTTTTACCCTATATTTTAAATGTGTATATAATGACCATATGGCTATAAGTGAAACATATATGGTCCAAAATGACCTAAGATATTGTAATATGTGCACTGGATTATAATATAAAATCCTTCATAACTACAAGCAAGCAAATATTAAAAGGGATAGGGGGTTATGGTTAGACAATTAGGGGAAGTGAATGGGGGATAAAGGGAGACGACTTTAGTCAGTTATCTAACCTAGGTCCTTTTGTTTAATTATAAACCTTAGCTGTTGAAGTTCTCCAAATTTCCTAAGCCCATGATTATGAGATTTAATTTATTTAATCATTGTTAATTTATTAACCTAATCTTGGGGTTTAAAAGAGGAAAACATGGGATCCTTATAATGACTATGTGGAATTTGAGAACACGCAATTATATTGTTCAAAATTTGACATTAGAAGCAAGATTAATCAATTATTCATGTCGGTATATAATTTGGGGAAGTAATAGGGGAGGACAGTGATTTTGTTAATTGTAGATTCATGAATGTTAATGTATTTTCCATGAGAAATTGAAAAAAATAATTATCGGTTGACTAGAAGAGGAAAGCAAGATTACATTTGAGAATTCTTGGAATCTTAGTAGTTAGATTCCTTGGCTAGCCTATGCTAGAGCACTAGCAGGGAATTGGTATATCCAAGGGACTACTTGTAGAGAAAGGGACCATATTCCAAGTGTTGTGCAAGCTAAGAGAGAAGAACATTGGTTGATTGGGATGGTTGTAGAGAGGGTTTTGGAAGAAGATATTTTGATGGGATTCAATTTGAGAAGAAAACCTTAATATCTTTAGTCTTTTGAAATGATAGGATCATCTTAGGAATGGTCTCAATGGGTTGGAGAATTATTTCCAAAAATAAGTTTTATGAATAAGTATTGAAATTCTATATTTTATATCATTGTTATGCATTTGATTATTTCCATGCTATCAATTTGGTGTGGTATCATAATTTTGTATGAACTCATTCTAGAACTACAATATTTCTATTATAAGGTTGAAAATTAATTTGCTAAGGATAATGTAGCTTACTTCCTTTATTAAAAGTATATAGTCATATATTAAAAATAACGTTTTCATTAGAAGAAAAATATTCATTGGTGAAATTAAGGTACCCTAAAGCCTTGACAATAGATAGAGGTTGATGGGTATTTGACACTAGCTTTGTGTCTAAGGTTAGAGTCATATGATTTTTCATAACCTCCTCAATCCTTTATTCCTTTTATTTAATCAAATGGTAGTTTTTTCTCCCATATTCCATATATCTCTATGGTTTTAAAAATGCACTAACTTTCACATCTCCTACATGAGGATTAGGTGACAATTTGTAAGGGTGAGGTAGTGCAAATTGCGGAGATAAAATTCATAGAGTTGGTCCCTTTCCTCTATAGCTCATTGGTGGAATATGTCTATAAATTGTTTTTGGGTATCAACTTGGTAAGGAGTTGGCTAGTTATTCTCGCAACTGATATCTATGCCACTACTCTTTTAGGAATAATACATAGACTTTGGTTGGAGGTCAATAAAATATCATCTCTCTATCCAACTCAAACACAATGGCAATGGTTACCTTATATATTCCAATATTTTCCATCTTGTTTGCAAATTCTTCCTTCTAATTCTCCAACATAGATTTTAAAATCATATTTTCTCCTTCCAACTATCTATTATTATCCATATGTTGCATTATCATAATTTGGTGTTTTCCTAGTGGGGATGCAACTTCGTGTTCATTCTACAATTGGTGAGTTCTCTCACTTGTACCTTGAATTGTTGATCTAGTATCTACAAGTGCTTTCCAAGTGCTTTACATTCAAGGTCTTCATCTCTACCATCCTTTAACTAAGAAATTAGAATTTGTGTATCGACTTCATTCCTCTTTGTGTCCTCTACCCCTTGTGTTTTTTCTAGATCCTTGGTTAGACTAGAGGGATTGTCTTCCTATATGCTTATTATGGTAATGTCTCTGGGAATGATTTCCAATTTTCTTTCTCCCTGAGACCTAGTCCTAGATCTTAGACTAGTGGGATGCTCCATTTTTCCTATTGAGAGTATTCTTTCTTTTAGTTTTAGTGCATTAGTTTTAGGTGTCCCCATCTTCACCATAGTGGCAATAACCTCTTTGTGTTCATCTTTTGTTTTGGTTCTCCTTAGATTCCTTATTTTCTTATTGGTCTCTACTTTTCCTCTTGATTTATTTTTTTCTTTGGGCTCCACTACAGTGATTGCTTCTTCGTTTGCCTCCTATCCTTCAACTGCACCTTGAAGTATTGCAAATTCTTCTCTCTTAATTGTCATAAAGTATCCCAAAAAATTTATGAGGATGGTTATCCAAGGAATAAAAATAAATCAATTATAATAACCCATGATGAGCTAGTGCATCCTCCTTTCTTTAATGAACCTCAGCAATCATCTCTTTTGAAGACCATAGCAGGAAGTGTGGAACACATAGGTTTTCCTCTATTTTATAGTGAAACAAGTCTCTCAGTGGTTCAATGGTTGAAGGAGAATGAAGTGGTAGGCATATACCACATGCTCAACCCTACTTCACATGTAATATACTTGAGGAGGTGGTAAGATACATCATCCCAAGTTGTTGGCGGGATATCCATTTTTACCCCATTCTTATTTTGAACCACTTCTTCTTAGCTTAGAAATAATAAATAATAGCATCTTGGAATCTCCATTTTCACCCATTCTTATTTTGATCCACTTCTTCTTAGCTTATAAATAATAAATAATAGCATCTTGAAATCTATAGTTGGATTGCTATCATCCTTGTCAATAGTTCATATTCTAGATCAGGGTCATCCCTATAGTAGGGGAAATGCACTTACTATGGGGAATGCTATACATGCGAAAGTGAAAAATTGATAAGACCTTACCCTTCAAAGAAGGTTAAGGTCTTAAAATCTATTTTTGAGATTCTCTTCTATATTAATATTAATTAGAAGAGAAGATTCGTACAAATACAATGACTATGTCATTTACTTCATTCAATTCCTTTCAGTCAAGTGATAAGCCAACCTAATCTTCCACTATATGATCAAAATTGGATCGATCCAATTTCAATCTCTATCGAAGGAACAACGGAGAAACAAAGAATATTAATTACTAAAAAATTGTTCATTTCTTTGATGGAAGATTATGCAAAGTTGCTGTAAAAACCTGATGAAAACCTAATAGTAGTGACACACTCTTTTGACTCGAGTTTTTGTCTTGGATTGCTATCATCCTTGTCCCAAGGAAAACCTAATAGTAGTGACACACTCTGTTAACTCGAGTTTTTGTCTTAATCATGCTGAAGTCATCTATAATCATTGCTATCTTCATCTATCCATGATCTTAATATTTACATCGCCCTTAATGTACATTACTTACCATTGAGAGAAGTGTATGTACATTTATACATCCAAGCTCAAAATTGGAACTCTATCCTAAACAATTCCATCCCATGGTGCTTTTCTAGAGTATAGTCTTAATTCCTTTTTATCAGATTTCCATTGTGAAACAAGAGTTCCATTTTATTAGAATCAAACGAATGCTGCTAATTCCTAATACCGAGGCCATGTGTGTGGTTTACTAAATCAGCTTTGAAGGCTTAGCAATTTATATGCAAGTGCCACGTGCCAAGATGGTTTTTGCGATTCCGAAGGAAAGTATAGGTGTTCCAGTGGGAAACGAATCTTGTTGTTGAAAGAAAAAAAAGATCAGTTATTATATGATACACATGCTACATGATCTATGCTCTACTACTCTATTAAAGTTGCTTATGCAACAACATATTAACCTTAATTATGCAAGAAATGACATGGATTAGTTATTTGACAATTTTACTCCAAATCTTATAAAATATGTTGCAGAGCTTTACTAAAAAACCATGATGATTAATTAAAAGGTAGAAAATGAATATCTTATTATCCCAATTATAGAGATTAATGTTTCTATATTTTGTTTCAAAATCATAATAATATTCCAATTAAAATGGTACTTGAATCAATAGCTACATATTTGTAAAATTGCATATCTTAAGTATGTTAACGATATTTAATATTTAATTATTATTATCTTAACTTTATTAGTATTAATAATAAACTTTAAAAAATAAAAAAAAATTAAACAGAAACAAAGTATATAGATTTCTATTCAAAATGGATGTGCACAACCATTCATTACAAAAAGGAGAGCTTTGGAACAAAAGAAGATTTCAAAATGGGAATTATGTGTAAACCCAATCTAGCTCTATTATAATTCCTGAATTGATGTCTATTGTTCGTAACTACAAAGAAGGGGTAAACCCTTACCAACTGGGAATTTAAAATGATGCAAAAAAACATTCAAACATCATAGAGGTACCAACCCATCCAAGAAGAGTTGTTCTAACTATACTTCTGCTACTGAACTGAGATTTCCTCTACAGTTCTAATATCCACTGAAGACGATCTCTGGAAGTGGCTACATTGTGACATTCTGGCCATCTTTAAGATTTCCTATTTTATAACATATACATAACCCATTAGTTCAAATAGGTTGCGTTCTAAGTCATCAATCCGTGAATCCTGACATGTTAACTGCTGGGAAATATACCTCATATCCTCTATCGAATACCTGTGCGCTTTTATGCCAAAGAAAACTGCTTCATAAACCTTCCGCAAGTGGCTTTTTAAATACTTACGCTAGATTTTAAATACTCCATTCCATCTGCGACGCTGGCCATTGAGCTAAAATTAGCATAGATCCATCTTAAACTCGTATCTATCAAGCACCGAGAGGGATCCAATTTCTTGAGGTGTATTTCTTTTTTTAAATTTAAACTCAAGAAATTTGATCTCTCTTGATTGATAGATCCGGGTTTAAGTTTTATGTTTTTATTTTATAAAAATAATATATATTTTTTAATTACTTTTCATAATATTTTATTTTATGAACCAACATGGATTTTTTTTTAAAATACTTTCCATAATTTTTTATTTTATGAGCTGACATGAATTTTTTTAATTATTTTTTAATTATTTTGTTACAAATGTTACATCACATTACAACATCTCCCCCATACTGGGTTGTAGAGCACCTTATTTCACTCGGTGCAATCAAAAGAATAAGTGGAAGCCGAGTTGATTCGTTGCTCAACCAAAGGAGCCAGGGAAAATAACTGATTAATGGACACTGAATGTCGAACATTAAAGGAGAGAGTATCAAAACCTCTACGAAGCCAAGCAGGAAAAGGCTTCGTACAGGGTTCTGAATCGCAAGGAGGGCTCGTCATAATGCCGAAATTAGGGCCGCGAAAGAAGAAGAAGAAGTAGGGGGCCATATTTAATGTTGAAGCGTGGCTTCTGCCACTAAAGGGACATGCGGGAGTGAGGCCATGAGAAGACCCATGTGTCCCTTCCGGTGGTGGTGTAAGACCATGAAAACTCTCATCCTTTACCATTCTTGACTGCCCTCGAAAACGAAGCTTAAGGAATGCTCTTGTAGGTTTCCTTGCCATTGCAATATTTTATAATTCCCATAGGGAGATTAACCCCTTTTTTTAGCTGCTTCGCCTGCTTGCTTACTGTTTTCCCTAAGTATGTGTAGATATAGTACTTCAAGGGGGAGTTTATCTACTTGATCATCCTTTGCATTCTATTACTTCTGGATTCTCCTTTCTGTGTCCCTAACCTCATTTTTTGGATAACGTGTCTGGAATCTCCAAAAACCTTGAGTCTATTGATGTTGAGAGTTGAGATAATTTCCATGGAGTGATAGATTGCTAACCATTCTGCTTAGTTGTTTGTTTTCTCACCTAGCCCCCATGCATAGGAAATAATTTTATTTCCTCCTGGATCAAAATGATCCCGCCTGCATCTACCCCTTAAAAATTTTAATTTTATTGTTATTAACAATAAATTCAATTTTTATTTTAAATTGTTAAAAAACTTTAATTTATTTAAAAATAATAATTTATAAAATATAATATTGTATTAAAAAATGGTTAACCTCTAATCCAACCATGCCATTATACTAATGCATCATTTTTTCTTAAGCATTGCTTTTATATAAATGGCCTAAATATATCATAGATCGAAGCGCCCTATAGTAACATCAATATTATATACAATAACATCAATATTATATACACTTACTATATTATATACACTTATTATTCCAATGTAATTTGGAAATAATTTTCTCAAAACTCTTAATTCCAACATAGTGGAGGTCAACAAAAATGTTAAATTTGGAACTTTATAATGGTAATTATTTAATTTATATTTAATATATAAATAAATAAATTATTTATTTTTTTGAAATTTGGATTAGTAACCTAAATTATGCTAATTAAGGTATTGAAATTAGTTGTTGAAATGAGAGTAATTAGATATTGGACAATCCAGTATAAGGTATGACACCAACAAAAAATAGTTAAATCTATTCGGAAACATGTATTGGCTTAATTTTAAATTTTACACAAAAAGATAAAAAAAATAAAGTTAACATAAATCAATCTTAAACTTATATCTATCAAACATCTAAAGAGATTAAACTTTGCATAGTGTAAATTTACACTTCAAAAAATTTGATTCCTCTTGACAAATTTAGATTTAAATTAAATCTATATTAATTTATTAAAAAAAAATCAAATTTTTATTTTGAATTTTTAAAATCTTATAACTCTATTAAGATCAGCATTAATCTATTAAAAGGGAAAATGAAAAATGTAATACTAGTAATAATAAAAACAAAGTAAGAAAAAATCAATTACATTGCTCCCTAGTCAGGAATCTTTCCTCAGATAGGAGGACAGTATCTTGAGATTTGATTACATCACCATGACTAGAAAGAGGTGGTGAGCACGATGTGACTTTACCATACCTAGTAAGCCCGTGTCATAACCTATATATATACATATATATATAGCGAGAGAGAGAGGGAGAGAGAGAGAGAGTGTGTGTGTGTTTGTGTTCTTCATTAGACTTATAGTAACACATTAATGTGAATCAGATTCGCCATGCATATGTGACAGTCCAATCGTGACAACCATTAAATGATCTTGAAGGATTCACCTACCACAATGAAGTTTTCCGAATTGTGATGGTTGCAACTTGGGATATAAAACAAACTAAACGTGCATTAAAAACAACATCAACTAAAATTTTATTTGGTGGAAATATGAGGGTACTGATACCCAAAAAAACAAGAAGGATAGAAGCATTGACCATAAATAAGTCATCACCATGGGTATTTTCAATTTAACTTGTAAGGCATGCTTGGAATATGCGAAGCATGTGGAGAAATCTACCTTTCAAGTGCACATAAAACCTCATTTAGAGCAATTTTTTGGGAAGGCACAAATAATATGGAGAAATGTAAGACATTGGCAATACTCTTGAGATTGGAGAAAGAGCGATCTATCTCTCACACCTAAGGAGTGGAAGACAAAATTAATCAAAATTGGTAATGGGTTTCTTATGAAATTTTCATTCTCAGTCCTCACATATGCATATATCTACAAAGAGATAAACATGGAATCCAAAAGAGCACTCAAATGATCAAAAGGTACATGAAAAATTAACAAAAATGAAACTGAGTAACCCTACAAATTTCTTTAAAGACCCTGTATACTATTTAATACATTGATCATACTTCTTTGTATTACTAACCCGATATATATATATATATATATATTTTTAATAATGAATGCAATATATACCTCTTTGATAAAATTCCTGACAAATTTCTCGGAAAATTCATACACTATGGTAATCACAATTACAACGTATCCATCAAAAGAGATCCATAAAAGTACGATCACATGCCATGTCACATGCTCATCAAAGATACATAAGGTCCCATTTGACACAAATATTCCTCATATTCTCCAGGAAATAATTAAATAATGATAACCTTTAACTACCTACCAAATTATTCATGAGATAAGGTCATGGTCGATTAAGTAAACGGAACCTACATATATCATATCATAGCCCCAATAAAGGTGGACACATATATCATATGATAGCCCCAATAAAGGTGGACACTTACTCAAAGTGATGTCCAGTGGTAGTGGATGAGTGCTTGACTAGTGACGAGCGGGGACTGGACCTTCCATATGCCAGTCGATCCCTAAAACACAGTGCAATCACCCACTTGTGAATCATACATAAAAGAAACAGCTTCACGATAAAGACGTCAAACTTCAAAGTAATGCTTCTTCTAGGCTCACGGAGGAAAGAGGTGGCTGCATCACGATTTCATAACACACGGCACATGCTTGACTCACAGGTTTCTGATAGGATAAAAAGAGGAAATTTGGGTCATAGTGTCTCACGATTTTGACATTTCAAATAATAACTCTCGAGTGCTCATATTTTCCATTAGACAAAATCCACTTGTTCAAAATCAATGAAATCTATCAAGGTTTGATCTTGTAAACATTTTTTTTTAATAGGAACGGTTGAGTTGCATTAGTTTATAAAAAAGGTGGTTTTTTGGCGAACTAGAATCTGAAAGTTACAAAATTAAAGAGGGATGATGACCTTTAACAATACTCTCAGTCTTTTTATGAATATATTTGGAGACAAATCCCACTTGCTTCTAGATCTTTTTCGAGAAAATGGAAAAAAATTGCTTACAAGTGTTGGCCCGGTTTTGCAACCAGGCTTAGTGCTATGGGCACCTGCTAACTAGTAGCAGCAGTTTCAATAAAATTAAACAAGAAACTAATCTAAACAAAACTAATCATGGATCTATGCAAGAATATAAGCAAATGGTGTAAACATTTAAAAAACAAGAACAAGAAAATATTAAAGAATGAATTTGTATTGAAAAATGAGGGGCAAGCAAGTGCTTGCGATAATACCTTCAATGGTGAAGGTTGATGTTGAGCAACTCCCAAGATGAGTAGCTCCAAGCTCCAAGAGGTCTCCTTCTCCAAGGTTGCTTACAATGGCCAAAATGCTCAAGGAAGATTTCGGCAGCGTGAGGATGAGATAATGGATGGATCTGAAATGAGGAGCCCCTACCACCTTTTTATAGGTTTTGGTGGTGGGGAATACCATTTGTGGTTTTGTGGAAACCAAATGGTATTGACCAACATGGTTTAGGTACTTTTCCCTCCTTTTTTCTTTTTTGAATAAAATTAATATTTTAATTCCCTTTTTAATATTTTTGGGAATTTGGACCCTTTTTTAGGGTTTTTTATGTTTTTTTAGGAAAAATAATCTTTTTTAATGGAAAAAGGGGTGTACTCAGGTCTTTTGGTGACCTTTTGTTGGTTTCAGAGACTCAGATGGTGAAAAAGTGGACAAATGGGTTATGTGAATAGGGAAATGAGCTAGTGAGCACTTTTTGGGTGTTAACAGATTGCCCCCTGATGTGTGAGGGCAGGAGCTCATCGTATGGCCGATAGACATCATATTTCATTTGTCTTTTTCTGGGGTTTTAGGGGAGAGAAGAGACCGGTTGGAGACTGGAGCCACGGCCCTTGGAAGCTGCAAAAACAAAAAATATTACATGGCCTCAATATGAATGAGGTTTAATCTTTGATAATGGACGAGGCGAGCATTCCCATGCTCGTATCAAGACATATACATAACAATTAGTCCCAAGAAGGGGGATCTAATACATAAAGAATCTACTCGTACATCATAATTGTCCATGGGGGACATTATTTTGGGATATACTCCTGATCGTAACTGATCTCCATAACTGATACACTGGAATAACTGATGAACTGCTGAAACTGAAGGTGTCCAACATCTGTAGGGACTCAAAGAGTTTGAGTCATCTCTGAGAAGTAATGTAACTGTGTACTCAAGGGAGTATGAAACTGGGGTACATCTGAATACTGTCGCCATGCGCAACCCGGATATCTATAGAAAAAGTGTAACTGGTTGTTTCCATAGGTAGACTCTCAAATGTGGAAGAGCCAGGAGGTACCCCGGGGTCTTCGACGAAAAAATTTGAAAGGATCAATGCCCTATGCGAGTCTGAATGATGCGATCAAGGTGTTGAAGTCGAGCATGTGAGAAACAACCATTTAGAGAAGTAATGAGGAGTCTTCTCGAAATGATTCATAGGCACTCATCATGAATGGTGATGAGTCCAAGACACAGGGACCTCTAGGTCTATCCTCTGGAATAAATGTGGTTGTCGTCGATAGAGGGAGACCAGCAACTAACAAGGCAATGATGTTTCCTTAATAGGAGCACGAGGTGTAGAACTGAAGTGCTGTAGTACTGATGGTAAGACTGACATACTTGTGGGGATGGGAAATAACTGGGTCATAAAGTGGGTAGACTCAAACTTCCTTTGTTCAGAGTATGATGAAATGGTTGACCTGGCAGCGTAGGGAACTGACTTGTAGGTGTGGGGATCATTGCTTTTATTGACTGAATGGTATATATTGACTCTGGTGGGGGGAGGACGAGCTGATAGGTGCTATCGAGGGATTTTCAAGGTGACATACTGCAGAATACTCTGAACAAAGGCGACAAAAATGGGAAAGCTTCCATATGAGTAGATGTGATTTGTCGTGGCGCCAAGAGGCACCATTGATTCCTTCTTCGTAGTTTTAATGAGCTCCAAGAAGGGATAAAAGTGTGCTCTGAAATGGTACGGTCCTGTGGATTTTGCGATCCCAGGACGGCTCATGCTCATGGTTGCTTTCATGTTTAGAGAGTCTGAAAGCGGTGAGTGGACTCTATTGGTGTTTCTTTTTCATAAGTTTAGTCTCCAAGGCCCGAAAAAGTATAAAATGATGCGGATGGAGAACTCTTCTAGCCGATGTGACTAGAGTATACCTTTTTCGTAATTAGTCTACGAGGTCCGGAAAAGGGGTAAACTTATACTAGGTAGACACCCTTTCAGATACGTTTAGCGAGCATGAAAGGAAGCAAGATTGCTCGACGATCTTTTCATTGTTTTAGGAGTCAGAAAAGAGCTTAACAGAAACTCCCTAAGTGTCTTTTTCGTAAAAGGGGTTGCTTGGCCCGAAAAAGGGATAAAATTATACCGAACAAAAATGGATTGATGAGGGCGAGAAGAGGTCTCAAGCATCATCATCAGTGCGGAAAACTGGATCCAGTGACAGAAAGATTGTCCAAAAGGGGCTACGGCCAATGTGGCGTGCAAACCGAGGTGATGAGTGGCCTTTTGAACCAATGCCAGAAAAAGATGGGCGTGAGAGTGAGGAATGATCTCCAGCATCATCACGGGTGCGAAAAACTGAATTCAGTGATATATGACATGTCGAAAACAGAGAACGGCCGATGTGGCACGCAAATCTAGGTGACGAGAGGGCATGGAAAAAATGCCCAAAAAATCTAAAAGTGAGAGTGAGAAATGATCTCAAGCATCATCACGGGCGCAGAAAACTGAATCTGGCAATATAAGGCATGTCCAAAACGAAGAACTGTCAATGTGGCACGTAAACCGAGGCGACGTTGGGGGAATGGAAAAAATGCCCTGAAAATCAGGACGTGACAGCGAGAAATGATCTCAGGCATCATCACGAGCGCGGAAAACTGAATCTGGTGATATAAGACATGTCCAAAATGGAGAACGGCCGATGTGGCACGCAAACCGAGGCCACGAGGGAGGCCAAAAAATGGTCAAAAAATAGACCCTGTGAAAACGGGAAAAGGAAAGAACCTGCATGAAGTTCTCGATGTGTTGATTCCAACAGTACCAACGGTTTGAAAAATGGACATCGCATGATACCGCAATGATTGTTTGAAAATTGGTGGAATTTCTATAAATAGGGCGTGGGGCCCAAAAGACTTGTCATTGTTACGTGCGAGTTTGATAGAGCTGTCAGAGCTATTTCTTGATTTCCAGAAGATTTCACCGTTGGTTTTTTATTCTGCGAGTTCCAGGTAACTCTATTTGCCTTATCCTTTTCAATTATGTCTTTTTTGTTTGGCGGCGGGCCCCCGAAGGCAGCGAAATTCCATGTTGACTCTCCAACGTGGAATATCGCGGGTTTTGGGTCTTTTCCCGCGATGAACTGCACGGGTTTCAGGCTGCCAGTCGCGATGTTCATCGCGACTGTGAGGTTGGAACCCGCGATGTTCATCGCGAGTTCATGGCAGATAGTCGCGATGTTCATCATGACTGTCTGGTCAAAATCCACGATGTTCATCGCGGGTTTTTGCATGGAGGCCGCGATGGTCATCACGGCTTTTGGTGGAAATGCCGCGATGGTCATCACGGATTTTGGTGGAAAAGTCACGATGGGATTTTTTCAAAAAAATTTGTGCTGGGGCTAAAAATTTCTTCTGTTTTCTGGCAGGATGTTGAGGAGACCATTGTCCTCGTGGTGAGAGTGGGAGATCGATGATGATCTTATGGAGAGGATTCAGACTGATCCGGGGGTGCGACAGACTCTGGCTATGAGCGGACTTTTGAAGTTCTCTCAGATCCCACCTATTCGTTCAGTGAGACGGCTCCTGAACAAGCTGGTGCGTTGGTGGGTGCCGGCGGAGGGTGCATTTATCATTGGGGGTGAGAGGTTAGAGATCACTCTCACGGATGTCTATTTTCTAACCGGGTTGCCTCGTTTGGGAGAGGTGGGCAATCTCCTGCCGAGGATCCTGCCGGGTGTAGATATGGAGGACTTGTTACAGACTTTATGTGTTGATGATGCTGTTTTGCAGAACAGCTCTATTAGTCTGCGATCCCTACGTGAGTGGGATCTGCGAGCTGTTGGGGCATGTGTTCTACGGATATTGGGTGCTGCTATGCCACATCGTATGTCTGGGGGACAGACGATGATGGTGGACTCCGTTCTTCGGGGGACATATTATGCCTGGGGGCAGATGTTTCTGGCTGGTGTCCGCAGAGATCTGGAAGAGGCCATTAGAGAGGGAGGTGAGTTCTGTTATGCCTCCTTTCTCTGCTGTTTTTTCTTTGAGCGGGTGCCGACCTTGCGGCCACAGGTACCCATTCGTACTGGTCTGGTGAGTGAGCCTCGCATGATGCGGTGGGGGCAGATGATGCCTCGTGCCGGCGGTGGTGTCCGTGGTTTCTTCACGGAGGATTTTTATGAGCAGTGGGAGCAAATGCCCCTGGTGATTGAGGACTACCCCTACGTCGGCATGGACTATCGAGGTGACCCAGAGATGCCTCGTGCCCCAGGACAGGCCTAGAGTTTAGACAGTATGTTTTGTGTTTTATTTGATATTATATCATGTGTTGTTTGATTTATCATCGATGATTATAGTTGTATAATATATAATGGCTTACTTGCTTTGTGCAGATGTGGGTCCAGTGCCACCGCCCGACTACGTGGCTCGTCAGGGGCGAGCGATGGTGGTCACCCATCCACCTGCAGCGGTACCACCTCCGCGTGGTGGAGGATTTGCGGCTCATGGGCGAGGGGTTGGCCCTCGAGATGACGCCATAGAGGGTGTCAGACAGACCTTTTCCAGGATCTTAGCAGGACTCCCCGAGGATGGTTGGAGAGACCTGGATCGAGATATTTTGGAAGGTTGCTTCGGTGCACCGCCTGAGTGGCGGTCGCTCTTGTTGAGGACAGCGGTGTTTTTGGCAGAGCACAGGGGCAGTAGACAAGATGATCCGGCAGGGCCGGCTGAGGGGATGAGACGTCTGCGGGATGATCCAGCGGGGCCGACAGAGTGGAGAGTTCGGGCTCGTCCTGACCCGGCGGAGCTAGTAGAGGAGGAGCCAGAGGAGCCTAGGGATCCTGCTGAGTAGATGATATGGTATCTGCCACCAAATGCTGATGAGCATATGGGGAAGCATTTTTGTACGACAGATGTATTTTTGTATATCGGGTGCTGACGGCACCTATGACATGTTGACTATTATGGTTTATATATATATGTGGATATATATTTGGATATACTATCGTGTATGCACGTGGATGCACATTTGTCTTTTGTATATGCCCGTGGAGGCACATGTTATGCACGTGGATGCAGTATGTTGTTATTTATGTATGCCCGTGGAGGCACATGTTATGCACGTGGATGCATTATTTTGTTATTTGTTTATGCCCATGGAGGCACATGTTATGCACGTGGATGCATTTTGTTTATGGATATGACATGATGTGATTGGTGTGCCAGTCGAGGACATTGTTGGCCATATGGTCTGCTACAATGTTGAGGTGTCTTGGGACATGTGTGAATGAAATGGATTCAAACTGTCTAACCATTTGTTTAGTGCGCAGGAATTTTCTGAAAAGACAAGGATCGCGTACCTGGTAATCATTGTTGAGCTGGGAAACTAGGAGCTGTGAGTCCAAGAAAACGTTGAGGTGACGGATGCTCATTTGGAGAGCTGCGGCCAGGAGACCGGTCACGGCATCGTATTCAGCTTGGTTATTGGTGGCGGCACCTAAACATGCTCCGTCTATGTGAATTAACTCATGTGAAGGGGAGTATATTACCCAAGCTGCGGAGGCGAGATAGGGAGACCAACGGCTTGCACCATCAGCGAAACTGACATAGCAGAGTGGAAGAGGATCCATCTGTGGTCATGCAGAGAAAAAAAAATATTTAGGTTTTTGAATTTTTGTGAAAAAAGAAAGTAAGCCTATACTAGAATGGATGGTGGTGTCCATCAGATTTTCTATGGGTAAAATTGTTTAAGGTACAACCCATTGCGTGGGTTGCGTAGGGGATTGCCTTCTGAATCGGTCAGAATGTATGCCCCCTGCCCGAGGCAGGTGTGTATGATGTAGGGGCCTTGCCACATAGATACAAACTTTTTCTTTCCAGTTTTATCATGAGCTTGATCATAAGCGAGGACAAGGTCTCCCTCAGAAAAGGTTCTTCGGTGGACGTGTTTGTCGTAACTTAGTTTGGATCGTTGTTTGGCTGCTTCCATATTTTGAATGGCTGTGCGCCGATCTTCATCGGCTTGTTCGAGGAGTAGTAAACGTTGCTCAATGGGGGAAGTGTCCGGTAGGAGTTCAATGGCGATATGTAGAGCTGGAATCTGGCACTCGATAGGGAGAACGGATTCGACACCGTGAACTAAATGGAAAGGGGTAAAACCGGTGGCGGTTTTGGTTAAGGTGCGGTAGGCTCATAGTGCCGGGAAAAGCATGTGGTGCCAATTGGACTTGTGTTTGTCTACTGTGCGTTGAAGAATGGTTTTCAAAATTTTATTGATCGCTTCGACTTGGCCGTTTCCTTGGGGATAGTAGGCGGACGAGAAATGGTGTTCAAATTTCAACATGGTTGATAATTCTTTCCAGATGGCATCTTCGAAGTTAGAGCCGTGGTCAGAGACTAGTTGCTTCAGCACTCCGAAACGAGTGATAACATGGTTGAAGAAAAACTGTGCTGCAGTGTCGGCTTTGCAATTGTAAGTCGGCATGGCTTCCGCCCACTTGGTGAAATAATCGACGGCCACAACGATGTGTTTGTGACTGCCAGCTGACGTGGGGTTGCAGTCGAGGAAGTCGATGGCCCATTTGCAGAATGGTCCAACAGTGATGACTGGATGAAGGGGGGCGGGGGGGTTCTTGCTTTGGGGGCAAAAAGTTGGCAGTTCTGGCAATGCTTGACTGCGTTGATGCAATCAGTAAACAATGATGGCCAAAAGTAACCTGCCCGAATGATCTTCTGGGCGGTGGCCATGGCAGAGAAATGGCCTCTGCAAGCACCGCTATGACAATCATTGAGGACTTGTTCTGCCTCACTATGGGATAGGCATCGACATAGGATGGTATCAACGCCGCGTCGATGAAGTACACCCCCTATCAAGAGGTATCGGGGGGCATGGTGTCGTATCCGACGGCGTCCGTCACGATCGATGTGTGGTCAAAATTTTTGCGTGCGGAGGTAAATCAAAATGTCTCCGTACCATGGGTCGTCAGACGAGATACTGAAGATTTGTTCGTCAATCAGATCCGTTTGGATAGCGGGTGATGACAAAGAGGATGGGAGGTCAGTGATGAGGTGAGCAAGCGCGAGGGCTTTGGTGCTTTTAGGAGTTCTGAAACTAAGGTCATATTCCTGGAGGATAATGACCCATTTAGCAACACGACCTTGTAGGAGCCGCCGGGTTAGGAGATAGACCATAGGGTTGGAGTCGGCCACAACCGCGGTATGACTGAGTAGAATGTAGTGTCATAATTTTTGTACGGAAAAGACTACAGCTAGGGCTAATCTTTCCTCATATGGGTAACGTAGGGGTGGGCCAGACAAGGTCTGGCTGACGTAATAAATTACATGCTCCTGGTGAGAGGCATCTTCTTGGACCAAAACTCCAGACACAGCATATTCAGATGCCGAGACATACAGGGTGAAGTCTTTAGAGAAATCCGGTGGGGATATCAAGGGGGCTTGTGTGAGGGCTTTCTTGAGGGCTTCGAATGCCGTGTCTTCTTGCTCATCCCAAACAAACGGTATGTGGGTACGAAGTAAGCGTAAGAAACCATGGACTTTGGTGGCGTAATCAGGAACGAAGCACCTAAGGAAATTGGACCGCCCTTGTAGACTCTGGAGCTGCCGAAGCGTGCGAGGAGGAGGAAGTTCTAAGATGGCTTTGACTTTCAAAGGATCAACAGTAATTCCGTCTTGGGAAACAATGAAACCTAACAACCGGCCTGCTGGAACGCAAAACACACACTTGTGCGGGTTCAAACAGATATTATATTTGCGACAATGCAGGAAAACTTGCCGAAGGTCGTCAATGTGGTCTGATCGTTTCCGGGAACGGGCTGTAAGGTCATCAAGATAGACTTGCAGGATATGGACCAAGTCGTGAAAGCAGTAGGTCATGGCTCGCTGGAAAGTGGCACCAGCATTTTTAAGGCCAAATGGCATGACGCGATAGGTAAAGCTGCCCCATGGGGTGGTGAAGGCAGTCTTGTACTGATCCTCCTTGCGGATGTGAATCTGGTTGTATCCGGAAAACCCTTCCATGAAAGATAGGACTTCATGGCCCGCACACTCATCAATGAGTTGGTCAATGAATGGCGTGGGGAAATTGTCTTTTCGACAAGCGTGGTTTAAATCACAGAAGTCAGTGCATACTCTAAGGGTGCCTTGCTTTTTGTTAACGGGAACGCGGTTCGACACCCAGGTGGTGTACGGAATAGGATAAATGAATCCTGCTGTGCGAAGTTTCTCGACCTCAGCTTTAACAACGAGGAGTTTGGTAGGATGAATGGGTTGCTGTTTCTGACGAACAGGGGGTACCTCAGGCCATGTATCAATGTGGTGCTCTATAATGGCTGGGTCAAGACCAGGCATTTCGGTATAAGACCAGGCGAAAACATCACGGAATTCTTGAAAAATCTTTTTGTACACTTGAGTTTCCGCTTGTGTGCAAGAGGCGCCCAGGGAGATTAGCTCAAGTTTCCCAGGTGTTGTGGAAATATCTATTTGTATAATGGGGGAAATGTTCGGCATGTTCCCTTCTTCAAAGGCATCCGGTGCTGGGATGGGGTCCTTTAACCAATCGACCTTAGTGGGTATGAAATCTTTCGATTCGACTGATAGCTAGTTGGATGCGGTGGATGTAGATGTTTCCGGGAGGAAATATGAGCGATGATGCATATCATCCCAAGGGTAGTCGGGTGCAGTGAGTGTCTCCAAAATTTGCTCATCAGTACTGAAGTAGTCAGACCATAAATCAAGGGGTTCTGGTTTGAAAGTTGTTGAAATCATATAGATTGTATTGACTTCTTCCGACGAGGATGATGGCGGGGGGTAGATCTCCTCGATGAGGGGAGGAGATATCTCTAAATCGACGTTGTTTAACTCATACAATGTTGCTCTATAGTCAGGGAGATCAGGACAATGGTGAGAGTAGTGGCCATAAACACTGCATATGGCACAAGGATGGTTGGTGCGCAGTGATCTGTCGCGAGGCTGAGGAGGTTGCTCAAGTCTGATGACTGGGATGCCGGTGTCATCGTCCAACATATTCATATGCTCTTGGAGTGCTGGTAACTATGGGCATTGAGGAGTTGGATGGCCTATCTCATCGTACAAAGAGCATTTAGGGGGAGCTCGAAATACAGGTGGGGGTTTAACTGCCTTAGGAGGTGGTATAGCAGTGTATGGTTGTGGACCTCTGCCCCCAGTGGGCTTGACAAGAGGAGGAGGATTCATTGACGACGAAGGGATATTGAAACCAGGAGGAGGTTTCGTTGACGACGAGGGGATTGTGACACCGGGAGGAGGTTGAGTAGTGGTAACAATAGGTTGTACCGGTTGGAGGATGACATTTGGTATCGGCGGTGGAATGGGAGGCGAAATATACCACACGGGTAATCCCAATGTTAACCCAGGTAGATTAAGGGTAGCCATAACCGGGGCACTTACTACACCCGAAGGAGGAAATAGAAAGGGGATGGTGTGGATGGGTGTAACACCGATGTGACTAGGGACCAATGGTGGTTGACTAGCGGGTGTTTGTGTATTCTGTGAAAGAGTATAAAGATTTGCGACGTGGGTCTCCGGTGATGGTGGTGGAATGGCTTGGAATGTAGAGGTCATTGATGTATCTGAGTAAAGTCCGGGTCCCACAGAAGAAACAAAGGAGGTAGTTGCACTAGAAGTGGGTTGTTCAACCATGGGGAGAACATTTTCGGGTGCTGCAGGGGCATTGGGATCATAGTAGGTGAGTTGGTTGATTTTGACCACGCATCCCTCATGGGGGAACATCATGGTACGAAAAATGGATGAGGCAACGGCTTTCATGGCGTACATGTAACTGCGGCCAAGTAAAAGGTTATAATCGAGTTGAGCGTTAATGACCTCTATGTCGATGAGCACAGTTTTCCCACCCAATTGGACGGGGACCTTGGGTAGTAGACCTTGAGGTTGAGCTGACCGGCCGTCGTAGGCCCGCAATGCAGTGGTGGATTGCTGGAGAGTAGGGGATCCCAACTTCTACCAAACGAAAGTGGACATGACGCATGTAGAGGCACCCTCGTCGATGATACATCGATGGATGACAAGATTCCAAATAGAAACAGAAACTTGGATTGCTATGGTGGAAGGCAGACGTGGTTCGGACTGGTCCAAATCAAAGGTCATCAATTTCAAATCATTTGGGTCAATCGCCCCAATGGAAGAAAGTAAAGTCTTGCGCTGCGTAGGACAGTTTTTCAAGACTTCTAACGCAGACATGGTTGCGGGAGATTGAGCTAAGTCATCTACGATGTTGTAGTTGGACGCAGCCCGTGCATTGGGGTTGTTGTTGATATGGCGGAGTGGGAAACGAGGTGCTTTAGAGGCACTATCGAGTGGAAGCGGTGGTATACGTAACGTCTGATCGGTGGGATGAGCATCAGTATCCTTATCGGTGGGGGGGGCTTCCGAGGTAGGGCCATACTGGTTCCAACGTGTCTAGATGTTGACATCAGCAGTTGACATCATCAGCAAGTGGTGAGTACCAGAATCAAACATTGGTTGATCGGGAGCAGCGTAGGTGATTTGTTGTGGTGGTACGTTGCCCTATGGGGGAGCTAACGACTGAGTGTTCACCACTCCTTGTGTTGGAAAAGGGTTTTGTAGCACCAAAGGTTGTTGTTGAGGTGGTTGAGGGTTGGGTGGCAGCTGAGGAGCCGCCTGCCCTTGACGATGGGCGTCATCTGTCCATAGTTGTCGAGCTCGCTCCAGATGTGGGCAAGCGTGGGTATAATGGCCATAGACCCCGCAAATAGAACAAGGATGGGTTGTTCGTAAATTAGCATTTTTGGCTTGCTTAGGTGGCTAATCAGGATTCTGATGAGCAGGCGCCGCGTTATTATTTTGCGGAGGATGGGTAGGTTGTGGAGCTTGGTTATGGTTTTGGTTTTTTCCACGGTTACGTCCTCTTCCACGGTTTGGTTGCCCACCCTGGTTGCGTTGGTTATTTTGGTATTGGGGCTGATGTTGTTGTGCGTACACATGCCCTTGAGCATTGGGGGGATTTTGGGGAGCCGCAGGTGCGGGAGCCGGTTGCGGTGGGTAATATGCAGGTGGAGCTGGCGATGGTCCAGTTGCCTGTTGGGGTTGTTGGTACCCCTGAGCTATTGGATTTGTTGGATTAGCTAGTGCATCTTGCTGTGGGTACTGCATCTGTTGTGCCGAGAACTTAATGGGGTTCTGTGTAGCAGGTGGGTTATAGTACGTAGGAGGTACATATGCTGATGGCGCTTTCCCATAGCAATGTTGTGGACAAGAGGGTCCATGAATGTGATGTGTCTGGTTTGTTGGAGCGTAAGAAGTTGTCGCTCCAGAACTGGATGTAGCCCTAGAGAGGTCTGGGGCAGGCATGGTACTCACCATGCTGAAAGGTTTAGCTTGGGGTGTGATTTGGCCAATAATGCCATCGGCAGCATGAGATGCCCCCGTCACGTCACTACGCGAAGAGTTGCATCGTGGAGTGTCCGGTATGATGGTGTATAGATAACCCGACTGGGCGTAAATGAGATCAAACTATTGGGCTTTGAGGATGGCCTCTTCTTCAGACTGGGGTCTTTCGGATGCCACATCCTTCGCAATGAGAGGGAGGAGGGATTTTAGAAACCAATCGAAGAAGATACAGTCGTCTAACTTGATTTTGCAGAGGCTTCGGCGTCAACGCCACTCATGAATGTGGTCAGTGATGTGGGTGGCCGTGTTCTATCTGCAAGACAGTAGGATCTCGACTCCCGCATCATAGTGGACAGGTAACTGGAAAAACTGCAGGAAGGTCGAAGCAAGGGAGGTAAAGGAGGCATGCGTCCCATGGGGCTGCTTGATATACCACTTAGCTGCAGAGCCAGTGAAGGTGCGCTGTAAAAGCCGGAGGTGGACAGAGTCGTCCACTATGGAGTTGGAGGAACACCATAGATGGAAGGACATGATATGGTTCTGGGGGTCTTCACCTGCCTTACCCTCACACTTAGGGATGTCAGAGGGGAGTTTGGTGGGCATGTGAGGCCACACAGGATCATGTCTGATGGGGTCATTAGTGAGCCTAGCTAAGTCTGGTAGGTTCAGACTTGCCATGTACGGTAAGCTAACATATGTAGTGACTGGAACTGGAACATGCCTAGTCATAGTGGTATGATGCAGGGGTCCAGTAGCGCCTAAAGGTATGCTAGGTATGGAGGGTATGTGCCCTCCAATGGGTGTAGTCTAGTATGGGTCAGCGCCTCCAAGTGTAACATGGGTTACACTTGGGTTAGGAATAGCTGTGGGGATTCCTTGGATAGGGTTTGTGGAAACCAGAGGGGGTGTGACCCCAATGTTGGGCATACCCATAACAGGTGGTGGCCCTGTGTTGGGAATTCCTATAACAGGAGGTGGCCCTGTGTTGGGCATTCCTAGATGTGGAGTGTTGTCCATATTGGGCATACCCAGGGGGGTGGTTGTTGCCATGGATAGCACCGCAGCAGAAGGGTCTGTGGATGTCTCACCTATGGTGCTGGTAAATAGTGGGTCAAATGGTGTTCTAGCCATAATGGTGGTTTGTGGTAATACAACGTAGTTTTTGGATTCTGCCTCAGTATTAGATGTGAATTAAGGCGTGTCAGAATTGGATGACTGTCTGGTTGACCGACGATGTGTCGAATCAAGGGATAGGGCTCGGCGTCGGTGATGTGGCGAGCCAAGTAGACTGAACTCTGGGAGTTCGCCCCGTAGACGACGAGAGCGTCTAAAATTCTCAATGGTGAGAAATAAGTTTTGTGTAAAAAATATGTTTAAGTATCAGGTGTTGATATATATATAAAAGACTCAAAACCCTAATGCAACCAAGGGTGCAAGAAGGGGAGTGAAAATGAAGGCTCTCAGGCCAAAAAAAATCAACCTCAAAAAAGACACTTATTCTAGCAGCTGTGCTACAATAAGTGGAGGAATGCAACAAATGGTCAGAGTACCAACATGTAAACGACTTCTAGAAAAAATAGGTGTAACTAGACCAAAGGTGGGTTGAATCATGCAAACACCTAACTAAAAGTATTGTGACTCAAACAAACGATATCCTCTGCAAGGTGATGAAATCCAAGTCAGACAATATGAGTGTTGAGACAACGGCTAGATATCCCCCTACCGGGAGGGACACCGGGTAATCGATCCTAAAGACAGGCTACTAGGATACTTCGTTCATGACGCGTCGAGAAAAGGTAAATCTGCCGTTTGGTCCTTTGATCGCAATATTCCAATACAGGGATATCCCGAGAACTGCGAATGGTAGCCCTTCGGTTACTGAATGGATTTCTGTATTCAACTCAGGCTTCCGGAACCATCCTCGCAACTTCAACCCTCCTAGGGGAGAGGCCTTCCCACAAACTGGTTGTGACCGCGCCAATAACTACTAAGAGATTTTAGCTCCCTAATTGGACAACTTCTATGTCTCAGATGTAATAACTGAGGGGTGTTATTGGAACACCTATCCCCCCAATACTACCTAGCTACAAAGTTCTTTTAGTGTTCCCCAAGTGGGGTTAAAGGTTTGTTGAAATTAGGGTAATTTTTAAGGCTCATTTCAATTAAGTGATCGAGTGGGTGCACATGTGGTATTGTAAACTGAACTTGAAAAAAGTAAATGCTTTACTGAAAATTTTCAAAAAATAAAGGATCTTTCGAAAATAAAAAAGCAAATATTTATGACTTTTTCAATAAATGGAAATTAAATGCTTTGCAAAATCAACTCAAAAAACAAAGGATCTTTTGAATCATGAAAGAAAATAATAGTCTTCTTAAAGAAATAAATAGATTTCTTTTTCAAGGAAATTGCTAAGGGCAAAATTTTTAAAGAAGTAAACAGCAAAAGAAATTTTTAAACCTAGATAAACTGCAAAATAAGTCTTTCTTTCACTTTCTTGAAAATTTTTAAAAAGACTTCTACATGTGAATTTAAATAGTAAATTTTTTTTTATGACTGTAAAATATGCAGAATTTAATACTGTAAAAAATGTGCTATGTGGGCAGAAAGTACAGTAAAAAATAATTTTTTGAATCGGAATGGCCGAATGAAAAAATCAGCAGCGCAGGTTTTGACAGAAAAGCCGCGATGGACCACGCGGGTTTCTGCCGAACAGTCCCGATGGACCGCGGGGGATTTCGGCTCACTGCCGCGATGTGCAGCGCGGAAAATGTCCGCGAAGCCGCGATGTGCAGCGCGCAAATAGGCCGCGAAGCCACGGTGAACCGCGCGGAAAAGGGCCGTGCAGTCGCGATGTGCAACGCGGTAAATGACCGCGAAGCCGCGATGTGCAGCGTGGAAAACGGCTGCGAAGCCGCGATGAACCGCGTAGAAAAAAGCCGAAAAGTCGCGATGAGCCGCGTGACTGTCAGGCTAAAAACCACGATGCGAAAGCCGTGCACGAAAGCCGAAAAATGAACCCGAGAATTGAGAATTTCGGGCTGTTAATGGCAATAGATGGGGCCAAAACTTAGAGCAGCAATGGATCCGCTGTCTAAGATGGCAGATCTATGGATTTAAAGGTTAAAAGCTAATAAAAAACTAAAATTAAAAGCAAAACTAGAGATCTATTGTTCAAAACCCAGCGGAGTCGCCAAAAACTATTGGCCCGGTTTTGCAACCAGGCTTAGTGCTATGGGCACCTGCTAACTAGTAGCAGCAGTTTCAATAAAATTAAACAAGAAACTAATCTAAACAAAACTAATCATGGATCTATGCAAGAATATAAGCAAATGGTGTAAACATTTAAAAAACAAGAACAAGAAAATATTAAAGAATGAATTTGTATTGAAAAATGAGGGGCAAGCAAGTGCTTGCGATAATACCTTCAATGGTGAAGGTTGATGTTGAGCAACTCCCAAGATGAGTAGCTCCAAGCTCTAAGAGGTCTCCTTCTCCAAGGTTGCTTACAATGGCCAAAATGCTCAAGGAAGATTTCGGCAGCATGAGGATGAGATAATGGATGGATCTGAAATGAGGAGCCCCTACCACCTTTTTATAGGTTTTGGTGGTGGGGAATACCATTTGTGGTTTTGTGGAAACCAAATGGTATTGACCAACATGGTTTAGGTACTTTTCCCTCCTTTTTCCTTTTTTGAATAAAATTAATATTTTAATTCCCTTTTTAATATTTTTGGGAATTTGGACCCTTTTTGAGGGTTTTTTATGCTTTTTTAGGAAAAATAATCTTTTTTAATGGAAAAAGGGGTGTACTCAGGTCTTTTGGTGACCTTTTGTTGGTTTCAGAGGCTCAGATGGTGAAAAAGTGGACAAATGGGTCATGTTAATAGGGAAATGAGCTAGTGAGCACTTTTTGGGTGTTAACAACAACAGTAAACTCTCATGAATTATGAGCAGAGAAGAGTGCAGAAGAAGAACATTAAATAGAGGGGGAGGTGAAATGCCCCTTAATGATGGGGTCCAACTGCGACTAAGATCCCAAGAAAATGTTAGAGGCCGCTTCCTTTTCCCGTCGTTCTTTGTTAGACTTTCGCCCTCTGGTAAGGGAGGAAGAAGGAGCTGAGAAGTCTTCAGGATCAGATTTTCCCTCTAACCTAGAGGTGGGGACTAAGGATGCTAGTCCCACAAGGGCTGAAGTCTCGTGATCTAAATTTTGAGCCTCTTTCTTGGAACTTGAGGGAGCAAGGTTTGGAGAAGCTGCTTTTGTGAAATTGATGATTGTCTCCAAGGGGTCAGAAGGACCTGGAAGGGTCTCACCCTGCAAAAGATCTTCCGTTGCTTCAGATTCTTGAGCTTCATCTTCGTGCAAAACTTCGAAGTTGTTTTTGTTTTCCAACAGAATGGTTGTGGCTGTAGGAGGAAAAGCTTCTTATGGTGCTGGATCCTTTTGCTGAGGAGCTTGGGGCTCCTTTAGCCGTGGGGCTCAGCGTTGATTAGAGACAGTATGGAACTCTGCTTCTTTAGTTGTAGGAGGTTTGATGTTTGCTGAGTTTCCGAAAGCTTGGGGCATCTTTTGGAAAAGTGGCCATAAACATGGCAAGAGTTGTATTTGAAAGGGATCTGCTTGTAGTCCAACTCTTGGATATGACTCCAATCTCCTAAGTTTAGTTTAAGGGATTCTAGGAGTCCTTTCTCCAGATTTACTTCTACACAAATGCGGCACAATTAAACTAGGCCCCCCTTTTGGGTCTACACTATCCAGGTAGTGCCCTAGCTTATTACCGATGTCTGTCAGAGAGCTTTTCCCCCAAAGATGAAGTGGGAGGTGAGGCAGTCTTACCCAGAATGGAGCGGCTATAATTTCAGCATCTGTTTTAAATTCCAAAGTCCAAGCGGATAAAAAAAGTCCTGTCGAGCCCATAAAGAAAGGACTCAAGTGGAAAACTAAATCTCGTTCTTCTTTGCTCAAAAAAAAAGAAAAAAACCCCTACCAGCTGTGAAGAGAGAGACCTCTCCTTGCAAAATAGGGTTCTAGTGCTCTGCAATCCAGAGCTCCACCGCCTTTGGACTGGGACACAAACCTGTAAACTTGCCAATGAGGGATCTCTCCGGGAAAATGAGTGCTTTTAAGCACGGATCTGAGGGAGAGAGCTCTAAAGAAGGGCTCTCATCTACTTTTTTCATGAACTTGGAGGGAGGCCGAGACGGAGCCTGAGGTTTGAAGGCCTGAACCAGGGCCTTGAAAACTTGAATCTGATCATGGATCTCCATACAGACAAAAGGATCAACTTCGAAGGGGCAGAGCTAGTCCACAGATGATCGGTCACTGGGAGGAGTCGCGACCACTTGCAAAAGAAACCAACCACACATGGCAGCAAGGGCTCTGCGCATGGAAGCTGCAGACAAAGGCCTGAACACCACCGGAGAAACCTAGGCAGAGTGCGGTGGCGGCTAGGGGAATCGTAGCCGCGCTTCAGATAGGCTATGTAGCAGCATTTTTCATCTACCATGCTTAGAAAGGATCTTGTAAACATTTTAATAAAATATTGTATTCAAATATTTGCAATGAACTCAGGAGGCAACATACTATAAATACTTCTATAAAGTATTAGTTTTTTCTCAACCGTTTTTAAATAAATACTATGTTGAAGGTCTGTACTATTAATCGTGTCAACTAAACTACTCGAAAGTTTGGAAGTTTTCTACACTCAACATAATCTTGTAGTACAAGGTTATCTTTAATGAAATTGTGTACCAATGGGAAATCTTGTCCATTTTCATGGTAATTGGTAAGAAACCCTCACAAGATGCTCCATTCTTTATAGAATCTCTTTTGCTAACCTGCCTGTATTTGACAGTATATTTATTTTCCTAAGTTGTTGTACTATGTCTATATATCTCTTTGCTTAACTATTTAGCTTTGAGTACATATTTATGTTGATTAAGTCATCCAATATTGCATTCGGTGAAATTATATAGTAATATCACTTTACTGCATATTTAATTAATAGAAGCCCAATTTGTTGCTTAATACAGGTAAAAATAGCAGCAAAGCTACTTATACCTGCCTTTTGAAAATAGTTTATAAGTAATTTAATTAATAATTGTATATAGTCCAAAAGTAAAAATTAAGAAAGAAATAGTTTAGAAATAATGACATGTGGTTTTTGTACCATAAATTTAATTAATAATAATAAATACTATTAATTTTTGTACATTATGTTTTTATAAAAAATACACAATTCTATTATTACCTTATTGAAAATATTTCATAGTTTATTTTAATAATTATAACTAAATTTAATAAACAATGGTTAATATATATTTATGATAAAAAAAGTAAAAAAAATTATTATATGTAATAAAAATATTGAAAACCAGAACTCACGAAAACACAAAAACATAGGGGGATATAAGGGCTAGTGTGAACATAGCCAAGAGAACATTAAAGTCCCCATTATCTCCGTATTTACCCTTTGTCAGGTTACTGACTGTGCCTGACAACGTGTCCCATTTAGATTTTTTTTTAATTTTAATTTTTAAATTTAATTTTTAATTTTAGAAGAGTCACATCTCAATAGGGATTATTAGTCAAATCAAACTTATTAGCCAATCGAAAATAAGAATTATATAATTTATAAAATATAAAATATAATTTTTTATTTGTTTTAAAATCAATTTAATAATTAAAATTTCTAAAACAATAGGTAACTATATAAAAAATTAGAATGAAAATTTGTAAGTAAATTAAAAGTCAAATGGTAATTGATTGCTATATACTCTGCCATCAGCAAGTATAATAAACCAATCACCTGGTTACTTATAGTTATAGTTGTACCAAACCACATACTTGTTAACTATAATTTAATTTTGCAAATGTATGCAATATTTTTGAGTGGCGACTATTTATAACAGAGCAATAGGCCTTCATGGGATGTTCCATAAGGAAGAATGGATAGATAAAGATCGCTTGCATATGACGTAGTGAACTTTCCATCTCCTGGAGACTCTATCGATCCCCTTAAAAAAAATTCTCTACTTAGGGTCTCTTTATTGGTGACTCGGGGAGAGGGGACATTGTTTCTCAGTTTTTCCATGAAAAATCCATTTCTTGATCTCCAATATGATATATTCACGACACTTCCTAAACTAGTGATTTAATTATCAATGATTAGGAGGTCACACAATCAGACAGAGGACTGTCAATTCTTTAGCGACCTATTATACAACTACAAGTCCAAAGAAATGTCATATCCATGTATAAATCAAGACTCATTACGGAAACTCTAGTCCATTTTCCCTGCAAATGACAATGGAAATAGTAGAGTGGCTCTTGATAAAGGATATAAAAATACATGGGAGTCGGGACACAAGCTACTTCCAAAATACATAACTTGATAGCAGGAATTTGGAAATGCAGTGCTAGAATATGATGAATACCTTGAATGATGTATTTGACCCCCACACTCGACGTCTTGTCGAAAATTTTACAAATTCAATATACGCTTTTAACTTTGCCTTCACAGAATCCATGGTGAAGCTCAATATTGTTGATGTCATGATGTAACACTCGTGTTCAGTTATAGTCATAAGAGTATGAAACCTTGAAATACTTGTGTTTGTGTCCAGCTAGAAGGGAAAGCACAATCATTACAGTGGAATTGGAATAAGGGAAAGCACAATCATTTTAGTGGAATCTGAATAAGGAGTAGCCAGTATGATAGTTTATTAAATTAGGAATAGAGGAAGTGGAAGAAGTGTATGAAGGGAATATTACCTTTTTTTTGTCTATTGGGAAGAGTCCAAATGTTGCAATGTAGTATATTATGGTGCAAATATGGAGACTACAAGTCAGAAATGGAAACATCCCATGATTAAATTGAGAAGGAATGGATGCAGTAGTGGTTATTATTACCACTGACCAAGAAATTTACCAAGCCCTATGTCCGGACCAATGGTGGTGCCTACAAGTTCCTGCAATTCCACTTCAAAGCAAATGAATGCAAAAATAGAGTGCACAATTCAACAATATGCCCACCAATTGATGGACCATCAGGGGTTAGGGCTATGATACAAGCATTCAAGGATTCAGGAATTTAGTAAAAATTTAATAAAGATACCTAACATGGTAAAACCAACCTAAAAACCACTAAGTAGCTCTGACACAGCCGTGGAGGCCCTAGTACTTACTTCAGCGCAGTGCCTACTACCTCCTAGCCCTTAGGTGGCATGATCCTTCTACGGTGCCCTGAATCCCTCTTGCTATACGTCTTAATAACCATTAATGACATTTTCAAAAATATTTTGAATGAAAAAAATATAGTTTACACAAATATCCACATGTCTGAGAAAATATTTGTAAGATATGTGTTCCCATATATGAAGGGAAAAATGCTCGAAAATAGGAAAATGCCCATCAAATTCCAACCCTCTAAGACACCATCTCAATCTATCCCTTATTTGGGAAGCCATGTCTATGTGGGTAGTATACGATGGAAACTTGGGTTATACTCATTGAATTTGTTCGTACAAAGTTCCCATCTATTGTATCATCAATTAATGCACTATTTAATATGCTTGACTGATAAATATGTCTATCCATCTACACCTATGTTGAGGGTAACACTTTGCACTTGCCATGCCTCTCATCCTTACCATGTCCGTACTACCTTCTACCGTAGTTAGCCCATGTCATATTTGTGTGGTAACATGCACTCAAGGTTTGAATCCACTACATTGAATGTTGGTTCTACATCCAACTATTCTTTGTATTATGTTCTTGGAGTTTTGTGGCTAGGTTTTTTTCTTGATGTTCTCCACCAATGACCATGGTTCTAAGATTTGGATATTGGAATTCATTTTCTCCCATTTGGATCATTCCATCAACTTTATAACAACTCTATCCCATCTACACAACATTTTTTTATTCAATTTGACAGTATATTTCTCAGTTATTTCCATTGTTCCTATAGTTATTGTGCTTTCCTTTTTTGCATTGTTCTAAAGATTCTCCACTTGTATTACTATGTTAATGATGGGTCCTCATTTGGTGATGCAAGGAAACCATTGGGAAAATTGATCCTCTTACCTCCATCCCGATGAAGCCACTACGAATGTCATTCTCTCAGTTAGAAAGCATGATGGAATGCACCTGGTAACCTCAGTCGAGTCAGTCCTTCAATCCCTTCCTACCATAGTAAGTAATGGTATCATTCTTGTTATACTCATTCGAAACATGGTTTTTTAATATATCTACATCATGACTAATCCAATTTTTTTTCCCTTAGAATGGAGGGACTCTCGTGAGGTTCAACCATGAACAACCAAACTCCATCAGACCCAGGTACTTCAGGTTCAATTTCCCTTATGTGTTCCTTATGGTTGTGATATCAATGCTACTACTATTTTTTAGTTAACTCAACTTGGCTAGCACGTGTTGCTTACCATTTCGATGCATTTGGTTAGAATGATTACTCACATGGTTTTTATTGTGTAATTTATTTAGGTATTTTGTTCCTAAAGGTAATGGATATCTAAGAGAATCCCTTGGATCTTTTTCATTCATCATTGGTTATATTTCTATAACTTTATATAAGTGTGTTTAGTTGTTCCTTATGGGTGTTATGTACCCTTGTTACTTCTGTGAATCGACCTTGTAGCTCAGTTATTTTTATTTCTTTTTGGTATATTGTAATATGCCTCATTTTTATGGCTAATAGTTTCGATATGGAAACCTTTATATCCAATGCCATTTTTGAGTAAAGAGATTGAGAACTAGCAAGTGTATTCTACTTGTATAACTCGTATTTATGCCTATGGCATGAAATGAAGATGATTCTGGAAAATGGTTGGAAACCCTATCTAGGCCATCAATGACACTATGGTTTTCCAAGATCAAGTTCTTCATATATTTAATATATTATATTATTTTACTCAATGTGTATATTCCATATCGATATAGGGTTATATGTTCTGGTATGCTTATTTATCCATGGTTCTTTTAGTTATTTACAACTAGATCTTATTTATGCCTCATTTGACTATGATAATGATCGATATTGTTACCACTATTCGTGTGTATAGTTTACTGATTTCTAATATGGATAACCCTTGGGTAATGGTCGAATTGAAAATCTTGTGCCTTCGCTCTTGTGTTGGAATATTTAATGATGATTGAATGTATTTCAAAGGTAATAATGTCTAATTTTATGTAAAAGAGTTATCCCACATGTAATTTGTAATAATTCACTCTTATTACATTTTATTATATAAAGAGGTGAAATTGCATTTATCCCACATGTTTTATGGGATTTAATTCCTCTATTACCTCTTGGCATATAATGAGGTGAGGAGTCATTGTAAATGTTGGCTTAAGTACTGATCTAGAGGTTTCCAATGTAGACCCAGGTTCTTCGCAGTTTCAAGGAACTAACCAAACCCCTTCTCACTGGCCCTTTCGGAAATAGCCTGTGAATAGGCTGAGGTCTCACCCAAGGTGTAGTTATGGGAGCACTACGGAATTAGGTTTCCACATTGAAGTGATGAGTTGTTCGGATAGGACTACTGCGCAATGCACTATCAGACCTACGTTGCGAATTGAGGACTGCGCGATGATGGAATGCGTCATGGCCTGCACTTCTACAAACTAACCGCTGCGCAACCAGTGCAGCCAAGGGCTGGGCGGTTTGAGCAGGATACACTTAACAAGACTGTGCAAAGGGGTTATACGCTTCCTCTTCCAAACATAACCATTATGGGGTTTTACTCTAACAAGTAACCATTCATCTACTGCCTTAGATTATTAGCTTTTAGGACAGATGCAAACATATGAAATATACGAGGCTACGCACCTCTAGTGCGGTGTATTCAAAGAGTTACACAATCAAACCTCTACATATACTCGTGATCATTCAAAAAACTGATACTTCCACCAACTTAGAATACTGCGCATTCATCATTCATCTATTCATGTAAAACTTAACATATTATTCCCATCTCTTCTTTATGGCGAATACATATAAAAGCAATCACATACAGCCGATAAATGAGAATCGATACATTCAAAGTAGGAAAATAAGTAAACACAAACACACAAACAATCACACTACACAGTATTTAACGTGGTTCACCCCCCAGATGGAGGCTACATCCACAAGACCTGTTGTTATATTAGTCTTTGGGAAGGGTACAACAGTTCTTTTACTGCAAACTCAGCTGCAGATTCTCTTCTCTCTCTCTCTTGGCCTCTGCACACACAGCTACAGAGCCTTTACAAAATGTTCTGCAATATATGTTATCAAATCGATAATGAGAACAATACAAAATGAGAGTATTCAATAACCCAACAAAAACAATGAGGATTAACCCTTTCAATCAACAACCCTTCAACCCTTTTCCTATACAAAATGTGCCTTATTTATAGATCATGCCCGTAGGTCATGTCTTTACAATCCACAGGCAAAAACCCTTAGGTGTACAAGATCATTACAGTTTCCAGCTCATCAAGCTTGCTAGCTTCTGGTAGCGAATATTCTATCGTGTCCTGCCTCCAACGCATGCCCACGTCGCTATCGGCCTTCCTGTCACACGCATGCCAATAGGTTGCTTTCACTGAGCCATTCTTCCTCTAACAGTCTCATGCTACTGGTTCAGGTAGTGGTTCTTCCACGTGTGTGACCAGTCTCTTTCTTTCCTCTTTGCTCTGATCCACCGCTTGGTCCTCCTAGAGCATCTTTACCAAAAATAGACCACCGCTGGTCTAACCGAAATCTGTGTCGTCTTCCGCCCAACACTCTGCTTGGTTGGATCCTCATAGACTGGATACACCACAATGTTGCCTCCTTGTAGCACTGATCTTTGTATCTCTTCCAAAGCTACGTTGCACGCAACTTCGCAGCATCCCAAAAACTTATACAAAAATGTTTCACTGAACTGCGCTCAGCTCCGCGGTTCCAAAACTCCTTCTTGCTCAAAATTTCCCCACTTGGGCCAAGCCCAACAGTAAATTCATCAAGAATTCAGGAATTCACATATGAACACAATGATGAGTCATGTAACGTGATTATGCAGTGGGATGTGATGCTCATGTGTGGGAGTTCTATTGTAAGCTTGGAGATAATTGATGATTAACAAGATTTCAGCCTTCCCATGGATGTTTCCCCATTTGGGGTTTTACAGCCTATATCTAGTTTCTTCTCTATTATCTTATCTCCATTTTATTCATGTTCATGTTATTTGTTACTTATTATGATAGAAGGCTAGATTAGCTCATGCTATGCATGTTTTGTATTGTTGTATGAATTTATCATATTCTCAATATTCGAACATGGTATCAGAGCATGGTTGTTGTATTCTATCGTCTTTAGTGGAAATCTTAGATTTTGTTTTTTTAAGCAACATTTTCTCATGATTTCACTTGGGATCATTATATTTTGTAGTTTTGGGACCCGTTCTACAATACCCAAGTGGTAGTTTTTCTGATCTAGGCCTTATACTACATATTTAAACTTTTTCTTTCAAACCCTAACCCTTGTGGAGAAGTGTTTAAGGTAAAATTGGCCGTCGAATTTAAGATCAATTTTTAAGACTTTTTGTGTATATTTTGAAGAAAAAAAAAGTATATCTAAGTTCCTCTCACAAAACTAATCAATTTAAAAAAAATTGTCTTGTTTATAGTCTAGACATTGGAGATATCGCTATTTTAAAATTTACTATTTTCTAGTTTTTTTGGTGACAACTGCGTAGACTACAAAATGAATATCTTTTGACAGGGTCGATGCAAAATGGATTCTTCAATTTCGAAAAGAGGTTATACTAAAACTTCTAGGAAATATTGACCAAGTTCTGGTCATTTTAAATTTTATGTTTTTCTGCTTTCATTTTTCTACTGCAAAGTTACAGATCTATCTCTTAGTAGCTGGTGGGATTCAGTTTTGGTGAGAAAGTTTAGTTTTTATTCATCTCTTATCTTGAAATTATTTTCATGAGCTTCTTGATCTATTTGCATTAGGTTTTTTTGTTTGTATTCATCATGTTTACAGAGGTTGTCTTGTTCTTATTTTACTTGTCTCTAACCTTCTTGTGTGGAAGATGTTTTGACCATTTTAGGGACATGGATCTCTAGTATGGTAATGGTGACATAAAAATGAACCTATGCTTAGGAATTAGTTGCTTGATGGCTATATTTTCATCTCTATAAGTGATATCATTGTTTTATTTTATCATTTTTTTTCTCAATATTCTAACATGGCCTCGGTCTTCTAATAATGATGATGCTTCTCACCTGGTATCATATCTTGCTCATTATGCTCTTTCATATTTAGATGTTCCTTTTTTAAAATCCATGTTTTAGTGTTTAATTTAACTAATTTGGACATCTTGTATATGCTTTTGGTGATTAGATTCTTGTTTATTTCGAATTAGAGTGCAGCTTATTTTATCATGTTGTTGGAGCTTGTTCCTATTAATTTGTCACTAACCTACGTGTGTGGTAGATGATTTTTTGACATTTTAGAATCATGCATCTCTATATTTTTTCATGATAACAGCAAGAAACCATCCAATGCCCACTATTCTAACAAGTGCTTAATCGGTATATTT
Organism: Larix kaempferi; assembly: GCA_027924585.1. Lineage (NCBI taxonomy): Eukaryota > Viridiplantae > Streptophyta > Pinopsida > Pinales > Pinaceae > Larix > Larix kaempferi. The sequence goes on along the minus strand of BSBM01000055.1, from coordinate 10,264,190 downwards.
TTCCATCTATGCGATATCTTATGTTATGTGATCATCTTTGCTCTTCCTAATGTCTTGAGTAAAAGCAAATCTTTGAATCTATGTGATATCATATTGTAATGACTTGTCATAAGATTCTTGTCTCTTAATCGGGTTTAGTTTGTTTATCATGTATTGCAGAGATTGTATCTAGTTCTATGCTACTTGTCCCTAACATTCCTATATGGAAGCACTGACATTTTCAGGGCATTTAGGTATAGAAGGTTGCTAACAAGCAGGTATGGAAAGATGCCACAGTGGAAGAATACAAATCCATCATGAAAAATGATGTGTGGGAAGTGGTTCCTAAACCAAAAGGGAAGTCTGTAGTAACCTCCAGGTGGCTTTATAAAATCAAACATGCAGCTAATGGAAGTATTGGAAAATATAAAGCAAGATTTGTAGCTCGTGGTTTCTCACATAAAGAAGGGATAGGCTATGATGAGACATTTGCTCCTGTGTCCAGGTAAAACACTATTCGAGCCATAATTTCCCCTGCTTTAGTACTGGGGTGGAAACTTCACTAGATGGATGTAAAGGCTACCTTTCTCAATGGTGAAGTTGAGGAAGAAGTATACATCCAACAACCTGAGGTGTTTGTAGTTCATGGGAAGGATTCCCATGTATGCAAACTTAAGAAATACATGTACAGGATTAAGCAGGCCCTGAGGGCTTGGTATTCAAGGATTGATAGCCATCTTCAGAGTTTGGACTTCTCCAAAAGTGAAGCTAACCCCAACATGTACTTCAATGTTGTAAAGATCCAACCATTGATCTTGGTTCTCTATGTTGATGACTTGTTCCTTACTAGAGAGGAACAACAAATAGTTGGGTGCAAGAGGGAGCTCACTTCTAATTTTGAAATGAAATACTTAGGTCTTATGCACTATTTTATTGGTCTAGAACTTTGGAAAATGAAAGATGAGATCTTTATTTCATAAGTAAATTACACAGTTGATGTGTTGCAAAGATTTGGTATGATGGAAGTAAGTTCATGTCTACACCAATGGTGTCTAATGTGAAGAAGCTACATGAGCCAGATTCTAGATCGGATCTAGTGGATCCTACCATGTATAGATAACTCATTGGTTCCTTCATGTATTTGATACATACTAGACCAGACATAAGTTATGTTGTGAGTATCTTGAGTCAATTCACATTTGATCCAAGACATAGACATTTGGTTGCTACCAAGCATGTGCTTAGATACCTTCAAGGTACTATTTCTTATGGACTCAGATATGCTTCAAGTGGTGGAGTGATGCTACTTGGATATGATGACTTCGACTGGGGTGGTAGTACTATGGACCGAAAGAGTACATATGGCTATTGTTTTATCTTGGGATCAGCTATGATCTCTTGGTCCAACAGGAATCAAGGATCCATAGCCCAGAGTACTACAGAAGAAGAGGATATTTATACTAGTAATGCATGCCAAGAAGTTGTGTGGCTTAGGAAGATACTTGTTGGGTTGTTCAGTGAGAAGCTTGAGACCACTGTCATTCGCACTGACAATCACAAATGCATTAAGCTCTCAGAAAACCCTATGTTTCATGATAGGTCGAAACAAAATGAGATGAAATACTACTATGTCATAGACATGGTCCAGAGAGGTGCCATAAGACTTCAATACATTGCTACTAATGAGCAGATAGAAGATATGTTGACTAAGCCTATGTCCTTGATGAAGTATAGGTACTTTTGAGACAAGCTTGGCATGGAAGATAATACCTCCCTCACTGCAAAGGAGTGTTAAAGTTACAACATCATGAGTCATTCTCCAATTCAATCTTGTGTGCCAATATTGAGCCTCGTGTGTCAAGGTAGTGCCTTATAAGAATCTGAGTTGGACTTAGGAAACTTGGAGTAGAATCTTGAGTTGGACTCATGAATGAATAAGCCTCATGTGTTGAGGTAAGTGCTTTGTATGGAAAAGTGATGGTGATGTACAATCTTGTTTGTCAAGACTATGGTCCTGTGTGTCAAGATGGATCCTCATGTGTTGAGGTAATCCTTTGCTTGTTAAAGGATGAATGATCTGTCAAATACTAATAACCATGGTATTAGAGATCGATAAGCTATTAAGTATCCTCTAGAGTAGGGTAATTTTTAGGGGGGGAATTTCACCAATTGGCTATTTTTTGGGCATTTAAAAAAAAAATTCTCTATTTGGTCATTTTTCCACTCTAATATCGCCTATCTTTACATAAAATATGGTTTTTAATTGTAATATTCACCAAAATTTACAATTTTTAGTAGTAAATTGTATGTTTCCTATTTAACATTCACCTACCTATCTATATATATGATTTTTTCAACCCAAAATAATCGCCTGGAATACTATACTTACGTATATTATTAGAATTCTTAAAAAAAACCTTGCTCTAGAGACTGGCCACCTCTAGAGTGAATTACTTTAGCATATGACCACTTGGAACAAGATGATCACATCATTGGAAAACTCTCCTTAGCATATTTGATATGATAAATAATTTTGTTGGCAAAAGTGGACCATGCAGATAAGACAAGAGATAACGATAAGTTGAGCTAAGATAAGAGAGAACTCGAATTTCAATGACTTTAGTTATCAAGTGTGCTAAAAGGGTTAACTAAAGTGTTAACAAGGAATATTTATTTAACTAAGTGTTATGCATGAAGACACTTGAGTTAAAATAAAAGACGACACTTGAGTTGTGACACTTGAGTTACTACATTTGCATGATTACACTTGATTTAAATTGAAAGACGACACTTGAGTTGTGACACTTGAGTTACGACACTTGCATGATGACACTTAAGTTAGCCACCTAACTAAGTTTTCTAGCATTCAGTTGAAGGGTGAATTCATCTTGAAGTCAGAAGACAGATTTAAAGCCAATGCATGAGAAGTATGGTCCACTTTTCCATGCACGATTGATGAAACCAATGTTAGAGCGGATTCTCTTAAAGGAAACTTTTGCATGTGACCAAATTTTATTGAATTGGTTGAGTGGATACTATTATTTTGTTTTCTCTTCTTTGTCTATCTCTCTTGCTATGTAATTGCGTCATGGGTGCTTGATATTTCTCTATGATATTGCATCAAGGGTGCTTGATGTAATCTGCTCATTGTGAAGCAATCATTCTCTGTTATCTATCAATATACTAAAGAATAATTTTGGGGGGTTTTCTCCCTCAATTTATAGAGGGTTTTCCTAGGGTAAATTTGTGTGTTGACTGTGAATGTTTATGCTTATGATTATTCATTGTTTTCAAGTACTATTGTAATTCAGAAATTAAAGATAAAAAATTAACAATTTTAACATATAATGGCATACTATATCCTATGTTATTGGTCTTTGATGATTTTATATTTTTAAATAATTACCATCATATTGGACATGTACATGCTCAAGATGGAGCGAGTATTTTCTGGTGACCTTCGTAAATCTTGTCTTCATTCTCTTTCTAAACTTCCAATGAAATTCCATCCATAAATTTCTTATGTCCTTCAATTCTAGATTTCATTTATAATTTTAGTTCATCCATATTTAGAGCTTATTCAACCTTCTTTCAAATTTCCTTTGAAAGCCTTTTGATAGCCTCTTCATCCAAAATCCTAGTTTTTTCTTGATCATTTGACAATGCTTCTCTTCCTCTCTCAATGTCTTGATTTCATCAAATATTTTTTTTTTATTATGGTTTTGTAATATACATATTTATTCATCCTCCTTTCATTTTCTCATATTTCCTTTTTTTAAGTTCTTAACCTCATTAATGATTGATTCGATTTCATCTTAATGTTTGGGGTCACACTTCATATTAAGCACTTACTATCACGGATCTATATTCCCATTTTAGCTCTATGATGGAGACGATAATAAGAAAATCCACGGGAAACATGTAATTATTTTTTACACAAAAATAGTTTTATATTTTTATAAATAAGTTTTTTTTGGTATACATAGGTATTTGAGATTCTCAAATATGTGGGTATTTTAAAGAGATTTTTTTATTTATTTAATTTTTTTAAGTATCAAAATAATACAATTGAAAACTTCAATTAGTACAATAAAATCATTAATTTTAAGTTTTAATTTTTTTAGTATCAAAATAATACAATTGAAAACTTCAATTAGTACAATAAAATCATTAATTTTAAGTTAAAAGATTAAAATTATATTTTCAAAATCATTAATTTCAAATTAAAAATTAAAAAGCATGTTTTCTTATCATTTCAAAAAAGAAAATATATATTACAACTATAAAAACAAATTCCTCTTAATTTTATAATGAAAGAAAACTTAAACTAGACCTAAAATTCTTAGTTATCAAGGAAAAAAAATATATATAGTATAGAGATTGAAAACCTCTATTGAATCAATTTACAAAGACATTAACAAAGAAATTAGATCTAATTTTAAAAACATTTATAATAAAATTAAACTTTATATCTTAATTTACTTATAGAAATCAAAGAGCTTTTCTAATTATGTGATTATAATACCACCTCAATAAATCAATGCTATTAGTTTGATTTTTATAGATTCAATAAATAGAAATGACTATGACTAGGACTGAATAATAATGATCATAACTTAAAAAATATATTGTACTCTTAAAATTATATTAATGCATGTTTGTAGAAAATATAATGGTCCATGTTTGAGTTATCTATTATAATTATGCCAAAAAAATTTCAATACAATTTTAAAAGGTCGATTAAGATGTATATTAATTTAGTGTGTATTTAAAAGATAATGTCATTTATGTAAGTTCAATACAATTTTAAAAGGTCGATTAAGATGTATATTAATTTAGTGTGTATTTAAAAGATAATGTCATTTATGTAAGTTTAATATATTAATTGGGAACTTATTTTAGCTGATTGAGAGGAATGTTTTTCTCTCCTCTTAAATTCAATTTCAATAAATAATATAATGAATTCTTATATACATATCATAAAGAATAAAACTTATGCTTCAAACATTTTACTACAAAGGATTTATTAAAATAGTATGGTTAATTTAGTGTGTATTTAAAATGGAGTGTTATTTATCTAAATTGAATATAGTAATTGGGTTTAGTTTAGGTGGTTGAGAGGAATGTTTTTCTCTCTTCTTAAATTCAATTTCAATAAATAACATATTGAAGTTTTATATACATGTAAAATGATAACACTACATTACAAAACAATTTGAATTAAATCCAAACTTATAACAAATAATAATAATAATATATTTACCAAACATAACTATAAAACTAAATAAAAACACTATCTCCCACTATAAATTTTAATAAACCAACATAGATCCATCTTAAACCCGTATCTATGAAGCATTGAGAGGGATCCAATTTCTTGAGGTGTATTTCTTTTTTAAAATTTAAACTCAAGAAATTTTGATCTCTCTTGATTGATAGATCGGGTTTAAGTTTTAAGATTTTATTTTATAAACGAACATCTATTTTTTAATTACTTTTCATAATATTTTATTTTATGAACCAACATGGATTTTTTTAAAATACTTTCCATAATTTAATTTTTTATTGTATGAGCTGACATGAATTTTTTTAATTATTTTTGCAGTGAGTGAAACGAGGTGCTCTACATCCTAGTATGGGGGGATGTTGTAACGTGTGTGATGTAACGTTACATTGTGATGTAACGTTTGTTACTAACAAAATAATTAAAAAATTCATACCGACTCATATAATAAAATTTTACAACATCACACATGTTACAACATCTCCCCCATACTAAGCTGTAGAACACCTCATTTCACTCGGTGCCATACTGAGCTATAGAGCACCTCATTTCACTTGGTACCATACTAAGCTGTAGAGCACCTCGTTTCACTTGATGCAATTATACTAATAATAACTTGAAAAATATAAATTTAACCATGTTAAAAAAATATAAATTTAACCACCCTTTATATCAATAATTCAATATTTGATACCTTCATTGCCATCCAATAAATATGAATATGGCTCAAACTAAACAACACCAACACCTACTAATTTAGGTTTTGGGGTATATTCCTTTGTGCCCTTGACAAGGGCACATACAAAAATTCATCATTTGCGTAAGTTAACACATTAGAATCCACTGGAGCCCATTAGGGTAGAAGCAACTTGCAAGCCCGGCCCCATACTATCGTACGGTGAATATGTTTGATCCTGGCGTCTTAAATTATAAAATTCATCCACTAGGGTAGAAGCAACTTGCAAGCGCGGCCCCATACTATGGTACGGTGAATATGTTTGATGTGGAGTCTTAAATTATAAAATTATGAAAAGGGAGATATAAATCAATGACAATAGCACACTAGGAAAAAAAAAAGGAGAATTCTCCCGTGACTTAGATATCAAGTTGTTTACCTTGGAAATAGGATGAAAAGATATATAGAAAAAGACATTACAAAAATAAATAATAAATGAAAAAGGCAATTCTCATAGTTACCAGCACGTCATTTTTCAAATGTAGATTTGGAAAGATAGACCAAATGTTACACATTCACACTCGAAAATTAGAGTTTAAGGATTGATTTTTCATTTTACAGTAATCGGGGGTTATTATTTAGTCGACAAACGAATAAATAAAATAAAGTATTTATATTTATATATAGTGGTTGAGCAAGTTGCGCTTGTGGTTATTTGAGATTGGAGTAGTCTATTTATTCTAAGTTTTGAATTTTATGGTGGTCTTATTTGATTAAAAAATTTGGTTAAATCTAAATTTGGAAGTGTTTCAATTCAATTGTGTTTTTGAATCTATAAATAGATTCAACACTCTCGAATATCCCTACAACAATTAAATTATGCAATTTCCATAACTAATATATGTGATTCTATTTTTTTTAAGATTTGCAACCCAAAATAAAACGGAAAATATATTAAGAAAAAGTTGTAGACATAAACACCTTTGAGATTTGCTCATCTATGCCTCTTCACTATCGTGACTACCCTTTCACTGAACTATCCAATAAACAAAAAATTAAATATAATAATGTTATAGCTAATGCATTCAGTTATCGAGTGTAGAAGTGTATTTATTGAAGTAGCATTAATAAATGTATTGTTAAGAATTGTTTATTTACTAGTGTATACATATATTAAAATAACTTTGTCAACGATATGATGACCCATTGGTGGGGTTAGATGGATTTCATTCCATCCATCTGGGTTCAATTCCGTTGAGACATCTTCTGGCTTGGATTACCGGCTGATGATTAACTCGACCTGCCATTCACGATATGTGAGAAAATTTGTTGAGATTTCTCATGCGTTGTTAGCTTTCCTTGATTCCTTCGAAATAGGAAGAAGGTAATTTTTCCACTAAATATATATATATATAAACAATAAATGCATTGTATACATATACTTCATACATATACTACCACGCAATAGCTAACATAGACTTTTACCATCTTTGGAAAACTAACACATAGACTATTATGTCTTTGAAAAACTAACATATTAGATTTCATTGTAACCCAATAATGTATACTTTTATGTCTTTGAAACACTAACCTATTAGATTTCATTGTAACCCAATAAGGTACAAGCAACTTGCAAACCCTCGAGAACCGACCTACTACTATCATTGTTTGATGTGATTTAAAAATCATACAATATCATTGTTTGATGTGATTTAAAAATCATACAATAATGGAGAGGAATATGTCAAAACCAATAAACAGGATTCAATCTCGAAAATACCCCATAACTAACACAAGAAGTACAATAGCAAATAGGACGAAAAGTTGGACACACAAGACATTACCCAAAATTGCAAATTTTCCCATTAACCAACGGCTCAAGTTTTTTTCCGCAGGTAGACTGTTTAATAAATCAAAAGATGGATCGATAAGACATTGCACTTTTCTACTGCCGGGAAATATTTGTTCAAACGACAAAATAAAAAATAATAAAATCGCGTATAGAGAGATCTCCGCACCTACGCTGTTTTGCCCGCCATCCGTGATACTTTAATATTCTTTATCTACCCATTACTCACTCACGCAGACCAAACTAGATTTCCGAGGGCGGCGGGCTGCGGAGTTATCAAGCACGTTTATGGTCGACAAGACCATGCCAACCATATCATCTGTCCATGTCATCCATCTGCGGTCGACCATGCCAACCATATCATGTGTCCATATCTGCCTCACCATAGTGGTTGTCCAGCTCAGGATGGGGTGGGCCCATGCAGGTGTACATATGATAGAGAGTCACATTCCACAAATCAGATACAGTCATTACAATAAGGGTTCAACAAGAGCATCATATTACTTATAAGAATTAATTCTAGGTGGGGAAAGCATAATATTACTTACAAGAACTATTTCTCCTTGGGGAGAGTAACAATCATTCCTCCTAACTACACAAATTACAACTAATGAACAATTTCAAATTGTAATTTGAAATACCCAAATACAAATTTTCAAATTTTTATCCAATATACCTATTAATAACACCAAGTTGATTTAAATGGATTCCTCCACGAGTGACGTGCCTCTTTAAAATTATGTATTATTTATGGCTCTTTAAATTAATGTATTATTTGTTAAGATAGAGAAAAATTGAATCAAATATCACTTAATCGGCTTCACTACTCACATCCTCAGAATAAATCATAAACTAAATGAATTATCATCAGCATAGTATTAATGTATTTTGTTTTCTTATGCAATTAGCCTCCACCATTTGTCAATTAATTGTGATGTTGATGTGCACATCTTAGTCATACATGAAAATACTAGGAGGATTTTCGAGGGCTTTTGACTCGTTTATTTGTTTGGGTTGAAATTTAATAGAAATTTGCATTTTGAAGAGTTCACTATAGTGACCATTTAGATCCTTCTGATCAGATATTTTCCCAACACTTTTCTGGGGCCTAATTCCTTCATATACTGCCTCAAATTGGGGTTTTAGTGTTTTTGCGAGATTTTTTAAATTTGCAATTATCAGTTATCTGTTAGTTTATGCACTTAATCAGAAAATCAAGATGATAACTAGTGTCACTCTGGTTAGCTTTAAGTTAGTGGTCGGTTTTAGAGTAATGTGAGAATTTTCTGAATTAGCAATTTTCAAAAATCATAGATATTAGTTATAAGAGGTTAAACCTTCATTGTAATAGAGGATCGAAAATGAATAAAATATTGTATTTTTTCCACTCTCATGTGTTTGCATGGTTTTTAGATATAATGAATGAATTAAAGTTTATTGGCTACATTAAAAGGATTTAGGCGTGATCAGATCACATTATTGACACAAATACCTCTCTTGATTCAAATTTTCTTTCATTTTATGGTACATGTAGATTTGTTAATTATGTGAACAATTCACGAAATAGATGAACTATTTCAATAGGAAATAGATGGAGAATTGTGACTTGGATCACAACTCCAAAATAGAAAATAGATATGAGTTATACACTAACTTATTAAATAATAGGAGAACCTCCTCTAAATACCACAATACCTTGAATCAAGATGTGTTACTATTATTGTTGTTCATTGACACTTTTCAAATCAAGTGCTTTCTGTCACAAGCTATTACCAGATGGAAGACAATAGATTGGGGTCTCTCAACAAAAAAGAAGAGTACTCTAAGGGACTATTGAGTAGAGAAGGGGTGAATGTACCTTGTGTTGTGTTGGTCAGTGGAGGAGAGTGTGAAGCTTCATTTCAATGCACAAAAATGACATGGCGATATTTTTATTGAGTATATTAACTTGTCACGAGAGTAATGGGTTAGGTTCAGTGATTTTAGAGGCGCATAGGAGGTTCCTTTAACCAAGTGATATTATGGTTTGGCTTGTGGATGAAATCCATGATTTATTCCTATGATTGGATGGAAAATGACTCCTCAGCAACTAGTTTGGTAGACATTGCTTTAATGCAAATAAATATTTATGGTTTTCTTCTTATGTAATTATTTTTTTGTTAATGTATTGATATTTATACGTAATGAAAGAATTCATAATATGCACACTTAATTATGTTGTTATTTTATAAGATTTTAGATTCAACCTCACGAATGGTTTATGAAACATTAATTAATCGTGTGGGTAGTGCTTGGTGGCTACGGGATGCATCATGAGCATGTTACATGACACTACAAAAATTTCAGTTTCTTAATAATACCCCAGACCTCAAAAGTTATAAAGAGGAGATTGGGTTTGCTACAAACCTTATCTATAAACCATTGTTTGATCAATTAAAAGCATTGATATCTTCCTTCTCTTTGATTTAATTTGCAGACATTTATAAAAAGCTCGATAGGAAAGTAGGCGTATAATCCTAAAAATTATTGGATATCCTTTGAGGTTCTTATATGTCTATCATACTTATTCTATGAATAGATTTATAAAATTTGATTAAATGATGGTGAATGAGGATTGAAGATTTGTTTAGATTTTTAGTTTTATTTTTATTTTTATTGTTTGAGTAGTGCTTTGCTTGTTTTGCTTTTTTGCTCATAGAATTTTCATTTTTGACTTATTAGTATGTATATATAATCCTATTTTAACTTTATGATTGAGATGATAATAAGAAATCCACGAGATCTTCAAATATGTAATTATATTTCTTTCTTTCTCTCTCACAGACACTTATATACATATATATGATACTCTTTTCAGTCGAAAGTGTAGTTATGACTAGGTACTTAATGTACAAGAACAAGATAAACAACAGGGAGATAAGAGGATTCCTAATATTGCTTCATAATCTAGTCAAAACCAACTCTATCACTTAACTGATGGCATAAAGATGACAAGTCTTGGTTAAACCATTAGAGAGTTGATGAAAAGTTCACTCTATACAATATTAATAGTATTAAAAGTATTATTACATCTAAATTTAATGAAAAGATGTGGTGCAAAAAAGAGTTAGAGGATCAAAGACAATTAAGATATTATAAGGAGGTGATCAACCCTAATCTAGATGATAAAAAATATAACTCTATTTTAACTAGTGTAAAGAAGAAAATCAACATGCTAAAATAAGAACCAACTCTTGTGAGCTTCATAGTGAATCACGACATTGGATAATTCCTAAAACGTTATGGAAAGAAAGAATTTGTGATCTTCGAGACACAAAGAGGGTTGAAGAAAAAAACCACTTTCTCATAGAATGTTTTGAATACACCCACATTAGAGCGCAATTTAAAAACATTTGTCATAAGACTGGCCTCCCTAACCTTTTAACTCATCATAACTATGGTGGTTTAGGAATTCTTCTCTTAGAGCTTTCTGAGAAAAGAAATACAATTATAAAGAAAACCAAGTTACTCTTTTCCTTTTTAATGTCTGATGGACCAAAGTTGTTCTAAGTGGACGTTTATCATCATCATCACCACACACACACACAAGTTTTTCCATAGTTTGGTATTTGGGATTCTAAAATATCTGTGTGTGCTTTAGAGAAAGATATTTTTATTTATTTAATTTTTTAGTGTCAAAATAACATAAACTTGAATTAGTAGAAAGAATTCATCAACCCCAAGTCAAAAGAAAACTATCTTTTTCTTATTACCATTTCAAGAAAGAAAATACATACTGCAAAGATACAAACAAATTCCACTTAGTTTCATACTTAAAGAAGGCTTACCATAAACCTAAGCATTTTGGTATCTAAAATGTTTAGGTACCCAAGAAAATATTTTATATAGTATAGAGGTTGAAAATCTTTCTTGAATTAATTTACAAAGATAGTAAATTTGATTGAATCCTTGAAGATGGGTAACACTTTTTGGCCAAAAGTGATGGCGAAAATTTGATTTTTTACTCATTTATTAAATCAAATCTTTCAAAATTCATATATTCCTTATGAATTATGACATGCAATAGAAAAAAAAATTGTAGATAATTATGTTGTTTTTCCACCTATATTAAAAATATATATATTATTAGTATTTAATATGTCAAAATTGTATTTAATGATAGTCTTGTTATTGTAGATTTTAGGAAAACTTAACAACTCGATTGTGTGCACATAAAATAATTTAACTTGATAAATGCATACTTTTTGAAAAAATATATATGAACATAATATACACAAAATGCACTAGGGCATTGATAATTTTGTCTAAATTTATGTTAACAAATTATATTTTTAATTAATTTTTGAAACTGATTGTTGAAAATTTTAATCACATTTCGTATAGATGTGTACATGCACGGAAATTGTTTTTTTACTTGTTACAAAAATCGAAAAGAAAAAAAAATCCTTTTGAAGAGGACACATTGATCTAGGGTGTATATATTTTTTCAAATGTTTTGGTTGTGTAATTTTTATGTTGTTGAGTTTTATTTGCTCTGATTCAAATTTGTGGACATGGTTTTGTAAGTGTAAGTTTGAAAAGAAAAAAAAAATATCATATGAACTCAGAAACCCATAAATTATATGTCAATGGATAGACGATTCATTGATGAATCCATCGGTATGAAGTCTACCATGTAAGGTTTATCTCATGATACAGTTTAGGCCTAGCAAAGAGGCTAGTAAAATTAAATTTGCATAAATGTGAGCTAAAAGATTGTTTTAAATCCTTTAATCGAGCTATTAGCTTGATCGAGGATTTGAAAAAAAAATTGATACCTCGATCGAGATTTTAGCCACAGTTAAGAAAATAACTAGATTCAACACTATTATGAAATTAAACAATAATATAATGCATGTTATGAGAATATAATATTCTTATAATTCAATAGATCAATCTAGATATTTAATAGCTTGATCTAGCTATTTAAAAAAGCTTGATCTAGCTTTTAAATAATCTTGATCTAGCTATTTAAAAATGTGATCTATATTTTAAATAGATAGATTTAGCTTTTAAATCGCTAGATCAAGCATTTGAACTATACGAATATTATATTCCCATAACATTCATTATATTATTGTTTAAACCCTCGAACAAGCTATTAGAAAAAGATTGATCGAGGGCTTATTTAAACCCTGTATCAAGCATTTGAAATTTTGATCGAGAGCTTAAATAAACCTCATTCGAGCTTTAATTTTAGAGAATCCGCACTCACATCTTGCCAAAAAATGTTACCCATCTTTATGGGAACACTCATTTAATTTTCAAAACATGTGTAATAAAATTAAACTCTATAACTTAGTTTACCTATATAAATCAAAGGTTTTCCAAATTATTTGGTTACCAACATAGCAAATTAATAGTATTAATTTGATTTTTTTAAGATTTAATAAATAAAAATTGCATAATAATAACTTAAATATGTATTATATTAACTTAAATATGCATTATATTGTTAAAAGTGCATTAATGCCTGTTTGTAGAAAATATAATGGTCCATGTTCGAGTTATATTTAAGAATTATGCCAAGAACATTTCAATACAATTTTTAAAAGGTAGATTAACATATTAAGTTAATATATCATTTTTTTAGTTTGGGTGATTGAGAAAAGTGTATTTCTCTTCTTATATTAAATATCATATTTAACATTTTGAGTTTTTAATATATATATATGAATAATAAAATCAAAATGTAGAAAATAACTCTACATTTCAAAACAACTTAAATTAAAACAATTAATATGTTTAAAATTAATAACAAATAATAAACTATATTTATCAAACATAAATACAAAAATAAATAAAAACATAATATCACAATCTCAAATTTAATAAATTATAATAATTACTTAAAAATATAGATTTAAGCACCACTTATATAAATAATTCAGGATTTGATGTCTTCATTGCCATCCTATAAATACGTTTTGGGATATATTCATTTCTGCCCTTAACAAGGCCACATCAAAAAAAGTTTCCTCTTCTAAATACATTAGAAGCCATTGGATCCCATTAGGGTTGAAGCAACTTGCAACCCCAGCCCCCACACGATGGTACCCTGAATATGTTTGTTGTGGAGTCTTCGAATATAAAATCATAAAATAATGAAGAAGATACCATAGTCAATGACTAATAAAGACAATGTTTTTAATCACAAACACAAAAAAGGAAATTCTTCCATGAACCCACAGTTTACCTAAAGTAGGTTGGAAATAGTACGAAAATATATATGGATAAGACATTGCGAAAATTAAAAATGGAAATTCTCATATTTAACAATCAAAATGGAAATGGACAAGACTTCAACTTTTTTTCCAAAAGTAGATTTAGAATGATAGCAGTACGTTACACAGTGGAAAATTGGAATTTAATAATTGATTCTTCATTTTACAGCAGGCGGTCATTATTTCGTCGACAAACGGATAAATTAAATAAAACATTATTTATATATATTGTGGTTCAGCAAGCGTGGCCGGTCGCTATTGGAGATCTGCTCATCATAGTATTTTGTTTTTTATGCAACTTGCCTCCACCATTTGTATAAGAATTAATTACGATGTCGATGTGCACATCTTAGTCAAACATGAAAATACTAGCATTTGAGTGTTTACCATTGTGGGGGTTGGCGCGAAAAACAAATTGTTAAACCCCTTTCACTTTTTCTTTGCAAAATGGAAAGAACTTTATTTTATAGATAGCTAGTTGGTTGTTATCAAGAGCATGTATTGCTTGGTTTCATTTATCTAAATGAATGATTAACTTGTACTCAATTTAATTCTAGTGGACTAGCTCGAGTAGTTTACTACCAAATCGCTTCCCTATTATTTTTTCTATCGGTTCAAGATTGAGTTTAGGATGCATTACGAGCATATATATATGTTTCTGTTAGGATATATAAAGTATGTTAAGTTTATATAGGCTAATAGGTTGGGATGCTTATCTACTAGCTTAGTATATTGTGTTGCTTGATTGGTATTTCAGCAAATTCTATGTTGAGACTCTTCATCTTTACTATGAATAAATTTAGATTCTTCTCGTAAAAATACACCATCTTAATATACAAATTCTTTTTCTATTTTATACATGTCAAGGCTCATTCATGATGTGGGTTAGTCCATGATTTCTACATGGTATTATAGCGGGTGATTCCTACCTTGTTGTCACCTGACCCTTCTTTTAGAATACCTATTAGAAGAGGGTCGACCAACCCTTCTTTTAGAATATTTTTTCACATAACCAGGATCTTGGGAATGGTTAGTTGATAATTACTTTAGCACATAATTCTCGTTAAATTTGAGGGATAATGAAGAAGGATCAATCGATCGTTCGTCAATGATGGTATTCTCATCTCATGGTATCCAATGGAAGGGTCAGTTGATCCTTCCTCAATCATTATATTCAAGTATAGGAGAATCTCATAGAAGCATAAGTCGACCTTTCCTCAAACAAAGTATACAAATAAACGAGATCCCAAGGAAGGGTGAACAAACCATTCCACCATCATAGTATTCCCGAGGAGGATGTGCATGGGAAATGGTTGGTTGACTATTCCTTTAGGATGTCATTTACATCATGTGGTATCCATTCTAAGGGTCTATCAACACTTCCACATGTAAAACATTCTCATGAAAGGGGAAATGGATAAAGGTTGAGTGACCCTTCTTGAGGTATGGTGTTCACATAAAGAGTCCTACAATGGAAGGTTAATGTGAATCGTCCTCATACAAAGTGTTCAGATAATGGGAATTTTAGGAAAGGGTTGGCCCACCATTCATTTTTCATAGTATTTTAAATTACCAATTCTCTCTCTAATATTTTTCCTTTCAAAAAGTCAAATAATCTTTTGGTTTTATTTGACAACATTTCATTTATAATTTATAAAATATTTTGTGTTTAATTAATAACTATTTTTATATCAATTATTTCATTAACAAACTTTAAAAAAAATCAAACATTATTTAGCTATATGGAAAACAATTGCTGGTTACTCTTAGTCAATTCAAAGAGATTTATTTAGTTGTATGGAAAACAATTGTTGGTTACTCTTAGACAATTCAAAGAGATTATTTTTCTTTAGGTGAAAGTTGAGAACAATATTGGATAATCTATTTAATTTATACCTCGATATGTATCTTTATGAAGTTGGAAATGAAAAAGTTTTTTTTCAATGGTTTGAAAGGTCACATGTATAAATGTGATCATTGAAGACATATTGAGTTGTCCAAGTGGAGGTAGTTGAGACCAAGTGTTTTTTTATACAAACTGAATTTCTAGTTTGTAAATATCATCACAGATCTAATGAAAAGTGATATCAAATATGACAAGATATCCTTCTGGTTTGTAAATATCATCACAGATCTAATGAAAAGTGATATCAAATATCACAAGATATCCTTTGCAAACAAGTATGGTTTTTACCATCATATGATCATTCAAAAAATTTTGGTACAAATAAAGTAAGTAGCTTAAAAATGGAATTGTAGTAAGGTTTAAAATAATATTTCTCACAAAAAAACATCTTGTATATTACAATTGATGAATATGATGAATAAGTTCACAAAATACGCATCACAAAAAAACCTAATATTCCTTAGAAGATCTTGTAATTATAAAAAAGATATTGGTAAATCATTTTTCAAGTTTTTGAAATCAAGTCTTTATAAATTATCATTAAAAATTGTTCTGTAGAAGGCAAATCAAATCTATAAAAAAACAAGTGAAGAGATAAGAAACAATGATGAAGACAATGTTTCTCCTCCAATGATGAAGAAGACAATGTTATAGGCACCAATGATGAAGACAATGATTCTCCTCCAAGTAAGGATTTTACAGGAAACAATGATGTCAATGTTGAATCTCAAGAGTTCCCTTTCAGTGAAGAATTTAGTGGCACAAATAATGTTGATGGTCACATTGATCTGTCAGCAATTGATCAACTTATTAGTGATCATGACAATAATTTTCATACTGAATTTGGCGATGAAATTTTCAATGAGGGGGTCATATGCATCACAATGAAAACATTCATTCTAATGAGGATGTTGTTGCAGAAATAATGGTCCAGGAGATGCAGTGACAATATCTAATGTAGAGCAGGATTAAGTGTAGGAATAGACCTTTTTATGTCAATCCAAAGCATTCCAATTATACAAGTATAGGAAAGAATTGCTCACAAGTCCAAGTTCCATTACTCATTTGATTTGTGAGTGTTGCCACAAAAGTTGTTTGAAAATTTTAGGCTACAATTATGCCTTGGAGAAAAGGAAGATGTATTTATCAATCAACAAAAGCATGCAAAATTCATATTTAGGGGGGTGCATGATTTCTAATAGTACAGGTTATGATTATCTAGTTGGAAGAATTATGCTTTGTATAAAGGCATTCAAACGGATTCACTCAATTGGTAATCTTCGATTATAAAGAATCCAAACAAGACTGGAAAAGGATCCTACATTTTATTTTGACGATTATCAGGGACAAATCACTGGGCCATCAACACACATTGCAATATCATGGATGGATGATTTCTTTTCCAAGGATGGAGAGAGTATGCCAAATAGAGAAACAATACACATTCCAGATAATTTCACAAGGCAGGAAATCTACAACTTATACAAGGATTATGTTCAAGGTGGTCAAGGAAATGACAACTTCATCAGATATGCATATTTCACAAGAGTATGGAAAAGTTAGTTCAACAACGTCTACATTCCAAAGAGGTCAAGGATGAGGCTCTGGAATACATGTGCTTCTCTTGAAGAAGGAAGGGATAGAAAGAGGTATGTTTACAAAAAAAATTAGATAAATGTCAATTATTAAAGCTAGTTAACAATACTTTTTTGTTATGTTGTTTGTAGATTCCATAATCAATGCACTGCAAGAACATCGCAATTAACAATCAAATGAATGGAAAAAGTTGTACAAACATCGCAAGAAGTGTTATGATGCTCCACATAAGTATATGGGTTTGATAATTGATGGCATGGATCAGGAAAAAACACTCTTGCCACATTTTGTCCGTGTGCCAAAGAATTTAAAGGAGGGGAATTTTATTTAGTTTCACTTGGTTGGGTGTATGGTTCTTAATGGTGAAATGATTTCAAGGGCTTACTTTACAGCTCCAAATATTCACAATGACGCAAATTTGACCATCAGCATAATTCACCATGTCATTACTCATTGGCATGGTGATATTCCTGAAGTTCTATATCTAAAATTGGACAACAAAAGCCGAGAAAACAAAAATCAGGTCGTGTTTGGTTATCTAAGCATGCTTGTTGAATTGAAAATTTTTAAAAAGGTAAAAGTTGGTTTCCTTCTTGTTGTGCATACGCATGATCATATTGATCAAATTTTCATCCATTTTGCAAGGACATTGAGGAGGAATAAATTCGGGAGCCTACCATCGTTGATTGAAATTATAGGGAAAGCATACCATCTAGAGCCGATTGTACAGAAATTGGAAGAAATTGTTGACATGCAAAGATTTTTGTTTGGATCGCATGGTGAAGAAAGGTGGATTGAAAAACTTAATGACATTAGCTTTCAACATCAATTTCATATAAAAAAGATTGATGGAAAACCACTATTGTGGGGAAAGAAGTACTCAAATAGCACAGAATGGGGGCCTTCATTAGGTTTGGCATTTCTGAAATTCATCCCAAATCGTCAAATGTATGCTTCAAATTGATTGTTATTGCAATCATCTATAGAGATTCATAATGCAAGGTGACATAGTAGAGATGTTGATTCTTCTCAATGCTTGGAAGAAATAAAAAATTCTATCGAAGATACATATGATTACTTTGATGTTGTTGATTCTGTTTGGTGGAGTCTTTTTTCATGGAGCGGAGTGACATAATTTCAAACTCTACAAATGGAGATATATATTTGAAGTCTCCATTTGCTTGGCCACAAATTTTATCAAATGAAAATGAGGTAAAAAATGTTGAACCTCGAGCTGTTGAGTTTTCTCAAGTAGAGGAAAGAGAAATGTATATTGGCTCTAGAAGATCATCCACAAAGTGTCGAGAGATGAAAGAGCTTTACAAAGGCTCAGTACAAGATATCAAGGAGGGTTGCATGATTGCAGTTTTGGCTACAAATGATCCAGGTCATTATCCATTCTGGATTGCAAAAGATATGAAGGTCAATAAAGAAAATGAAAACATAGTATCACTAGAAGTACATTGGTATGCAACAGATGCACACCCATTTGATGGTGTGTACAAGGAAGAGATGGTGGTTGAGAAAAAGGTTTGTAGAAAGAGAAAAAGAAAGGGTCAAAAAATAAATCATCGCTACATTGACATATTGATATTAGAGGAAGTTGATATACTTGTTTATGATTTCAAGTTGACAAAGAAAGATAGTCTCCACTCCAAGACTATAGAGATTATCAAGAGGCTGCTACCAAAGCAAGAAGTTGCAAGATGGGAGTATGTTAAACCAAGCCGTAGATCCCGAAGGAATATGACATCTGAAATTATGGGCATAGATGTAGACTCAGATGGTGCACCCATTAATAATAGAGAAGAATATGGGTCATCTACATCTTCATTAAGTCCTTCATCTACAGAAAATGTAGATTCTGATGGGGTGTCAGAATCCATGGATTAATTTCAAGAAGCAGTTTAGATGCTTTTTATTAGTATGATTTTTGTAATTGAAACTCTAGAGGAGTTTTTGAATATTTATATGAACCATTTGTTCTTGTATGGTCTAATATATTATCTCATTATGAATATCATCATAATTTCTTTTTTTTTATACGGTTAGAGTGGTGAAATTATTCGAGAAATTTGTTTTTTTGTTTAATATGCAATTTTCCATAAAGTTGTAATTTATCTCTTGAAGAAAAAAAAACTTTTTTCCAATTTAGGGTTGATTTTAAAGTTTTTGTAAACAACAGTATGGGATGTTTAGGCCATGGCTCTATTTTTTACCCTGAAAAAAATATGTTTATACTGGTATCAACACTTTTCTATTTGGGGGGTGGTTTTGGTGGTTTTTTTGCAAAAATCATCATTTTTATCGGTAAAGTTCTCATTCATAGTATAAAGTTCTGGTTTCATAGTATAAGTGGTTTTGGTTCTTCAGTAGCTAGCGAATCTGAGGCATCTTGTGGTTTCTCCCTCTCAAACTATGAAGGGGGAGAATCAGACTCGGGATCCTCTATCTCTGAATCACATTGAATCTCTTTCGATATTTTGAAAGCAACTTCCTCATGGAAGGTAACATCTCGGTTGACTTCAATGTGTCTCTTACCAAGTACATATATTCAATATGCTTTGGATGACTCACTATAACCCACAAAGGTGCCTTTCTTTCTAGAAGGCTCCATATTTGTTCTCTTTTCTTTCAGTACATGAATGTATATTGGGCTCCCGAAGATCCTCAAGTGTGAGATGTCCTGCTTCTCACCGGTAAACACTTATTCTAGTGTCTTATCATCTATAATTGCATGTGGGATTCTATTTTGGATGTAGACAGGTGTATGGGTGGCTTTTTCCCATAATGAGGTAGACATATCTTGATCATGCATCATGGATTTTGCAGTTCTATTCTTCCTTTCGGAAACCCCATTTTGTTGAGGGTTGTAAGATACTGTTAATTGTCTATATATTCCCACATCACCACATATCTCATTAAATGAATGTGAATCAAATTCACCTACATTATCAGACCTTAATGCACAAATGTGCTTTTCTTTCTGATTTTCAACTAGGGCTTTAAACTCTTTAAATTTGCTAAGAGTTTCACTCTTAGCCTTCATGAAATAAATCCATGACTTCCTAGAAAAATCATCTATGAACAATACATGATATAAGAATCCACTCAGGGAGGGGGATGACATGGGACCACATACATCAGAATGTATTAAATCTAAAATCCCTTTAGATCTAGTATAACTACTAGGAAAAAATTTCTTAACATTCTTCCCAAGTGCACAACCCCGACATACACTATCGTGCTAAAAATCAAATACGGGCATCCCTTTTACCATCTTTTGAAGTCCTGGTAGTGATTTGTAGTGTAGATGTACGATCCTTTGGTGCCATGGATCGCATGGACTAATAGTGTGGTGATAGCTTGAATGTACTTCCTGGGTACCTTGTAGAGTCCTCCCTCTCGAACTCCAATCACAGCAGCATATTCTAGGCTTTTGTTCTTCAACCGTAAAATTGCTTTGTTATCCTTGAAGATAACTCAGAGGCCTTTGTCTTCAAGAACCAAAACTAAGAGGAGGTTCTTCTTCAAGCCTGGAACATATAGAATGTCCTCCGCATGTATAATATCACCAGTGCTTAGCTGGAATGTGTCACGTACCCACCTATCTATCCAATTCGTGGAAGGGAACATGATGGCAAATCCTGGGGCTTTTACATAAACTCAGCCCATACATTAGATTTTAAAGCAAAGAAATACATGTGTGCAGATTTAAATCAATTAAACATGCACAATGGAATGAAAACCTCATCCACACACATTACATGATGCCATTCAATTTAACACAGCCAACAAATTAATACATTTGCAGAAGTAATTACATAAGAAAATACTCATCCTGATGTAATGTTGTCCCAACAACTAGCTATGTTGTTGCAACGTTCCTCCCAACCGTAGGTCTCTGCCCAGCCTGTATTATTTCAGCACTTAGAGACCACCCCCAAGCTGGGCATGATATCTATAAGGAACTTGGGACTCTCAAACCCTGCACGGCCAAAGCAATGGATACCCATCTCAACCCCAACATTCTTTTACACACAGTAGCTCAAAACTGGCATGGATACACAATTCAACCATGGATTCACAGAATAGGGTCTATGGGTTTTCCCCAAAACGTGGGCACACCAAAAATGGATTATGGAAAGAGGGAATCAACCACAGGGAAGAAAACCGATTTCTCCCACAGATGTATGAGCATTCTATGGGCCAAAATGGCCTCAATTAAACCCCAAATCATTTCCCCTCTCTTCCCCACTGTTAGGCACAACAAAAACGCCCTTCCCAGCTAGGAAAACAAAGGTAAACATAGGAAATTCATGGAGGGAAATGCCCAGGAATCTCTAAACTCGTGGGAGAGCAAATCTAGTTGATGGGTAATGGCTTGGGGAGAAATTCATGGCTCTTTTCTTGCCCAAGAAGCCAAACACGTTTTTCCATGCAGGGTGGCTTTCCCATACTCGAATTTGGACAGCGATACCTCCCAATCCCCAAGACATTAACTACCTCGACCAACTCTTGGGATAAATCAATGATTGGGTACAAAAGTCAACATAGGTAGTTGAGGGTTCATGGGTTCTCTCATTGACACTTGGCTTGATTCAACTAGATCAAGGGTTTGAATATCCTCCTCCGAATTCCTTGTAATATCATGCCCCCATCTCTTGTTGCATTGCATAGCTAGTTGTGGGAATTTATATTAAAATGCATATTTACAATTCCCATGGTTCTCTAGCACATGGGTAGTATAATTTCAAATACTTGCCTCTTAAAGGTCGAGCGTTCACTAGCGGGGCCTTGGCCTTGAGCTCCACGCTAGGAATCATACACAATATGCATACATTATTTACATTATAGCCCAAAATATTATAAGGGACAAAATGGGGGACATGACAGAATGAGGTGGATCCAACTCCTTAGATTGAATAAGTTGAGTTGTCCACCAACTCTACCATGCATGTGAATTCTTTCTCCTTTAGATCAGTGATGTCACTCTTGTAACCGGTCATATGTTTGGATGCACCATTGTCAATCAACCATGTGATTGCATTTGTGATGACGGATTTCAAAAGGGATGAGACAAAATAATACTCCCTTCTTGTCTCCTTTTCTTCGGATGCATTCTTTTGAGCGATTTCATCTTCTATGGAGGTAGAAGCATGAAACTTTCCTTTCCTCTTTGCTCTACAATCTCTAGAGAAATGGCCTTTCTTCTTGCAATTGAAGCATCTAGCTTTTGATTTTTCAAAGCCTTTGTTGAAATCCTTCTTCTTTGGATTAGAGAACTTCTTTTGGAAGAATGGTTTATTTCCTTTCTTCATTCTTGTCATGAGGTAAATATTTTCTTCTTTGATGCACATTGATTTGCTCTAGATGTGCCCCTCCCCTTGGAGGAACTCATGCCAAAACATTTCAAAATTACGTTGAACCTCTCGGCTATTTATCGCAGCCAAGAATGTCTCCCATGAGGATGGGATACCATCAATAGTGGTTTGGAAAAGATCATCTTCATCCACCACTACACCAATACTAGCAAGTT
This sequence comes from Larix kaempferi, assembly GCA_027924585.1. Classification (NCBI taxonomy): domain Eukaryota; kingdom Viridiplantae; phylum Streptophyta; class Pinopsida; order Pinales; family Pinaceae; genus Larix; species Larix kaempferi. The sequence continues at coordinate 10,241,098 of BSBM01000055.1, read as the reverse complement.
GATCTCTTACCTGAGAGATATTAGAGAAGAAGGAGGCCATTGTCTCATCTGTCTTCATCTTTAATTTTTGAAGCTTATTCTTCAATGTCCTCTTTTGACTTGGGGACTTCTTCTCATATATATTAGTCAATGTATCATAACATTCTTTCACGGTCTTCATCAGTGTGATCACGGGAATCAAGTTATCTTTTACCGAATCATAGATGAGTTGTTTGGCCTTAGCTTGATTCTTCTTGAATTTGATCTGCCTTGCATTAGATGTAGGATCCTCCACTATAGTGGATACGTAGCCATCCAAGTCATGTTCCTCTAGGATGTTGAGAATCCTATCCTTACAAGTGTTGAAGTTTGAGGTTCCCTCAAGACGGTCTTCTGGTCGTACAGAGACTAATCCCATAGTCTTGAATTATTATGCTCAACTTCTCATGATCAATGTAGGCTATAGATGGCATGCAAAATTGAGCTCCTTCATGCCCTGAGCTCTGATACCATGTTGAAATTCGGTTCATCTTTGATATTTAATTATTTTAGATGCAGAGAATTGAATCAATGAGATAATTCAATCCATGAAATTCGAACAACCATAACACAAGATATACCCTGGGGAAAACCCTCAAATTATGAGAACAAAAACCTCAGCAATTCTTCTCAGTATAATATAATGGATAGAAGAGAATGGTTTCTTTTACAACATAGCAGATTGCTTTTGTGAGATAAGAGATCACCAAATAATCTTGATGGAGATACGAAAGCAATAGATAAGAGAGATCAATCGGATGTGTGCCCAGCACAACAATAACAAGCAAAAACAATACCCTACATAAAGAGAAGTGCCTTGCCTTCAATGGAGAAGAGAATTCACTTCACATTGGATTTAGCAATCCCGTATAACATATTTATACATTCTTCTCTTCTATTTTTAACTTCTAACTTCAGGATGAACTTTCCCTCAAACTGGATGTATTAATCTTGCATGCAGAGGTGCGCCCCACTTCTCATGTAGTGCTTTATCTCACTGAGCTTTCACTTAGGATGAACTAACCTCTTAACTAAAAGATTTCCCACTTATTTAGGTGGCTAACTTAAGTGTCGACATGCAAGTGTCACAACTCACGATCTCATATTTTAGTTTAACATAAGTGTTGTCATGCAATAACACTTAGTTAACTAGATCTTCTTTGTTGTCAGTTAGTTAACTCTCTTTAATTGAAGTGTTCTCTTTTAGTTTAACTAAAGTGAAAACACTTTAGTTAACTAGTCCTTCTTATTTAACACTTAGTTAACTTAAATCATGTTGATTGATTTACTTGAACTAACCACTGTGAGTTCTCTAGTTAACTGGGGCATATCTTTAACTGATGCTTTAACTGAAGCAATGATGCTTAACTAAATATTTAACAATTCAAGTTCTCTTCAATTAGTTGAAGTGTTTGCATGGGAAATTTCAATTTCTCTTTATCTCTATGCTTTATATTTTATTTCTTTATCTTTTATTGGATGGTCAATATGTGCTAACTTTATTTATCCATCACATTACATTCTACTAAGAAGAATTAACGGATGTTGTGATCATATTATATTATTCCAGACCAAATGATCATATGCTAAAGTAATTCACTTTATAGGTGATCAATCTCTAAAGGAGACTTAATAGCAATCTGGTGATCATGGTTAATAATACATAACACAACATTAAATGCTTTTAAAAAGTAAAGCATCACCTTTATACGGAAGGTCCACCTCTATACGAGAGGTCCATCCCATGGATACCTTTATACAAAAGTTTCACATGAGAATCATGACTTGACACACAAGTCTAGAGCCTTGTCTAACAAGACTTTACAACATCATTACTTTGATCAATTACCTCTATACGGGAGGAATAACCTTTACCCAGAATGCAATCAAAGTGTTCACCTCTATACGGGAGGATCAATCTTGGTTGCATAAGATTGGTTTGGAGAACGTCTCCTGATGATGTACATTTAACACCAGCTTTTCCTTGCTTTATCTAGTTTCCTTTTTTTTCATTGATTTCTTCTAAATTCCTTCTTTGGAAAGCTTCCTATGGACAAATTCTTATATCTTATGCATCCTTATCCAACTCATTATCACATTTAATAATAATTAAATATCCAAATAATAATTGCATCACCTCTAATTTAATTTATTAAAACAACTATAGGCTAAATTATTCCTAGTTAATATAATTGCCTAGAGTAATTGGCCAATGTTATTCCCCATTAATTAATTAATTCACTAACTTTCACTAGGATCCATCGGGTTTTGATTTGTCATTGGCTACTCCCTGGTGCTGACAAAATTGGGAACATGACAGTCCTCCCCTCCAAAAATTGGTTGTCCTCAAGCAATCAACCAAGTCCAACCATCTATGAAGCCAACCAATGACTTCACTCCTCAAAATATGTTGCTAGCTGTCAAGAATTGGAATCATCAATTGCAAGCTAACCAAAGGTCCACCATGTTTCTGCTGCACCACTCTGATTATTACCCTTTTCTCAAAATCAACATTATCTCCTATGCATCCAATCGCCAGCTGCAACAACTGAATGCAAAGATCCCACTTTTTGTGTTGCATTCCTCTAGATTACAATGACATGCCAAGCAATCCATGATACCAAGGATTCATGGATCCCACTATCTCTGCTGCATGTCTCCCAATAGAATTGTTTCCTATGTAAAACTATCATTCAAAAGAATTCTGGGATCCCATTGTCTTAATTGCATCTTCCCAAACATCAATATCAACAGAAAGAATATATCATCATGGAGGAGGTCTAGATCTCTCCACCAAACTGGAATTTCATCACTTGAAAAGGAAAATTGAATCTCCTCAGAAGCCATGTGAAAAATAGAACTGCAATTCCCATCCATAAGACATATGTGACAATCCCATGTCCATCCAGGTATACTGAATACATTACATAGCAACCATATATTCCCATACAAATACTCACAAAATATGAATGATGTGTCCATAAAATTTCCACTGATGCAAACAAAAAAATTACTCCATGGGGTAATCAACTCCCTCATGTATCTATCCACCCAATCAGTGGATGAATAAACACTCCACCTTAGTGATCTGAATGGAGAGCTTGTAGCTTTCCCATGTGCCATCTTCACTCTGGTGCAAAAGCTCTTTACTCTGCTACTTGTTCCACCTAACTGACTCAAGTGGAACTCCCATGCATTGCTATGCATGATGGAGACATCAGATAGATGCCTCTACTGCTTCTCATCAAACTGGTAAGGTACCAGTGTTCTTGTGGAACCTTAAGCTCTATACTTCAAGTCATCAATATAGAGTGTGGGAGCCTCCTTCTCCTCATGTGGCACCAAAAGAAATAATCCCTTTACCCAATATTCATCCATATGTGTGCTAGCTTCCATATCTATGTGGGATGGAGAATAGTGAACCAACTCTTTGCAATAGTCATCCATCAAATTTTAGGTTGGCTCAAATGTAGTAAGATCATGTTCCTCCTCCAAAACTGTGAAACAATATCCTAGAGGCAACTCATAATCTCTTTGGAAAAGAAAAAGCGCTTGGAATTAATCTTGCTTAACTTCAAACTCCCCAAGCACATGAAAATCAGAATGTACTACATGTACCCAATGCACACAAGTACCAAATATCAAAACACTGTTGTTCAAATGAGAAGGGTGAAATTCCCACGTCTAATCATGAAAATGGTAGGCATCATCAAAATTCCATGGATGCCCATGCTGCTCACAAGAAGTGTAAAATGTATCTAATAAGTCTCCATAGATGAAAGAAAGAATAGCATTCATGTGTCTTTCCTCCCAAATAGGAAAAGAAGGGACACTCCAACCCAATGATCCAACTGGAAAGCAAAGGTTCTCCCCTATGTGAATACTCCCAATGGCTCAACTCCCTGCCACTGGTCAAAAGGTGCATGCAATCATAATTTTCCCTGCCCAATGAAGTCAAGTTGAAACCATATGCACCTTTATATGTGGAGGCATCAAAGGTAGGCATGGGATTCCTCTGCAATTGCTAGGATGAAGGTGGTGCTATCCTTGAATCAACTGGAGGGAATGTGGGAGCCTTAAGCTCCTCTTCAGGCACCATCAAGAAGAAACCTTTGAACCTAAATTCCTCCTCAATTGACATGGAATAAGTAGAAGGAAATAATGTAGGATCATGGAACAAAATATCATCACTGCAAACCCCATCCATCAAGCTAATGGATTCATCAACTCCATCAAATGTTGGTACATCAAACATGATCTCTTCAGACTCCTCAATGGAGGAATGACTGACTCTAGGAAGAAGCTCAGCTTCACTCTGGAAGATAGTGTGTGCTTGGAGCTTATCGCATGCACCCTAAAAATCCTCAAGAACATGCATGTCATCATGCACCTCCTGGTGAAGTTGCTCTATCTCCATCTTAGATTCCAAGAGGGCACTTTGAGTTCTACTCAAAGAATCTTGGGTGGCCATCAACTCATCATTGAGCTTGCAAATATCCTCATCATCCTTCAAGGATTCTCCCTGAAACATATGAACAAGATCATACAAATAATCTATGTCAGAAAGCATTTGTGAAAAATTACCTTGGATAGTAGACATTGCTCTTTGGATATTATCCATGGCTTCTAGGAAAGATGAATCTTACAATGAAGCAACTCTCCAACAAGACTGTGATACTGAAACATGTATGTCATGGGGAATATGTAAGGCCTCCTTGATCTCTCTTTCTCTCATCTTGATTGGCCTTTCAAAAGGAGAAGGCTTAGAATGAACCTCCTCATCATCTATTGTTGGATCAACCTCATGAAGCTCTTGTGGTGATAGTAAGATCGATCATGGGATATCTTCATTGACTGTAAGGACTTCATATTCTTTAGGTTCAGTGGAATTTGTACTTGCAACAACCTCATCAAATGGTATCTCTATGTCACCAACATAGAGAGATGGACATCCATCAATAGATGTATCCTCAAAACTTAGGCACTCATCAGTAGGTTCCTCATCATAGCATCCATTAGTAGATGCTTCTTTAGAACTTGAGAAACCATCAGTATATTGTTGATGTAATTGTAACTTCGGAATGTATTTCACCTATGTATATTGTATTCCTATAGAGATGTTATTATTCCTCTATACGGAAGTGTTTGTATTCCTATAGAGATGTTATTATTCCTCTGTACGGAAGTTTCGTCATTTATATTGTAAGTGTCGTAACTTATACTTGATGGGTTATTAGACCACCCTATTGGGGGTTGGCCTTGTCAGCATTATGCTATGTGGTTAAGTTAAGGCCGACCTAGTAAAGGTTATTAGGCAAGTCAAGTCAAGTATAAATAGAGTGCGGGAGGCACTCTATTTGATCATTCTATTATTCACTCACACACTCATTGGAGAGTGGCTCACATGTGAGGAAGGAGGAGTAGCTTCTAGGAGAAGACTATCTCTTATGCTTGGGTTGTATCATTACTCTATCTATCTCTGAGGAATTTGCAGGGTTTTTCACCTTCTTGGTTTTCCCCGGTAAAACTCAGTGTCTCTTGTGTGCTTGCATTATTGTGTCAATGTAGATATGTTGTAGATTTTATTCTCTCAGTTGATATCCTAGATAAGATTGAAATTCTGAAAAACTAACATGATGTCAGAGCTAGCCTGAAAGAAGGCATGGTATGGCATTTATGACACTTGTTGCACTTGCGAAGCTAGGGCTTGATATAGAAAAAACCAGTCATCGTAGCACTTTCTCTATAAATACATTTTGGCAAAGGTTTAGGATCTTATACCTTTACAAATAATATCTAACATCCCGATGTACCTTGTGTCCGAAGTACAACTTCTAATTCACTGTACTTTGTGATTTATGATCAGTACAATCTAGGGTTTCTGCCTCTTCCAGATCTTACTCACAAATAGGTGACCTGGTAAAAAAGGTCACAACTTGGGCTAGGAAGCTCCAAATTAAATTTCGTAAAATGTGACAAGTAGGGAATGGACCTTACGTTCTCAGGTAAGTTTTTCAGAGGCCAAAACTGAACCAGTGACACGTGGCATGCCATACAATTTTGCTCTCCTGTTTTATCCCATAAACAGGTCACGCTGGGACACTTGGCATAAATCTCTCTCAGAGAATCCAATTGAGCTCAGACGTATGGGGTTGGAAAGATAACAGGTTAGGATACCACAGGAAGAATTTTCAGACCCTGTAGATTTGAAATTTTTGGAGTTACACCAGAAACAATTAGGTGCATATTTATGTCAAAACAGATTTGGATTTTAAGCACCTTCATTCATGGCTCCGGGAATTTAGGGTTTCGAAGAATGTTGGAATTTTTTGTATCGGAGACCACGGCTGGATGCCCCTCATCAAAATCGAAATTTAGAGACCAAGATCAAATTTTTTGGTTGGGTAGAAGGCCAGGCTTGATCAAACCCTAGTTCGGGATTTTGATCAGAAAGGTGGAAAATTAGGGCTTCTGCAAAAGTTGGAATTTATGAAGTCTGTGACCATGACTGGAAACTCCTCAGAAAAATCGAAGTTTAGAGCTTTGGATAGAACCTTTTGGTTGGGCAGAAGGGTGGGCTTTATCAAACCCTAGTTCGGGATCCTATCTAGAAGATCCGGAAGTTTCGAAGACAATTTTGAGGGGTGAAACTTTGCAGTTTTCAAATTTTGAGTATACCAGCTTGATCAGCTCATCAAGGCGCATCTTTCTATCCTTTCAGGAGTTTGAAATTCAAAGTTTTAATTTTTAGGGTTTCTCTGACAAACCCTAATCCATCTCCAGATCCAGTTTTTGCAAATCAAGTGGATTGGGTTAATCCTAGAAGAGAATGGTTTGGTCACCTGCATAAGTGAAGAAGTTCCTGTTTCAGAGGGAGATGAGGCTAAGGCCTTACATAAGAAGATTACAATCAATCTTGACAAGTATGACTTATCCAAGCATGTTTCGAGATCTATTCATGATTAAGTTTATGGTATGTTTGTCTTCATTAAGGTTAGTACAATCTTGATTAACTTTACACTTGTCGTATCACCTTAATAAAATTATGAATGTAGATATTCATTGATTAGGGTTTTGACACTTATGATTGTACTAATGCTTTGTGGTGTTGTATGAGGTTGATGTTGTCCGCTAACATGAAAGGTACATCAAGAAAGACAAATCATGTTCTAGTTCAAGAGCATATGACCATGGTGACATGAAGACAAAGATTCATCCATTGTCATGGATCACATAGAAGCTCTACTTACGAGGTATGTATACTTTGGTTCTACAATGCTTAACCTATGAGATATGCAGTTTACTAGCACAAGTCATTGAAGAGAACAAGAAGACATTGCTAGACATAACTAGCAAATATAATAACCAGGTATGTTTTTCCTATATCAAGTTAGAATCCTACCTTGTTTTAGGATCTTATACTGTTGTATGGTTGGTAATGATTATTCATGAAGTTAGAAATGTAAGTAATCAAGGGTTTATGCATACTATGTCTCTTACATTGATTGATGATCTGACTAACTAGAAAAGTCTTTTGGTCAAATAAAGAATATGCATGCGTAAAAGAAGTATTCCCTGAAACCTTGAATACTAATGTTTATTATTTGTGTATGAAATGATCTTGACCATACATGTTTAAGATTACTTAGAATCATAATGTTTTTGATAGTATTAAGATTATACTAATGAATGTATGTATGAGATATCAAGGATAACACAATGATGATACTAGTAAGTATGCATAGTGATCGAGGATGGATATAAGTTCAAAGACAGGTAATCCAGGAAGCAAAGATCAAGAGGGAGCACACTCTAGTAGTTCCTGCAAGGAAGCAAATATTGAGAGGGAGTCCACCCTACAAACCAAACAAAGATAAGTATTTGAATTGTCATTTCTTGCACATTTGTTTGTTTAAATAATATTGTTCAATGATGTATATGCTTATGTTCCTAGACTCAGGGTGTGTATTATGCATATTAGAATAATTGCATTAATGAACAGTATACTACTAATATGCATGTGATGGGTAAGTGGCCTATGGCACTATACAACATTCCATTGCTACTTATCTAGAATGAAACCTCTTTGCTGACATGTTGGCAGTAGTGCAAACTCTTAACAATGTTTTGGTAGAGATTGGAAGGCATCTAGAAAGTTACGGGATATGGATAAATGTTGTATTGAAGCATTGGCTAAAATAATTGCATGACTATATGACATATTTCTTTGTGTAAGAATTTGTTCTGAAAACTATGAGAAGTTTCTAATCATGCAATTTAACTTCTTTTGTAGGAAAGATCGTATACGAACACCTACAAAAGAAGGACTACAACATTTGTTCCAGCAACAAAGTTATCTATTGAAGATATTGAATATATTGAAGTTCCCTGGATCTGGGAAGAATTCCATGATCCGTCGATCATGAAGAATTATGTTTGGGATGTGGTCCCAAGACCTGAAGGGAAGTTTGTTGTGACTTCCAAGTGGATCTATAAGATCAAGCATGCTGTAGAAGGCAACATAGAGAAATACAAAGCAAGTGATGAAATGGAAGATACACCAGATGGATGTCAAGACAACTTTCTTGATTGGTGTTCTTTAGATTGACCACACTTCGAGGGAGAAGTGATGGACACAGGTGCAGGAGCCATTTCGAGCATGGCTAGAGGAGGATCCTTCCCATGGCTGTGGATGTAAGCTCTATGTGATGAGCATTAGGACGATGCTCTAGTTACTGCTTTGTATATGCATCAGTTGGATGCTTTGTATGATCAGTTGGATCATGTATATGTATATGCATCATGTTGGATGCTTGGTATGATCAGTTGGATCATGTATATGTATATGATCAGTTGGATCATGTATATGTATATGCATCATGTTGGATGCTTGGTATGATCAGTTGGATCATGTATATGTATATGCATCATGTTGGATGCTTACCATGATCAGGTGGATACATTGTATGATCAGGTGGATAATGTATGTGATATGCATCAAGTAGATGCATGATATGTATCAGGTGGATACATTGTATGATCAGGTGGATCATGTATGATGACATGTATCAGGTAGATACTTTGTATGCATTAGGAGGACGCAGTGTATGATCAGGATGATCATGGATGATGAGCTTCAGGGTGTTGCTCCAGATGATATGCATCAGGATGATGCTGTGATGATGATCAGGATGATCATGTGATGATGTATCGTCAGATGATTGGGTCCTTGATGTACCTGACGAATACGAGACCAGATATCTGCTTTGCGGTGAACACCTTGAGCAAGTATTTGACAGATCCGAGACATGTTCACCTGATAGCTGCAAAGCATATTCTGAGGTACCTGAAGGGTACAGTTGAGTATGGGTTCAAGTATGAGGCAAATCAAAAGTTTAACCTGGAGGGTTATGTTGATTCGGATTGGGCAGGTAGTATCATTGATCAAAAGAGCACTTCGGGGTGCTTCTTCAGTAGGGGATCTTGGGAGCTGAGAATCTGAAGGCTTGAATGTCGAGAGAGGAGGAGATTAAACATGCAAATCGGTCATAAAATTCACATGAAAAACACTAATCTTGCATGAAAATAAGCATGAACAAAAACATATGAAGTGAATGGGAGGTGAGGCTCAAAGAGGAGCCCCACCTCTAAAACTAGTTACCAATAAGTCACTAAGATTTAATTAGTCTCACACTGAACAATAGAAAATAGGAGAGAAACCAAATGAGTAACTTGTTATCATGAGAAGGCTTGCTAGGCCTTTATATAGCATTATTACAATGTGTACTGAGACCATACCATGGGCCAAAACTATGTGCACCAAATACCATGTATGAGAGGGTGGCCTCTTCATTTAATGCTTTTATGATAAATGGGAGAGGGTGGCCTCTCCGTTTAATGCTTTTATGGCTTATACATCTGAATTTAGACCATATTCCCCCTAAAATTTAGATCAATGTGTTTCGACCAATCATGAAACATTGGGTTCTCGGACAGCTTCACACAACTCTGGTTATCACAAAAGAGACCAGTAGCATCCAACAAGAGATCAAATAACTCAGACAGTAGCTTCCGAAGCCATACTACCTCACAACTAGCTGAACAGGTTGCAACATACTCTGCCTCAGCTATACTCAGTGCTATACAGGACTACTTCCTACTGAACCAAGAGATCACACCTGATCCCATACTAAAGCAACATCCAGATGTGTCCTTCCTATCTGCAGCACTGCCAGCCCAATGTAAATCAACATAACCGTGCAGGTTAAACTTTTGATTTGCTTCATACTTGAGGCCATAATCCACTGTACCCTTTAGGTACCTCAGAACATGCTTTACAGCAACCAGGTGAACATTCCCTGGATCCGTCAGGAACTAGCTCAATGTGTTCACCGCAAAGCAAATATCCAATCATCTGACGATACATAGAGACATCAACCGGATCATACGAAGCATCACATAGAAGCTTCATGTTCGATGCCATAGGTGTGGCCATGGCCTTGCAGTCCATCATCCCGAACCTCTTCAGGATCTCTACTGCATACTTCCCTTGTCCAAGGAAGATTCCATCTGCACTCTGTCACACCTCCATATCTAGAAAGTGGTGTATCATACCCAAGTTCTGCACATATATGACTCCCTGTCATGTGTCTCAGAACCAAGTGGCTACTCCACATACACTTCCTCTTCAACTACACCATTCAAGAAAGTTGTCTTGAAATTTATCTGGTGTATCTTCCCTTTCATCACTGCAGCCAGAGAAAGTACATATCTAATGGAAGTAAATATGGATACAGGAGCAAAAGTCTCTATGCTACAACCTGCAGCATGCTTGATCTTGTAGATCCTCTTGGAAGTCACTACAGACTACCCTTTGGGACTGCATCCCAAACATCTTCATGATCGACTGGTACTCCTCGATCATGGCATTCTTCCCAAATCCTAGGAACTTCAATATCTTCAATATTTTCAATAGATAACTTTGTTGTTGAACAAATGTTGTAGTCCTTCTTTCGTGGGTGATGGTATACGATCTTTCCTACACAACAAGTTAAATTGCATGATTAGAGAACATCTCATAGTTTTCAGAACAAATTCTTACACATAAAGAAATATGTCACACAATCATGCAATTATCTTAGCGAATGCTTCAATACAACATTTATCCATATTCAGTAACTTTTTAGATGCCTTCCAATCTCTACCGGAACATTGTTAAGAGTGTGCACAACTCCTAACATGTTAGCAAAGAGGTTTCATTCTAGATAAGTAGCAATGGAATGTTGTACACTGCCATAGGCCACTTATCCATCAAATGCATATTAGTAGTATACTGTTCATTAATGCAATCATTCTAATATGCACAATACATATCGTAATTCTAGGAACATAAGCCTATACATCATTGAACAATTTTATTTAAACAAACAAATATGTAAGGAATGGTAATTAAAATACTTATCTTTGTTTGCTTGTTGGGTGGACTCCCTCTGAATCTTTGCTTCCTTGCAGGAGCTGCTGAAGTAGCTTCTTCTACACCTTTATGTTGTGGAATGCAGAAGGATGGTCAACTCCCTTTGGATATCTACATCCTTGCAGAAAATACTGAAGTGAGCTCCCTCTTGATCTTTGCTTCCTAGATTACCTATCCTTGAACTTATATTCATTCTCGATCCCTATGCATGCTTGTTAGTATCATCATTGTGTTATTCTCTAGGTCTCATACATAATCAAACTTTCATTAGTATAATCTTAATATTATCAAAACATAATAATCTCAAGCATGTATAGTCAGGATCTTCTAGTTAGTCATATCATCAAGTATGGTAAGAAACATAATATGCATACAACCATGACTATTCAAACCTATGACTTCATGAATAATCATTATCAACAACACAACAGTATAAGATCCTAACACAAGGTAGGATTCTATCTTGATATAGGAAAAACATACCTGCATAATGTCTTCTGGTTCTCTTCAATGACTTGTGCTAGTAACCTGCATGTCTCATAAGTTATCCATTGTAGGACCAAGTTATACATACCTCGTAAGTAGATATTCTAAGCGATCCATGACAATGGATGAATCTTTGTCCTCATGTCATCATGATCATATGTTCTTGAACCAGAACATGATTTGTCTTTCTTGATGTACCTTTCATGTTAGCAGACAACATAAACCTCATACAACACCATAATGCATTAGCTTAATCAATGAATATCTTCTATTAGGGTGATACGAAAAGTTTGGATTTAATCAAGATTGTACTAACCGTAATAATATGAAAACAAATATACCATAAAATTAATCATGAACAAATCTCAAAACATACCTGGATAAGTCATACCTGTCGATATTGCTTGTAATCTTCTTATGTAAGGACTTAGCCTCATCTCCCTCTGAAACAGGAACTTCTCCACTTATGCAGGTGACCAATCCATCTTCTTCTAGGATTAACCCAATCCACTTGATTTGCAAGAACTAGACCTAGAGCTAGATTAGGGTTTGTCAGAGAAACCCCAAAAATTCAAACTTTGAATTTCAAACTTTCGAACGGATAGAAATATGCGCCTTGATGAGCTGATCAAGCTGGTATATTCAGAATTTGAAAACTGCAAAGTTTCACTCCTCAATTTTTCCTTTGAAACTTTTGGATTCACTGGACGTGACCTCAAAATAGGGTTTGATGAAGCTCACTCTTCTGCCCAATCAAAAGGTTTGATCCAAAGCTCTAAGCTTCTATTTTTATGAGGAGCTTCCAGCCGTGGTCACAGATTTCAAAAATTCCCATTTTTGTAGAAGCCCTAATTTTCCACTTTTCTAATCAAAGTCCCGAACTAGGGTCTGATAAAGCTCGGCCTTTTGCCCAACCAAAAATTCTGATCTTGGTATCTAAATTTCGATTTTGATGAGTAGCATTCAGCTGTGGTCTCCGATTACAAAAATTCCAACTTTCTCCAAAACCCTAAATTTGGGAAGCCATAAGTGAAGGTGCTCAAAAATAATTCTGTTATGACAGAAATATGTACCTTATTATTTCTAGTGTAACTCCAAACTTTTCAATCCACGGGGTCTGAAAATTTTTCTTTAGATAGCCCGACCTGTCATCTTTCCATCCTGATAGGTCTAACCTCAATTGGATTCTCTGAGAGAGAGTTATGCCAAGTGTCGCAATGTGACCTATTTATGGGATAAAACATGAGAGCGAACTTGTATGGAGTGCCACGTGTCATTGGTTCAACTTTGGCCTCTGAAAAAGTTTCTTGAGATATCCCGACCCGTTATATTTCCATCCCGATAGGTTTGACCTCAATTGGATTCTCAAAGAGAGAGTTATGCCAAGTGTCGCAATGTGACCTGTTTATGGGATAATACAGAAGAGCAAACTTGTACGGCATGCCACGCGTCACTGGTTCAACTTCGGCCTCTGAAAAATTTTCTTCATATAGTACAATCTGTTTGCTACCTGTCACTTTTTATGAAATTTCATTTGGATCTTCCTAGCCCAAGTTATGATCTTTTTCCCAAGGTCACTTGATTTTGACTCATATTTGGAAGAGGCAGAAACTCTATACTGTACAGATCATAAATCACAAAGTACAACGAATTAGAGGTTGTGCTTTGGACACATGGTACATGGGGATCTGATCTTCGACCTGTAAAAGTTTCAGATCCGAAAACGTCTCCAAAATGGATTTATAGTGAAAGTGCTACGATGACTGGTTTTTGCTATATCAAGCCCTAGCATCGTAAGTGCAACAAGTGTCGTACATGCCATATCATGCCTTCTTTCAGGCTAGCTCTGATACCATGTTAAATTTTCAGAATTTACTTCAATCTGATCTAGGATCTTAACTGAGAGAACAACATGTACAACAAATCTACAGCATATCAATCATGGACACAATAATGCAAGCACACAAGAGACACAGAGTTTACTCGGGGAAAACCATAAAGGTGAAAAATCCCAATAACTTCCTCAGAGATAGATAGAGCAATGATACAACCAGAATACAAGAGATAGTCTTCTCCTAGCAGCGGAGCCTCCTCCTCCACAAGTGCACCACTCTCCAAAGTGTGAGTGAGAGAATAGAATGTGTAAAATGAGAGAGACACACTCCTTTTTATACACTAACTTGACTTGACCTTTACTCAACTAGGTCGGCATCAACTTAACCACTTAACATAATGCTGACTGGGCCGACCCCCACTAGGGTGGTCTAATAACCCTTTGAACCACATGGAAGACCCCCAATAGGGTGGTCTAATAACCCTTTGACCCACATGACTTATACAGGGCCGACCCCAACAAGGTGGTCTAATAACCCATCAAGTATGAGTTACAACACTTACAATATAAATGATGACACTTCCATATAGAGGAATAATAACATCTCTATAGGAATACAATATACATATATCTGAAATACATTCCGAAGTTAAATATACATCAACACTTGCCTATTGGTAGGTCTCCATCAATGTAAATTATTTCTTCCAGCTCATATAACTCAAAGCCTTCATATTCCATGACTGTAACTAGTTCCATAGCTGCAACATGAAGATAGATTTGAGATATTTATTCCACTAAGATTTAATTTCCACAGGTTGATCCAAGGAAAGTTCTCTGATACCATTGTAATATCCCTTGATCTGACATAATAAGATATCAACTCAATTTCAGACTTTAAAACAGAAACTTTGCAAGCAGAAACTAATTCTCAAAACTAGTAAAGAAGAAACTAGACTAGGTCACTGTTAAACCCACCCAAAGCTTGATAGATGAACACTTTTGGATTTGAAAAATGTATTGTGGAATTTGGAGAAGCAGGGATATTGGATTCAGTGCCAGCTTCATAGTTATGTGTAGAATTTACTGGGGCTATTTATGCTTTGACCATAGCTACCACTGAAGACTCCACAAGGCTACCTGGGCACACTAGTATATGCTTACTAAACTCATTAAATTACACTTGAACTCAACTAGAGTGTGGATATCAGTAAAAAAAACCTAATATACTTCTGGACAATATTTAATGAAGTTTTGGGAGGATATGGTAGTGTTTGGAGGCAAAGGGAGAAAGAGCCCTATGTAGGATTGCTCCACTAGCTTTATTCCATGCTCTTCCAAACAGGTTGAGAGGGCCATGAATTATTACTCTGATGCTTGGATGGTATTCAAAAATTTCTCAGGGACCTCATATAACTAATAGAACCGAAATTGATTAACCATAGATATTTTAATTAGAAATACTGCAAAACTAGTCAATTAAGAAGGCCCAAAGAGCTAGTCTTGATGTATACGAAGACAAATAGCCTCTAAGGCTCTTGAATACCTGATTTTAGATTTGGAATGGATTCTATAGGAAATTTAAATCCTAAAACAATTTTCAGGAAGGAAAATGGTTTCACAGAACTCAATATATTACAATTCATGGAGAACTATTCAATGAAAATTGCCCAATGAGCTAGTCTTGAGAAATCTAGATGCAAACAACCTCTATGGATATCGAATTTTTCTTATGATAATTAATGTAACTCAAACATGAAACAGATAGAAACAATCAACAACAACTAGTCTTATCAAGCTATGAATTAAAGTGGCATAGCCTCAGACTTCGAAGAGAGTCACTATTCTTGAATTTTTACAAAGATAGAAGAAGGATATTATAGAGAAGAGTAGGAAGAGAAGATGTAGTCACTGAATATGATCTGTAGGATGAAAATGAGTTCTTGGCTACTCATGGGAGGTTCATTGATCTTCTAAAGATTCTTTCAAGCTCTCCAACTAATTACTCTCTGTGAGTGAAACTCTTCAGAACCACCTCAAATCTGCCTAGATCTTTGCATCAAATTCTGAAGGATTGATCTTCACATGAAATGGCTGGATCAGATATGAAAATTGGTCATCAATGGGTGCACTAGATCATGTGCAGAAGATTGGAACAAGAACTATGGAGCACATATCCCATAGGTGGATAAGGGTGCATCACCAAATCCTGGAGAAGCTTGATCTTTCTCACACACAATACATAAACTGTCAAAAGATATCAAAGTGGTGTGCCCTCCTCCTCATTATAACTTGGTTTTCTTCTTGGTAAAGGAATTCCACGAGTTAGATGCATTGAACCTAGACACTGGCTCTTTCCTTCTAGACTTATTTCATGAAAAATAATAAAATAATAATTAATAATTTTTAGGAGAGAATATCTTTTCATGAGTTGGTTGCTTCTTTGGTAATTTTTTTCCTTTGACCTACTTGCCTTCATAATTTCTCCCTCCTTGGCTAAAATTTAGCCTCTGTTGATTTCCTTGAGCCTTTTTCTCGCTTTCCCACTTTTGCCAATCTCTCTTATCTTCAAAAATTAAGAAAATATTGCTTTCTGATTTACTTGCTTTATCCCTCTTTACTCTTTTAGTCTGCTTTCTTGCTTTTACTTCTTTATTATGATTTTCCAATGATTTTCTACTTGAAGACTTCTTTTCTTGCTTTTACTACTTTAGTTTTCTTTTCCATTGATTCTCTACTTTGCACTGTTTTTTTTGCTTTTCTGCTTTCTGCTAGCTTTTCCTTGCTTTATCTAGTTTCCTTCTTTTTCATTGCTTTCTAGCCTTGATTTATTTATTCTAACTTCCTTCTTTGGAAAGGTTCTTATGGACAAAGTCTTATCTCTTATGCACCCTTATCCAACTCATTATCACATTTAATAATAATTAAATATCCAAATAATAATTGCATCACCTCTAATTTAATTTATTAAAACAACTACAAGCTAAATTATTCCTAGTTAATTTATTTTCCTAGAGTAACTGGCCAATGTTATTCCCCATTAATTAATTAATTCACTAATTTTCACTAAGATCCATGGGGTTTTGATGTGTCATTGGTTGGTTCCTGGTGTTGACAAAATTGGGAACATGACATTACAAAATTACCATTCTCATCATTTAACTCCCAAATAACATTAATATTTATTCTGTCATAGGAAAAACTATGGAAAATTTTGGTATTTTCATCCCCCAAATCTACCCATGTAGCTATGCTTTCTAATCTCCAGGAATTCTCCTCATGTCTCAAAAGAATGGACTTATGTTGTTCCAATCTCTGTATATCCTCTTTCTCTTCTTCTGTGAAGATCCCATCCAGATTGAGATTAAAAAAAATTCCTTATTTGAGATTCAATTTGCCTTAGCTCTTCACTATCTCTAGCTTTCGTGATTTTTTCCCATCTAACCATTTCCTTTTTGAGTCATTTTAGCTTGTATACCAGAGAATCCATCGAGTTATTTTCTTCAAGAATGATAATATAATTCCAACAGTTTCGTACAAAAGAGCAGAAGTCTACTTCCTCCATCCAAGATTTATTGAACTTGAAAGGATATTTCTTCTTAGATCTATTCCCATCAATCTGGAGAATACTGGCATGATGGTCCAAGATATTTGAAAATTCAACCCAGGATTTGAATTTATGAAGACAGATTTTTAGTGATTTTGCTAATAAGAAGCAATCTTGTGGACTTGCTTACAACTGATTCCACTATAACACGACGAGCCGCACAAAGATCTTTTGTACGAGACATCTTCCCAATCGCATTAAATGTAGATTGGAGATTTCTAACACTATGACTGTTGGCCTCTGAACTTTTAACCATCTTTATGCCCAAAATTTTCCTAACAATAGCTAAAGAGCGCGACTTTAACAAACATAGCAATAATTGACATTTACCTACATCACCTTTGGATTCAAAATATTCTTTGATAATTTTGTTGCATTGCCATTTGACAGTGCATTTTGGAAACTTGCCTTCAAGCCCCGACATAACACTCTGATCCACATGAATACATCTAGGAGTTCTTCTTCTTGCACTGCATAGTCGAGGTAGGGAGGGTGGACATGAGACATGAATACCGGAGCTTGTTTGTTGTGGTGCTTCGTTCATAGATTGGGCCATAATGGGAGTGTGGTCGACATGGTTGTGGTCTTCTTGCGGAGATTGCAAATTAAGCAAGGCTTGTATGTCCATCTCTACACATGCAGCATCTCCCAAAATTATTGTGTTGTGAGGAACTTCAGCATGACTCGTTGATGGATTGTTGGTTGGATATTGTGTTGATGTTGGAATTTGAGTTGGGTCTGTTGGATGCGACCGCTTTACCCATGGTTCTGAACAAGAGATTGTCATGTCAACAACTATGTTAGGATTAGTGACAGGATCCGGGGCAATGATAGGACCATGTCTCAATCTTTCCATTCCCAACCTGGTCTTTTCTCTTAAGTCATTGACCTTTTCAATGAGCAGATTCCTTCTATTTTTTTTTTGCGATTCGTGAGTTTCCCATCTCCAAAGGTCTCTTTAACACAACTATTAGGCCTACCCCTGCAAAGGAAACAACAAATAAGATATTAGTTCCATTATACAATGAACTTGACACATTCCAACATAACTTACCACTTTACAAATTAACATATACAACTACAGACTATGTTGGTTTATTTGTGTTCGAATAAACATCATTATCCCTTACAATTCCAATCAATATAGATGATGGTTGGTCAAGTGTAGAGAGGAGAAACTAGTGTCTTGCCTAGCCATGAATTCATAAAAATTATGGTAGTAACACCCTACAACAGAGATGGCTAGAGATGCCTTGGGAATAGTTTGATAGTTTTTCTACATCAAATAAGCTAACCTTAATCAGTTGCATTTTTTTATTTCTCCCTTAATGTTATCAATTCTAAATTTTGCACCTAGTTCAATTGCTTTGTCTTCATAGTGGAATAGTATATCCTTCCATTTGAGGCAATGTCCTTTACCATCATAAATTACTAGGTTATATAACACCTTAAGGAGTTGAAGAAACAACAACAAACTATTTCCTTATCTATAAACCTTGAGATGATAGAATGTGATTTTGAGTTTAAAATAGCCATGGTTGAACTCAACAATGCATCACAATAGAATGAATGTATACCTTGTATTGTGCAAAACCTTAAGGAGGATGCAAAGGTTTCTAACAAGGATCATGGTCTTGGGAAGGGTGATTAGGGGGAATATAATTTTACCTTTCAATGTGCAATATCTAGGGTGGGGAGGTGTTGGAGAGTGGGGAACTAGGGACTATACAAACAATGATCATGTTGAATAGAGCATGAAGTGGGAAATTCTTGGTTTTTGGAAAAAAAATCATTATTAAAGGTGAGGGGATATTGTAAGGATGGTAAATATGGATGAATATTATCATATTTGGATTCATAGAGAAAGGAAAGGTGCATATACTTACAGATATCCTCATTCCATACAATGGTATTGAATAAGAAATGAGACAATTGAGGTTTTGTGGATGAGTTGAAGTGATATTTTTAGTCATGTTTAGTGAGTGTGTAGTATTTTTCGCTAGCATAATATGAGTGAAAAGAACAAAATTTACTTAGGAACTAATTACACAATGAAGAGGTTGCATACTTCATCTTGTCTAGTGTTCATATGAGTTTTTTTAGATGTGAGCTTGGGAAATCTTCTTGTCAAATTCATTGTTGTCTATGCATGGATATTGTTGTGGGAACATGATAAAAACAAAAAGGCATGGGCTCATCTCAAATCTTGTGAATGAAAAGACTTATTTGCAATTCACCATACCTCTATAGAAATGTTCTCCACTTGCAATGGAAACTGGTAGCTTGAATGAATCCACTAGATTCCAAGACCATTGAAGATGTTGGTTAGATTCCAAGGGTGATTTTGTGTCCAATAGATCAAAGAGTGTACAAAATATCAATGAGTGTGAGCCAATAAGAAACCTGTAAGAGCTTGAAACCCGCGGAAGAAATGAAACCTGTGTTTTTGGTAGAATTCTCGGGAAACAGAGAACTCTAATTTTTTTAAACTAGTAACAGGGATGCGCACGCGTGCTTAAACGTGCGCATGCATGTTTTTAGCGCATACACGTCAGCAGCGTGCATACGCTAAAAGACGTGCACGCACCCCTGTATAACGCTTACACCATTTATTCCCCAACGTTTACACCATTTAATGCCAAACCTTCTCCCACTTCGAAAATATTTGCATAAATTGGACTCGGTGATGAAGTTTGAAGGGTGGGTCTTAATTTTTATTTGAAGGGATTACTCTTTGCATCTTGAAACATTTGATAATTTATGGTTGTCTATGCTCCTTGACCCAATTGATATTGTAAGGTGAGGATGTGCATGCATAATAATCCTTATTTATGACTATGTGATGAGGATTTAAATGGAAGGGGATGTGAAGACATGTTATTTTTATACGTATTTTGATGGCGAGTGTCGAAGAGAAACGTTGTGATAAACCACATATGTTTGGAAGGACGAAGGGAGGTTACATGATCATGATCATGCCACCATCAAATTGAAGACAATTCCCGAGCCAAAAATTGTTTTTTTAAATTTTATTAATAACCATTGTGGTACTTTGGTCCAAATGTTTTTTCTAACTCATTGTTTCTCCATATTGTGTGCCTACTGCGACCTCTCTATATCAATGCATAAAATCAACCTCTGCTTGGTTTGTGGTTATATTTGCATGCCATTATTTGTAGTTGCATGCCATTGAGTGGTGTTTAGAGTTTTCATGAGTCTGTGATATTCATGCAATAAATGAAGCCTTGTAGAGGAGGACTCATCAAAGAGGAAATTTGAATTTCATTTTGACAAAAAACATATTTTGTAAGGATCAAATGCCGTGAATGCATCCTCAGCCTACCATGCAAGACCACAGATATGTTGAAAATCATCGAACATCATCAAAGAATGAAAACAGGTTCCTCGAGATCTTATTGAAGCATATTGAGCTCAATTGAATTCCAGCTGGGCCTTAATTGAAAATTCTAGACCTCATGCATCATCAATAACACATAGAATCCATGACACTATCCCTCTACAAGGAGCCTCCTCCTCCTCCTCCTCCTCATCATCATGATAATCATCTTCGTCATCGTCAACATCATCATCATCATCCTCATCATCATCATCCTCATCATTGTCATCATCCTTGTCATCATCATCATCTCCATCACCATCATCATCGTTATCACCCACTTCCTCATCATCATCCTCCTCCTCCTCCTCCTCCTCATCATCATCTTGGTCATCATTGGCATCATCATCATCCATCATCCTCATCATCATCATCATCATCATCATCTTCTTCTTCTTCATCATCATTGATAATGATGATGATGATGAAGATTATAATGATGATGAGGATGAGGATGATGAATATGATGAAGATGAGTATGAATCATCATCCTTGTCATCATCCCCATCCTCCTCCTCCTCCTCCTCAGCATCTTGGCCATCATCTTCATCATCAACATCATCATCATCGTCATCATCATCATCAAAGTCATCATCATCATCTTCATCATCATCCATCATCTTCGTCATCATCATCATCATCATCATCATCATCATCATCTTCGTCATCATCATCATTATCAATGATGACATCATCATCATCATCTTCGTCATCATCATCATTGATAATGATGATGATGACGAAGATGATGGATGATGATGTAGATGAGTACGAATATGAAGATGATGATGCAGATGAGTACGAATATGAAGATGATGATGTTGATGATGACGAATATGATGATGATGATGATCATCGTTATCACCCACTTCCTCATCCTCATCCTCATCCTCATCCCCATCATCATCATCATCATCATCATCATCATCTTGGTCATCATCTTCATCATCAACATCATCATCATCATCATCATCATCAACATCATCATCAACATCATCATCATTGTCATCATCATCATCATCATCATCATCATCATCTTCTTCGTCATCATCATCATTTTCATTCGTCATCATCATCGTCAACATCATCATCATCATCATCATCATCTTGGACATCATCTTCATCATCAACATCATCATTATTGTCATCATCATCATCATCTTGGACATCATCATCATCTTGGACATCATCTTCAGCATCAACATCATCATCATCAGCATCATCATCGCCATCACCCTCTTCCTCCTCCTCATCATCATCATCATCTTGGTCATCATCTTCATCATCAACATCATGATCATCATCTTCATCCATTCAATAGGATTTTTGTATGGATGCATATGTGCTTGAGCTATGGTTTGGTTTGATTTTACTAAATAATTGAAGAGAATAATAATCATTCCTTCAAACCACTTAAACTAAACTTAACTCACTTAAATATTTTTATTTTTTTATAATTTATAAAATTATATTATTTTCTTAATAATAAAAAATTATATATAAATTTAATTTAATTCAATTTAAAACATTACCAATTATTAAAAAAATATATAATTTATAAAATTATATAATCACATTGACAAATCTCAAACTTAATTAAAATAAATTCAAGATAATATAAATGGTGCGTGCGCACTATTAGTGCATACACGCTATTAGTGCGTACGCGCTATTGTGTGCATACGCGCTATTTAAATCAACGCGTATGAGCCATTTTAATTTTTAAGTTTTGGCAGGTAATTCATTTCCCACCAATGTGGTGGATGACTTGGCTGCTATGGTTTTAGGTTCGGGTTGCCAAAATATATATAATACTATAAAAAAATACATCTTATAACAAAATACATCTTATTTTATAACTTCTTTTGTTTCGAGCATGATTCTACGTATGCTACACTAGTCCACTGCTAATGAAATTGCACACACTTGTAGAACTATGTGTGCAGATTTCGAATATGTAATTTCTTATTAAATATATTATTTTTTTTAGTTAATTTCAATTGCACTAACGTCAATCTTACACAAAAGTAGGTTATTTCTTTCATCTATAACTTTTTATTGGCTCACCTATTTTGAAAATGGAAAAGAACCCGCATAAGTACACACAAAAACCTACATCCTAAAAAAAAACAGTGTTGATTGATTATGTTAAGACGATGATATCGGGGACTAACACTCAGCCTAGTCATTTTAGGGATGGGATGACTTCCTTAATTAAAAAAAAAAATTAAAATTAACATAAATAAATATGCAAAAATAGCGTCGCACTAGAATGGCCTGTTATCTACGACTGTATATAATTTTTTTTTTAAAAATCCACCATTTGAATACTGAACCAAGGGGCTAACGCAAACATATTCATTATATTTTCTTAAAAAAAAACATACCAACCTTAAGAGAACCCCATTTTTTGGGAGTTATGCTTAATTTCCATAAATAATATTTATATATTCCGGAAGGTAATCTGATTGTCTATGTTTCATCTTCTTGCGCCATATTTCCAAAAGTTGTGTAGGTAGCTCTAATATTGTTTTTTGACGTTCAGATTTCTGTTTTTCTAGAAGTCCATTGCGACTAATGTGTCATGAGTGGCCAGCATTAGCTTGCACCAGCCCTTCACCTTATAACTTCCCCCCACAACCTTTCAGTGATAAATTCCCCCCTTAGTTGTAGGCACCAAACCACTTCCCACTTGGTCTCTTTTTCTATAAGTGCTCAAAACCCTATTTTGCACAACAAGTGAAGGAAAATCCTGTAGTGATCCATCAAATGCGTTTGAAAAACTAACCTGATTGGTGCGCAAAGAGCTCTACAAATGGGAAGTGGCGGAGGTTGAATGGAGAGATTCAATGCCTTCGTCACTTACCAGTTCCATTGGTCCCCACCAGTAGAACCCTTGGCACTAGGATCGATGCCACATGTTGAATCAGATGTCCACAGAATGCTGAAAAATGCCATACTAGTGCCCGGTGTAAACGATTCCACAGATCGGCTTAAAAACAATAACTTTGGAGGTAATCAAATGCCAAGTGTATAGAACCCCTGAAAGTCCAAT
This sequence comes from Larix kaempferi, assembly GCA_027924585.1. Taxonomy (NCBI): domain Eukaryota; kingdom Viridiplantae; phylum Streptophyta; class Pinopsida; order Pinales; family Pinaceae; genus Larix; species Larix kaempferi. The sequence continues at coordinate 10,217,228 of BSBM01000055.1, read as the reverse complement.
GACCATGGGAGATAGTCTACTAAAGGTACCAAGTGTAAAGGATATTGCAAAAGTCCCTAGACCATGAAAGATAGACAACAATATGAAGACAAATAGAAATATAAAGAAAAAATGAAGAAAACGAAAAATTCCTGAAAACAACCAACATAGAACTATAGAAAAATGGTCTAATCTAGTTAAGGTTTATAAGAAAACTGCAACAAAAAAACTTAAAATAGGTTCCCACTTTTTTCACTTGGTTGGTACTAGACCAACAATGACATTGGCTTGACTCCAAGGTGCTATAGTTTTCAAAAAACCCTAGCTAAGATTCTCTTCAGAAACATCGCATCCCCAAGCACAACCCATTCTCCCATTACCCTCACACTTTTGATCTTTTAGATTGTAAAACAATTTAAACTAAATCCAATTAACATAATTTAAAACTTATAATAATAATAAGTTTACCAAACATAAATATAAAAATAAATAAAAACTTAATCTCACATTCTAAAACTTCAATATAGATTTAACCACCATTTACACAAATAATTAAATATTTGATGTCTTCATTGCCCTCTAATAAATATGAATATGACTCAAACTCGACAACACCACGGACTACTAATTTAAGTTTTGGGATATATTTCTTTATGTCCTTAACAAGGGCACATATAAAAAAAACTCTTCCGGTGCGTAAGTTGAATCCATTGGAGCCCATTGCGGTTTTGGTATATGTTCCTTTGTGCCCTTAACAAGGGCACATCAAAAAATCTTCCGGTCCATGGGTGAATCCATTGGAGCCCTTTTCAGGTTTTGGTATATATTCCTTTGTTGCTCTACAAGGACACATCAAAAAATCTTCCGATGCGTGATTTAACACATTAGAATCCATTGGAGTACATTAAGGCTTTGGGATATATTCCTTTGTGCCCTTGACAAGGGCACATCAAAAAAAGTTTCGGTGCGTAAGTTAACACATTTAAATCCATTGTAGCCCATTAAGGTTTTGGTATATATTCCTTTGTGCCCTTAAAAGGGCACATAAAAAAAGCTTGATGTGACACATTGGATTCCATTAGGATAGAAGCAACTTGCAACCCCCGCCCCCACACTTTGGTATGATGAATATGTTTGATGTGAAACTTAAATTGTAAAATTCATAAAATAATGAAGGAGAGATATAAAAGTCAATGACTAATAAGGACAATGTTTTAATTTCTCCCATAAACGCACACCTCACGTTGTTTACCTAAATTAGATTGGAAATAGGACGAAAATATGTATAGATAAGACATACTATAATAAAAATGGAAATTCTCATATTTACCAACACATCAAGTTTTTTTCCAAAAGTAGATTTGGAAACATGGTTTTTTTCCGAAATAGATTTGGAAACATGGACAAAAAAATATTAGAGTTTAACAAGTGTTCCTCTATTTTACAGCAGGCGGTCATTATTTAGTCGACAAACAAATAATGAAATAAAATATTTCCATTTATTTATATATTGTGGTTGAGCAAGCAGCGCCGGTCGCTATCGAATATTTGCGCATCTACCGCAACTCTATAACTACTCATCACTCACTCACGCTGACCGAACCATATTTCCGAGGGCGGCGGAGTTATCAAATGCATCGACATTCCATTGAATTCAATAAGGAAACAACAACTTCCAAACCCGGCCCCACCTTAAAGAACGAAACGACATTACGACTCATATGATGTGATATTAAAATTCATATAATAATGAATATGAATGATAAGTCAAGTTAAAATCAAAATTAGCATAGTTTTTTGACTTGTGGTCGGTGAACATCAATAAATCACAAGCAAGTTAATTGTTCTTTATGTGTAATTGTTGAAGTTAAATAGTATAAAAATCAATAATCACAGAAATTAAATAATGACAAACACACAAATTGAATATAAAATTTTATATGATAAACCTTTAAAATGAAAACATCTATAAATAAATAATATCTATTTTTTTATTGTTTAAAGATGAAGATTACAACAGCCTTACACACTTACAACCATTCCTCACATTCTTTTGGTTACACCTCAACCATATTCATATTCTATCTATATTGCACCCTTATCCATATTATATGGTGGGCTATCTTATATCAACATTATATGGTGGGCTATCTTATATCAACTAAAAACCAGAATAATAGGAATCTAAAAGATACCAGATCCACATTTGAAGAAAATAATTATTACACATTTCCAACACCATACAGGTGTCAGAGCCTAATCACATAGCGTAGCTGGTTGTAAGATTTGTTTGTCTTATATGCCAATTCATCTTATCCAAACAAAGGAAAGCTGCCAGCAGCTAGTCCCTGCCTCCCTGTCTTTGCTTGGCAGTGAGTCCCTGCATTTGTTTTTGTTTTTAAGGAGGTGATAGTGGAATAAGGTTCGACCTTTAAACAAAAAGTGGAAGAATAGTTATATACATTTTGTATTTGTCAAGCAAAAGAATACGCATATTAGTTTTGATATTATTGTTTCAGTTTGCACTTCTTACGAACAGCTGTTCAATTTACGTTGTTATTTGATCAATATCAACTCTTTGATTTCTTATTGTATATTTAAATTCTTTCATATATGACTATGTTAGTGTTAAAATTTATAATTATAATTATGTTCGTGTTAAAAGTTTATGTAAACAATTAGTAGATCGAACAAAATGTGTTCAGCAACTTTTTGTTTGTAAAATTTAAATAAAATAAAATTCATTTATACATAATTTTTATAGATTAATTTTGAAAAGTCTAAATCTCATTTAAATGATTTATAAATCAAATTATTTAAAATTATAAAGATAAAATATTATTTTAATTATTGTTAAAGAAGTCTAACTGATTGATGATTTCAGATGAGGTTTTGATCAAAATTTGATGACTTTTTTTTTAAATTTGGATTTTGTGTTGTTCAAATTGTGGTTTTGAATGTATAAATGGATTTAGGGGTCTTGAATTCCCCTTAGCCTCCCGATTAAGCAATTTAAACATTGATTTATGAGAATTTAAAATATTCTTCCTAGACTCCATCAACATTATGTTAAGAAATGCTTTCAGAAAGAGATAAAACCGTCGCCCATTTAGACTATATTCTTAAATCTGATTTTTAACAATCCAAATATAATGATATTTATGGACAATGTTAATAGATCTCTCATATTTTTTTTTCAGAAAACTTATATCTACTATTAATTTATAATTAAGATATAAAAGATATCGTTCATTCAAGCTTACATGTTCAAAATAAGCTTCAAAATAGGTCCAAAAAGAGGTCTTTAAAAGGTTCACCTAGTCCATAAACCTACTCTCAAGTAAAACTACCTATAATAGATGAATATAATAAATACAATAACAACACACACTCATTTTTTCTATCTAATCATCAAACGTGCTTTAATAAACAGTCAAAGTGCCTCTGGAAACCACCATGTCATGTTCCATTTCTTCCTAAAGTAGGGAACTTGACTGTAGTAATAGTGCCTCCTTGGAAAGGGTATCACAAGGACATTATATTCCATGTAGACTTGTGAGAAAATTATGTTAGACAAGCAATCCTGAAGAGAATGAGCTTCATCTGCCACCATCCCAGGTGAAGAACATTCAACCCTTCCTTGCCACAAACCCAATCAATGATCGCTTTATAATCACCTCGAACCAACTAATGAGAAACCCCTCTGGAATGTGAAAAATATAGCAAACGCCATAGAGAAACCAACTCATCTTTAGTGTTTGATCATGTACCTACACCTAATTTGATATGGAACTTATGGCTGTCTAGAAAAATTAATATCATTCCAGGTCCACAAACCCCCTCAATGCCTTGGCATACACCATCAAAATACCCAAGGGGGTACCTCAAGATCGACTCAAGGTCTTTAACATACCTCTACTTATTGGGCAGTCTACTAGTAGTAACTTCCTTAAAATCCCCTAAAACAATCATAGCTACTACATGTACATTTGGGTTCTAATCTTGGAACATTACCTTGTTTCTGTGCAGCCACACTTTCCAACAAATATAACCTGGTAGCTCTTTGAAAAAACTATTAGGTGACACTAACTAGGACCTCGAGCTATGTACATACGACATAGTTGTCCATTGCACACAAAATTTTAGTATTGCTTTGAGATTTTTATTTTCATATATAAAATTAGTGTAGGTGCCTTTGTTGGATTTTATAATCATAACTTTTGTCTCGTGAGTTAACAGTCATACCCATATTAGAGAAGAAATCTTTGGGAATTCTTAATTGCTTATCAAGATCAAAGGGACACCTTGCCAACAATATCATCGGCATAAAGCAGGAGGATGATAACTATCCCAACTAAGATTGTGCTAACGCAACCTGCTTTTTCTAAACAACCTTCTAGTTTATCGATATAAATGTCGAAAAGGGTAGGGAAGAGGGGGCAGCCTTGGTTAACTACAATATTACAGTTTATATCCGTCGATCACCCCTAAGTGTTCTTGAACTTGGCAATGACCTTTTCGTATAACCTTATCGTGACAACCATCAACTCAAAATGAACCTTAACCTCCTCTAATCTCTTCCATAGGTTATTTTTAGGCACGGTATCAAAAGTTTTTCTAAAGTCCACAAAGCAACAAAACATATCAGACTTATTATTACGACATTCCTCCACAATGACCCTAAGCGTAACAAGGTGGTCTATGGTTGGGTGATTCCTTCTAAAACCTGCTTGGCCTTTAGCTCGCTTAACTTCCATTTCTAGCGATTCTTTGATCTTCTTTTCTAAGATAATATCGTATAACTTAGCTAAGAGAGGGCTATTCATAATGGTCCAATAATTAGAGGGGTTATTTTTATCGCCTCTTTTGAAAATAAGAATAATGAGGCTCTGATTCCAAGGAGTAGGGTACCCTCGCTTAACTGCTGGATTAAAGAGTTTATGGATGTGCGGGATGAGGACAAGCCCTCCAATTTTTAAGATTTTTGCTTGGTAGCCCTCAATGTCTTTGGCTTTTCCATTTGCTAGGCACCTAACCCCGAAATCTATGTCTTGTAACAAGAAAACTTCTTTGATTGTAAGAAGTGTTTGAATGTTATCTCTGATATCCAAGGATTCATAAGGTCTTTTAATATAGGAATTCCAATCCTTCAAAACAATTGTGCTATCTTTTTTTCTTTTGCGAGTTAAAATTTGCCTCGAGAATTTCCTAGGAGCCATATTGGAGAGCAGTAAGAGTTTTTCTTACTTATAACTTAGAGAGTGGCTTTTCTTAAATCAAGGTTTTGTAATGATTCATCTTGTCCACTTTTAGCGATTCTACAGTAACTTACTTAATTTCTTTTTTCGCATCTTTACATTCTTGATCTTAGCAAGAATTGGTTCTACTATCACATAGTAAACTTAAAAATTATATCACAAACATTTGAATACAATTAGAAATTTAAATTACAACTTCCAAAAGATTATAACCATATACATCTTATTTGATACATACATATCATAAATATTATAATAGAGAAATTAGAATATATATATATATTTATTTATTTATTGCAGTATTGTTTTATATATATATATATATATATGTTGAGCAAGCAGGAGCGGCTGCTGTTGGAGATCTCCCCATCCACGCCGCCTCCAATAGACCTAACCAGTTACCCGAGGGCGACGGAGACTGGAGTTATGAAATACACCGGAGTCACCGACATGAGCATGCCAGCCATATCATTTGTCCATGTCATCCATTTCTTGTTAACACGGATTATTTGGACAAGTTGAAGTTCCATAGAAGTCAAACAAATCTTAAACAAATCTTACAACCAGCTATGCCATGGGATTTGCGCTCACACCGACAAAGTCAGAAATCGACCCCCACATTGGCTCGACACTCATCTGATTTGTGGAAAGCGATCTGCAATGGACTCCCCAAAATCGTGAGAAGAGATGATCTGGTTGGCATGTTCATGCCGGTCGAAACAAATGTTCGTTTTTTAATTTTTTATATTACAAATCTATTTCATGACCTCCATTTCCAGCGAGATGTATCAATGTTGTTATTTCAATGTTTTATGATTTTGTTGTTTTTTCACTTTATTATCATTCAAATATTTTTAGGACTTTTTAATAAATTGCAAATTTAAAATGGTGAAATTATTATTATTAATGTATAAATAGATTCAACATCATGGGGTTGAAATTTGATAGGTAAATAGTTGTTATTTGTCATTTTATATGACAAAATACTGCTACTTCATAAAATTTAATATCGAAATTTTGATCTCTAGCATGATCTTGTTGTGTCTCCATATTAGGTAAACCTGACCCGGTCATGGTTTTTGGGTCCATTGTATTTAGTGTCTGTAACATACCCCTTTTGCTGAAAAACATTTTATGTTTGAAACATTATTTTAATTTTTATTGTAAAGTTTTATATTTGGACAAGTGTCCAAAGATGACTGTAATTACACAATATTATTATTTAAATAAATAAAATAGGAGACACTCACCCAAGGAGAGTTGTTGAAAGAGTGTTTACTGACCCACTAGGTGTAATGGAATCTAGGGTAGAAGGCAATGGACAAGTGGCAGCATCATGAGGCAAGTAACTAGCTGTTGGTATGGGACAATTCCCTTGAAATGTGGTCATAGTGCCCTGAAAGATGGGACTGGAGCTTGAGGATCATTGATTGAAAACTGACCACTAAAGACCTAGGCAATCTTTCTAAGAGCCATCGAATTTTGGATCGAGGTTCATCACTTTTCTTGGCGAGGAAAATTACCTTGTGGTTCTGCTATATGCACACAAGAGATTCGATGAGGGGAAGCCTAGGTTTTTTATCATCGTGTAAGTCTTCCTTGTTAACTGCTGAGTGTAGAGATTGAGGTTTTGTCAAGTCTCTATTGATTGCTGGTTATACAAAATTGAGTGCCTTGCTTCTATACAGAGTTCTTCTACTTGGTGGTTCAGTAAACAGGCTTGGGGGTTTGTTGGCCTGATTTTATGACCTGGCCAACTTAAGGAGATAAAGCCCACACAAGTAGCTTAGAGAAGCTTCTGGTGTGTTTGGGATGACAATACCTCGTAGGTTATGGTCCTACTACTAGTTGAATTTATTCTCTTAAGGAAAATTATAAAACTCAACAAAATGTTTAAATTAATCTACTGTTTAAGAAATGAATCCTAAATCTAATCTCTAAGTTCAAACTAACCTAATGTGCTTTCCTAAAGAAAGTCTTCTGTTTTGTTGTTTTATGTTTTGTTTTCTGATTTATCTACTAACAATTTCAAAATATAAAGAAAATAAATCTTAATAAAATCTATCTAACTGCTAGAATTTAATTTATAAAAATAAAACTAATTAACTCATCTATCCTAACCTATCTCAGCTGAGAGCAAATTTAAAAGCTAAATTCAATCTCCTGATGATGATAAATAAGTCTGAAAGTAACAGCTCTAAGTCAATGAACCAACTCAATTGAATAAAAGCTGTAACATGAGACTAAAATAATTCTGAGAAAAGAATGATTAAACAGCACAGTAAGTAATTTCATGATTCTTTTATCAAAATGTATCAAAAGGATGATTAAACTAACACACTTTATTATTTGAATAATAGAGAATTAACCAATTGTAAATCAAAATATCTGTCAACACATGAAGTATTCTAACCAGTTAGTTAATGGAAAGAAATATAAATTGCATTAGTTTGCTAAGTACAACTTAAATCAAACTAGATGCAATATCAATTTATCAAATACAAAATGAGTGATTAGAGCCTGTTTAAAAGATTTATATAAAACCACACCAAGTATGACGATATATAATGAAAACCAGACAGTCAGATACCAAACATCTATATATATATTTCAATAAACCATGATCACACGATACTAGTTTATGGAATGCTCCTGAAGGATCCAAGAAAGGACAATTCTTCTTAACTATCCACCAGTGAAAAAGTTTAATATTTCAGTATTAGCCTTTCTACACAAAAAGTCCCATCCTTTGTTCGATGATCTTCATCCCTTTTATAACCCTAACGAGTGGCTAAAATAAATGCTATTCAACTGACTGCTAACTATAAGCTAATATACTATCTACTATCCAACACTTGGATCATATTTATAGTAGTTTCAACTTCATTGATGCACCTAGCATTCGATGATCATTGTGCTGTTAACTCAAAGTAACAACTTTGCCCATGTGGAAAACGACTATCAGCAAACTTTGACACCTGGCATTTTTGTTATCCCAATCAAAACAACTCCAGCATTTTGTGGTAAAATTTTCCAATATAACATCCAGCATCCTGAACCAAAATCTCTCCATCTTCAACACCTACAAAATAAACCAATGGCGTATAAACAACTATAGAAAAGAGATGAAACAGAGATGAGTTGTTCAAATTAAATAATAATCAAATAGCCGCACTATCATCACCTATCAAAATTAAAACAGAGTATATGTTAATTCTTGCCTTGCAATACAATTGCTTTCCTAGCTTCGAAGAGTCTGACCCTAAGTTTCAAAATCCTCTCTTCATGAGTCTTCTCATTTTTAAGTAATTCATCATGTGACATGATAAGCAGTTTGTTCATTGATTTGAATTTGTTTTTCTTTGCTTTCATTTGTTCCCATCTATCTATCCATGTCAATAACTCATTCTTCTATTGATGTAACTCAGATCTTAAATGCCTATTGGCTTCTTCCATTTCTTCTAGCTTTATTTCTAATGTTTCTGAGGAAATATACTGCTGCAAATCATTATTTTGAAATTCTTCATGATTCGGAGACAGTCCATCTTGAAATCCTTGTTTGGATTGTTCTGGGGTATTTGTTTCTTCAACTAAAGGTTTTCTTGGAGATACAAGAGAATTATCCTGAATATCTTTCTGCCCTGCTTCACAATCATTGAATGGAGTCTTCATAGAAAATGTTTCCTTATCGAATTCACTCTCGATCTCAATGCAAACATAATTATTACTCTGTTTTTTGGTTTTAGACATAGAAAAGCTTGCCATACTTCTGGTGAATCTTTGATTCTTCATTTCAAATTGAGCAGCGACCTCCTCAAAGTTTCTAGAATTGTGTCTTATCATTCCAAATTCTACCTTACCTACATTGCCATCTGAAAATGAACCAACACAATCAAGATGATCAGTCTTACCCTGAGAGTGACTATCATTTGTGTTTTTGGTGGATTCATCCTTTTTTTATTGTTTCAAGGGATTAGGTATGGTTACTTCTTCCAATTCGACTGCAAAACATAAATCATCAAGTCCTTCTCTTTTTGATGCTGAGCAATCATCCTGAAGGGATCTTCTTCTTTTAGCTCGGCACTTAGGTACAGCAGTGGGTCAAAATTGAGTCCCCCCGAACTCATTTTGCGTTAGGAATTCATCCCAGGTTCGGTGTGCCAGAGATAATTGGTATTGAATAAGGATTTTAATCAATCCATAATGGAAGAGACTATGATTTGAGTTACCAATCATTTTCTAAACAATGCCATCCATTTTATACAGACTATGTAGCAAAAAGTAGGGTAAGTTCATTTTCCATCCCTTTAAGGCCATTAGAATTCTAAGATGGTATAATTGAATGTGTGAGAAATGACCATCACAATATATGTACCTAGAAATAATTTGAAACGGGGTTTGCCACTGCTCTTTCAAATATCTGACAGGAAACCCAAATTGAAGATGAGCGTGTTCTTTAGATAATGGTAATATGAAATGCTTGAATTTCTTTCTATCTACTTTGGTCCCTTTAAACCAGCGTTCTCCCGAGTGTGGGAGCTTAGTGGCCTTGGAGATAAACTCTTCATCAATAATGAACTGTAAATCTCCCACCTGAACAATATTACCATCGAATGAGAGGGCAAACTCATGAGCTACTTCCACATTATGACCACTAAAATGATAAAAGAATGGTTTCCAACCGGCCTTCTCAAACAATGCAATGGATTCTGGGTCTGATTCCAACAATTCTGGTCCTAAAACCTCAAAACGACTCAAAAGAGCCATCTGTTGAACTACAGGTTCCTCTTGCAGCAAGGAATTATACAGAGTGGTGAAAATGGATGGAATGGGGTTCTATGAATGTGTAGACATGATCAAAACCCTCCTAACTCATGGGAAATTACACAGTAACCCTAAACCTGCTGCTGCGCGTGAGAACATAACCATCAAACCAACCCGTATATCAAAAAATATATTGATAAGATCTGGGATCATTACCAAATATCTAAAATCAAAGGTTTTCATGGCTATGATATGAGTAATGAACAAGGTGATGTCCATAAAATGATTTCAGGTTTTAATGTTTGCCGAATAGGTGTTAAAAAATTATCATTCGGATCCTATGACCAACACATGGTCATCAAATTTCCACACAACCGAATCATGCAAGGGTGTTCGATGTACATTTTTGATGTTTATAGTTCATTGCCAGATTACAATCATGATGAATTTTAGGTCATGTCAAAATCAGTAATAATATACAAATCAATATACATTAAATCATAATTTGAAATGTCACGATTTAAAAATGATAATATCATGCTTTATAAAACCTCGTCACAATAGTTCAACTCAATAGATAATAATGATATGATATTTATTTTAAATTTAAATGAGTATGAAGAGATATCATTCGTATTAATAGATTATCATTAAACTAGGAATTTGTGTCATGTGAATCGACAATATTGTTATGATAAAATCCAATTTCGTGATGTTTCAAAAAGTTCTCAAAGATCAACCTGTTCCTTTATATACAATGTATATATTATCTATTTACAAAAAATAAAATATGATCTACAAATGATAAGGATAGTGTAGATATTAACTAAGGGTTAGAAAGATGTATGTACCAAATTAATCAACCCTAGGTAAATATATTAAACTGTACTCAATCTTAAAGATCATATTTTAAAAGAAAAGAAGAAGAAATGAAATTGAGGATGAAATTGAGGACAAATAGAATCATATTCAAGCAATATTAAAAATGAATGATAATAGTTAGCAGATTATACATGTAACCACTAAAAATGATACTTGAAAAATTGCTCATATTTAACAACTGCTAGCCAAATCACTTTGAAAAATCATGACCCTGAATTAAATTATTTCCTCAATTTATTTTAATTATCAATACCTTCCATTCGAGAATACCTTCAGAAAAATTCAAATGGTATCTCTGAATTAATTTGTGATAAGTTATAAAAGGAACTGGTCAATTTTATTGAATAAAGTAGAAAAATTGAGAGGGTTGTTGCCTGCCAACAGGGTCCAAAGGAGGCAAGTAGATTGGTTGCTTCTTCTGGAGGAGGTTGGGAGGAACATGCCTCCTTGGGTGGTTGTTCACCCTATCTAGAGTTACAGGTTCTACTTGTTATTTCAACCTCTAAGTAGTTAAATTATTTTATGTAATTATTAATTTAGTACTCTTTAGCTAACTAATGATAATGCAGAAGTATAAGTGTGATTTTCTAATCTGTTTAGGATTTTGTAGACTGTTGAATATATTTATGAATTGATTGAATACATGCCCTCTCTGTATTTTTCCCCATACTATTTTCTATAATGTACTCTAGTACAAAGGAGGAGAATTAAGATAGACTGAATGATAGGCAGAATGTCAAATCAATGAATAGACTAACACTGTTGTGTTTTCTTAATATTCCTTATCAGTTATATTTTGTAATATAAATTATATATGTCTAGACTCAGGAAATATAACATCATTTCATATTACAGGCATTATAATATTATCTTTTACATAGCAATAGAAGTAAACATTTCGTCCTTGTACAAAACCTAGGGCTTTCACCTTAGGTCATTTATTTCCTTTCAGAAGACATATGCTATGAACTCTCTTATCATTCTTTTCAAACAGTATAGTGTTATAATTTCACTTTATTTCTTTCATCAACATTCATGAAATATAACAGCTGCAAAATAAACATTACTAATTACACAAAATTGCTACCAAGTATGTATATCTTTAAATAGGAACTTATCAATTGCAAACAACAACATTGCCGTATAGTACTATCTCATCTTCAGTATTCATATCTTTTATTTTGATTTAATTATCAAACTGAAGTTATAAATTCAAAACACTTATATTTTAGATTAAAAACCCTAAAGTTCCAAACCTAGCTTCTTACTTCAACATTTAGTATTCATTTCAACATTTAACAAATCAAATAATCTATCCAAGACAGAGTTCATAGAAGACTTTTGCAATGTATAACAGACGAGGGTTTTAAGCCCTTAAAGGAGAACCAAATAACCTTAAGCTTCGTGACAAGTTCATAGCCATTTGACGGTCAAACACTTAACATATTTTTTTAACACCAACTCGTCGTGTTAAGGTCACAAATAAGATACAATACCCTCACTTAATAGTAAGATAGTTTTAGTCACGATTTCGAATAAACTGTACTAGGCCTAACCAAAGGCAAAGTAACATTTGGGAACCAACTTCAAACAATAGTATTACTTTCCTATTGAAACCATTGTCTACAATGAAACCGAATAGATACACGAGACTAGGTCTCAGTTTTCACATTCGACCTCTCAAAACTTTCAAAGTTACCTTCTAAACCAAACAGGATAGGGTTTCGAGGTTTCAAACAGAACTTTAACCTTTGGCTCTTGGCCATCAATAACACAAAACATTCATTAATATCGTCACATGCCGAACCAAGGGTCCGAAGTTGTAAACAAAACCTTACATCCAAATGAAGTAAACATTAGTTTTTCGAAGTTTCAAAACAAAAACATTGAGCTTTGGCCCTCAGTGATTAACCAATCACAAGAAACATTGATTAACACAGAGCATTGTTTTCAGGCACAATTCATTTACACAGTAGAATAATCTTAGGCCGAACCCTTTTTATTTATCCGAAGTCTAGGGTTAAAACCCTGACAAACAAGTGATACATTTTGACTAACAGTAACACTGTAGAGTACATCAAAAGGGTAGGTTGAGGATTCAATCCTCCCTATGCATGCTTACAGCATGTAAGCATTACAACATCGTCCACATCTTCAGAAAATCAAAAGCTCCAGCCAAACCAAACACAGCTAATAGTTGCCAGGAGAAACCACAGGGAAACCACCGAGACTTACCGATTCATGTAGTAGTTTCCCCACTCAATCTTGAGCATAGAACCCTGTAGATGAAAAAACCTGCCATGAACACAGAAGGTGGTTAAAATTTCATTCCAAAGCTTAAACAATATGGACGACTCCAACAACACTAAATTTCCAGTAAGACATTACCTTGATATTAAAAATCGAAGGTCGAAAAATATAGCATCTACAACTAGTTCTGAATCCAGAGACACTCTCACTTCACTTGTTGAATACAGTTAACACTTTCACAGAAATGACTCGTCTCTTAAAACCCTAGAAACTCAATCCTCCATGACAGGTTGTGGTATCGAGCCCGAGGAAGGATTCCTCCATAATCGGCTTCGAAACCCTACATAAACGCAAGTTTGTCGGCCACACTACATCCACGGCCTTGCAAAATGAATGCCCAGTTCATCATCGTAGTCGAGGTAAGCCAAGTGCTGTTAGGGTTACGTTTTTACCAAGAAACTATCATGTGAAGCCAGCCATGGTGGATTCCAATAGGAATTCCAACATCATCACATTAATGCACTTTAATGATCCTGTCTACCATTCAGTACTATCACTTACCATCGAACCTTGCAATCGGAACATCATCCGGGAAATCCTTGGACTTTACATTATAGTATAAGTTACCAATTATAAAATCATCATACGATTGTGACCAAGCGTGATGCCTTTACACGATAACCTAGTCCATAGTCATGACCATCACCTTGGAGACTTGCAACATGGTCATAAGGGTTACATATTATATTTAAAACACAATATTTCATAAGTAAAGTTATCAACTATGAAGTAGGATTTATGTTGATTATTGTTGAAAACCTTATGTATTATATTTAAGACCCTAAAAAGCACATAGTGAAACTATAACATAAACTTTGGGTAACATGTGTCAAATGGTGATAATATTTATATTATCAACCTAGAAGAGGTGTGAATAGCAATATAATTATTAATAGATACTTTCACTAGTTTAGCATTTGCATATATAGTTTACACTATAAGAATTATATGGAAGTTGCATATAGTTCATACTATAGGAAAAACAGGTAAATGGTATATAGTCCATTTATTATAGGAAATCACATGACAATCTGCATGTAGTTCACATATTATAGGAATATATGGTATCTTGCATATAGTCTATGTTTCATAAAGGCACATTACCCTTTTTACAATATTTGCATTTGCATATTATGCTATACCATTGCTACGTTACTCTATTTCATCATTTAAATGTTAAACAAGCAAATGTATGAGTTGTATAGTTTACAACTATAAACTTTAAACAAGCCACTTTATAAGTACCTCCTCGGGTCATGCTTTTATAGCACAGGATATTAAATAAATCTAGAACTACAAACCAAGAGTTACCTTAGCATCAAACTCTAAGATCAGAGCTTCACATCATTAATAGCTCTCTCCATGGAGTACCTTAAAAATTTATACAGAATCACTGACGGCTAACTGAAAGTGCATTTTAAAATATACTTGTATTACTTGACCTTATGTGTCACCCTTACCTGTCATCTGCGAAAAGGAAGGTTCAAATACTTTAGCATAAATGTTAAGTAAGCCTCGGGGTACCCATAAGACCCCTTCATCATCAAAAGAAGAACAATAGTTAGCTCTTATAAACATTAATACTTGATTGAGCATTGATATAAGAAATCTAAGAATACAGCTGAGACAAGAAAACACACAATAGCATGTTAATGAAGATTTTAATTTCATTTCATAACAGGTCGCAAAACAATATATTTGTATGATCGTTACAAACATTATTTCAGTAAGACGACATAGAAGCATTTATTATAATTCCGCAGAGTTAGTTTATTCATTAAATTCTATGTTAATTTTTTTTAAATTTTTGTTAATTTTTGGGATGTTACATGTGGTATCAGAGTGCGAGTTCAAACTCTAGGCCTGAAATAGGCTCACACGCAAAAAACATAAAATGAGAACATAAAACTTAGTTACCGACTTTTATTAAATTTTGTTTCTGTACAGAATAGCTTGATACTTAATTTACAGGTATGGATATACCGGAGGAATCAACAGAGGATAGATCTCCTCATAATGAGCATAATAACAACACACATAATAATGGTAATGAAGGAATTTATGTAGAGTTAAATAATCAATCTTCTGAACTACGACGTACTGTAAAAGATTTAAAATCTGAAATAAGAACTATTAAAGAAGAGAATGAACGAATTTTGAAGGTGCGAGAAGAGTTAAATCAGATTTTAATGACAAACTACCAAAATGAGGAAAGAGGAAGGAAATCAGAAGTAAATTCTAATTATGGTACAATGTCTCACAAACATAAAGCAAGAAGGCAAAGAATGACAAAAGTAATACACTACAACAAAATAGCCCTTCAGGGGTGGTTTTGTCTTGCGGGGGTCTTGGTAAAACTCCCCCTAAAAGTTTTTTCAGACATTTGGAGGCGGTCTTCTAAAATCGCCCCTAAAAGTCAAGGAAATTGGACTTTTGGGGTCGGTTTTTTAAAGCTTTGGACCCAGTCTAATAAAATACGAGGAGACAAAATATTAAAGTTAACCAAAATTTAAATACATTGGTCAGGGTCGATGCCATATTCAACTTCATCCGTTTCATTTCATCAGTTGCCATGTGTGCCTTAAAACAGTGAGTGGAGGTGTCTTTCACCAAAATCATGATTCCCATTTGATCCTTATTTGTTGCACCATCGAAGAATCCCATGGGTGAATTACCAAATAAAATTGGTTGATTTATAAAAAATTTTACTTTGTCCGCACTTAGATCTATGACGAATTCTGCTGATGCTTTAATAATCCTTCTCCCAACCTCCTCTAGGTTCTTTCTGTAGCCTTAAAAAAGAATGGCATTCATTAAAATCCATAAGCCTCGTGTGACAATAAAGGGAATTGATTTTACCTTGGGATTTGTTAAAAACCAAAGCTTTAAATTTTATTAAAGGGGTTGCAGATGCCAATTATTTTTGACTTGAAGAATGTTACAAATCAAAGTCCAAAGCTCCTGAGTAATGTTGCAATCTATTGCAAGATGCTGTATGGTCTCCTCACTGCTCAAACATAATGGATTGGATGAAGGTCCAATTCCACCCCTTTCTTTGTAAATCTCCCCTGTTAAGACTTTATTTCGTAATCATAACCACATAAATAGAATTGATTTTGGAGGAGCTTTGATTTTCCATATCACTGTATACCACCACTTCAAATCATCATTCTCATAAAGATATATAAAAGCATTATAGGCCTCTTTTACTGTCGGCACAATCCCTTCTATTTTGTTCCAAGTCCAAGCCAACCTATCTGGTTCTGTAGACAGAGTGATCCCATTTTGGTAAATTCCCTGTATGTATGTGTTCCATTCACTGGTTAGAGTTCCTGTCTACGCTATTGGGAGCGGGAGCGGGAGCGAAAAGCGAAATTTTCAAAATATTTCGTTTCGGGAGTGTTTTGGGAGCGTTTTTTTATATAATATATATTTTAATATATTTTGATGCATATAAATTTAAAAAAAAACATGTATTATGCCAAATTAGCTATAGAAAACATCAAAACATAGAATCTAGATATTCATATAACCATTTAGTACACATTGATATAACATTAATCATCTAGTCTTCTAGATTCTAGGAGCTATAACTTATAACATTGTCATTAAATTATCATCATCAAATCATCAACAACATCAACCTTCAAATTTCAACATATAATATTTTCCATCAAACTAGACCATAATGTTTACAAAAAAGGCCAATCGCCAAAATAAACATGAAAATGAAATACAAAGTACAAAGTACTATGAATCTACTAAGCTTTCCGCTTGCCACAAGTAACTTCCAATTTATTTTCTTGTGTTATAGGTGGAATAGGTGCTGGTGGAAGTGATCGTGGAACATGAGAAGAAGATGAATGGCCCCCTCGGGCTGAACTTGGACGTTGTGAAGCTAAAGGCAAAACTCCTACATCTGGAAAGTTGCTTCTGCTTAGGGGTGGCATCTCTGTATGGGTAGTCTGAATTGGATCATCATGATCACCCAATAGTTCATCCTCCAAGTGCTCTAATGCTATGGATCCATCCTCCACATTAGCCTCTTCTAGATTGTTGTCCCAAGTCACAAATGTTCTATCATTCTTGGCCGCCTCACAATAATGGTACAACAACCTCAAGTTGTAGTGTAGATAAACCAAGCTTTCTGTGCTATCTACATTCAGACTGTTTCTCTTTACATTGTGGATGAAGTTGTAGGTGCTCCAACACCTCTTTGCAAAAGAGCTATTGACAACCTGTGATAGCACCCTCAGCACCAATTTATGCAAATATGTGGCTCCAAAGCCATGCATGTTCCACCAAAGGATAGGATTCAATTTGTCTTGATCTTTGGTTGCAAACAGGGAACCAAAGCGTCCATGATAACTTATGTATTCGCTCAATTCACTCCGTACTTAAGCACACTCATCCTCATCAGGGACCAACTTGTCTAATGCTTGCATATAACCAGCAGCAACCTCTGGATCTGTGTGGGGTTTTCTCCTAACTCCACCGCCAGGTGCAGGTTGGGCCAACCAAATTGGAGAATAGTATTTTGGGGTGAGGACATATGCAAGAGCATGGAGTGGAACATTTATATTATCCCACCTTTTAACCACATTTTTATGAATATGGTCATACAAGATTGCATCTTTTTTATCAACAATGTCTTTGATTATACTAAGCATGCTATCCATTTGCTCATATACCTCCCCAATCACCAGCTGATCTGTATCTGCAAAATGAATCATGATATAAACTGGCTTGGTGAACTACAGAACACACCTAACCTGTGACCAGAAATGACCTTCAAGAACGGTGTCCTCCACCTCCTGAAAGTCACTTCTATCTGATGCACTTGTAGCTCTGTCTTTCAATTCCTGCCATGGATCACTTGAGACCATACTAACCAATTCCTCTCTTACCTTCAAAAGCCTCCTCAAGGTGAGGTAGTAGCTAGCAAATCTAGTCTTTGCAATCTTCAATAGCTCCAACTTAGAGTGATTGCAAAAAATGTGGTGGGCCATGGTATGATTGGCAATAAATTTGATCATTTTCTTACCTCTCTTGTACAAGGCACCAATCCATCGGTAATTAGGGTCCTTCATCTTAACAATATCATGCATCAAAAGGTTCAATGTGTGAACCAAACACCCTGACCAAAATATGTTGGGATACTTATCCATAATGATTGCTTCTGCTGCCTTACAAATCGCAGCATTATCAGTGATGACTTGAATGACATTGTATGGCCCAGTATCCTGAATGGTTTTAAGTAAAGGTTGTGCAATATTAATAGCAGTCTTGTAGCGATCTGAGTAGTCATGGGATGAAAGGAAGACCACACAGCTAGCAGAAATGCCAAGAATATTTATCAATGGCTTGCCTTTAACATTTGTCCACCCATCAGATACAATGGATACCCCATAGTTGGACCAATCATTTGTGAACTTTCCAAGAGCACTATTGATTTTGGCTCTTTCCCTGTCAAGTCCCACGGTTCTAGCTTTCTCATACCTAGGGCTTCTGTATCCTTAAGGGCCACCATTGATGGCTTGTACCATTTCATGCCAATAGGGTGAGTGAAGAACTTTGAATGGCACACCACATGCATAGAGAAACCTATAAACTTTTCAATCCACATCATCTCTACAACCTTGGTCAAGGAAATTGGAGAATGTTCTTCATATAGGTGAGACTCCATGGGGAGATGAGGCTCCCAATCGAGCCGATGATGATCCAGCTCCACTACCAAACATTCTCTATGGGGATTCAGAATCAACCCTCGATCTCTTGTAGTTGTTTTGAGCGGCCTCTTCTTCCATCCTGTATTTGCTTCTCTCTTTAGCTACCACTTTGTCACAAGTTTTGACTCCATGAGACTTACCTACATCGCATGGCATAACCCCACACAAATGCTTTCTCACCCGGGTATATGAACCTATGTATGTTTTCCCACAATGGGGGCAGGCAAACTTTGTGGTCCCACCCCCTCTCCCTCCCCCTTGCCTTGTCACATACTTCCACAAAGGTGTTGTGTCTTTTTGTTTTTGCCCCACATCACCCTCATCCTCATCATCATCACCCTCTTCCCCTTCCTCCTCTTCTCCTTGGTATGCATCACTCTCTACCTCTTCCCCCTCATCATTACCACCACCATATCTAATTCCCAACACCATCATAATGAGAAGAAGTGGAATGAAAAACCAAAACCACATACCCATCATGTTTCTTGATTCAAGATGAGAGTCACTTGTTCCCTGCAATAGATTGATGGAGAAGAAGAAATTGGAAAGAGTAGGAGAAGAGAACATTGCAAGTTTTCCATTTTTTAACATAGTGAAAAAAAATTGCAAAAACAAACAAAGATGAATTTTTAGAGCCTACCTTTTAGCTCTTCAATGGTGGTTGAATGTCTCTGTGGAAGCTTCAATCTCCCTTGCAAGCTCTCCCCTTCAATCTCCCACTCAAAGCTCAAAGCTCTAAAACAAATAACAAACTCAAACTCTTCCCAATCAAGCAAATGAGTAATGGAATGAGTCCAAATGGATTCATTCACCCTTTATTGGCCCAAAGTGACCTAGCCCACCAAACCCCCCCCCCCAAAATACAAAAATCAATTTTTTTTCATGAATCCGCCCTGTCCGCGAAATCGACCTCGGGAGCGATTTCGGGTCCGATTTTTAAGCCCGGGTTCGATCAGGGTTCGATCCAGAATTGAACCAGAAGCGATGATTCCTCAGCGAATTGGAAAAATCCAGGGATCATTTTTATCATGCCCAGTTCACGAATTACGGAATCAATTCTGGGCGGAATCGATGAGGAATCGCGATTCCGAAATTGATTCCTCATTGATTCTGTCCAGAGCGTGAATTGGGTTCGATTCGTGAGGGGTCCCAGAGATTCCCAGTAGCGTAGGTTCCTGTGAGTCTGAGATCTTATGCAGAGAGCCAAATACTAGAATCTGTCAAGTTGGAGATATTTGTCTTATGTATATATGCAAGATAATAAAGGCTCCAACTGTGTAGGTGTGGCAGCAGTTCTTCTGATAGTATAAATCTAGATCCTCCACCTAGAAAAGGATCCAAGCCTAAAAGAAGTCTCATACCTATACCAACCTTCCAAGCAATCCACCACTTAACCAGAAGTAGTGTAGTCAATATATTTTTCCAGATAATGGAGGTTATTGGGAAAGCAAAATGTTTCTTCCTCAGCCATGATACAACATCAACTCCTATCAAATATTTCCTTCTCATAGTGACACTCCAAATACCATCATGAAAAAGTGCCCTCCACAGTGATTTAGAATCTAGGGCCTTGTTAAAGAGATTGAGATCTCTTATTCCCAAACCTCCCTTATTTTTTGGCTTTGCTATCAGACTCCATCTTCCCAAATTGTAACCCCCCTGAAAGTCCAACTGGTTGTCGCAACACAGTTCCATGCATGTTGGACAAACTTTTAGAAAAAAATATTTAGCTCTAACATGATCCAGCATAGTCTCTTGAAGAAACACAACATCAGGTTTAACTGTATGCAAAAGCTCCTTGAGGGCTAGCATCTTGGACTAGGCACCCACAATCCCCCTAATGTTAAGAGAGATTAAGACTAGCATTAAGGAACCCTCGTATCAGGTTGCAATGCTCTAAGTTTCCCAGAAGGAGAAGGAACAGAAACGAGGTAATTTGAAGAAACCATTACGGGGTATGTTGCAAACCCTCCCTCAACAACCCCCATCTCTTTTTTCCTATTAGTGGAATTGTTTTTAGGCTTCTTCCTGATGGTGACATTTGCGATATCCACAAGCCCAGCTCCATCTACAAAGGAGTTATAGGTCTGAAGAGGTGCTTTATTAATAAGAACTTCTTTGTATGAGGGTTACGAGGGTTTGGTAAACAAATTTGTATCCAATGGTGGGGGATAAGCCAAGGTGCATTCATTGCATAAATGAGGGGTAGTGTGAGGTCCTTGAGGAGAGGTCTCAGTCAAAATAGGGCTTTTGGGAACTGTAACAACCAACAGTTCTTTCGATGAGGGGGAAATCAAAGGAGGGTTTTATGAGATGACAGGATTCAAATGAGAAGTAAAGGGATGGGAATTGATAAAATTTTCCAAGAAAATTTCCCAGAAACCCTCAAAAATATCAACCATCCACTCCTCATTACTACTTAGCAAAAGAATGTCTTATTTAGTTAAAGAAGTACTAAAGAAATTTGGAAAGAAAATCTTTAACTGACCAATGAAAGATTCAGTAGAGGGGAATTGACTGGGCACCTCCATCTGAGCATTCTGAGTCCTCCCATTTAAGTCTTATTCTCCTACTTCTTAAACCAACTCCAATGACTGAGCCTCTCCAACCACTGAAGGACAATTTGTTTTTATATGCCAGTGGATATTCATACATGACACCGAAAGGGTTCTCTCCAATACTCTAGGGTTTGAATGAAGGACCCCTTTTCAGTGACAATCTCAACTTCTTATGGCAGTCCTAGGTCCATGTTGAACTCAACTAAAAGCCAGGCAATACGTTTGTTATTCCACCTTAGGTCCCTTTCATCAAAGAAAACAAATCTGCCAACAACATCTCCTATCCCTCTCAAAACCGCTAGATCCCAGTATTCAATGGGGAGGTCGGGCATTAGTATCCATAAGCATCTCTTTTGGAAGAACAATGTAAAAGGGTTGAAATTACCTGAAGACCAATGCTTAACCATAAGCACCCCTCTGTCTATAATCTAGGTTTTTTCTGCAACTTTTCCAAATCCTCCACTGACAAGAAGTGGAAATTAATCCAGTAGCCCAAAACTTGTTTCCATTCATTGTATTGTTGGACATTCCAATCGTCTAATTGTCAAAGTTGCAATCGACACGCGAACATGGCATATTTCTATGCAAGTGGGTAGAATTGATTTCAATAACAACTTTGAAATTGTTCACCTATATTAATGGGGTTATGGTCACTATGGTCATTATATAGGTGAACAATTTTTTCTATTTTGTTGGTCAACAACCAAGCATCAAACTCCCACCAAGTAATCTCTTGGTAATCCATATGCACTCAACCACCATTATCTCGTGGGAATTGGTTAGAGGAGATATATTTACAATGTATATTCATAGATTTACAATAGAGGAGATAGATTCACTAAAGCGTAGGAAAAATACATTGTAAATCTATCTCCTCTGTTGAAAAAAACCCCAATAGAGGAAATAGATTTACTAAAGGGTAGGAAAAAAATACTTTGTATAATAGGCTAGCTATAATATGCATTGCAAATTTGACATACGAAACTGTTGATTGATAGTGAACACCACTAGGTGGGCTAAGTTGTGCATCTATGGTATTTTTTTATTATCTCCCACTACCTATAGGCACTGTAATTTGCCATTTTTTCCAATTCCATTTAACATGGGTGTAATACATAATTATGAATTTTACCTAACATAAACACTATTTCATAAAAAATCCTTGATAATCAAGCTAACTGGGAGATAATACTATACTTGGTGAAACAAAAGATCATTGCTACTCAATCCAAGGAAAATCAACTGCATTTGTGTCATTTTTCTCCCTGAGCATCATGGTTTTCCCTAAGGGTTGTCAGGTCCATGCTCACACTCTACCTACATAATATTATATTTTTAACATTTTATTCCACAAAAAGAATCAATAATGATTGGTATCCTTAAAATAATAATTTAGTAGTTCTAGCTTATGCTAGATTTTTCTAATTACTTTTTTATACAATCCAAAATAGAATGTTTGGTGTTTAATTTGAATGTTTGACATTGTTATAACAACATGGATCCTCTTTTCCATGATACATTTATATAAATTTCTTTCAAATTCTATATAATTTTGACCTTGTAATCTTTTTGTGAATAATATAACAATAAAAATTAGTTAAGAAGGGGTATTCAAATAGTTGACAATGGTTCTTGAAAACCAAGTCTAGAACAATTCACTTCATAAAAAATAACAATATTTTATGATTGAATTTGTTCCATTCTCCAGCAAAATTTAGTATAGTTAAAAAAAAATATATAACTAAGTCACTAATACTACCATTGTATTTAGTACAATGTTACAAATATGGATATTTTCCCACCTAAATCTATTTATATTGAAGTCGGCTTAATGTTTTTAGTTCACTATGTCCATCTTTGCATGCACTCTACACTCCAAAGCAGCTTGGTTAAGAGGAGGGAAAACTAAAATATTAATTTCGAAATATTTTGAATTTGGGACTTTCTCCAATAGGCGGCTTTCCGAAAACTTCCTAACATTCACTTCCTAGAAAAATTCCTAACATTCATTCTTAACAAGTCCTAACATTTTTAACATTCACTTCCTAGAAAACGTCCTAAAATTCATTCTTAACAAGTCCTAACATTTTTAACATTCACTTCCTAGAAAACTTCCTAAAATTCATTCTTAACATTTTAAACATTCATTCTTAACATTTTAGAAAACTTCATAACATTCATTCTTAATATTTTAAACATTCATTCTTAACATTTTAAACATTATTGACCCTCAACATTCATTCTTAACATTTTAAACATTATTGACCCTCAGCATTCGTTCTTAACATTCTTAACATTCCTTACTCCTTACTTTATATTACACCTATCAACACTTCCTAACATTCATTCTTATCATTCAACACTTCCTAACATTCATTCTTATCATTCCTAACTTTAGATTTGCACCTAGATCAAAACTTCCTAACATTCATTGTTAGGATTCAACACTTTCCTAACATTCATTCTCAGCATTCATTTTTAACATTTAACATTTCCTAACATTCATTCTTAACATTTCTTAACTTTAGATTGCACATATCAAAACTTCAAAACATCCATTTTTAACATTCCTAGCATTCCTATCAGTATTTTTATAAATTTTACGTCTACATACATACATACATTTAATAATTTGCATACATTCATAAACGTGCAAAAACATATTCTAAACATTTATCACACCAAATATGCTAAATAATTAAATAAATAGATCAGTTAAAGCAAATACAAAATATATAAGTTCAATGTACATGTATATAATCCTCAAAAAAATGAACTCATGAACAGGTGAGCTCAATGTACATATACATATAATCCAAAAATAAATCTCCTTGATGTCCAAAACAACTACAATCTATATATCAACAAAAAATGAAGAAGTCTAGGTCACTATCCTCCACTAGGGCCTTCCCTTGGACTCAACCCAACCTGCAACATGTATAAAAACAGATTATGAATATCATAAATTTTTTAAACTAAATTCAAGAAATTAAAATATTAAACTTATATATCAAAGAACAATTCAATTATTAACAAAATTACATCAAATTGTCTAAATGCATATCCACCACTGTCCTCCACTAGAGTCTTCCCTTTGCCTCCAAAAGATCGAAGAGACTCAAGCTGCAACATGTATAAAATCAATTTATGAATCTCATATATTACTTAAACAAATTTAAACTAAATCCAAGAAAATTAAAAAATTAAACTTATATCAAAGATCAATTCAAATGTGAACAAAATTACCTCTGTGCCAATATCCGCATTTAGAAAAGAACATATATCTCTCCCCTAAAATTTAAATTGTGTTAATAAATAAAACATAGTGCAAAAAAAATAAAAAATTAAGCAATTAACTTAAAACTAAAACAAAAAAATTTAAATGATTAGCTCACAAGAGATGGTAAATCATTTAATAAGTTTGTATCTAAATAAACTTACATGGATAAGTCAAATTAACAATAAGATGCATAGTTAAATTAAAATTCAAAAAAAGGATAATATATCAAATTCAAACATAATTATAAATATGTAAATAATAAATATACCTCTCCAATATGCTCTACATTTTCACTAGTGGAGACTCGAAAAGAATGTTCATTCATCATTCTAGAAAACTGCAACCAATAAACATTTACATAATGTAATTATTACTATATATAAAAAAAGACATAATATCATACATATAATATAACAAATAGTCCAATTCAAAATGAACAAAATATTAAATAGATTGTCATATCATAATCTACAAACCTCTCATAAACTCGATGTGTCATTGGATATAACATATGAAGCTATGTCATGACAAACCTTGGCATAAGCCCTGAGATCTCCAATGCTCATTCCATCTACCTCATCATTTGTTTTGTAAACAAACTTTTGACGAATAGTGGCACGAGCCCTCTCTCGAACCAATCCCACATCTACTCCAACTAATGCCGACGCTAAACCGTCGCCAACAAAATCCCTCACAATTGTCCCAAGTTGGGATGTGGGCTCCATCTCTGATCTTAATGCCACAAGCCTGGGTGGGCGAGATATCTAGGGTGGAGGTCGAAGAGTTGTAGGGTCTCTGAGAGCACCTTTTTGATCATATATTCGACCCTTTCCAACTCCATAAAATTCAGAATGAACATCGGTATAGTCTAGCTTCATCTCTAAAAAAAACTCTGCATAAAAAAATATAGCAAAATATTGAGGAACCTCATCGTTCCATGGAAACCGACCATAGGCTGCAAGGAACCGATCATATAGTAGATGTGCAAGTTCAGGGTGCTTGAAATATTGCACTTTCAACATTTCTCGCTTTAGACCTTCTTTGAATTTAAACATTGATTTGGCATGTTCATTTGTCTCTCTCTCCTTCACAACAACGCACTTGTCTGGACCCATCACTTGTGCCCTTTGTCTTCGCATCAAATCAACAAAACCATTTGTAGTTGGTCTGAGATCCTCATATGCCTCAATGAATTTTTGCAATGATCCCAAAACAATCTCCAAACTTTGTTTACTCTCTGGAGGGAGATCCATAGTAGATAAATCTTTTTCCAATTTGTCGTAGTGGGATCTACAACTCTCAAGAGTCATTTGATGAACACCACTTTCCCACAGAAACTCTTTAGGTAAATCAGATGGATACATTGTAATGGGTGTACAACCCTCGGTTAGTTCAACATATTGTGTCCTCGCTCGACCATTGTCACCATGTGTAGAATGACGAGCCTCTTGAGAACCTTGCTCTGCACCCACATCCGTCTCCCTTGTTCGCTCTTCCTCCCTCTCTGTGGAGTTACGCGCATCTTCTGAACCATGCTCTTCTTCAAATAAAAACAAAGTTATGTGTAAACATGTACAAACTATGCGTACACACAAAAAAACAGTTTGTACATGTATTAAAAGATTGATGTTCATGCCAACAAAAGGTCGAGGTCGACATTCTCCCACAGAAGATAAAGCAGAATCATCTGTACCCCTATCGCCTCGCCGATGATCGAATGAATGTGAACTATACAATAAACTTGAATCTCGAGGGGAAGTCGACAACCTCTGATTATCAATTGAAACACCAACTCCATAAGAATGTGAAGACCTCCTACGCTTTCACCTCGAAGACTCCTCTCTTTCCATTTGATATAATGTCTACACTTACACAAATATCAAGTCATTACATATTCAAATTCTACATATTAATTCTACAAATTCTAAGACCTAGCTGCTAAAGAGACTAAGTTATTTAATAAGGACTTAGATTTACCTAATATCATCTAATAGTTCTTAAAATGAGTATAGCTAATATTGTTGGATGTGTGAGGAATTAATATACCAATATTCTAAGTGTTTTTGATGTTTTAAATGAATGGAACCAATATAGTTAAATATTAAGTGAAGGGTTCATTTCTTTATGTCAAAGAATGAGTTCATGAACCTGTTAACTTTTAATTTAAATCTTAAATTAATACCTTAATTGATATTTTAATAATTTAAACATAAATTATATGTACAAATATTTTCATTATTCCATAGAATCATAAAAAATTGACGATTCACGGTATTATGTTTCGCGAGTTTGCCATGTTTCCCAAATTTGCCATGTTCCACGATGGTCTTGAGTTTCATCCTGATAACGGTGACGATTCTTGGTATTATGTTCCCCGAGTTTTCCATGTTGCAACCAAAGAAAAACATAATACCAAGAATGGTCAACTTTACAAGGCTAAAACTCAAGACCATTGTTTTCCATCAATTAGATTCTCAATTCAAAATGCACAATCATAAGGCATGTCATTCTCAAAAGAGTGTCAACTTAGAGTGAACTCAATACTAGGTGTACGACTGTCATTGGATCACTATTAATGTGGAAAAATTATTAGTGTCTCATGTTTCCATAAATCTATGGCATGAACTCAATACTAGGTGGACTAAAATCGTTGCATCACTATTAATGTGGAAAAATTATTAGTGAGTCATGTTTCCATATATTTGTGGCATAATACTCTAAAGTTTTGATATCAATACCTCCTAAAAAGGATTCCCTACATACATAAGAATAATGTATACACATGAAATTCTTACAACATGTTGTTTGGTGCATAATACAATTGACTTTGCTGCTTTGGAAGGCCAGGGTTTTTTACAAGTTTTCTATGTAGTAGCTTTAGTTATTTCTTATTACGTCTAAAGTAAAGTTTAGTCTTGTCTGTAGCTATGCATGAGCATGGTTTATAATATTTAACTAATATATTGATCTATGAACTCTGTCCATAGGGACAGAGTTCATGAACTCTGCCCATGTGGACAGAGTTCAACCGAAAAAGGAAACCTATACATAAAGCAAAATAATACCATTTGCAAATAGAATTTCAAAACTACTTTTATTTTTTCTTCTTAGCACATAAGCAAAATCAATAGTTTTACAAGTTTAACCAACTCAATACTATTTATATTTCACTTTTTGCTCATATAAAAAAAATTAAACTTTGTCCAATTGGATAGAGTTCAGACAGAGTTCATGAACTCTATCCAATTTGACAGAGTTCATGAACTTTGTCCAATTGGACAGACTCTGTCCAATTTGGACAGAGTTCATGAACTCTGTCCACATGGACAGAGTTCATGAACTGTGTCCAAATTGAACAAAGTTCATGAACTCTGTCCATGTGGACAGAGTTGTTTCGTTCTTACTTACTCCTCACGGGGACATATATTTAATGTTTTCGCTTTTTTCTTAATAAAAACAGTTCCAAAATTACACAAAAAAAGATATCGTTTCGACATACCTAGTTTTTATGTTTTACTGCTGAAAGCCAACCCTAAACCAAACTCGAGCAAGGAAGACAAATGACCCTGAGCACCGAAAAAACAAATGACACCTGCAAGAAAATGAAGTAACATTCATATAAAATTTTACAAAAAGAAGAAATAAAAATAAAAAACTGAAATAAAATTACCTGATCCACCCCACGACGAACAGTCCACAACCTCTCCAACACGAATGTCCACCAACGACCATTGAACAGACCAACACTCCACCAATGAACAACCGCACCTATGAATGTCCACCTACAAATAGACGCAGCACCCAACAATGTGGCTAAGTCCAAAATGCACAAAAAAGCAACATGGCTTAGTCCACTCCAAAATGCATAGACGCAACAAGGTAGCAAAGAAGGGGGACGAAAGGAGGGGAAGATGATTAGGGTGGCGAGGATGAGTCCAGCAGCGGACCACCAACAGAAAGTGCACGATGACGAACAAAGGGTGGCGAGGATGAGTCCAGCAGCAGCGACACTAGTGGCGTGGACGGGTCCAGCCAGGCAGACACGGCTAGAGAGGTGGCAGGATGGGTGGCGCGGGTGGGCCCTTCAGTGGGTCTCACAGCAAGATCCAAAACTCCTGTAGCAAAAATGACAGAGACAGGCAGCGACCGAGCTTTTATGCAGAAAACTTACTTAGCCGAATAATTATTCGATCGAATAGTTATTCGGCCGAATAAATAAAAAACACCGTGTAATTAGCCGTCCGACTACACCTCGCACACAAATCGAAGTCTCCATTATTTCTAACAGTGAACCGTTAAACGTTATTCAACCGAATAACGTATAACTTATTCGGTTGAATAACTAAATTTATTCGGCCGAATAATGAAATTTATTCGGTCGAATAAATTTTTTTATTCAGTCGAATAACTTCCGCTATGTCTCTTACACACACGATTCTCACGGAAGTGTTACCCAACTTCATATTTTCACCCTTTAACCTTTGGCTCTTGGCCATCAATAACACAAAACATTCATTAATATCGTCACATGCCGAACCAAGGGTTCGAAGTTGTAAACAGACCCTCACATCCAAATGAATTAAACATTAGTTTTTCAAAGTTTCAAAACAAAAACATTGAGCTTTGGCCTCTCAGCCATTAACCAATTACAACAAACATTGCTTAACACAGAGCATTGTTTTCAGGCACAATTCATTTACACAATAGAATAATCTTAGGCCGAACCCTTTTTATTTATCCGAAGTCAAGGGTTATTAAAACCCTGACAAACAAGTGATACATTTTGACTAACAGTAACACTATAGAGTACATCAAAAGGGTAGGTCGAGGATTCAATCCTTCTTATGTGTGCTTACAGCATGTAAGCATTACAACTGCATCCACATCTTCAGAAAATTGAAAGCTTCGGCCAAACCAAACACAGCTAACAGCTGCCAGGAGAAACCACAGGGCAACCACCGAGACTTACCGATTCATCCAGTAGTTTCCCCACTTAATATTGAGCATAGAACCCTGTAGATGATAAAACCTGCCATGAAGGCAGAAGGTGGTTAAAATTTCATTCCAAAGCTTAAACAATATGGACGACTGCAAAAACACTAAATTTCCAGTAAGACTTTACCTTGATATCAAAAATCGAAGGTCAAAAATATAGCATCTGCAACTAGTTTTGAATCCAGAGACACTCGCACTTCACTTGGTGAATACAGTTAACACTTTCACATAAATGACTCGGCTCTGAAAACCCTGGAAACTCAATCCTCCATTACAGGTCGTGGTATCGAGCCCGAGGAAGGAGTCCTCTAGAACCGGCTTTGAAACCCTACTAAAACGCAAGTTTGTCGGCCACACTACATCCACGCCCTTGCAAAATGAATGCCCAGTTCATCACCGTAGTTGATGTAAGCCAAGTGCTGTTAGGGTTACGTTTTTACCAAGAAACTATCACGTGAATCCAACCACGGTGGATGCCAATAGGCATTCCACGATCATCACATTAATGCACTTTAATGATCTTGTCTACCATTCAGTACTATCACTTACCATCGAACCTTGCAATCAGAACATCATCTAGGAAATCCTTGGACTTTAAATTATAGTATAAGTTACCAATTATAAAATCATCTTACCACTGTGCCCAAGCGTGATGCCTTTACACGATAACCTAGTCCATAGTCACGACCATCACCTTGGAGACCTGCAACATGGTCATAAGGGTTATGTATTATATTTAAAACACGATATTTCATAAGTAAAGTTATCAATTATGAAATAGGATTTATGTTGATTATTGTCAAAATCCTTATGTATTATATTTAAGACCCTAAAAAGCACATAGTGAAACTATAACATAAACTTTGGGTAACATGTGTCCAATGGTGATAATATTTATATCATCAACCTAGAAGAGGTGTGAATAGCAATATAATTATTAATACATACTTTCACTAGTTTAGCTTTTGCATGTAGTTTACACTATAGGAATTATATGGAAGTTGCATAGAGTTCATACTATAGCAAAAGCAGGGAAATGGTATATAGTCCATCTATTATAGGAAATCGCATGACAATCTGCATGTAGTTCACATATTATAGGAATATATGGTATCTTGCATATAGCCTATGTTTCATAAAGGCACATTACCCTTTTTACAATATTTGCATTTGCATATTATGCTATACCATTGCTACGTTACTCTATTTCATCATTTAAATTTTAAACAAGGAAATGTATGAGTTGTATAGTTTACAACTATCAACTTTAAACAAGTTGCTTTATAAGTACCTCCTCGGGTCATGCTTTTATAGCATAGGATATTAAATAAATCTAGAACTACAAACCAAGAGCTACCTTAGCATCAAACTCTAAGATCAGAGCTTCACATCATTAATAGCTCTCTCCATGGAGTACCTTAGAAATTTTTACAGAATCACTGACGGCTAATTGAAAGTGCATTTTAAAACATACTTGTATTACTTGACCTGATATGTCACCATTACCTATCATCTGCGGAAATGAAGGTTCAAATGCTTTAGCATAAATGCTAAGTAAGCCTCGGGGTACCCATAGGACCCCTTCATCATCAAAAGAAGAACAAGAGTTAGCGCTTATAAACATTAATATTTGATTGAGCATTGATATAAGAAATCTAAGAATACCGCTGAGACAAGAAAACACACAATAGCATCTTAATGAAGATTTTAATTTCATTTCATAACAGGTCGTAAAACAATACATTTGTATGATCGTTACAAACATTATTTCAGCAAGACGAGATAGAAGCATTTATTATAATTTCGTACAGTTAGTTTACGCATTAAATGCTACGTTAATTATTTTTTAATTTTTTGTGAATTTTTGGGATGTTACTGTGTTTCATTGTATTGCTTGTGTAAAAGCCTATTTAAAAGTTTCCAGGATAAACCTGCTTTGTCATTATGTGTGTGCATGGTTTAATCATTATGTTTATTATGTTTTTTTTATTATATTTTTGTAAATTATTTATTTTTGTATTATATGAAGTAAGATATGAAAATTCAATGTTTCATATAGTTATTATAAATGTTATTTAAAAAAAAAACAAGTATTATTATGACAAATAAAATCAAGATTTAACCATCAAATGAAAGGCAATGTTAAAATCAAAACATCATATAAAAATTTCTTGACCTGAAAGTTGGACATCAAACCTGCTCTTAGCAATAATTTGAAATGTTGATCAAACCTTAGGGTCTTGATATTTATCGAAGAAGGTTTTTTTTTGTAAATTATTGTAGAAACTCCATAGTTTACAAGTATAAGTTTAGAAGGTTGAATATTATAGTGATGAGTCATTTAATCAAGGTGCTTAGTCATTGTAATTGAATTTCTATGTTGGAAGAATTCGAGGGAGTCTAGCAGTATTCATCAATGAGTTAAGTAAGGATAAGGCTCGAATTCTATTATTAGAATTAGTTCTATTATTAGAATTAGTTGTAGAGATTGTAGGAGTTTGTTAATGAGATGGCAATGTTATATGCCATGTATATATTGTAAGCCTATGGGAATTCAGTTGCCATGTATATATTGTAAGCCTATGGGAATTCAGTTGGTTGGCCTCTTAAAAGAAGATTTGGGTCACAAGAAAGTAGAATAGGATTTTATTATGCATGTACAGTTCTTATGTTATGAAAGAGAAAAAAAATAAAGCCAAGCGAGATTGAAAAAATTGTTTAGTACAAGGTTGGGTAGAGTCTCTGCAAAATATTCCAATTTGAGTGAAATTTGTCAAAATTTGTATAAGTTCCATTTTTTGCGTAATGACTGTGTAAAGGAAGTCGGAGTTTGTGTGAAATAACTTTGCAAAATGAAGAAAATTAGAGTTAGAAGGATATAGATGATCACGAAAATTTTAGTGAAGGATTGAAACGATATGCTAAAGAATTGTAGAGTTTAAGCGGTGCCATACTCATGAAGAAGACTTCAAGAAATGTGGTAGAAGTGTATAAAGAAACCATAGACTTGGTGGTTGAATTGTTGTCATTGGATTAGATAGATGGTCGAAGAAGATACCCCTGCAATATTATATGTGTGTTGGACTCTTGGAAGAACGGTTGAAGTTGTTTAACATTTTATTTCTTTAGAAAAAATGTTCATCTCTGGAACTTATAACCACTGTTTGATGATTATATAACTAACGATCCAGAAATGTTACCATAGTTGGTCACCACCCCATTTGGAAAATTTCAAAGTCCTCCTTGGTTACCTGTGTGAAGCGCCTAAGCATATGAGTATGGCCATATGTGTATTAGTTTGGAAGAGGCATTTATGGTGCAAGGTATATTATCTACAAGATGCTTGTTTATGGTAAGCCACGATATAATGCATAAAATTCTAATATTAATGACCTATTGTATACAAGGAGTGAGATTCTTTTTTTAAGCATTTGAGAACTTATTTTGATTATGAATCTTGCAAGGTATTCATATTTGTCGACATACGAGAATGATCTTTGAAAAAGAGTGTTCAAAGTTGAAGTCATGGTAAAACTTTTCCATTGACTTATATTTAAGCCAATACGTAGTATATATATGCAGGGACTGAGCCTTATTTGTATATGAGGATATTTTCCTGTGAATAACTGTTTATGTGAATACGTTTTGAAGATGCCATATCTAATAATAATTATTCCAAAATCTCAAGGAAAGTTCGGTAAATAGATACAATGGGTTAGTGGAGATTTCGAGAAGGTGAACTTAGCGGGAAATGTATTAATTCTTACATCAAGTGGTATCCGATCAGATATGCTCTCCAGAGGAGAAATTAGAGCTGGCTACACTCGTTAAAATCAGGTTATTCCTTTGAGATAAAAGTGTAAAGTTATTTTGCTCTTGAAAAGAAATTGACACAGAGTTGGTCTTGATGGACATCTGACCTACTGTTCAAAGTGACATAGCCTTGATACCAAATGATGCAATGAACACACAAGATGGAATGCCAAGGATTATGGCTTCTATTAATAACATAAATAAATTTACGTGGGTGTTTACAACGAGGGTGAATTCCCTTATGGCTCAATCGACCTATTCTATTACATTGAAACTTAGTCTATTGACTGTACAATAGAACATTTACACTCCAAGGAGGAAAACACAAATCATCGAAGAAACTTTCCGAAGAATCCCTCTATCTCCTCGGCCTCTATCTCTATTTATACAGTTTCTCCACTGCCTCATTTTCCCGCTCAGGAGGCTTCTAGAAGCCCCTAGCTTCCTCTAGAATTATCCTCTGTGGGTAGTTCCATTTGGTGTTCTTAACTACCACCATTACTCTGGAATGAATTCCGCAAATACTCTATGATGTGCCTCTACTCCTTGGATTTCTTGTCGGTTGAATCACGACTGGAAGTAGTAAGCTTCTTTCTTGGTCACCTGGTGCAATGCTCCTGCTATCGTCCTTCTTCTATCAGCCCGGTCTACCGAATTGTCTGTCGTCTGGGTCAGCTTCAAACCTAAAATTTATTCAACTTCCAAATGATCTACTTTGACTTCCTCTGCATCCGTTGACTCATCCTCCTATATTCTCTCAGAATTCTCTTCGACTGGACTACACTTTGACCTAATGGATTGTAACCAGCCACCTACGTCAACCATCCCCTTTTCAACCAATCCACTTCTTCCTGACAATTACTCAACTAGTTCTTACCTTCACCATGACTTGGTCAGCTTCTTTCTCCTATGCCATTCGATTATTCCTCTGTTTGGTCTTAGTCTTGCATCCCACCAACTCAATGATTTAACCATCGATTCAATCAACCCTCCTAGTTTTAATCATCTTCTCCTTTGACCACATCGATGTATTCGACATCATATACTTCAGCTTCATTCCCAACTCACCTACTCCTCTAAATAACCTGGACTCCAATGTGATTTGATCCTTTGACCAAAGTCTACTCTTGGTCATCCAATGACCATTTTGGCCCACTTCCCAAAGTCCTCACCAATTTTTCTATCGACCGCTCCTCTTCGAATGACTATTTGGGCTACACACTCACCATTTTCCTTCACCTAGAAGGTCATCATTCCCCTTCTGGTTGACTCCTCATAACCTATCAACATCGGTCGGTCTTAGGGCTAGATGCCCCTGCATCAGACTCCCGGGGTACTGAAACAATTACGTCCTTGGTTCTAATATTCCATCTAGGCTTCAATCCTTTCC
This sequence comes from Larix kaempferi, assembly GCA_027924585.1. NCBI lineage: Eukaryota > Viridiplantae > Streptophyta > Pinopsida > Pinales > Pinaceae > Larix > Larix kaempferi. The sequence goes on along the minus strand of BSBM01000055.1, from coordinate 10,182,270 downwards.
TCTTCCATCGACCTTGATGCCACACTTGGTACCATATATGAACTAGCCCATCCAATTTATCTTTCATCCATTTCTCCTTCCTCAGAGTCTTCTTCATGGCCTCGACCATGTCATCATTCCTACTCTAGACTTGTCGATATCTACTCCTTTCACCAATCTTGGTAAAACACACAACTCCACTCAAAATATTTTTCCATCTAGCTGTCTTCTTCACCGCCAACCTATTTCCAGTTCCAATCTCATGGATGGCCCTCAAGTCGGATCTCATCCTTCGTCTTCCTACCTTTATTGAACTTATGTACGACCATCTCCTCTCCGGGTCCTTCGTTGGCATGTGTTCGACAACTCACATATCAAATGCAAGTTTCTCTACAAGTCCTTTCATGACTTGCTTATTCTCCTCCTCCGACCATGGACATCGTCTCCCATCCACATCATCTACTTCTGCACCTGGGATCTTCTTGGTACTCTTGCTAACCCCTTACTCTACACCCATGCATAGGTACTCCTATGATTTATTAATCGAAGTCTTTCGCTCTGTGAGGCTCGTTAGCAGAATCTCCTATGTCATGCCTTCTTCCATAGGGGTCGCTTCACCCTCCTCATCTATGCTAGTGGCAACATTCCTGCCACTTTCTACTTGAGTCTCCTTGGCATTCACATCAACAACTTCATCTACAACCTTGTCTCCCATTTCAGACGTTCTTCAGACACAAGTACGTGAAGATCGTCGCTCTCCTTCACGTCGTCAGTCACTTCCTCGGCCAGAATCATTCCTCTGTCAGCAATCCTTTCATTCAACTGCACTTCCGTCCCATCGGCGCTATGCTCGTCCAACTACTTCTAGGATTTCTCACCCGACTCCCCTATCTTCACTTTTGGTTGTGATGACTCGACCATTTCTTCACCATCTACTTTCTCTTATGGCTGTGTCCTCTCAGGTACATCTTCCAGCATATTTCCCTCCTTTAGGGAGCGTCCTATAGCCCCATCCTCTTATGTTGGGTCCTCACTGGACTCCTCTTCTTTTGTAGACTCTTCTCTACACCCATCAACTTGTGCTCCACTTAACACTTCCAATATTTGCTCGATTCATTGTCGGATCTCATCCATCTCATCAACTCTGAGGATTCTTCCCCCTATCATTAGGGTATTCATCAACTTGCCTCGGACGAAAGGTTCTAAAATTCCTTGTGCGACCTCTAGTGCTTCCATGTTAATCACCATGTCCCTTAGTGCATCGTCAATGTTTCTCAAGGTCATATGATCCCTCGACCTTGGAACTTCTATACCCTTGTGTTGTGCAGCCTTCTTTTGGACTCCTCAACTGAGTCAGTCTCTCTTCTGCCCTTCCTTCGTAGTTCTACCCAACTTGTCTGCTAGAACTACTGTCTTCTACAAGCTCAAGCAAAGATTCATTTTTTTGCTCAGTCTCCCATATTTCAATTGGGTTTTCCTCCTCATTTGTAGGTATTCCACCAAGCAATCCATTATTGGTGTTCCTCCATGCTCCCGATGCTCGATTCCTCTGTCTACAACTCTACCCACAATCGCAACTGTGTAGCTACAAATTTTCACACTTCCACATATTGCCTCTTCCCTACAACTTGGTTCTGGACAACTCTAATCCACCTCCTGTGGGAGTTATCCCATCACCCGCTTCACTGGTTATCAACTCTACCCAACCGCTGTTGGAGTTGTAACTTCACCCAATCACAACTGGGTTCCATTAGAGGAAATTTGGGGTCTAAAATGGGCCTCCTAAGGAAAAAAAAAAAAAAAATTCATCTCACACTACAAATATGCCATGTCAGACTAATTTAGAGGTGTTATCTAATGAAGGTCAACCTATAATATCTAATTAATGGTAGTTTACAAGTATGTTGGATTAGTATAGAGTTAAGAGATGATGGTTGAAAATAATAATGAAATGTTTAAATTCTTGTACAGAATCTGGAAATACTAAAAACATGAAAGTTATAGCTCTTGTCGAGACCTTTCCAATAATATCAAAAGCATCAAATTCTGAGTTCATAGGGGAAGTTATCACAAAAATAGTCAAAGATTATTTTATATCTCTCCTATTTTTTTTATTTATAATACTATTTTAAATATTATTTATTTTTATTTTTAAGAGATTAATTATATAAATGTCTTTATTATTTCAAAATTACTCCACTATCATCTTAATTAATGTGAAATTTATTTTTTTAAAGAACTTAGAAGTAGTGATAATCTAAAATAGTCTATATTTATTATTTCAAGTATATTTATTATTTCAAAATTACTCCAATATCATCTTGATTAATGTGAGATTTATATTTTAAAGAGCTTAGAAGTAGTGATAAAATAAAATACACTATATTTATTATTTCAAGTATATTTATCATATTTTAAGATGAAATTTTCAAAATCTTAACCAAGTTGAAGTTTATATGTAGTTAGCTATTGACAAATAAAACTATGACACATAAGCATCTTTGAATTATATATGTCGAACTCAACCATAATGGTTGGCCAAAGTTATTGAAATTCTATTAAGAAATCCAACTCATCCATGGCACATTTTTTTGTAAGGCCCATTTAAAACCCAAAATTTTCTCTAATGTCCACGTTCTTTGCAAATATATGGAATCGCAATTGGAGTTGCCTTCACGTCCAACTGCAAATGGATTTTCCTTCATGTCCAATTGCAAATGGACTCACCTCATATGATAACTTCCTACTCTGATTCCAAATTACGCAGAGCCGATTGTGATGGATGTCCGAATTGTTGTTCAGAGTCACGTAGCTCTGATACCAAATGACACAACCAACACACAAGATGGAATACCAAGGATTATGGCTTCTATTAATAACGAAAAGAAATTTACATGGGTATTTACAACAAGGGTGAATTCCATTATGGCACAATCGACCTATTCTATTACATTGAAACTTAGTCTATCGACTGTACAATAGATCATTTCCACTTCAGGGAGGAAAACATAAATCATTGAAGAATCCAATATCTTCTTGGAATCAATCTCTATTTATACAGTTTCTCCACCGCCTCATTTTCCCACTCAGATGGCTTCTAGAAGCCTCTAGCTTCCTTTGTAATTCACCTTGGCACATAGTGCCATATGGTGTTATTACCTACCACCATTACTATGGAATAAATGTCGCAACTAATCTATAATGAACCTCTTCTCCTCGGCTTTCTCATCAATCAGATCACAACCGGAATCAGTCAGCTCCTTTCTCAATCTTTGCTACAACACTCTTGTTCTCATCTTTGTTCTATCAGCCCAATCTACCAAATTTTCTGTCGTTTGGGTTAGCTTAAAATCTAACCTTTCTTCAGCTTCCACTTATTCTACTCCAACTACCTCGGTATCTGTCAACTCATCCACCTATCTTCCATTAACATCCCATTCAATTGGAATACACATTTACTTGTTGGGTTGTAACCATCCAACTACATTGACCATCCCGTTGTCGACCACTCCACTTCTTGCCGACGAGTACTCGACGGGTTCTTACCTTGACCACGACTTGGTAAGATTCTTTCTCCTATTCCATTTGACCATTCCTCTGGTCAATATTCCTCTTGCATCCAACCAACTCAGCGACTTAACCGTTGATTCACTAGACCCTCCTCGCCTTCATCATCTTCTCCATCAACAAACTCGATGTAGTCGGAATCATCTACATCGGTTTCATTCCCAACTCACCTAGTCCTCTAACTATCCTCGACTCCAATGCGACTTGGTCCTTTGACCAAAGTTTTCTCTTGTTCATCCATTAACCATATGAGCCCACTTCCCCTACCTTCTTGCAGAAGGATTCCTTCCTCTCCATGGCCTCAAACACATTCCTTCTTCCTTCCTAGCCTCTAACTTGACCAGTCATCATTGATTCTCTCTGTTGGCCGCTCCTCTTTGACCAAATTTTTGGGATACACACTGACCCTTTCCCTTCACCTAGAAGGTCATCTTTCTCCTTCCAGTTGACTCCTTGTTTCCTCTCAATGTCTATCGGTCTTAGGCTTCGATGCCCCTGCATCAAAAGTTGAATCCTAAAGGATAGTGAAGAAGAAATACATGTAGAAACTTATGAGAGATGTTCTAACTAAAAAAATTTCACCTAGAAGATAATTCCAACCAAAGATACAAAGCTAGGGAGAATTGCTACAAGACTGGTAAGAAAGTGAATTTGGTCTTGTTGTTTTGAATTTGCAAAAGTATATGTATATTCTTGACAATTAGCAGCTGCAAGGAAAAGTGTGAGAAGGATATTAGAACTTGGAAGTTGTAATAGAAAGAGTGAGTAAAGCTCTCAAGTGAATAAGGAAGTGTGGCAGAAGAACCTTGTAGAAGAAGAAGGAGAACATGTGGATGTTCTCAAAGAAAAAGTGAAATTGCATAAGATCACAAAAGGAGTTTCAAAAATTCGATATCGCATCGATCGTGAAACTGATTATGGCCATTGAGTGGTAATATGGTGTGATTTGTTGTCAGAGGTGTGTGAATCAAGGGAAAAGTAGGGTTTTCACTTTCAAATTTTAGGTTCCAAAGATCAAAAAATATAGTTGATCTCATGTACCAGATTGAGTGAAATGGAAATATTTACAAAAAAAAAAAAGCAAGGGCGTTTCACCCTTGACCCTCGTCATCTCCCTAAGATAGTTGATTTATGTGGTGATGATAGGACCAATGGAAACCTTGCAATTTGTCATTTAATAAGAAAGCAAGTGTGAAACATTAGTGTTTGAAGGGGTGATTCAATTGTTTATGTGATTTGATAGAAATTGTCAATATGGGTTGTTCCAAGATTGCATGAAAATAATTTTATAATTTTTCTGGGAATATATTGCAGGTAACAAATGTTTTTATAAACACTTATACATACTCAAAATCATATCAGTGACAGTTAAGGGTCAACATTGACTATAGTGCAGTTGGAAAATATTTGGTCTTTGTTGGGCTAAGAAGATTATCATCATGGATGATGCATAGGATCCCTAAGAAGCTGAGGCATATGCAATGGGAGATAATATACAGTTTGAGAATGCGGAGACAGAATCTAGTGGTAGAAGAAACCAAGCAACTCCCCCAGACATTGTGAAATACATGAGGAGCCTAAGGGTAGGGCTGTATAGTTGTATGCGAGGCTAATTAGAGCCCAAGAAGAACAAAATCAATTGAATGCAACCATGCTTCAAATTCTGACAAACATTCAGAGGAAGATTAACCATGGGAAAAATTCATAAAATCAGGAAAAGAGTGGGAGTAGCTCAAGCAAGCATTCCCACAAGAGGTCTCATAGTTCAAGAAGTATTTCTAGAGACATGACATATACCCCAGAAATTTCTTCTAGTGATTCATTTGACTCTAAAGAATCTATTGAAGGTTCAAGCTCTTCATCTCATAGGAATAAGAGGAAAAGGTATTCCAATAATAACTCACATGGATAATTTGAGAAGGCCAAACCTCGTACTTTTGATGGTGAGGTAAAATGTAGTCAAGAAGCTGAGGCTTGGCTTCTTGGGATGAGGATGTATTTTAAATTCCAAGACTACTCAAGAAATATGAAAGCAAGAGTGGCCATATTCAATATGAATGGAAGAGAATCTATATGGTGGGATCACCTTAGGAAAGTAAATCGGATCAATGATATGGATATCATGTGGAAGCAGTTCAAGAAGTACTTCAAGGAAAAGTACCTCTCTGATAGGTACTATGATGGAAAAACAAAGAGTTCCATGAACTAAAATTGGAACAAATGACTATGGAAGAATAAGCAAACAAATTCTTGGAGCTACTGAGTTATGTCAAGTATATCGGGGGTGACAAAGTCAATATTCAACGTTTTCTAAGTGGATTGCCCCAATCATATAAAGACAAAATTGAGTTTGATGAACCTCGAACTCTAGAGGAGGACATAAGAAAGGCCAAGCATTTCTATGATAAAAACAAAAGAAAACCATAGTTCCGTAAGGCATTGAAAGACAAGAAAAATGAGAAAGTTTGACCAAAAGAAGAAGGGTTCAATCCTCCTCAATTCAAAAATCATCCAAGGCAGCCACCATAGGGTGCGACTAAACCAACTAGAATGATGGGAGACAAGCCAAGGGAGCCAAGAGATCCAAGAGAGCCACTTAAATGTTGGGGATGTGAAGAGGACCACATTCTTAGGAGCTATTCACATCGAAATGGGAGTACGAAGCAAGTTCACAATATCCAAGGAGGTGAAACTGTGGGTCAAGTGGAAAGGATTGTCCCTAGAATCTATGCAATGCTAGAGGAATGCCAAGCAGACCATTAATCAACTGTGGTTGAAGTTGAAGGTAATATTGCTAAGCAATCTATTTCTATTTTGATTGACTATGTATCTACTCACAGTTATATCAGTCCTAAAATTAATGATATTTGTGCTTTTAAGAAATCAAAGCATAGTAAATCATGGTTAGTCCAACTAGCCACTGGAACCAAGAGGAAGGTTAGTGAAATGGTGGAGAAATGTCGATTGGAAAGGGATGGACTACTCACTTTTGCAAATCTGAATATTTTTCCACTTGGTTTCTATGATATTCTCATCGGAATGGACTGGTTGGAGGTCCATAGAGTTAAACTGATTGCTATAGCAAGAATTTTGAATGCATTGACGAAGAAAGAAACCCAAGGGTTATGAAGAGCATTCCAAAGGTAGTTTTTGTTAGGCAAATTTCAGCCATGTAGCAGAAGAAATTCTATAGGAAACGTTGTCAATTGTATGTAGCCCATGTTTTGGAGAAAACAAAAATTTAAATTCCCAAGTTGGAATACCATTATGTTTTGCAAGAATTCAATGATGTGTTTCCGATGAAGTGCCAAGAATTACTCCAAAGAGGAGCGTTGATTTTACAATTGAACTTGTTACAGGAGTTGCACTAGTGTCCGAGATTCCTCATAGGATGAGTACACCAGAACTATTAGAGCTCAAAATGCAATTGCAAGAATTGTTGGAAAAGAAGTACATTCATCCAAGTGTTTCTCCGTGGGGAGCACTCGTACTTTTTGTCAAAAAGAAAGATGGGACACTCATGTTATGTATTGACTATAGGCATTTAAACTTGAGGTTTTCCGTGAATAACAAATACACATTTCCTAGAATTGATGATATTTTTGACCAAATGAGAGGGGCAAAGGTATTCTCAAAGTTGATCCGAGGTCTAGTTACGATCAAGTGGGAATCAAGGAAGAAATAATTCACAAGATAAAATTTAGAATAAGGTATGGGGCACTAGTACAAAATGAGAGATAAGTGACTAAGCGACTAAAAAAGTTAGTCACTACTGTTTTTTCAAGGGATAAATGACTAAAATTGAGCAATTTTAAATAAGCCAACTAAAAATGACTAATTTAGTCATGGGATAAAATATATGACTAGATAACAAGTGACTAAAATAAAAATGACTAACATAAATAGCTAATTTAGTCACAGGAATATAAATATGACTATCTAATAACGATTAATGTGAATTAGTCGTTTATGTTAGTCATTTTTAGTTGTGTCACACTGAAAATGGAAAATTACAATTTTGATAATGAATTTGTACAATACTTTACTAAATTCTAACAATGTAGATGGATTTAGAGATCTTACTATGGGGGTCATGGTCCACGTGTGTGGTCCCAAACAACCATATGGGCCCTCCATAGGGGATATTTGTCTTGGAAGTGGGATGTGGTGCTCATTTTGAAGTTTAGAACACTAGATATGGTTTCTAATATAAGTTTTTATAAGCTATAACTCCATATATTACTTGGAAAAAAAAGAGTCTCCATCATAGGCACTGAAGCTCCATGGCTACTAGCTTGTGCAACAAGTTATGATTGTGGTGGGGTGGTTTAATCTTATAATGTCTAAATAGAAGAAGGGATTCTTCATGTAAAAGGGATTGATAGAGTTGAGGACTGTAACATGTTTTTGAACATTGTGGTCCTATTGCATGATGGTTATTGAAAGAGAGGAAAAAGAGTTGCTGTCAACGACCAAGTTTGGTGAATAACGTCCTTTCTTTTTTTTTAAATATGAAAATGGGCCTTTTTTTTCCGCATTCAAATTACAGGGAAAATGGTATTTATGAATGCACAATTCACATTACTACAATGAACCACTAAGAGCGCTATCATGAAAATGGCATGTATGTCGTCCATAGAGCAACCTGTTTGAACCTTGTAAAGAGCCAAAAAGGGCTTTAAACACTTGTCCAATCTTGTAGCCAAGGAATCAACTGCCATTGCTTGTAAGTCCTTCTACAGGGACACACGGTGTCTCCTTTTGGTGATGTTTCTCAAGACAATTACTAAAAAAATGCCAAACACAACGTTGATGGCCTAAATGTTGGATAAGCTTAAATAACAACTTGGAGAAAGGTGGAGATATGACTGACAGAAACTTCTTTCAGACAATCAAATGAGAAAACGGCTGTGGAATATTCAATTAACAAAGAAATTTACCAGTGAAGTTCAACCCATATTAATTCACTTTCTAAGGAATGTTGATCTATAAGCATCAACAAGAATTCAGATGGGAGGGGAAGGGATAGGTCAAGCTCCAAATTATGGTGTTCAGAGAAGAAAACATCTAGATGTTGTTTTACATTTGAAGGATAAAATATTTGGGACCCTCCATGAACATAGGTGCAATTTCCTTTAAAAGGAATTGGGGTTTACAAATTTGATCCTTAGGTTAGACCAATCTAGAGAAAAATTTCCATGGGCACATGCTAAATTAGGATCTTCGGATTCTGTTGATAACTATACAAATATGCATATGTTATTTCTGAACACAACTGTTTCCCCTATGAAATCAACTAGTCCAAGTCAGTTACACCAGCTGTGAGGGTTCATCAAACCAACCCGTCAGTTACACCAGCAGTGAGGGTTCTCCACGTAGGCTTGATCTCTTTCTTTCTATCTTATGATGACATTATCCTCTTGGCTTCCTTTCTCAAAGAATTGCAAAGACTACTTGATGTTCTTTCCCATTTTTTGTGATCATTGATAGTAGATGATTAACCTAAGTAAAACTAAGGTTATGATCTTTAAAATGTCAAAGTGAGGTTTCTCTTCCTAGCACTTTTATTTTTGAGGGGAAGAGATCAAGATCACCATGACTTACACTTATTTGGTTGTTTGGTTTTTAGGGACCCATTTCAACTTTCAACATGGTTTCAAACCCCAAGTCAACTCGGCACAGGGTTCCCTTTCCCTTCTTGAGCGTTAGTGCTTCTAGAGTCACTTCGGAGACATCTCATCCAAGATGCACACCTTGGACAATATGATCATTAGACCCATGGTCCTTTATGGGTTCAAGGTCTCATGCCAGCTTCCTTTGGGATGGCTAGTCTTGGATGGAGTGAGAACATACCCTTCTACTACAACACATCATTCATTGCAAGTGGATGATCCCTTACTCTATCATCCATATAGAGTATGGGGCTTATCCTTTGCACATTGAAGTTTCAAACTTGTTTCATTCCTTCAAAGAGTTTGAACAATTAACAAATTTTCTTAAGTGAGGGCTCTATATCCTACCCAACCCTCCGCTCCTTCGAGTAATTGGCCTCTACAAGTTCCTTTGGGCGGGTTTGTTGCTAATATCTAGAGGCCTTTAGATTGCTTTAGCTTGTGTCCATATTGTTAGACACCCTATCTCCTTTCAAGTACTTCTTATATGCTCCGAGGTACCATTTGTTGTCAAAGAAAGATTTGAATAAGATATTCGAAGAGTATAATATATTTAGATCACTTGAATCACACCTCTCAAGCTTCTTGGCTCTGGGATGGCTTTCTATTCCAAGAACTTATTTCAGTTGAGAGGCGACTTATTATCAAAACTACATACAATTGTAGACACTGAGTACAAGCTTTTAGGATCTCACTTTGTTATTTCATGTTGGCTCTCATTGGCTTTGGGTTGAGGGTGATCACCACCTTCCTTGCTTGGATACAATTTGCAAGCTTTGCTAGATACAATTGACCGAGTAAGATGATCACCTTGTCTTCATATGTCCCACTTATTATGAGATTAGGGGGTAGTTTTATTGCCTCTATTGGGAATCGAGTGGCTCCCTCTTTATGCATTTTCTATCCAAATCATAGTTTCTTATCTCTTTCACAGTGGAAGTTCTTGATTATAGATTGAATTCCTTGGGGTGGTGCTCCATGTTCATAGCCTTTTAGGTGGATCACCTCTTTCTTCCTTGTTGTCCAACTAGATCGGGGGAGCAAGAGACAAAGAGAGGTTTAGGCTTATTTAGATATAATATCAATAAGACCTTAGTTTTCTTCTCGACCCCCTTTATTACATTGATATATTTTTTCAAGATATCCGAGGATATCTTGTCCCATACCTCAAGATAGACTTCCTTGTACTAATAGATAGAGCAATTAGAGGAGGCGCCAATGCTAGAGACAAACTCCCTCAACATATAGTACTACCTTCTGGGCTTTGGTAGGAAACTAGTCATCGATTCAAAAGTTTCAATTTCCACACGGCCTCTATTGTTAGGAGTGAGAGGCCTCCTTGATCTCGGAATACCTCTAGAACTACCCCAACACAACTAAGACCCCTCAACACTAAGTACTCTCTAAATGACCTTCTCAGGGACTGTATCGAACCCTTCATGGTAATCAATGATTCAAAGGAGGAGACTTCTTCTTCTTATTTTCTCCCCCCACTTTGGCCTCGACTTCTAGTCCAAGTTCCAATACCCTCTAACATGTTATCGATAAGTTTCACGTATATATTGCTTTTATTTTGTCGTCTCCTTCTTTCTTTGATTCACTACTTCAACTATGTTCTTGGATATTTTTTCCTTTGTTGTCATTTGTTGGACATTAATAAAATTATCTTATATTATCTCATTTCAATGAGGACTTGCAACTAGGTTTTATTTTATTTTTTCAAGAGGAAAAAAACTGTACTTTTGTTATTAATGAAAATAAAAAAGTACTCCTTACATCCATATCACCAAATAAATCCAGATCATCAACCAAGATTACAGTATAAGCCAAAGCTTCAAAGAAATCAAAACATCCCAACCGAAATCAACAAGGGAAAAAATTTGTAATAAAAAGGTCCAAAAGAGAACATAAAACAAGGTGCCATCACCGAGAACAAAGAGTTACTAATCCTAAAAAAAAGTAATAGATCCTTGGAATTCCGGTTTCTCATCTATCCATTCTTCCCAAATGAGAAAACCTTCTTCGACATTGAGCGCTTCCTTGGACATAGCATCCGCCACATCATTGAGCTCACGATATATATGATCAATAGACCAGTTGTAAAAAGAGTACAACACAGATTCAATTATGCGACAACACTGCTAGACGGAGTTATTTTATTAATTTCACTAAAGTACCTATTATCTCAAATTCAATTAAAACTAATTATTAGTTATTTATTTAAACAAATTCATGGAAAGATTTAATTATGTTTCACACTCTCTAGTGAGATTCAAATATTGAAAGATAATTATAAAGAATTTGAATAGAAAGAAGGCACGTATTTTATTCCTCTAGGCATTCAGACACTGCATTAGGAATCAACTATCATCGATTTGCATTGTCATGGCAGCATAAATACTCCATTCTCCTTACAATCCCAAAACATTGACCAGAGGTAATTAAACTCGATAAACAACTTGAAACCTGACTTAAACCCTTCAAATCCACCGAACATCACCCTGTTTCATCCATGAGAGGCACGTAGAGCTTCTCCGGTCCGACTTCAAATGGTAAGTATATGCCCAAAACCGTTCAATATTCATTACTATGTTCAACCCAAGTTCATTTTCCTAGAAGAGTTGTGTCAATGTAAGAAGAAAATGAAATAAATCGCATCTGGGGTTTTAATTTTGGACTATGTGGTTTGTATTTTGTATTGGATTAATGGCGAAATGAATGGAAACCAGAGGATTGGATTTGTGTTTTATGTTATTTTTATTCTTTTGGGTGTTTCTGGATTAATGAATTTACAGAATCTGAGGATAGAGATCGAGAAATGGAGGAGCTTCACAGGGAGTTGGGGGAAACAAAGTTCGCAAAGGAAAGTCTAGAGATCGAATCCCGTTCCGTTTTTTCTTGTTTTTCTTAATTTTGTATATAAGTGTATTCTCAAAACTTTTATACCTCATGCAGCTGACCAATTTGTTTTTTTGCTCTGTTATTCCATCAAGAGTGCACAACCTTTTTATGTTTGCTCGTCCATCTTTTGTTTGCAGTTACAAAGGAGATTTAATTGGATGTAAATCAATGGAGATCTGAGTAACAATATGGGAAATGACCAAGGACTGATTCTATTAGAGATTGAGCAATGAGGAAATAAAGCTATCTTGTATGAGGATCCACTAGGTATGTTAATTTGAAAAAGAACTAGGATCGACTAGGTATGTTAATTCTGGGCAGGCAGTTTGTAAAAGTTAAGCATGACTTTCCATAATCCCTACTAATTGCACATGGTGTAGTGTTTTGTCCAATTTGATGAAGGAACAACTAGATACATATCAGGAAGTGATGTAGATTCCAATTAAATAAGGGGCCTCACAGAAACTAGGAAAATGGATTGAGAAGTAGGACCTACTGAGGACTATTGTTTTCTCAGGATGAGGGGGAATGTCACAGGGTAGGAAGGAATAAGAAGGATCGTCATTATGCGTACAACTCAAGTAGGAAAAATCAAATAGACATGATAAAAAATCCCACAGAAATGACAATTCTCTTTTGCAACTACTAAAATGTCATCAGTAATTTGGTAAGCAAGAAATTGAGGTAGCTTGCCCAAAAAGCCAATAAAAGTTAGAAGATAGGACATCACATATGCTAGGCTTCAATTGTAAGCGATCCAGGCAATTAGCTTGTTTAGGAAACCATCCAAGATGCTGCCAATGTCCATTGGGGTCAGCCAGGACTTGAAAATGTTGAGCCACGTGCTTTTAGCAACTCAAATGACATGATATATAGATTTGGCATAAAGTGCCCTAATTTTTATTATGGCATGCATTTGAGTTAACTGTTCTTAGCGCAAACTTATCCATCTGTCACTGCCTCAAAGAAGTTTGTTTTAACTTTCATTACTAGAGGTTTCTAGGATTGCGGAAGTAGTAAGTTTACTTACAAATAGAATTTAAGCCAAATTTCAACCTATACATAGCTGGTTCAAGGAGGCCGTAGTGAAATTGTTACTTGATTTGATCACATATGATGGACCATGTTAATGTTTTTTAGTGAATAATCATACCCATTTGTTATCTCTTGAAACCCTATGGTTCCAAGGTAACCAGAAACAATACACTGTCACCTTGTGAGTAATGGTTTCAGGATGTTTGAGAATGGTCCTAACCTCATTGGACTTCATATGGAAAAAGTAGAATTTCATATCCCATTCAGAATTCAACAGACTTAATTGTTTTTAGGATTTCAGGGTTGGTAGGATTGTAGCATTTCCAATGGATTCTATCATGTATGAGGGTACAGGAATGGCATTAGTTAAGATCACCAAGCTATAGGATTTTGTATCATGTAATCATCTATGAAAATTAATACAAACATGGGTTTCCTTTTAAAATCTTATTTATGTGTATCATTCTTATTTTCATATTTGAGTCACTGGAAGATTCCCGAGTTTCCTCCCTCTGCTCATATGAGAAAGATGACTCATGGATTGGTCCCTCTTGCACTTCCATATCTATAATACTGGGAGGTCACATCTCTTACTTGCAATGTCATTCTGTTGGGGATTGAAGAGCACAATTAGCTCTCTCTTGATCTCTAATCTTACTAGTTGTTCCATTTTTAGTAAGAACAAGTCAATACTTGTCAGATTCTCTTTTGATGACATCTGGGAGAATGAATATCTAGGATAACTAATCCTGCAATCTATGGAGTCTCTTACTCTCTCTGTACCTAAGCACTCAGCTCCCTCCAAAACTGTGCATTTAACTATGTGCATAAACAGGATCTGGAAACTTCATTACTTGTCATTTCAATAATTAGTTTGATAGTCAGCAATAATCAATATCAAATTAGCATCCATCCATATATTGGTTTGCTATCTAGATGCCATCAAGAGCATACATATATGCAACATGTCATATGTTGCATTAAAATATCAAAAAAAGTTGGGATAAAAAATCCCTTATGCAGAGGTCACAGTGTGCATATTGATCTTATATTGGACATGTACTTCTTCAATGTGCAATGGCATCATCATATTATCCTTATGCAGTACCATTCATTAGCACAATCTAGTTTAGATCACAATCCTAGATATAAGAAATTGTCTTATTGTAAATTTGATTTTCAACTCTCTTTATCTCCATGGTTTGATAATTTCCAGCATTAGTATGTTTTACTGGTTTGACATAAATTAATGTTTAAATTGTAAGGGTATTAACACTGATATTGAAGATATTAGGGAATATTTCTTATATATATATGAAGTTTTCAGCTGTCGAAAACCGTCTTATTGCAAATTTGATTTTCAGCTAATTTCCACCATTAGTATGTCTTGCTGGTTTGACATAAGTTAATGCTGAAATTGTTAAGGCTATTAACATTGATATTGAAGACATTAGGCTAGATTTACTACTGTAATTACTATTGAAGATCAGGTTCTTAATACTAAGATTACCACAGAGGGTTGAAACTAGATGACACACATTTGGTATTAAGAAATGAAATATTGCCTGCTGTAGTTGATGTTTTATCATATTGCATAACAACCCTAAGGCTTAAAATTCATGGGGTTAAGATATAGGAAACCTCTAGGAAAGGTGAAATTTCTGAATTCTCGATTTCTTAGAATTACAGTTGTCTATTATGGGATGAGGCCACAGATGTTGAGGAGGCCACAACTCTTTGCTTGAGGTAGTGATCTTCGGAAGGAGGTGCACTTCTATAGGAAGTCTTATCCATGCATCTAGGGTGCACTGTTCAAATTAGGGTAAGCGTTTGACACAGTCAAACCTAGTGCTTCTTGCGTGTTCAGATACATTGTATCCTCCTGTTGTCTCTATTCTATAAAAGAGATGAAGGACACACCGTTTAGATGGTTAGTGAGGTAGAGATTTGAGCCTTTTGCATTGTGATTTTATTCTTTAAAATTATTTGAATACAGATGTTGTTTTGAGGGTTCAAATCTGTGTGTTTGGTGTTCATAGTATCAACAGTATGTGTTTATACTCTGTAGCTTTTATTTTGATTGGTGTTTTGAGTTTTAAGCTATCAAGGTTTTAGGTTGATTTCTTGAATGCAGAATCTGCTTACCACGGTCTGATTTTTGACATATTCATGGTAGTGACATGTTATAGTTGAGGCTATAATTGATGAAATTAACTAGTAGGTGGCAGGGACCTTTTGGACCTAGAAGATAAGGAGACATTGATTTTCTATTGCATGATTGTGCTAGCCGTGTAGCACCATTGTGAATCATCTTGTTTGGAAACAAAATGTTGTTTTCTAAATTTTATCGGATGGCTCTTCCCTTTGTCTTAGTTATATTAGTTTTTGACCGAAGATAGATTTATGCTTGATGCATTAACTTTTCCTTTGTATTTTTTGTTTTGGAACAATAAGTTTTAGAAATTTCTTGCTTCGAGGTTGTATATGCCTTGCACTCTCCTTTTTCCTTTCTCTTTTCTTCTTTTGGAACTTTGGCAATTGCATAAGTTATCATTGTTTCTAAATATTGTGAGGTATTGATGGAAGCGTTGGGAAGTTCTAATTATCTGTCATGGTTGTGAATAAGTGGATTATAAGTCTAACATAGGCTATCTGTGTCGATCTACTACTGAGAAACCTCTTCGTGTGCTGAAAGAAGTCAACATCTATGATCCTCATAATGTAACAAAGCAACCAAAGAATCATGAGCATCCCTTAGTTAACGATAATATTTACCTTGTCACTTGTAGTAGGTTGGAAATCTGAATATGTCCTTAATTAGGAAGGTGGTAGATATTTTATCTAGAGATAACGATAGTAAGGTTAAGGTTGTTGATTGAATAGAAATTTAAAGATACGTGATATTTGAATTTTGGGTTATCTTGGTCTTAGTAGAAGCCATTCTTCTTCTAGAATAATATATTAGTTTCTTGACAGATGCTATATTTGTTCTCTTTAAGTGATTTTCTGGATCTCATCTCAAATCCCCCTCTTGATGTTTCCTAAACTTTTGGTAAGTTATCAACAAAGGAATTATGTCCCAGAAATTTTAATCTAGGCTCCAGAGAGGGTGAAAGCAACAATGCAACTGACTTAAGAGAATATAACTTGGTGTATTTGAACATTATAATAAGCCTATTATTGTTATATGAATATACAATTTGTGCAACTTAAACATTTGTGATGGGCTAAAAACTTAAAATTGAACTGTAAACTTTAAACTATATGCGTTTTCAGTTTGTCCTTTGCAATTGTGCATTTTTTTATTTCCAGTACAAACTACAATGCTTACTGAGCATATGGTGTAGGTTCATATTTAGGTACCAAGATTTCCACATGCACTTGTTTCCCTTCTGGAGCATTGTGGTGCTGATGAATGATTGGAACTAGTCAAAATTTGTTTGAAAAAATCATTTGGATCAATTTTACTTATTTTTTAGAATCTCTCTATAGATTAAATAAATTGTTGTAAAAGGTTCAAAACCAACTTTTTTGTTTGATTATTTTACGTTGTTCAATATTGGTCAAATGCAGCCAAAGGAAATGGTAGATTTTATTGTCTTGGTCAATCAACTTATCTGCAAGTTTAAAGCTGCAATGACTAGTATTCTGGAATAAGTATTTCCATTTATTGTGAGTTGAGTGTTTGCTATTCTCCCTAAACATGGGATTCCATTAGGCCCTTGCAGTAATACTGAGGTTTGTCTACATTAAATTACTTCCATATTTGGATCATAAATATTAGTATCTACAAATTTGAAATATCCCGAGGTGATTTACATTGTAATATATTGGTCTTTTTGAGTTGTTTGAAAGCCATGCTTAAGTTCTTAAAAAGCTTCAGGTACTTGCATTTGAGTTCAATTTCTTATTTTGTGAAATCTACTATAAACAATTGTGAACTGGGACTTGTTAGCATCACAAAAGCATAAAAAAATATACTATAAAGAATTGTGAATTGGAACTTTTTGTGATGTAAGGAAATACTAGGAACATCAAATTTTTGACAAAAATGGGTCGTAAAGAATTGCAAACATAGCTGCTGTTGACAGGAGGAAATTATCATTGCAGAGTAAATTGACCCATTTGTCTGTTGTATGAGAATGTTACTTCTGCAATAAGCCACAACAAGGAGAAATGGCATCATTCTCATATCACTGCCATTTTAAATAAAGATGCAAATAAAACTATTAAGTTGAGATACCTTTCTCAAGGAAGAATACAAAACTGAAGAGAAAATAATCCTTCAAAATAGAATTTTAAAGCTATTATTCTTACCTCTATTTCATGATCTCTTCTTGTTTCCAATTGCTTTGTTTATCTTTTGGAAATCTACCCTTTTTCCCTGTGACAATTCACAAATTTTGGCAGACAGGGTTTTAATTTTTACCTGAGTGTGAGCTAGTTTTCCACTAAGAACAAACTAAAACTCCTCCATGATGACAGCCTCAAGGGTGCTATGCTCATTGTATCCAACAATGCTTCTAAGTTTGGTCTGCTTGATCCTTTGGTAAGAATTATTCTCCTTGATTCCTTAGATGATATTTCTGGAGGATAATTTATTGAAATCAAAAGCTGAGAACATTTTTTTTATAACTAAAATGGTTAATTGGTATTTATAAAGGCTAAAATGAATCAACAGCAAAACAAAGAGTTATAGTGGACCAGTCCAAAAAGGAGATCTAGTAAGGTTTCTGTAGAAACTATTACCCTCATATACAGTCATTCAAAATTTAACTGATATTTCCCCATACCCACAAAATGATACAGTACTATAAATTTTTACAAACTGGCCTAATATATAGAGGCAAAAACAGACCATACACAACTAAGACTAGTAGAATTGTGAGCATTGCTCATGACTTGGTCATCTGTATTTTCTTCTAGATTTTCTTCAGGCTGTTCTGCCGGGTCTTCTTCATTATCTTTGTGCTCCGAACTTGAAAAGTATATTTTTTTTTATATACCACGTTTCCTTTGATGTACCCATTTTTTGGGGGTCACGTTTCCAGATGTTCCCGTTTCGTAAACTTGGAAACGTTTCCACGTTTCGTGCAACTTAGTTGTCACAATGTACTCTTTCCCTGGTCCATAGCTGGTTCAAGGAGGACATAGTGAAATTGTTACTTGATTTGACCACGTATGCTGGATTGTGTTAAAGCTCTATAGTGAATAATCATACCCATTTGTTATCACTTGAAACTGTCTGGTCCAAGCTAACTAAGAAACAATACACTGTCACTATGTACTCTTTCCCTGCACCTCAGGTTAGTGCTTGTTGACTTGCTAACCACAGGGAATTTGTGGACCTTAGATGAATTTAGGAGTCAAACTACTACATAATACAGAAACACTAACAATCAAATCAAAATTGTATCTCGCTTCCTTAACAAATCTATGCACAAAACTGAAAATACAACAAGTTTTATCTTGCCAACTAGTAAGCTAGGGTTTAACTTCCATGAGATTAGACTAGTAATAAAGAAGAACATCATACATGATTTACAGGTTACTTCACTGAATGATGTCAAAGCTAGTGGGAATTGGATGTATGCTACAATGCTATATGAAGAAGGTGCATCCATGTATGATGCATCTAATGCTCTTCGGGATACAATGATAGAATTCAAGATAGCCATAGATGGTGGAAAACACAGTCTTTCAATGGTTGCACAAGCTGGAGGAGAGACTATCAAAGATCCTGGCAATCTAGTAATCAGTTCTTATGTGACCTGACTGGATATTTCAAAGACTGTTACACCAGACTTGAAGGCGACATTTCAAAATGGATTTGGACAAGCAACTCTAAGAGTGTTAAGTCTTCATAATTGTCATACTGACATAATCCACTGTTATGTAGCTATGAGATGATATACTTCTACTCCATATTGATTTGGCTAAAGGAAAGCACCGTTTAGGTGGTTCTTCCCTTGCTCATGTTTTTGACCAGGTAAATGCTAAAATATTTATTGTTGGATTGGTGTATTTTTATTAGCAAAGTTCGATACATTATGCAGAGAACAATATATTATGAATGGTTGGATGGACCATTTTGATTTCTTTCTTGGCATCACGTTTCATGATTAAATCATTCTTTATATTTACAATTTTGTCTTGCAGATTGGTTATGTTTTCCCAAACCTTGATGATGTTTCATATCTCAAGAGAGCCTTCAATGAAGTCTAGGTGAGGGCCTAACCAAATGGTAATTGGAAACCAATTAATAATTAATAACTGGGTAAATAATATTCTTATGTTATCCAACCTTTTTTTATTAACTGAATAAATTCAATGATGCAAGAATGGTACTTAACTTATCCCACTATAAAATGGACTTTGTGTTAATTTCACAGTCAACCCTATCTCCCTATCTTTGAAATTATTAATTTTGTGGAGGTTAAATTAGTGTCAACTTGTATAGCTTATCCAAGGAAGGATGTAAAAGGGTAGACTTTAGCTATACATAATTTGACTTGCACTTAATTGATTTGCTTGAATGCAACGCTACAAACATTCCTGATAAAATTTGATTGGTCTTATTTAACTTTAAGAAGCAACCATTAATTTATGTTTTCGTTATGAATAAGTACATCATCAAAACATCAAGTCTAGTTTCCAATTTTTTTTATTTTCTGCAAGTAATTAGGGAAAGGTTTATATATTATTATGATAATACTGTGCCCTTGGATAAAATGGGCCATGTTCCCATGCAAAATTTGTCTGAATATCATCATTGTCAAGCAATACCAACTTCTTAAAGGGTGTTAGCTCAATGGTAGAGCACCTACCTAATTATAGGCAGGAGATTGGTCGTTTGATTCCTCTGTACCCTATCATAAATTAGTGACTAAGAAAATGACTAAATTCGCATATATGCGACTATTAGTAGCTAATTTCAAGTATATTATAGCGCGACTAACGTTTAGTCGTATTTAGCTTAGTCATTAATATGTTATCATCTAGTAGTTTATTTAGTCATATATTTGGTCATTAATTATGACAATCAATGACTAAATCAATGACTAAATCAGTGACTAAATCAGTGAGTATCAATGACTAAATCAATGACTAATTCAGTGAGTATCAATGACTAAATCAATGACCTAATCAGTGACTATCAATGACTAAATCAATGACTAATAAGTCAACCAATTAATGACTAGTGAAATACGACTAGAGATAAGATAGTGGAAATCAGATACTATTAGTCACCGACTCAAAAATAGTTGTTCATAGTCAAATTTTAGTCATTAATTTCTCATTTTGTACTAGTGTAGAGAGCAGAATGGGTTTTGGGTTGAGAGATAGAATCCCGTAGGTGTTTCATTCTCCTTTGTGGCCTCATAGCCCAGCTTGGGGGTGGCATCGAGCAACAAAAAGAGTATATGTTGGACACAGTGACTATGGTTAAGTGGAAAATTACTCTTACCCAGCCAACTGCTTGGATCTGTGTTGGATAAATATAAGCATTGAATCATGCATTTGAATCTGAAATGGTTTTATTTAATGCCTATTATGATTTTGCTGATAAATACATGTTAGATGTGTGTGGATAGAGTTTAATTATGTTGTGTATGTTTATCTATGTTTCTGCACACATATTTTATATGTTATGAAATTCATATTATGGCTATGGGGAAAAATTTAGAATCCCAAAATTAGTTAATGTCCCCTCCCGATGGTCATATTGGGTGAAGGGGACGTTATAATGTGCTTAGCAATAGTGTGGCAGATTATGTTATGTATTATATATCCCTTTATGCTTTGAAATAATAACTATTTCCATCGTAAACGACCATGAACCTGAATCAGATAATAGACCTATAATTGTAACTCTTAGTTTTTTCATGCTCAATAATCCCATAAAAGAAAATTCTCAAAGCTAGAAGCACTTGATCTTTGATAGAAAAATAACGATTTTTTCCTAGATGATTTAAAAAAGAATTTGTTTCCTCTATCAACTAAGGACAATATATAATACTTCTGTCATCCACATGTTCTCTATCTAGGTTTTGAGTCACAAGGGAAAGAGTAGAACTAACCCTTGATATGAGAAATAGTGTAAAGATGCACAAAGAGAAATTAAGGATGCTATTGATGAGTCCCTACAAGTTGACAATATAAATAGGTACAAATCCCTAGAATTAAAAGAAAAAAATCGTACTATATAAATAAAAGACATGAAACACTTTTACACTTCTCCTATATAGCTCCTAAAAATTTATGGATGAAAATTCTAACTTGAAAAACGAAAGAAAATAATAGGATTGCTTTAAAAGACTAGAAATCCTATCTAAAAGAACTCTACGAATCCACATTTGTCATGAATAACAATCAAGCCCTCCTAATAACAGAGTAAGTTTTTTTGTTAGATGACATACATTTTCTTGTTAAGTGCCTAGCAAATGGAAAAACTAAGGGTATTGAAGGATACCAAGAAAAAATCTTAAAAATTGGAGGGCCCATCCTCATTCCTTATAGATCCACAAACTCAATCTAGTAGTCATGCAAGGTTTCCATAATCCTTAGACTAAGAGATTCATTGCTCCTATTTTTAAAAGCGATGATAAAATAACCCCTCTGATTATTGAACCATTACAATCAACCCTCTCTTGGCCAAGTTATACAGTATTATTTTGGAAAAAAAGACCAAGAGATGGCTAGAAAGTGAAGGACAACGGGATGAAGGTCTGGTGGGTTTTAGAAGGAATCACTCTTGACCATGGACCACCTCATTACGCTTAATATGATCATTACAGAGGAATGCTATAATAATAAATCCAATCCCTTTTGTCGCTTCATGGAATTTAGAAAATATTTTGATATTGTACCTAGAAATAACTTCTGGAATAGATTAGAAGAGATAAAGGTTCCTATTGAGTTGATAACTGCCACGACTAGGTTATATCATAATGTCATTTCCATGTTCAAGAACATTGAGGGGTGGTCGAAAGATATTAATTGTAATATTGAAGTTAAGCAAGGTTTCCTCCTCTCTCCTACCATTTTCATCATTTACATTGATAAGATTGAAAGTTTAGAGGAAGCAAGTTGCACTGCATGACCTTGGAATGTATAGTCACCCCCCTTATTCTATATGCTGATGATATTGTTCTTATGACAAGGTGTCCATTTTATCTTGATAAGCAATTAGGAATTCTCAAAGATTCTTCTCTAATATGGGCATGACTGTTAACACCAAGAAAAAAAGAGTTATGATTATCATATCCAAGAAGATCACTTACACCAATTTTGTTTATGAAGATAGAAACATAGAAGAATTGAATTCTTACAAATATCTCAGAATTTATATCCATCACAAGTTAAATTGGAACTAAAGCATTGAGAAAAAATATTAATGGAGGGTGGAAAGCTTACTCTGGTCTTGAAAACAATTGTTATTCAACAAACCTTGTGATGTGGGATAAAAAAAAATTCCTCTTCAAAACGCTTATCACTCCCATTATCTTGTATGATAGTGAAGTTTGGGGTTACAACATCTCCAAAGAATATTGAAGATAAATTAAGCAAATCGAGAATCGTTTTATAACTTATAACCTTAAAATTAAAAGCAATATGCCCTATCCTATTCACCTCATAGAATTGGGGCTCTCCCCCATAGAGAGCATGGCTATGACTAAATACCTGATGTATAAGTAAAAGAAGTAAACAACATGGGAGACCAAATACTTGCTAAAATTTCCTTAACTTCTAGCCAAAACCACTTTCGTCTCAAGTGATGATGACATAAAGATGCATTAGCGTGGTTAAGCCATTTGAAAATTGACGAAAAATGCCACTTGTAAAATATCGATAACATAAACATGTTATTACCTCTAAGTTTAAAGAGAAAATGTGGTGCGAGAAAGATTTAGAGGTTCAAAGAAAATTGAGATACTATAAGGAGGTCATTAACCCTATTCTAGAATATCAAAATTATCTCTCTATTTTAACTAGTTCAAAGAAGAAGATTAATATTGCCAAAATAAAAATGAACTCTCATGAGCTCCATATTGAAACGGGGCATTAGACAATTCCCAAAATAATGTGGGCTGAAAGGATTTTCCATCTCTATGAGACTATGCGTGATTGGGATGAAAGATTTAGAGGTTAAAAGAAAATTGAGATACTATAAGGAGGTCATTAACCCTATTCTAGAAGATCGAAATTATCTCTCTATTTTAACTAGTTCAAAGAAGAAGATTAATATTGCCAAAATAAAAATGAACTATCATCAGATCCATATTGAAACGGGGCATTAGACAATTCCCAAAACAACATGGGCTGAAAGGATTTTCCATCTCTATGAGATTATGCGTGATTGGGATGAAAATCACTTTATCTTAGAGTGCATTGTGTACACCTACATTAGATCTCAGTTTCAAAACTTTGCTTCAATACATACCTATATAAACTTCTAACTCCTCAAAACTATGGTAAGTTATGAATGCTTCTCTTTAAGCTTTTTGAACATATGAATAAAATCTTAAAGCAAACCAAATAATTTCTTTCTTTTCTTTTCTCTTAAGGTCCTGTAAACCAAACTTTGTCTCAATGGTGGTGGTGGTCATCAAGATGTTATTTACAAAGAAATATTCTTGTACTGAAAATATAAATATTTTAGCAATAATCAAAATTGTATATCTATATGTGTATATCTCCATAAACTTGGAATTCCAAATTTTATAAAGTTGAGTAAAATTACAAATGAAATAAATCCATCTTAAATAAACGAAAAAATAAATATCAAAAAATTAAAACTAGCATAGATCCATCTAAAAAGGGATCTACCCAGCACTGAAAGGGATCAAATCTTTAGAAGTGCAAATGGTTTTTTAGAGTGCAAATGTTGAGGAAGATTTTTAATTGATCTAATTTGTTTAGTTTTATATCTATGTCTTTGTAAATGATTTAAATCTAATTTGAGCCGACATGTTATTTTTTATAATATTTTCTTATTTTTTAAATGGACACGTGTCAACTCTAGGATGAACACGTAAGGAGTTACACATCCCCTATTAGAATGTAGAATGGACCTCTTCGACGCAATAAAACCAAAATTAAATTAGATTTGTGCTCATATATATATGAGTGCATTATTTGGTATCACTATCCTTGTGGAAAATGTATATCTAACCAAAGAATAAGTCAATAAGATTGTTGCATTTAATGTGTTCATTGTCCTATGAGGAAATGTGAAAGTATGGGCTCAAACTTGATTTACATATTAAGTTGGGGAGGATTATTCCTTTGTACCCTTAACAAGGGCACATAAAAAACTCTTCCCTTGCATAAGGTGACATATTGGAGCTCATGAGGGCATATGCAACTTGCAAACCCTGGCCCAATTAGTACGGTGAATATGTTTGCTGTGATTTAAAATTTACAGGGGGCAATTGGAATGATAAGTCAAAAGTAATAAACACAATGTTTCAATCTCGAGAGGTACAACACATTTGAAAAAAATAAATGCTCTTAGTAACTAAAAGTTTTTTACCTAAAGTAGGTTGGGAAATTGGATGAAAATATGGACAGACAAGACATTAAAAAAAAGGAAATTCTCTCATTAACCAACACAATGTTTTTTTTCCAAATGTAGAATGGTTAATAAATCAAAATATGACTAGACAAGACATTACCTATTTAAAGATACAACACCCGGATTTGTTTGCAAAATTAAAAGATTGGAATTCTATTTTCGATTTTACACAAAGGTCATATTTGCTCAAACGATAAAATAAAATAAAACATATATATATAGTGGTTGAGAATGCAGGGGCGGTCGCTATTGGAGATCTACGCATCCACGCCACCTTGCCCGCCACCGTCCTGGACTGAACTATCCAGGGAAGTTGGGAACAGATAATTTAATAATTTAATATTATTATGTCTACTCATCACTAACTCACGCAGACCGAGCAAGTTTTCCGATGGCGGCGAAGTTTCAACTACACCCGTGACCCAATATTCGCGGATGTATGGCCGACAAGACCATGCCAACCATATCATCTGTCCATGTCATCCATCTCTTGTCACTACGGCGGCGGTCTAACGGATCTAGGGAGCCCAGAACGGAAAGGCGTGGGCCCGTGTAGGTCACATCCACACATTAGGAGAGCGTCGAGCCAAAGTAAGCGTTAAAAATTGAAATACAATATATTTATATGTATATAAACTACTTAATTTAAAATATAATTGAAAAAAAATTTGAATATGTTTTAGTGGTTTAAATAAAAGTTGGCTATTTTAAACTTTGGTTAAATTATGGCAATGGTATTAACACGAGACTCTATGATCATTGTAAATTGGGCAAATAGAAGATCCAGTCTTAAGGTTTTTCCCTTAGAGCAATGGTGTCACATGACTAATTTTCTTCTTGATTTCTTTGTTCATTCAGTATCAATCAAGTTTACAGAGAGTATAATTCTTTCTCTATGAAAACGTAATTGGGATGCCTGGAGGTTTCTTATTTTTTGAAAAACATTTGGAGAATGAGATTGTCAATACATATTAGTTCGGGTTTTCACTCCTTGACCATTATATACTGGAGTTTCCTTTGCAAATATAGAATCAATGATTTTTTATCTTTTGTAATATCTTCATGAAAGGCTTGTTTGGATGAGGACTCTTTGTATGAAAGCAAGTTCTAATTTGTAGTATTTCTTTTTGATAGCTTAGTGTTTTGAGATGCAAAGATCAAGGAATCCCTTATGTACGGATTTTTTTTTTAACTTTGATTTTTTTAATATTAAGAAACTATTTTTTCTATGAAAAAAGATCAATATAAAGAAATGATATTGCTATATCTAAATAAGTATCACATGAATCTCAAAGCAGTATGGTTATTATCTTTCTAAATCTCCTAGGTTATATTTTTGTATTTGAATGAAACTATAAAACTTTGCAATCTAAATGTCTTGTAATATTGACCATTATGTATTTATATAGATATATCTTACAAAATATACATAAACACTATTACCAAAGCCAAACACAATTTCCCTAAAATCTCATTTCAACAACCATTTACCACTCTACTTATAAGTACATAGAGACAATATTGTCAAATAAAATACAATTTTCTTATAAGAAGTGCTTACAACTCTACTTGTATAATAATCACTCATTTGTCTCGTGGTTGTTGTTTGGGTATTTGGGAAGAATGATTGGTGTTGGCATGCCCTCTAAAAAACGGTAAACCACTATTTTAAAAAAAATAATCACTCGTAGAAAAAACATTTTTTGATTGTTTTTTTTTAATCAAACCAAATGCTTGGAATTATTTTTTAGTAATATAATGTTAATGTTTTATTAACTACTACCAAATTATAGTAACATACTATACCAATTTGAAATTAATGATGGCCTTTCATTAAGGATATTAAGAAAATAATATGAAAAACATGTTTTTAAATTAAAAACAAATTTAAATGTTTCAAATGTATAAAAAAAGTTGAATTAAAATTATTAGTGGATGTTAATCTACTAGATTTTAGATTCAGTAATGAAAAAATCATATTTTTTCATATTTTAAAATTAATTTCATTGTTTTCATTTTAATATGAATATCTTAATATTATAATTTTATAATTTTAATATTATAATTTTATTGTGTTAAGATTGTGGTATTTTTTAACTTTATCCTCATTCAAATTAAATAAAGGAATTTTATATAAAATTATAAGTTTAGAATAATGATACTGTTATATTTAATGTAAAAATAAATTCAACACTCTCAATTTTCAGATAATAAAATTGTATAATATTAATATTTAATATTTACAATTTCTTATAAAATACAATTTTTTCTTTAAATTAATTTAAAAAAATAAAAAAATAGACATTATTTTAAATTACTAAAAAACAAATTTTTAAACATTTAGCCTATAACATAAACTAATTTTAATAAAGACCAATAATGTTACCGAGTACAGTGTAGTCATCGAACTCTTAGTTGCCACTGCTTCGCTCGAGATACACCTCGGGCTCCTGACCAACCCACCGCCATAGCTTCTTGGAACTCTAACAGATGTTGGAACACTTACTAATGTTGGAACCAATGGAAATGGCGGAGTCATACAACCCTCCTCTTATATCAATATATACTAGGATGCATGCCACTGAGCGAAAGACGCTCGATTTATATGTTTCATAAATAACTATAGTCTTCCCAGGTATTGTAAAAATCATTTTTTTAATTATTTAATAAATTAATTATACTATATTAACTTATTCCTAAAATTGTGTGGAAGTCCCCCATAAATTGCATGCCACCAACCCAAATTCGAAACTCATTACCTCCGGACTTGTACATATTCTTTTTCCTTGAAAAAAAGTTTGCATTCTATTAGATGTAATAAAATACCATGTAGAGAGGCTATAAAAGCCATGTCTACACTTTATGTATCTTTGTGAGGTAAATAAAAAGTTACAGCATATCTGTAATAGCACGATAACCCAAGCTGGGCAAATATATACAACCATTGTAATTTTTGCACCAATCCAAAGCATCATCAATCTCTGTTAAACAAATATTAAAAAAATAAATGGGAAGCTTGGAGGTCTTTAATATAATGGTCCCATGAAAGACTAAGCTCATTATCCAGCTCCATATCCTCCGCACTCATCCATAGTTGATTTGAAATATTTGATTTAACACCCACACTGATTCAGATTAAAAATATGAGATCCTTGCCATGGAGACTATTAATTAACTGATTAGATATCTTATAAATAGCAGAGAAGCCAAGTCCAAGACAAAATTTTCATTATTATTCACGTTATTATTTGATAAATATCAACTCTTTACATGTTAGTTTTTTTTTAAGCTAGTTGGAATAGGGATATATTTTTAGTCTTCTAAATTAGGATTAATAATCTCCTTGTAGTATCTTAACATCTTTTTACCCTCTAAATATTCATGACCCTACATTTTCTCTTTAAACTTAGTTGCAATAGTAGTTTTAATATTATTGATATCTTGCAAAGTTGCATTTTCATATATCTCCCCAATGGTTTAACCGAGCCATGTTATTTGTATGCCAACCATTCTTGAGCTGTAGGTGGTCTTGAGTGGACTTAAAAGCAATTTTAAGGAGTCTCTAATCTCCCATGACATTTATCTTGTACTTGTCATCAAGCACCTTGTCATAGCATTGCTCTCAATGAGGGGGAGACCCAATTCTAGATAAGAAGAATAGGACATGGTGTATTACTTTTAATAATAAGGTTATAAGTTATAAAATGCTTATGGATTTGCTCGAACTTTCTCCAAGATTCTTTAAATATGTTAAAACCCCAAACTTCACACCCATATAGTTCCATTCTTAACTTTTGACTTTACCAATCCTAAACAAATCTTTCATTATTATATTTATATGTAAATATAGTTTAAATATTAGTTAAACAAAAATCGTTAAACAAATCGTTAAACAAATATTAGTTTAAATCTTAACTCACTCGTGTTGCCAAAATTGAATATTATTATTACTTTTCCATTTAACCTTATGAATTAGATTTATATTAGAGTTGACTTTTATATTCTAGAGCATAGACTTAATTTACAAATATTTATATATTGTACTCTATGTAAGACATTTTTATTTTAAAAACTAGTTAAGCAAATGGAAGGTTTTAATTTAGCTATCTAACTTTTTCAACGATTATATATAATGTAAATGTCATATTATTGTCAAGGATTTTGGCAACACGAGTGAGTTTTCACCATTATAAAACCATGTAATTATATTTTGGTATTTTTCTCCATTCGCTTGTTATGACTTTTGAATCAGGTAGGTAGTGAAGTTAATATTAATGCTAACATGTTTTTTTCAACTTTTTTATTTTATTTTAAGATTTCACCATAAAATTAATTTAATAATATTAATGATTGATGGATTAAGTAGTTATGTTAATAAGATTAAGTATATAAAACCATGTAATAGATTTTGAATTTTTTTTGTCATCATGAGATTAATATTAATGGAGCGTTCTTCACGTTGAAACTTATGGGATACGACTTACAATAAATAACACAATTTAGATGCTTATGATATGTTTGAGTGTTTTTGTCGAATTGTTAACTATGATATTAATGATAGGATACAACATTTTATACTGGTAAAAGTTCATGATTTTGATTTTGTGGAGTGTTTTTGTCATTTTGGTGAATATGAGATTTTATCATGTGAATGATATATTCACATATTAATGGGTTTGGTTAATAATAATAATGATAATATATTTATTTTTAAGGTCATCTTCAAGGGAGATACCAATTTGATATATGAGACCCCCTTGTTTGTGGAATAAGAGATCCCAATAGAATAGTTTAAATTGGTAAAAATATAGATACATAGTAGATACACTTTGTCCGTCCAAGTAAAGATTTGATCAATTATTATGACATTAATATAAAGACTTTGGATGATATAATCAAGCACTATTTATAATGAGTTTTATATAGTCTTCAATAAAATCATAGTTAAAGTTTCCATGAAAATTGTTTTTTTAATTTTTTATATATTTTTATTAATAATAATAATAATAATATTTTTTTTTTAAGAATTATCATATTAATTCATTACTCAATGATTTTGTTCTCTTATTAAAAATATATTTAATTAGTTAATTTTGTAAAAATATTATAAATATAATTCACATTATTAATTAAATAAATAAATAGTGATTTAAAAAAAAATCCTAAAATCAATTACAAAATATTTGATCTTTTATAATATAATTATATTTTTATTTAAAAAAATTATTATAATTTTTTTTCTAATTAAAATAAACTCTTGAAATAAAAAAAATTCTAATTCTAAAATTAGATTATAATATGTTATAAAAATCAAGATTGTAATACCAATCTAATTAGTATTAAAAGACTTTGTATATGTAAGTTTTAATGATCCTAGGTTTTTAAGACCAGCCATCAATTAGTACTAAAAGACTTCGTATATATAAGTTTTAATGATCCCAGGTTCTTAAGAGTGATTTGTTAAATGAAAAGGAAAGTGATTCCATAAAATAAGTTGGACATGCTATCACCCCTTCGTTTTGTAAATGAATTTCACATGAATTCCAATTTTATTTAATTGCAATTTATTATTTCATTTTTGGAATTGAACGAAGATTTAAGCATTAATTTCATTATCTTTAACTAATATTTATTAGTTAAAGATAATTAATTTCACATGAGTTCCAATTTTATTTAATTGCAATTTATTATTTCATTTTTGGAATTGAACGAAGATTTAAGCATTAATTTCATTATTTTTAACTAATATTTATTAGCACAATTTTATTTAATTGCTTTCTATTTTTATGTTACTTTGGGAATTTGGTTCATAACAATAAGTTAATGGTTGTTTACTTTAATGATATTTTGATCTTTAGCAAGAGTATTAAGGAGCACAACATTTTCAAGATGAAAATGACCGGAGCTCTTTGAGAAGCGCTAGGGTTTTGCAGGGTTTGCCTGGTTTGGGCCACCATGGTCGCCCCTCCTCCCATGGATTCTTCCCCAGAGGAGTTTCGTTCTTGCCTAGATGTCACCTTCCACCTCTTGGTGGCCTCGTCTCCCCCCTCTCTTGCAGTGGATCTCCCATCCTCTTCCTTTGTCAAGCGAGCAGTAGCTCCCAAAGTGCAGATCACGTCGACAGCTTCCAGGATGAAAGCGCTAGCCTTGAATGAAAGAGGTCTCATTGGTCAATTTACTGGGATTTGTCCATCTCCGAAAACCATGGATTCTTGGTTCTCAAAGAACTGGATGCCTCTCATCTATGGAGGACTTCAGCATTGCTTTTGTGGTAAGGGTTTCTACACTTTTCTTTTCGAATTTAAAGAAGATAGAGATTTGATCTTTCGCAATAGGCCTTATTTCTTGGGGTAAAGAGGGTTGTACCTCAATAGATGGAACCTCTCTTTTGATCCTGATAAAGATATTCCCTCTATTGTTCTGGTCTGGGTTCGCCTTCCACACCTCCCTCTCCATTGCTGGAACGATGAGCTCTTTCAAGCTATCGAGAACTCCCTTGGAAGATACATAGAGAAAGCAGAGCCCAAAGGGCACCTTTTCTCCTGTGCTAGGATCTGTGTCGAAGTGGATCTGGAAAAGCGACTGCCAGAAGGAATCAATCTTCTCATGGATGGGTGGGAATTCTATCAGAAAGTGGATTATGAGCAATTACCCTTCAAGTGCAGAAAATGTCATGAACATGGGCACTTTGTCAAAAAATGCCCCAAATAAACACAGGAAAGTTCTGAAAAAGTCCAGGAAGAAGGATGGCAACAAGCTAAAAAAGGAAAAAAGACTATACACAATGTAGCCCCAAACAAACCAGGAACACAGCAGGGGAAAAATAAGGATCAGCATCAGAAAAACACCAAACCCTCAACCAACAATCATCTTAACTCTAGATAGAAGAAGGAGAAATTCCTAATCATGAAAAACAATCAAACAAGGAAAGAGCTGAAGTTGGCAAAAGCATAGATAATCCTATTGAAGCCATACATATCCCTGTCATTGAGCAGATCATTGAAAATACACCCTCAGACCCGCCTTCACCTAAGGAAACCTGGGCGGATATGGTAGCCACAGAAGAGCACATTAATCATCAGGCTTCTCCAAGAGGAACCTGGGATGAAATGGTTAAAATAAGCAGACCCAACCCCATATCTTCATCCTTAGTACAAACCACCTCCAAAGAAACACAGTTCTCCTAGGATACTGAGGCAGCTGATATTGGTCCCCCCCGTCTGGCAAAGGAAGAAGGTCGCAAAGGCAACACCGCAAACAAGAGACAGAGAGAGAACTGAATCTAGGAAGATAGCTCAGTATAGAAGACACCAAACTTCTACAAAAAACCAAAAATAATGGCAACAAGGAAACTTGATCCCGAGCAGGATCACAAGTGTTAAAGAAATAATGAAGCTTGTCTCTTGGAATTGCAGAGGGCTAGGCGGCATCCACAAAATCGATGCTCTAGAAAATATGTTGAAGTCTGAAAAAGATGATGTCCTCATCCAAGAGACCAAGATGAATAAAAAGGAGGTTCTGGACCTTTTGAACCTCTTCCGAAAAAATAGCACTGGTATGGCAATCATCTCTAGAGGAGCCGCTGGTGGAATTGCAACTTTTTGTAACTCAAACAATTTCACCCTCAATTTGGTCAAAGAGAATACTCATTGGCTCCTTATAGAAATAGTCAGCAAAAGAAGTTCAAACTCCTTCTTATTATGGAATGTATATGGCCCAACTCACTATAGAGATAAGCAGACTTTCTTGAACTCTCTTTGCTCTCTTTGTGAATAATATCCAGGAAAAAATCTCATCATTGCCAGAGACTTTAACACAACCATTTCCAGCACTGAGAAAAGGGGAGGTTCAATCATCAGGGACCCTTTTGGTGAAATGATGCAAGATCTAATGGTTAACTTCGATCTCTTGGATCCCAACCCAAATAATGGAAGATTTACCTGGAACAACAAGCGCATTGGTCCGGGACATATAGCAGCTCGGCTGGATCGCTTTCTGATAAGTACCACTCTCCTCCAACTTGATTTAATAGTTTCTTCTTATCTAATTTCCTCAGCCTCCTCAGACCACAGACCGATAGCTCTCTCCCTCTCCCCACCCTCAAATCTCGGTCCCATTCCCTTTAGATTCAACCCCCTCTAGCTCCATTATAGCTCAATGCTGGACCTAATTCATTCTGTTTGGATCAAACCTTTCTCCGGATCTCCTTGTTACATCTAGGAATCCAAGCTGATGGCCATCTGACAAGCCTTAAAATCTTGGGCAATCTCCTCTAATGGACCCCTCCTCCTCTAAAAAAAAACTCCAAGATAATCTCGTTTCCCTGCAAAGCTACATGGAGTAGGAAGAAATTACCCAGCAAATCCTCACGCAAGAAAAGGTACTCAACTCTGACATTGTTATTGCTGCCAAGCAAGAGGAGGAAACCTAGAGATTGAAGTCCAAGCAACTTTGGCTCAAAAGGGGAGATAAAAATACCAAGTATTTTCATAGCCAAACCAAAATCAGGCTAAGCTGCAACTTCATCAGATAACTAAAATATTGCAACAATCAAGTCGTTAAAGGTCATGAAGCCATCAAGAAAATAGCCTACCAACATTTCAATAATTTGCTCACGGACAGTGGAAATACAAATCCAATCTCTCAGGTTGATCTTCTCTCAGGAATCAAGCTCTGAATCTCTAATAAAGATAATGATAAACTCGAGAATCCTATCTCTGAGAATGAAATAATCTCGGCTATTTGGTCGCTTCATCCGAATTAATCCCCCAGTCCCGACAGCTTCACTATCAACTTCTATTGAGCTGCTTGGCACATTATCAAAGAGGATTTAATGAAGATGATGAACTGGACTAGGAACAAAGAGAAGATTGGATGAGCCACAAACTCTACATTCCTATCTCTTATCCCAAAGGACAAAAACTCTCAATCCTAAGACAAATTCAGGCCCATATCCTTATGCAATACCTCTTATAAAATCCTCACCAAAATCCTTGCAAACCGTATGAAAAAGTTGATGAATAAAATCATCTCAGACACCCAAGGTGGTTTTATTGCTGGCAGGCAAATCATGGACAACATAGTCATTGTTCAAGAAGCAATCCATTCCAGCCTGAAGGATAAGAAACAAGGAATGGCCATAAAACTTGATATGGAAAATGCCTTTGACAGAGTCAACCACTTCTTCCTCTTTGAAATCATGCAAAAAATGGGATTCTCCAAGAACTTCATTAGATGGATCAAAGCCTATATCTCCAACCCCTGGATTGCCCCTCTGATTAATGGCAGACTGGCTAGTTTCTTCAAAGCTTCCCGTGGTCTCAGACAAGGCTATCCTCTATGTCCCTTCCTTTACATCATAGTGGCCGAATCTCTCAGCAGGAAACTCTCCATTCTCCAGGAAAGAGGAGAGCTGAAAGGAATCAAAATAGCTCGGGGAATAAAAGATGCAAATCATGCCCAATTCGTCGATGACACTATTCTTCTCGGTGGCGCGTCCACTGCTATAGCAGCAAGATTTAAAGCAGCCCTCATTACCTTTGAAAAAGCTTCAGATGGGAAAATCAATGACCTAAAATCCAAAATCTATGGTTGGAATTGTCATGAGAGAACTATAGCTAGGATTGCCAGAATTCTCGGTTATGAAGGAACGGCAAACTGGAATTCTTTCAACTACTTGGGCATTCTCATTCACAAAGGGAAAAAAAATCTTCAGACCAGAACGTCTTGGTTGAGAAAATAAAGAAGAAAATTCAAGCTTGGGGAGCCCAATGGCTATATCTAGCTAGCAAGTTAGTCCTCATCTCCTTGGTCCTTACTGCTTACCCCATTTTCACCTGCTCAATAGCTTTGGCGCCTAGCTCTATAATTCAAGCCATTTTCAAAGAAATCAGATCTTTTCTCTAGCAAGGGGGGAAAACGAATGGAAATAAGAAATTCAACCTCATCAGCTAGGAAATGGTGTGCAACCCAAAAAACAGTGGTGGAGCAGGAATCAGACACCTTGGAAAAATGAACCTTGCTCTGGGAGCCAAAATACTTTGGAGGATGTTAGCTGGGAAGTTAGCTTGGTGGAAGGATATTCTTTGAAAGAAATACTTAAAAGGAGCAAGAAATAGGTTCCTAGAAGAAATCTCGTCTATGGTCGATGATTCTCCAATTTGGAAACTTTGTAGAAAGGCGGCTCTTATTATCCATAGAGATCTTCGTTGGCTTCCCAGCAATGGAAAGCATATTAGAATATGGGAAGTGTTAAATTCTAGCATAAATGCACAAGCAAGATCACTGAAAGAAACAAAATCACAAGATAGACACAAATATACCCTGGGAAACCCTCATGAGGTAGAAAACCTAGCAAAGCTTTCCTCAATATAGATAATCAACCCAATACAAGATAGTAGACCACAAAAAGAGCTCCTTCTCCTCCTATGCAGAACTCTCTCTCTCATATGCGCACAATAGAAGTGTGAGAACAAGTGAGTTAAGTGAGGAACAACCTCCTCTACTTATACTTGTTTTCCAACTGACTTTTTACCCTATGAGGCCGACTTGTCAAATTGAGTCTAATAACCTCCGATAAAATAACTTCGGGCCGATACCCACATAGGAGATCTAATAACCCTAGTTCCCATAATCCAATGGAGGAATAAACATCTCCGGATATACAATAGAGTCCCGTCGGAGGAATAAAACATCTCCGGAATAATACAAATATAATATTCTTTGAAGTTACAATATTTCAACACTCCTCCTTAACGAGAAGGATATTATAACAACAACTGCAGGAGCAAGGAGTCATCAAATACATGATACATGATACATCTATAAATCATTGGAAGCTTTCTTTATACATCATAAGTAACTCAAGTAGTTACTCGAACATCTTCAAGATCTTCAATACTGGAACATCAACATCTTTAGTACTGAGTCTTCATCTTCTGTAGCACTCGAATAGCTACATCATCATCACACGATCATCAACATCGTCATCACACAATCATCAGCATCGTCATCACACAATCATCAACATTGTCATCACACGATCATCAACATCGTCATCAACTGGATCCACTCAATCATCAGTACAAAAACAACATATCCTGCAATACACATGATCCAATTACGGGATGATCAATCCCTCTCACTTTAGGACATAGGTCCAAGGATGATACAATTCTGATCCACTTATGGGATGATCAATCCCTCTCACTTTAAGACATCTCTCATGTCTATGTATGATGAAATCCATATCAACTTATAGGATGATCAATCCTTCTCACTTTAAGACACCTCACCATGTCTAGGGATGATGCAATCCCAATCTATTTATAGGATGATTAGTCCTTATCACTTTAAGACACCTCACCATGTCTAGGGACAATGTAATCCCAATCTATTTATAGGATGATTAGTCCTTATCACTTTAAGACACCTCACCATGTCTAGGGACGATGCAATCCCAATCTACTTATAGGATGATTAGTCCTTATCACTTTAGGACATAAGTCCAAGGATGATGCAATCCTGATCCACTTACGGGATGATCAATCCCTATCACTTTAGGACATAAGTCCAAGGATGATGCAATACTGTCATGTACATTTTGAACCAAACGCTCAGGGACGAGGTGGTGCTATATACATCCACTAAGGACCATATTCTCGGAGACATCTATCTATGGATCACTTTAGGACTGAAGTCAAGGGATGATACAATCCTCATCGTTCGCTAGGAACCGCATTCTCAAAGACATCTGTCTACGGATCACTTTAGGACTGAAGTCCAAGGATGATACAATCCTCCATCAACCTCATCGTCGGAACAGGCAACCTCATCTTCAACCTTATCGTTGAAACAGGTAGGCACATCATCGATACAGTATCCTCATCAATACGGGTATCATTAGTATGTATCATCAATACAAGTATCCTCATCAATACAAGTATACTCATCATCAATACAAGTATCCTCATCAATACAAGTATACACATCATCAATACAAGTATCCTCATTAATACAAGTATACACATCATCAATACAAGTATCCTCATCAATACAAGTATACATATCATCAATACAAGTATACACATGATCAATACAAGTATCCTCATCAATACAAGTATACACATCATCAATACAAGTATCCTCATCAATACAAGTATACATATCATCAATACAAGTATCCTCATCAATACAAGTATACACATCATCAATACAAGTATCCTCATCAATACAAGTACATATGCAAGTATTATCATCAATACAAGCAAACATAACATAGATGCAAGTATCCTTATCAATACAAGCAAACAAAACATAGATGCAAGTATCCATATCAATACAAGTAAACAAAACATAGATGCAAGTATCCTCATCAATACAAGCAAACATAACATAGATGCAAGTATCCTTATCAATACAAGCAAACATATAATCTAGATAAGCAATCTCATCATCAATACAGGTATCCACATCGATACCAGTACCCAAAGATATCTTCATCTATCATATCACTCCCCCTTTCGAGGAGAGTCCTTTTGAACTACACCAAGCTTGTCTCGGAAATGCTCAAACTTTACATGAGACAGAGGTTTGGTTAGTATATCAGCAACTTGCTCATTCGTGCTCACATATTCAAGCTTGATAGCTCCTTTTTGCACCATATCCTGTATATAGAAATAACGGATCTCTATGTGTTTTGACTTATCATGAAATACTGGATTCTTAGTCATCTTGATAAAACTCTGGTTATCACACAGAATCATAGTGGGTTCCATCTCTAAGTCAAACAGTCTTGATAATAACTTACGAAGCCATGCTGCTTCACAACTGGCAGAGCAAGCAGCTATGTATTCTACTCCAGCTATGCTGAGAGCCACACTAGACTGCTTCCTGCTATACCATGACATCATAGCAGATCCGAGACAATAACATCCTCCCGATGTACTCTTCCTGTCTGATACACTTCCTGCCCAATCAGCATCAGTGTAGCCATGCAAATTGAAATCATGATCTCCACTATAGTAAAGACCAAAATCTATCATACCTTTTAAGTACCTCATCACATGTTTTGCAGCTGTCATGTGAACTCTTCTAGGTTCCACCAGATACTAACTCAAGGTATTCATAGCAAAACATATGTCTAGTCTAGTGTTAGTCAAATACATTAATGATCCAATAATCTGTCTGTACAGAGTTATGTCCACTAACTTTGATGAGTTATCTACTAATAACTTCAAGTTGGAGTCCATGGGAGTGGCCAGGGCTTTACAGTCCAACATATCGAATCTTTTCAAAATATACACAGCATACTTACCCTGATTTAGAAATATTCCTTTTGGGTCTTTCCATACTTCCAGGCCTAAGAAGTAGTGCATCAATCCGAGATCTTTCATCTCAAATTCAGAAGAGAGCTTCTTCTTGCACTTGATAATCTATCTTTCATTTCTAGTCAAAAATAGATCATCTACATACAATAATAATATAACAGGTTCATCATTCATAACTTTGAGATAAAGGTTAGGATCAGCTTTACTCTTGGTAAAGCCCATGCTTGTCAAGAAACTTTCAATCCGTTTGTACCAAGCTCTAGGAGCTTGCTTCAACCCATACAAAGCCTTCTTCAGTTTGCATACTTGAGTTCTTCCATCTTCTACCTCAAATCCAAGTGGTTGTTCTATGTACACTTCTTCTTCAATTACACCATTCAGGAAGGCTGTCTTAACATCCATCTGGTGTAGTTTCCATTTCATCATCGATGCAAGTGCCATGATAGCTCTAATGGAAGTGTACCTAGCAATTGGTGCAAATGTTTCTTCATAGTCAATTCCCTCTTTTTGAGAGAATCCTCTAGCTACAAATCTTGCCTTATATTTTTCAATGCTACCATCCGCAGCATGTTTTATCTTGAATATCCATTTGGAGGACACTACACTTTTATCTTTTGGTTTGGGAACTATATTCTAGACATCATTTTTCATTACTGACTAGTATTCTTCTGTCATTGCTTCTACCCATTCTTTCTTCTGAACTGCTTCTTCATAGCTAGTAGGATCCTGATCCACTAGATTACACATCAAAGCCATATAGTTGGATACTAGCTTTGGTTTCTTCCTTTCTCTAGTGGAGCCTTCAGGAGCTCCATACTTTTTAGCTCCTTGAATAATGTCTTTGGCCCATGCTGTCCTTCTTTTTCTTGATAAGTTTGTAATGGGGGGTTCTTGTGGTTCTAGCAAGTCATGGTCTTCAGGTGTAGTATCTTCAGGAATGGGTGCAGCCTCTGTGATCCTAGAAGGTGAGTCTTCTTCATATATTTCTTCATGTTGGCACTTCCTAGATCTCTTGAGAGCTGTTTCTTCATCAAATGTCACATCCCTACTAATTTCCATATGATGAAGACCTGGGATGTAAATTCTGAATGCTTTGGATGATTCACAATATCCAACAAATATTCCCTTCTTTCTAGAAGGATCCAACTTGGTTCTCTTTTCTTTTGGAATGCGAATGTATACAAGACATCCAAATATTTTAAGATGACTTACCTCAGGCTTCTTTCCTATGAACACTTCTTCTG
The DNA here is from genome assembly GCA_027924585.1 of Larix kaempferi. Classification (NCBI taxonomy): domain Eukaryota; kingdom Viridiplantae; phylum Streptophyta; class Pinopsida; order Pinales; family Pinaceae; genus Larix; species Larix kaempferi. The sequence goes on along the minus strand of BSBM01000055.1, from coordinate 10,142,966 downwards.
GAGTTTTGAAATCAAGAGCACTATGGGATAGTCTATTTTGTACATAGACTGTTGTTCTAGCTACTTCAACCCATAAATACATAGGTAGGTCTTGATCATGTATCATTGTCTTTATAGCTTCCATGATGGTTCTATTCTTTTTGTCCGCAACACCATTTTGTTGGGGATTGTAGGGAGTAGTTAGCTCTCTCTTGATTCCAGCTTCTTTACAGAAATCTTCAAAATCTTTTGAAGTATATTCTCCGCCATTATCTGTTCTGATTATTTTAATTTTCTTTTCTGAATGATTTTCTATCAATGCTTTGAACTCTTTGAACTTTCCAAAAACTTCATTCTTCCCTTATAAGAAGTATATCCAAGTCTTCCTTGAATAGTCATCAATAAATGTGAGATAGTATTCATATCCACTTAAAGATGTGGAGGGAATTGGTCCACATACATCTGAATGGATCAATTCCAAAATGCTTTTGGTCTTTGTTTCACTCTTTGGAAATGGGTTCTTGATGTTCTTCCCTTTTGCACATCCTTTGCATGTGCCCTCATGGTCAACCTTTAAGTCTGGTAGACCTACAACTACCTTGCTTACATGAGGTAGTGACTTGTAGTTAATGTGAGCAAGTCTCCTATGCCATAGCTCATTTGGGCTAGTGACTTCATGTACAAGGGCAGCTTCTGGATGACCCTTGAGCTTATACAAACCTCCTTCCTCTTCACCAATGACAATTGCATCCTTAATAGATTTACCTTTGGAGCACATTAATACTTGTCCATCAATGAATGTAACTCCATAGCATTTCTTGTCCAATGCTGAAATGGAAAGCACGTTCTTCTTCAATCCTGCAACATACAAAACTTCCTTCATCTTCATGGGGGTTCCAGAATCAAGTTTGTAGTTTGCTTCACCAATTCCTTTGATGGGATATTGATAGTTATCTCCTAGAGATACCTTTTGTGGGGAGTTCTTTTCTTCAAGTTTTGATAGAGTCTTCTTTTGTCCTGTCATGTGCTTTGAAGCACCACTATCGATAACCCATGTACCTTCTCCAGGTGTTATAGATCCATAGAGTGCGGAGAATAGAACATACTCTTCTGCATCTTCTTCTTCACTTCTTGTAGATCTTTTCTTGAAGAAGTTCCTTTCTTCATCTTCTTCTTCTCTTCTAGGTCTTTTCTTGTGAGGCCTTTCTTCCTCTTCAACTTCTTCTTCACTATCATCTTCTGCAAGATGTGCTTGATGTCTTTTGTGGTGAGTACCCTTTTTCTTCTTCAGAGGACAGTCCTTAGCAATGTGTCCTATTTTGTGACAAGTAAAACATTGGAATGAGGAGTAATCTCTTCTTTGATTAGATCCTCTTTTCTTTTGAAATCTTTGTGGAGGATGAGACTCCTTGTGACTATCCTTCTTAAAGTAGGATTGATTCCTTCTTCTCTTGGTGTGGGTGGCCAAGGCTTGGTCATCTTCCTTGAGCAATGCTTCTCTGTTGGCAACCCTGGCTTCCTCTTGAATGCAATCCTCCCAAACCACATCAAACTTCTCACTTTCTTTTCTGGCACACATGGTTTGGATGAATGACTCCCAAGGTCTAGTGAGACCATTTAGAGCAGTCATGACTAGTTCATCTTCATCAAGAGTATCTCCAATAGCATCTAATTGTTCTTTGAACTAAGAAACCCTTGAGAAATAGTCTTGAATAGATTCTCCTTTATTCATCTTGGTGTTCTTCAATTGAGCTCTCAGGTTCATCTTCCTGTTGATGTTCTTTCCCTCATACATTCTAGAGAGAGAATCATATATTTCCTTTGGGGTCTTCTTGGATGACACTCGGGGAATCAAGTGGTCCTTAATAGAATCAGCAATGATTCTGTTTTCCCTAATCAAATCTTTCCTGTATTTCTTTTTAGCTTCATCTTGTGTAGGTTCTGCAATCTCATCTTTGATATAATGGGCAAGATCATTCTCTTCAAGAATGAGACCAATTCTATATTTCCATGCTCAGAAATTCTCTATACCCTCTAGCTTGTCTTCAAGTGTAGTACTTGGGGCCATCTTGCCCAGGGGGTCACTAAAAATTGAAAATTCCAAAAATGAAAAAATGACCTTACCAGAAGATTGGCTTAACTGAGGCGAGGTGACTGATGTACTTACTTTCTGGAAACTTCAATTTTTCAGCCTCCAAACTTGACCAGCGATCTTCGGATCTGCTGTAGAATTCTGGTTCTGGTTTTCTAGTTTTTTGGTTTTATCGCACTTTTGTCAAACTAGGGTTTGACTTTCCCAGAGTTCTACCCAACCAAAAAGTTCGATCTAGGGCTCAAAAGATTGGTTTTGAGAAGGGCTATCCAGCCATGTAATCAGAATTCAACAATACCAACTTTTTGCAGAAACCCTAATTTTCACCGGAGAGAGAGATAGAGATATTTTCACCTTGTGAAAGATGTCCTATTCAGGCTAGCTCTGATACCATGTTAAATTCTAGCATAAATGCACGAGCAAGATCGCTAAAAGAAACACAATCACAATATAGACACAGATATACCCTGGGAAACCCTCATGGGGTAGAAAACCTAGCAAAACTTTCCTCAATATAGATAATCAACCCAATACAAGATAATAGACCACAACAAGAGCTCCTTCTCCTCCTATGCAGAACTCTCTCTCTCTCTCCTATGCGCACAATAGAAGTGTGAGAACAAGTGAGTTAAGTGAGGAACAACCTCCTCTACTTATACTTGTTTTCCAACTGACTTTTTACCCTATGAAGCCGACTTGTCAAATTGAGTCTAATAGCCTCCAATAAAATAACTTCGGGCCGATCCCCACATAGGAGATCTAATAACCCTAGTTCCCATAATCCAATGGACAAATAAACATCTCCGGATATACAATAGAGTCCCGTCGGAGGAATAAAACATCTCCAGAATAATACAAATATAATATTCTTTGAAGTTACAATATTTCAACAGGAAGATCCACTCAGCCCCTCATCTCCAGCTAAAAACCCTCTCTTCTTTACTGATTTAAAATTTTGGATGGAGCAACAGAATATCCTCACCTTGTATGATCTTTTTCTCTAGTCCAGCTCTGGCAGATGGCAAGGTTGGAAGATCTTTGAGATCCCTAAACATCTAACCTTGGAATACTCCTCCCTGATTACCTCACTGCAGAGCTATAGCTCGATCCACTTAAGCCTCCATGATTCCAAAACCTGGGGAAAGCAAGGTTGCTATTCGGTCAAAGATGGATACTGCTCCCTACTCAGCAATCAGTACAAGGAAATTATATGGAAATGCATATGGAACAACGATGGCCTCCCTAAAGTGAACTTTTTCTATTGGAGTTTGGCTCACAAAAAGATTCTAATAGCGGAAAACCTGAGGAAAAGAGGTATCTCCGAACCGTCCATCTACATTCTTTGTAAAAACTCGGAGGAAACAATGGATCATCTATTTCTAGATTGTCCCTATGTCATGGAAGTCTGGAACTTTACTCTCCAAGAACTGCAAGCCAATATCACTCTTCCCACTTCCTTAACGGACTTCTTTGACTGCTGGAAAGACTACTACCCTGGATCTCTCTATAAGAAACCCGACTTGTCTAAGGCTTGGATCGATGTACCCAAATTCATTTGTTGGAAAATATGGAATGCCAGGAATAAAGGGATCTTTGAAAATCAAATCCATCCTCCCTTTCGAACCTCTATCACTGCCAAAGCCCTGTGGGAAGAAACTATCCTCTCAAGAGGTCTAAATCACATTCATCATGAACCACTGAATGTTGAAGAAAAGCTTTGGGCCTCTGACTTTCTCCTCCATCCAGGAACAATACTTAGAGCCCCTGACCAAATCAAGCCCTACTCTAACGGATGGAAAATCAGAATCAATCCAGATGAATTCGAAGATTGGAAAGCTCAGCTTGGAAAGTACGTTGTTTTTTTCGATGGTGCCTCTAAAGGTAACCCTGGCTTGGCAGGTGTGGGAGGGGTCATTTTAGACCCTCGGGGAAACATAATGAAAAGTTATGCCTGGGGAATTGCAATCAAGACCAATAAGGATCCTAAATGGTTCGCCTTACTTAAAGGTCTGGAAATTGCCATCAAGGCCGGGATAAAAGATCTGATAGCTGTTGGGGATTCTCTTCTTATAATCCGAGAAGCCAGCAATCTCATTCAAAAACGTTCCACCCCATCAAATAAGTATCACCACCTCTTCAAATTTTTCAGCAGAGACTTAAACACCCTTAAATTCCTCCATGTTTTGCGCTCAAATAATCACCACGCTGATGAAATGGCTAATAAAGGGGTGCTCCAATGTTTTGGTTCTCTATCCTACGATGGTGATGATCCCACTCCTTGTTGGATTCCCTAAGCATTCTCTCCCTTGGGATGATCCCTTTCCACCTCAACCTCCTTCTCTCTCACCCCTCGTTACCTTTGATAGTGGCCACCCTTGCTTCTACATGCAAACACTTGTCTCTTTGTTTGAGGGCCGATGGAGGCATTTAATGCCTTTCACATGGCCTCTCCTCACCTACCTCCACTCCTTCGCACACTCTGATTACCTCTTCGCTCAGATGCTTCCAGAACTTCTCTTTGTTAACCTATGCCCTAAGAATGGATGCTCGCTCCACTGCTTGATTTGCTCCTTCCCTGCGCGCCAACTATTCCATTTCTCCTCCGTTTCTCTCCTGTTTGCTCTATGACAAGCCCTTGCTCCCCTCCCAGGGCATCTCTCTTCCTGAAGCAAATCTCCTAGAGCGTTTATGCACTCTGCTCGTGGATATTTTGTCCCTAAGTCTGTGCGAAGACAAGCTAGCAGCCCTTGACTCTTCCTCCCCTACGACTCTAGAAGGTTCAGTGGTCGAAACCATGGAAGCATAGTTGAATAGGATAAGAATTGAGGTGGCAGACATAAAGAAGAATATGACGAGAATTTTCACCCTCCTGCACTTTCTCAACATCAAGATTAGGCATAACAATGACCTAATGAACAGCCAAATTTCCTCCATGTCGGAAGCGGTGGACTACACAGCAAACAGTATATCAAATGTTGACTCCAAGGTGGACGATAACTACAGGAATATTTCAGACGTCGAAGGAAAGGTGGACAGGCTCAGAGAAGATTTGACCCGCTGCATTCTAGGGTTTCAGGACACTACAGGCTCTAGCTCCAACCCGGACGACTCCATGGAAAGCCCAGAACCTCCTCGATAGTGCCAGAAATGACTCCATGGAAAGCCCAGAACCTCATTTTGGGACAATTTGTTAAGTTTTATAGCACTAGCTTCAGACCTATTAGAGCTAGGAGGATAATTACCAAAACAGAAAAGGAAAACTTGAATGCTAGTCCCTCACAGAGGAAAACCATAATCTTTATGTTTGTATTTTTGAAGACTCTTTTTTAATACAATCTCTATAACCGTTCTTGTTAAAAAAAAACTTTATTTAATTGCAATTTATTATTTCACTTTTTCAATTGAATGAAGATTTAAGCATTAATTTCATTATTTTTATCGAATATTTACTAACACAACTACTTAACTTGGGGTTGGTGAACACCAATAGGCCACAAGTTAAATGCCATGAATAAGTTATGTATTACTTGTTCTCTCATTTTTCTAGTTAAACTCTGCTAGGAAGTTCCTGTTATCCATGGATCACAAATTGACCGTTATCCGTGCATCAACTAAGAGTTATCAGTGCATTAGCAACCAATTATTTTTTATATTATTTTTTAATATATATAATTATTTATTTTGAATTTGGAATGACTGCCATAGAAAAAAACTAGATAGTACACTTGTCTCATCCTCATGTAATCTAGGAAAAGCATATGTGCTAGTCCACCCCAAATTTTAAAATATAAACGCCTATCAGTGTTTAGATCAGGGTTTCACATTTTCAGAATATTAATGAGTGTAATTAGATTGGGGTTTCACATTTTCAGAATATTGATGAGATTATGGTTTCAACTTATATTTATGCAAAAGGGTCAAAGAACAAACTAAGATTACACCCTTGAATATAAGATTGCCCTCTGGGAAATAGTTTTACTAAATAGTTGGGAGAAGTTATTGTTTACTCTCTTTGTAAATTAGAATAGATCTATCTTAAATCCCGATTTATCAAATATCTAACGGATCCAATTGCTTGAGGTGTAAATTTTTATTTATTTTAACTTAATTTTTTTACACTTTAAGAATTTTTTTTATACATCGAGATATTTAATCATAATTTTAAGATGAAATCAATATTTCTTTTGATTTAAGTAGACATCATTTACATTGTTTAATTTTTTTATGGGAGCTACATTTGCATTTTTATTGTTTTTTTTTATGAGAATGACATTTGCATTTTTTTATTTTTTTTATGGTAACGACAAGTTACTCCCCATAGTTGGTTATATAGCACAATGCAATAAAGAGTTGTTCTAAATTCATGTTTTATTTAACTTTTTTAATATATTATTAATGTGTCTTTATGTTTAATAAAGGGAGAATGTGATTAAAATTTCTCATTGTTAACTAATAAATATTTTATATAGAAATGTTTTGAAATTTATAAATAATTTTTTGATATTGATCTACAAATTAGAATAGATTCAGTTTTATTTTATATTGATAAAGCATTGAGAGACGAAATTCTTTCCATATTTCAAAAATGAAAAATATGGAGAAACGTTTCCACCTTAGGATATTTGATATGGACCATTACTTGATATATATGTGGGGGATTTGATCTCTCCCATACTTGATAAACATATCATTGAACTATGTTGCTACATAAATAGATATATAGATGTGTTAGGAATCAAACGGCTTATATGGAAACATGGAAAACTATGTTGCTACATAGATAGATATATAGATGTATTAGGAATCAAACGGCTTATATGGAAACATGGAAAGTGTTAAATATAGATTAGGATTTAGAATGGATGTGTCTATCCTATAAAAATATCCCAGCCATCTCATTACAACAAAAAAAATATCATTAGTGTGGAGTTTAACACTAAACTATAGTGCATTTTTTTGTTGGTTATGTTAAATTGCTTTTCATATTTAGTACTAAATATAGCATCGTGATTAGTACAGAATGTGATTAGTAATAAAGACTAGTTCCACATTTAGCACTAGGTTTAATGCCAACTTTAGCATCACTTTGAGCATTGGATTCAGCTCTAGTTTTAGAGACTACTATTTTTAAATTAAAGTTTATGGAAATAAATGAAATATAGTAGAAAATGAAAATAAAAAATGAAAAATGATAAGGGAATGTTGGGATTTGAAAACAAATAAATTTCAAAAATGAAAGATACCTACTTGAGATAGACCGCACAAAAATACTCCATAAAAAAGTAGATATGAATATGAAACTAAACTAGCATAACACAATGGAAATTTAGGGAAACATAAATAGGAAATGGAAAAAAATAAAAAGTAAATGGAAAATGGAAATTGAATTATAGGATTTGAATCCATATCATTTGAAGAATGTCCATAACTTGAGTTACAACCCCATATAAATCTTCCATTAAAATTAAAGTGAAATTATGAATTGAAACTACCAAAAACAAGTGAATAATGAAAATCATAGATTAGTTTCAATATTTAATCAAAAGTGAAAATTAAGTAACAAGAGATACATGGATACCATGATTTGAATCCAAATCTTGTTACAACAATGTAAGGTCCTTTATTAGGCTGCACCCATGAACCATATATGCACAAAAAACTAAACCCATGAATGCCATTTTTCTTCTTCTTTATCCATTAAAGCTACAATAAAAAAACATCCATAAACCATATGAGTAAATAAATCATTTAAAAGAGGAATAAATGAGGACAAGGTAAGAGATAATCTATTACCTTCCTCATGACCTTCCTCATGGGCGTTCCTTCGTGAAACTGTAGCTTCCATGCATGAAACCCTAAATCTAGAACAACAAAAGATCAATAAGCATTAGAAAATGAAAAATAAAATATGAATTAAGGAGGTAAAGTGAAGGGACAATCCATTATATACATCATGGAGGTTCTACCATGAATCCTTATGTGATGCCCCCGTCACCCAATCCGACCATCAGGAGGGGATGTTGACCAAATGTGGGCTCTCAAGTTTCTCCCCAAAACCATAATACGATTTCCAACAATAAAATGTGTGGAAAAACTTAATTAAACATGCACAACAGAATTTAAAATATATCCACACACATCTAACATGAAAATACAAGCATAAACATTACAAGCATGAAATAAAAACATTTCAGATTCAAATGCATGATAATACTTATCTTTATCCAACACAGACCCAAGCAATTAGCCGTGTAGGACAGATTTTCCACCCAACCATAGTAACTCTGTCCAACATATACTCTTTCTGTTGGGAGGACACCCCCAATATGGGCTATGAGGCCACCAGGGAAATGGAAACACCCACATACTTCTCTCTCTCATCCCACAACCCATTCTTCTCTCGATGCTTAGCCAAATGCTCATACAGAGCTCTATAAGGGTCTGACTCATCCCTCATAGCCTTGGATTCCACAATACCTGCCCCACACAACACCCTTCTAGCTCAGGCATCCCCTTCACCGATCCACGATTATCTTGGGAAATCCATCTTGCTGGGTGATTCCAGTGTTTGCATAAAAGAAGTCCAACCTGATATTGGCTACTATAGAACCACCTACAGCCTCAATTTGTGGCTTCTCAAGCACCTACAAGTAACAGAACTCAAGGGTAAGGGTTCCTAGCTTGGCCAACCTCTTTGCTCACCTACAACCAACAATATTCACTTCCAAATCTGCAGAATGGTCTCCAAATTCAAAGTTTTGGGTTCAAAACAACAGGGTAAGTTTATGGGCAGCAAGGGAGAGATCTGAATCCTCTAAATCTACATGAAAGAATGAGAGAAATGAGGTTTGAATCCAAATGATATGAGAAAATGGTGAAAATACAACTAACATAACTTCTGACAGTAGCAGAAAGGACTCATGGAAGCTACATAATGAATTCTGTCATGACAGAACTATCACAAAAGTGTATTCAGTCCCATGCTTCAATAACTACATGAGGTGACTTTTCCCACCAACCACACACATTCATTAATGATTGGAAAATGGTAAAAAAAGGAGATAATTGGCTTATTCTCATCACTTGACAGAATTTTGGGTGAGTTCTAAGGTTGGCACTTGGTAGCAAGGATTTAGTCACCCATGCCCCCCCTTTCATCTTCCCCTCTAGTGGAATCATAGCCCCTTTGCTTCTCTTTACACAACCATTGTTGGACAATTTTATTATTTTTGGACATAATATTCTAAATCAGCATAAAAGCCAACCAAATAGTCCAAATAAAATATAAACATCATACATTCCTAGACATTCACTAGTCGGGCCTTGGCCTTGAGCTCCGCACTAGGAATTTTCACTAGCATATTTATATCATTTACATAATTTTGGATAAATACATTCCAAGTCAAAACTAGGGGTATTACACCTTATAACCCATGCAGGGAACCCTAAATGTGAAAAAAATGACAAGAGAGATGAACATTAGAAAATTAAGTAAAGAAAAATAAATGTAAAAGTGGTTGCAAGGAGGAGAAGGAAAGGGAGAACCAATCACCTTTCTCATTAAGTTTTCTACATGAAACTAAAAACCTATCCTCCATGAAGATAAAACCCTATGCTATGAAAACCCATTGGAGAAAGTAGAGGTAAGAAAAAGGGAAGATAGAAAGAGGGGAAAAGATAAAATGATGAGAGAGAGTATGGTTCAGGGTCTTTCATGATGAAAAATATGAAAATTTAATTAAAATAATAGATATACCCTCATGGTCATGAGGATTGAGACAAGTGCCTTATTTCATCCCTCAAAATTATATTTTTATTTTTTTAATATGAAAAAGTCCTCATGCTTTGCCTTTTCTTGGGTTACACATGAAACTTGGCGCTAAAGTCAACATTAAACATGGTGCTAAATAGCATTCTAGTAGCTCACTAATTTTAACACCATTTAATGAAGTAAGACCGAATTCATTTTATTTTTTAAAGATTCAAATATTATACATAAGTCAGTATTCTAGCAACTTACACACACACACACACACACACACACACACACACACTTTACTATTAAAACCTGTAAATTTTGGAGGATGCTCTCAATTTGATTATACTTTAAGTAAAAGACAGGTGAATTTATAAAGGGAAAATTGTGAATGTGTGTGTGTGTGTGTGTGTGTGTGTGTGTGTGTGTGTGTGTGTGTGAGAGAGAGAGAGAGAGAGAGAGAGAGAGATTGATATGCCGATGGTAGACTACCACCCTTTTATTGGACAACCATGTGGACCTTGTTTTTTCTATTTCAAGCCCATAAATGGTTATGTTGCTAGGACCTAACAAGGAATGTTGGGAAATCACAATAGAATGATTGAGAAGTTATTGAAGGATGATATCCAATAATAGTTAATAGACAAATATATACTTTTTTCTAGACAACATTCATTGGATGTATGCCACAAAAATTTAAAGAATACAAACTATTTTCTAACCTGTATGATGTGCATTGATCGAGGCTTAATTTTTTTGTATGATTGATACATCTTCTTGGTTGTTGATGACATCACCAATAATTGATCCACACATAGTGAATATTTAATCTTACAATTTTCTTTATCATTGAACGTCTATATGAAAAATGAATATGCTTATGTAATGTTAAGAAGGATGGAGATAAAAATATTGATCCTACATGTGGCCAATTCGGTGTTGGCATTGATTCTAAACTCAAATTGGTGAAGATGAATATTCTTGAAGGAATCCAAAACCTGAAAACTACATTGGTATGGAATAATCTAGAATATCAGAGGTCACCTCCTTACCATATCTAAGTCCCATTCTATTTTTTGTTCATGAATTTCTTCCCAAGGCCTAATGATAGGATTGGAAAGAGTAAGTACTTGAACTGTTTATGATAAACTTCATGTTCATCTTCAACTTTTTTTGATGTGGTTTCATTGAGTTGATCATGAATTGATTCCTAATAAGAATCATTATCAAATGCAAAAAGATGATTGTTTTGAACAAGAACTATATAGAATGATGATTGGGTGGGTGCACTTTTTTATGCCACCAGATTTTAGGATTCTAAAATACACTACTCCATTGTTTCTATTGTAACTTTTGACTTCCTTCACCATTTCTCAAACAAATTATATGGTGCACTAGAAGAAGGAGAGCTATATACGGTCATATAAAAAAAATTCAAAATTACATTAAGTTATGCCGCTAAAGTGATGCACACTCACACAATGTCATTTTTTTAGGGTTTTTCGACTTCAATAAATCATAAAAAATGAAAACATCATGTATACTTACGAAAAAAATAGACTTACACTAGTACACGATGTCCTCTACATATGTAAAAGAAATTATTCAAAAATAATTTCAATTAGTTCATATAGTGCTGCATGTCCACGGACATATATGTTTTATTACGCTGAAAATAAGTTTAAAATGTCAATTTTAGAAAAAAAAAAGTTATAAACAACTACACAAAATTTCTAAAAGTAAAATTTACATATTATGAAATATTATTTGATTTCCTATATTTTTTCTTTTTACATCGTCCTAAAATTCATTATGAAAGTACCTCTAATTGCCTCTTAAAGTCAGAGGTTTCTATATTTTCAATTTATTTGGCAACTAATGTGTCTTTAAAGGATCTCATGATTGTGCATCAACCCGATTCCTTTGCTATATTTTACCATGCTAGATCTTTGACTAAGTCTAACGAAGTTTTATTTTTTTTTGTAAATCTTGCAAACATGTTAGAATAGATTTGATAGTTCCTTAATTGGTTCTGATTATATCATTAATGGCGATGAGTATTAGGGTGTTCAATGACACCGATATTTTTTTAGTGTGATCCACTTTAAATACTAATTGATACCTTAAAGGTATTATTGTAACCCTACATTTAACACTAAGACTTAACAATTGAAACTCTATCATAGAAAATGGAGGGTGTCAGTTTCCACAAAAAATGCACCCAATGAAAATTACAATGCAATTCATCTTAATTTTTATTTGACACTTAGAAAAATATCCATTGCAAGAACCAAAATACAAGTGAACTTACAAAATCACCATTTGCAAGTTATAATTTGATGTTGAGTATTACATCTATCTGATCTTGAAAATTTGAATGATTTATGATGCTTTGTTATGGTGCCAAGGCCATTGAAAACACAAATATCAAGACATCAAATTATTATGATTTGGTTTCATTGATTTGATCATGTGATGACTATTGATAGGAATCATTATCATATCCAAAAGGAGGATTGTTATGAACAATAACTAGTTAAAAATGTTGATTAATTTTCTATATTTAATATGTTAGAGCATATAAACCTCTACCTAGCCACCTAGATCCCGTTCTGACAACTCTAATGGGACAAAACACATCTAAATTGACAACCTGAATCAAGCTTGAGTTAAATTCCTAGATTTGGTGGTGGCTTCCTTGATTTGGAGGAATATTCCCTAATTTGGGGGAGTTTTCCTTGATTTTAGGTGGCCGTTAGTTAAGGACTAGATATCCTCCACTAAGGTAGGTCCTAAATGATCCTAACTAACCCATAGAAATAACTAGCATCCCCGTTAATTAATTAGCACCACAATTGCATAGGTTTAGGGTTTTGCATTCACTTCTTCAATTAAACTAGAGCTTTGTGAGTTCCATAATCAGTTAAACTCTGTTTGCGAGATTGTGCATGGCTAGATGAGGTTATCTTGATCTAGTTAAGCCTAATTGACATTCAATAACTACATGTGAAATTAAAATTTCATCCAACCCTAATTCAAATTTCATTTCTCTAAATAATGTTCATCATCATTCATTAAATTTAATGAAATACATCATTATTTTCTTCTTGTCTAATTTTAGATTTTGTGTAATAATCTATGATAAATCATTTTTTACATGATTATTTGTTTGTTGATTTAATTTTCATTGTATATCTATTTAGTTTATGTTCCTATATATATATGTTCAAATATCATATGGTATCAGAGCAATAAGCATACTAAAGTAGTTAATGTATCAGTGATTTTTTTTAATCACAGATGAAGCTTTTGCATGTTGAAGAAGGGATATTGCAACCATAAAAAATGATTTTGTACCCACCAAAGAGCTCATTTGAATCTCATTTGCATCCATTAAAGTGCACATCTACATCCACCAAAGTATTCATTTCCAGGCATGAAAAGAATGTTCATTTCCAACCATCAAAGAAGTGCATTTGCAGCCACCAAAGAGCTCATTTGTATCCATGAAAGAAGTGCATTTGCAACCACCAAATAGATCATTTTCAGCCATGGATCTCCTATCTCCCCAACTCAGTTTCTACATAGTTGGTATGCTATATCAAGTCTTGTTGAAGGAAGACCCAAGCTTAACAACACATGTCTTATGAGGACATATTCACATACATTTAGAAGATGAAAGAGGCCATAGAAGCTTCACGAAATATGGACTATGAGGACATATGCACACCCTTGTTCCACCACTTAGCTGAGGAAGACCCTTTTATAGGCCTAGAAGAAGAGGTGATCTACAAATTTCCTTTATCCATTGAAGAAATTTTCCCAAATCAAGTTCAAATTGAGAAGCGATTGGAGAACTTGGCCCAAATCATGTTCTTGTTGAAGAAGACCTCTAGAATGTCTTCTCATACTCTATATCTACAAGCTTTTCTCCTAGAGTTCACCAAAGTTTGCACAAACACTAGTAGAGAAAGTGAGATATATGAATAAAAACTACCAAAAATTTCATATAAATGACTAGGTTTAGTCATGTGACTAATAGTCATTTATTGTTAGTCACTTATAACACAACTAAATATATGACTACAAAATTTAGTCCTTTATTGGTTTTTCTAATTTGTCAGTTTGGTAGTATATTTAGTAGTGTTTCAAGTCATTGACTATTGTTAACTGGTCATTTATTTAGTCATTGATTACTATTACATGGTAATTTATTTAGTCATTGATTGTTCTTAATTGGACATTTATTTATTCATTGATTGATATTAACTAATCATTTATTTAGTCATGATAGTCATTTATTGTCGTCAGTAAGTAGTATATTTAGTCATTTTAATTAGTAATTTCCGTAAACTCGTGGTATATTTTGTCATTTTTATTCGTTCTTTTCTATAGTTAGGGAATAGAGGAATCGAACCACCAACCTCCTTCCTATAGGGAAAGTGCTCTTCCATTGAGCTAGTATCCTGGACTCTAGAATCAAAGTTCTCACCTGATCAAAGTAAATAAAAGGTAAATAATGTTGTAGGCAAAGCATGGAATTAAGAAAATGAGTGTGCAAATAGATTAAGAGGCCCTTGATTTTTGGGAGAAAATGAAATCCTGTATAATGAGTTTTTCCCCCCAACCTGAGCATTCTTTGTTTCAACAATCCTCCTAAGTTGTAAAGTTGGTACAGATAATTCCCCTCAAATTTAATTTCCTAATTTCTATATAAAATTCTATAAAAAAGAGAGATCTTAATTGTTTCGTGCCAAGCCTAGACATAGATGTAAGAAATACAACATTACTAAACATGAACAAAAGAAACGATTTAACCAAAACCCTAAAAAACTATTGGATCTTGAAATACTCGTGCTCAATGCAATCCCACATTTTTTAGATAATGATAAACAAAATATCATAAAACAGATAAATTATAGAACATGCCAATGGAAACAAACAAGATAGCCATCAAACAAGATGAAATAAGAAAAAACAAGTTACCTAAATTATAGTATTTGTTCTAGTTACATCCTCAAAGTGAATGGCATAACCAACTTTATCTTTCAATTCAGTTTCCATCTCTACATTGAGTTGCTTTGCAACACTCATCATTGCAACACTTATTGGTTAAGTGCATATTATCATACCATATGTTGTATATCCATCCTCGTGCAAATAATGAAAAAACTGATAACATGTTAGAACAAATATCAAGAGAAATCAAGGATGCACATTCAGTAACACAAATCTTGGTCAAATCAATAAAGGAAAGAAGGTTTCAAAAAATCCAAAATATTTTATCAAATTTTGATTCATTAATTTAAACAAATGGGAAAACATGTGTAAGTTGTGCAGTCTTCCTTAATCTTGTCTCCCCAACTACTACAATCACCTAGTTTTCACGTACAACCTTTAATCATC
Source organism: Larix kaempferi (assembly GCA_027924585.1). Lineage (NCBI taxonomy): Eukaryota > Viridiplantae > Streptophyta > Pinopsida > Pinales > Pinaceae > Larix > Larix kaempferi. The sequence continues at coordinate 10,127,733 of BSBM01000055.1, read as the reverse complement.
ATACCAAATATGTGATCATTTCGGTACAATAATTTTGTATGAGACTGCCAAAATATGGATTTGGGAAAGGAAAAGAAAAACTATAATCAAAACTTAAAAGCAAAATAAATGATTCACACCTATAAGAGATCATCTCAAATATAGCATATTGAAAGATACTGATTATTTTCACTTAGTGTCTCCGATTTTCCAAATTCACTAACCGTTTTAGCTTTTTCCTTCATTTGTGATGCAAATATTGCTTTCTCCTTAAAACCAACCTAACCCTTTGAACCAATTGCTACCTAATCTTCATCTATATCATAGAAGGGAGTGTGTTAACAATACTTAGGTAGTATCTACAATATATCTCTCATACTTAAACCATTGAAAACTCTAGTCATATAACTTCCATATCACAAAGCTCTTCAAAACTCCTGCATGTTACAATAGAATATTAATAGTAATCTCTCTGGAGATTATTGGCAAACATGACAAGTTCCATTTCAGAAGATACCAAGGTCCACATTATAGACATTAGGAATGCTTTCTGCAAACTCCTCAATTATATCCTCCAGATAAGATATAAAGGACGAAAGTTATTAAGAAACATACAACATTATATACAACTTCAATTCTAACAAACTTGTGCTTGGAAGAGAAAGGGAGAACTACATTAATAAAAAGATCATCCTTGACAATTTTTGATTCCTATGTTGTAATCACCTTAGGAGGTTTTAAAGTCAGCTAAATTGGATCTCAAAACCATATATAAATAAGCAATTAAATTGCATAAATGTTTTAATGGTTGTCAATAGAATGTTTTAGTTTTTGAATAATAGGTTTCCACATACCATTTTTTAGATGCTCATTTTTGTTATTGAGTTCAATTTCAACCATATATAAACTTGTTCTTGGACAAGACAAACAAGAGATGATATATCAATTATAGTACAATGGACTTGAAACAAAATACAGTAAAATGAAACATAAAATACCTCTATAGACCATTTACACAATAAAATTAGAAGCCCATTCTCCAAAAGTGTCACTTGAATAGATAATATAGAGAATAGAAAACATAAACTATTGCTGAAGATAATTTACGCAATAAAATTATAAGCCCGATCTTCAAAGGCATAAATTGAATATATAATATAGAGAACATAATAGATCTAAGGACTTAATGAATAACCATAAATTCCATAGAAATAGTGGCTATTATGTCTAGTAAGTATGTGTATTCATAATCAATTTTATCAATTCATAATAGTAGGTGAAGCTCTGATAAAAGATTGGATGGAACACACAACAATCCCAGTGGACATGGATCTATGAATCAAGCGCATATCGTAGTTTCTTATACTGTAACTAAGTTAGTGTGTGGAGGAATAAAGGTGCTACCCCACAATGAATTAGATTCCACACTTCAAAATATGGGATCTGCGATCTATATTTAGGTGGGTGCAAACCAAGAAGGAAATTGTATTTCTTCACTAAAAGATAAAGTCATTTCTCTTACCTGGACTTCATCCAAGTTACTGCCTTCATTCAAGTTGAGGAGGTGTGTCAGGAGAGATGAGACACTATGGATTGCAAGTTGCACAAGAAATAATATAGAAATATGAACCAAGTCTTTTAGGTGACTGAGTAGTAAGAAGTTCCTCTTGCCTATTTAAATAAAGAAATCAAATGGGATCGAGGAGTCAAGGATTTGATGGGCATTCCAGATCGAAGAAGGGCCAAGCCTAAATATGGTGCTAAAAAACCATAGCGACAACTATTGATTTACTCAAAGGAGACCTATATATATACTCATTTTATTATAGGAGATCAATGGAACTATTTGAGAATCACCAAATTGATCCTTCCTTAGAATTGGATTTAAATATGGAAAAAACATAATTACTATATTAACATGTTGTTGAGTGAATCTTGAACTGAGCATGGGGAAGCTATGGGTACTGTATAAGATACTAATAGTACTTGGTAACCTACTTTCTATTGTTCTTTATCTTTATCTTGATATCAATCATGATCTCTCACTTCATTCCATGCACCATAATCACGAGCACCAACTAACACTACTATTGGCTTTAGAACTACTTAAACTCCCAAGCATCTGCCTCCTCCCTCTATCGTCACTCTCTACCCTTCGCAGAATTAAAGAAAGTAACTTAGATTAGCTCTAATTTATTTCTGAACCAGCAAGTGCAATAATCTAACAAACAATGTCATTTTACTAATAAAAAATGCACTCATGACTACAACAAAAAAATTCATCAATAGTAACTATAACAATGGAAAAAATACACCAAGTACCTGTAGTCCTTTACATCGACGAATACCAGCCACTAGTCCAAATTGGAGAACATCAACCATATGTAGATGAATCATATGTCGCAAACATCCAAATTTGGTATGATGTAAAAATTGATGTCATAGCATGTTAGTGTGATTGGCATTAGCTACCACAATAGTAAGCCCTTTCTATTTTGGGGAGTAAGGATTCTTATCCTGTTTATACATATAATCAAATTCATCAATACCATGTGAAAACCACTTGAAAACCATCACTAATGTCCTTTACAACTCATCTATCTGAATAAAATTCCATGAAATCCATACTGCTAGGTGGGGAAGATCAGGAGAGTTAGTAGTCTCAAGTGGGAAGGAAAGGGATTCTAGAGATCGAAAGGATTGGCCCAGTAACTCGTAGGCAATGATTCACCCACTTGAACAAACAATAGATCATGAGGACTAGTTAAAAGAGGATTAAAATTAGCTGAAGAATGATCATCTACACTCATGTATTGCACCCTCTATCACCAAGCTTAATCACTGAAATGGATCATGAGATTAAAAGAATTAGTTTAAAACCTCAATGTACATGATAAAAAATGTTTACAAATCAAGATGAAAGCAAATAATATATCTTGAGTAGGATCCCGCTAAAACAAAATGGCAAAAGCATGTGGAGAAACACAAACTGCGGATTTGAAATACATACATGTTTTCACAACAAATAACAATGATAGTTGTTGTTGCAAAGAAATTAGTATCCCTGTATAACTCAATCAAGGAACATAATTGATTAGTGACAATGGAGGTGGGATGGGTAAAAACCCCATATTCACCGAAACCATATATCTAGGTAAGGAAATATTATACATATGAGGAGTACCTCCAACACAAAGACCCTTTTGTTTGTAAAGAATAGTGATGAGAAAAGAACCAATAGATCGATCCAATAGAACAACTTGATGTTGAATCAGAACAACTTTCCAAAGAAATCAAACTAGCCATACTTCTATAGAAGACACACTAAATGAGAAGTTGGGAAAAAATTAGAAAAGTAAACCACATGCATAGAATAAAAATAACATTCAATTATAGAAGCGCTCCTCTTCTATTCTTAGTGATCCAGAGTGAATCCATTTGCACTTGCAAAGAATTCACGAGGGCACTATTTCACATAAGAAAGTAGAGTAGAAATAAAGGACCGATTTTTTCCCTAATTATCTTTGAATCCCAACATTTGAGCTAATGGGTTTTTTGAATACCCCTTTGGAATATTCCTGTTGAACATATATATGAAAATAAATGCTAGCCACCCATGGAGTTCATAGAGAATGAGTGAGTCCAAATGTCTAAGAAATTCAACCATTTTGAAAGGGTTTCTTATGGACCAGGTATCTAATTGAGATATCATAGAGATTATAATCCATACCTAAAGCCAAATGATGAAGATATCAGAGAGATCAAAATCCATACCCGAAGCCAAACGATGAGAACAAAGGAAGAAAAATCACCATGAGATATACTCCTGAATGAGATGAGCCAATATGAAGACCCTCTATAATGGAAGATAATAGAAATGTTAAACTAAAGAAAAACCCCTAGTTTCTTTTCTTTTATATGGGCAAGAAACCTCAATTTATTTTCTATGAATTTTTCATTTATGCCTGCCATGTAAATTTGATTTTTTGTAAATGACTTAATATTATTATATTATATATAATATAATGTATATGAAAAACATATTAACATTATTTTTAATATTAATATCAATACTAATATTAATATTAACTTTAATATTAATATCTTTATTCATATTCATATTATTATTTTTATTATAAAAAACATATTATATTAATATTAGCTTTTGATAATGGTTATTTTGAATGCATTGATTGAGTGAATGGTGTCATAAAAGATGGTCATTAATTCTTGAGTATGTAAAGTTGAGTGGGAATCATATGGTCTTTGTCATTTAATGGTTTTTAGGTTTGTACAAGTAGCTATTCACTTATGTCTTAATCACCTTAAATATAATTGAATATAAAAATATGTTGAGTCACAAATCGGTATTATTGAATATGGTTGAACTTATACCTCCAATTCTTATTATTGCATATGAAAGTCTTAGAAATGAAGATCATTCTATGATTATGAAGAGAATAATAATCAAGTAATAGTTAATGAACAAGATAAATAAGTATAAGTGGCTGATATTGAAATGCTAGTCTAGGCGTGATTAGTCATTGTTTTAGTCATTTTTATTTCTGGCTTATTATTTAGTTACACTTTTTATCCGATGACTAAATTAGTTATTTTTAGTTGTGTTTACAAATTTAGTCATAATTAGCTTAAAAAAACTGTCGTGACTAACATTTTTAGTCACGTAGTAATTTATCACCCATTTTTCTACTAGTGAAAAGCTTCAAGGGGTTTCCTCCATTCGAAGCAAGGAGTGGTCAAGAACCATCATTCAAACACTTAAAAGTGTTTGTATCTCGTGAATGGGATCACATGCATTTCAAAAGGAGGAGGAGTTCACAAAGGGTTGCAGGGATCTTTGCAAATCCCATTACCAACCAACAATTCACCCAACTGCAAGCTTCTTTAGGAGCAAAGTCATTTTTCTGACAGTGCTTCTTAAAGTATTCTTTTCAAATTCACTTTAATGTAGTTTTTCCCCATTAGGTTTTTTATCTCTTTCCTGGCTTTCAAATATTTTTTGTTGTCCATTGGTACCTCATATGGTTGAAAATTACAAGGACCCATTTTTTCACTTAGTTTTTTCTCACCTAGTTAGGCTCATGGGGAGATGTTAGAGCACATAAATCTCTACCTAGCCACCTAGACCTTTTTATGAAGACTCTATTGGGCCAAACCAAATCTAAAATGACCACCTAAACCAAGCTTTAGTAGCACCCCACTTCAGTAGGTTTAGGTTTTTGCATGAACTTCTTTAGTTAAACTAGTGCTCCATGGGTCCCAAAATAAGTTAAACTCAATTTGGGTGATGTGTGCTTGGCTAAATAAGGTTATCTATCTCTATTTAATCCTAACTAACCTCAAAGCACTACATGTGCAAATTTGAATTTCGTCCGACCCTAATTCAAATTTCCTTCTTATAAATAATGTTTAGCATCATTTATTCAAGCTAATGAGATACACCATTGAATTATCGCTTCAAAATTGTTTCATTCTCTTTATCAATTCAAGGTTGTTTGATTATTTTTATTAATAAGAGGAAATTGGAGGTTCTCTTTTCTTTTATATGAAAGAGCTTAAAGGCCATTAGACTCCTTTTTTTTCTAAATTTGTATGTGCATATGCCATAACACTTTTTGAAACTCCTTTCCAATAACCTAAAAGGTAACCCCTTTAAACTCCCTTCTTAACTTAAAATAAAACCCTATTGAAAGCATTCTCACCTTAAATCCAAAGGCCGGGCACATCCTTCTTTAAACATTTCTAACAACAAATCTACAAATCACATGAACACAAGATACCTTAGGCTAAGGTCGTAGCAATTTAGGTAAATTGATGGAAAGAGTATTTGAGAGGTGTTGTGGTGTGAATCACTATATGACACATTGAAATAAAATATAGTAATAAGTATTTTTAAAACCGTTGAGTCATGAGAGTTTGAAATGGAAGATGTTAAAAACAAGATAGGAGATAATTATATGATCCTCAATAATCGAGAGAGAAGAGATGACAATGAGGGATATGATCGTGTAATATCCCGATTTTGACCTTGTTTCATCAAAATCGTAAATGATGTAATATTGTTATAAAATCGTGGTGATGAGCTCAAGGCCAAGGCCCCACCATCTATTTATTTCTCTCATATTGGAAATTAAAAATCTATGCGTGTGGATTGTGAGCTAGCCAGGCACAATAGAAAACATGAATATGATGTAAATATGTATTTTAATAAAAATACCCACAATTAGCTATGCAATGCAACAAGAGTATGGGGGCATGATTTTTACAACGAATAGGGAAGGAAAATATTCAAACCCTTGAGCCAATAGTGTCAAGCCAAGTGTCGATGAGAGAACCCATAAACTGTCAACTACCCATTTTGACTTTTGTACCCAATCATTTAATTCTTCCAAGAGTTGGTTGAGGTAGTTAATGCTTTGGGGAATGGAGAGGTATGGCTGCCCAATTTAGTGTATGGGAAATCCATCAATTTTGAAAATTGTGTTTGGATTCTTGGGTAAGAAAACACTCACGAATTTGCTTCCTAAGCCATTCTTCACCCATTAGTTTTTCTCTCCCATGATTTATGGGCTAGCTGGGCATTTTCCCTCATATTTTTCCTGAGTTTTCCCCCATTTTCCACAACTGGGAAGTTGGTTTTGTGTTGCAGAGTGATTTGGAGGAAGGGAGTCACGATTTGGGGGTCTACAGAGCCTAGTTTTTCCACTTGAATGCCTATATACTTGTTGTGAAATCAATTTTGTTCACCAAGGGTCAATTTCCCCTCTAACAATCTGTTTTTTCGATGCCCACGATTTTGGAACACTCAGGGAAACCACATTTTGGGAATCCCATAGTTAAAACATGTTTATTCATGCCCAACAATTGTGTTTTGTTGTTATGTGTATCTTTGTTTTTGTTTGGACTTGTGAGTAAGAAACTAGGAGTGGAAGAGGATAAGAATTGGCTTGATAAACCTAGTGAAGAGAGTAACCTCACAAAAAGATCAAAGGGATTTGGCTACTTTTCTATGCACACACTGAAGAGGACTATAAGGGAAGGTATGGCCCGAGGGACTATGTAGCAGTGAAGGGAATACTTCCTTGTGTTGGGTGTGTAGGTATTGTGGGTGCCAAATTAGCTAGATCTTGTAGAGATACCAATAGCTATGTGGTTGATCTCACTATCTTTGCAATTATTCCTTTCTACTACCTTAGAAGCCTCATAAACTGAACTGTGGATTGTCTTGGCTAAATTGCGAAGTATTACTTGGACATGTGTTAGTTGTTGTCCCCTTTCCTTGTGGAAATCATGCCCAGCTCGAGAGTGGCATTTGTGTTGAGAGATTGATGAGCACAACTAGCCTATGGTTGGGTGGAACGTTGGATTTGCATAACCAGTTGCTTGGGACTACTTCATTTCAAGATAAGTACTCTCTTGTGTTAATTCCGCAATGTCTTTATTTGATCATTTTTATGAATATGTTGATGAATGCATGCTAAATGTGTGTGTAGTAGAATTTTATTTCCACTATGTTAATTTGAATTATACATATGCACACATGTGTTTTTATTCATATGAATTTGATGAATGGGGATGAGTTTTGAAAATACCATATTTTCATTCATCTTCCCTTCCCAGAGTGGGATGGATGGAAGGGGATGTGACAGATCACTCCTACACAAAATGCATGCTGGCACAAACTCTTAACCCTAATCTCAATTCAAATTTTGAATAATCTTGGTAAAGTAAAACCGGCTTTCAAAAAACCCACTAATCTAACCTTGTTTTCTTGTGTGCCAACATAGAGGTAGCCATGTTGTTTTTCTTCATTACCATTCATTTTACTTCAGTTGTTGTCTCATTTTTGCTGTTCTTCAAATCATTTTGTTTCTAAGAAAAAAATGTTCTCTTTGGTGTTGGGCCTGGCCCAAGGGGGTCAAATTTTGAACACATTAAGTTTTTGGAAGCTGCGACGCTAAGCGCAACACAGTTTTGGTATGCTGTGACATTGCGCACAACGCAGTATTAGAAGAACTGCGAGGATGGTGCTATGAGGATTACAACGCTACGGTGTGCCATGTCAATGGAGATCCAACCTAGCAGAGTGTTGCATGGATGACGGCAGTTAGTTTGGCTAGGTCACAGGAGACCTATGTTTAGCAAAGATTGTCAATAACTACCAAGCAGTGGGTAGGTGCATATCGGGAGGTAGGTGACTGATCACGCAAACATCGAACTACTAGTTGAACCAATTGTCAAAGGTCATGAAAGAAGGAACAACTTGGCAGAAGAAAGTTGTTGGCGCGCATGATAGGGGAGCGGATAGCAACGTGTCTACATAGAGGATAGCCACAGTATAAGATCTGCTACCAGACACCAGTAGTTTGGTTTTGGGAAAACTGTGACAGTTTTGTAAACCTAAGGATTTTTCCTTTGTGATGTAAAGACATGACTTACATTCATGATATATATAAGGCATCTTTGTATGGGAAAGGGTGACTAGTACTACTTTTGTACTGGGGTATTGTTGAATATTGTTAGTATTTTGAGCAAAAGCTATTGTAAAGGCTCTGCAGTTGAGTGCGCAGGCAAAGAACTATTGCACCCTTTCCTACGATAATAAACAATAGTTCTTGCGGATGTAGCTTCCCATGTGGGGGAGTTAACCACGTTAAACCTTGTGTTATGTGATTGTTGTGTAGGATTGCAATTATTTTTGCTTGAATTACTTACAGTGCATGCGTGAAGTTACTGTTATCTGATATATGTTTACTTTTATCTGTATTCACCACGGAAAGGATGAAATAAGATGTTAGTAGTTCGTGTATGGATGAATGTTAACAATCAAGCACCTATAAGTACTCGAATGGATGGATCTGTGAGATAAACACACAGTTAATTGTTAAGGTTGAATCACGATATCGGAGCACACATCATCGTGTATCTCACTCAATTGCATAAGTTATGATGTTTATCAGTCTAAGTAATATTGAATGATTAAGGATTATCGAATAAGGTTGAATATAAGTGATTAGATCTCATAAGTGGCCGCGCGGCCAAGTTACCGCACCAATCCAACAGAAGTGCTGCACGATATGCTGTTGATAACTTATCATCGTAGAGTAGAAGTAACCCCACTGCGTAGTCCATGAATGCGTTGGTTATGCAAGCATCCTTGCTTGCCGCAGTATTCGACGCGAAGTAGAAGACCTCACATAGTCATTAACCGTAGTACGCAGTCCATCACGCGCTGCGCATTAACCAGTTCAAACACTTGCATCATAAGGTTGTGGAAACCTACTTCTACAACCACCCCCTCAGCTTCACCTCGGGTGAGACCTCAGGCTGCTTGCAGTCTGTTTCCGAAAGGGCTGGTGAATAGGGGTTTTGTTGGTATCTTGTACCGTGAAGTACCTAGGTCTGCATTGGAAAACCTCTAGATTAGTTTGTACACCAAAAAATGGTTCCGTTGCCGTGATAAGACTCAGTGATGCGATAGTGTGTTTCAGAAAGTAATGTGCGAAGAAAAATATGACTTCCCATTAGGATAAGATAACTCGCATCCAGAAAAGAAAGAGATCTGGGCTTGGTGTGATAAAATTGAAAGAGATTTTGCAAAGAAAGAAAATAAACACCCATGTCTATCCGACGTACAGTGGTTGAACAGAGACTTGTGGAGGGACATCCACGAAATGTTTTGGGAATCATTTTCAAATGAGCTACACGAGTGGATATTGCACCTAACAGAAAGAAAGAATTGTTTTCAAGGTGGAGTACCTACATAGTGGACTCCGGAGCTCACTCAACAACTCAAAGCAATAGATAGGCCACTGTCGTGAGTAGTCAAATTCTAGGTTGATAGCATACTTGAAGGATTTGTGACTGAGTTTGCTGTCGATACGCTGAAATCCTACACCCAAGCTGAAGCATACTTTTTCGAAGGATTCAGAGGTAAGTTCTTGGAAAACCTCAGTCTATACATTAAAATGCTTTTAGCTAAGAAAGGTGTTTTAAGAATGCAACAATAATTCTAAATCTGTCATGATAGAGAATACACACATTGATTCTGATGAAGAAAACCATACTTTGAGAAGTGGAAAGAGATATAATCTTACTAACGAAAAGAATCCCATACCATCTAGAAACCGTATAGATACCGAAATTCCATGTGACCTCAATAATAAGAACACTCAGTTATTAGCCACAATCCAGCGTATTACACCTCAGAATCCATCAATGCAGAACCCACCCACTGCGAGCATCATGCAGCCCATCCCACAGATCAGCAATACTACTAATATCGCAGGAACGAGTGCTCAGAGCACTACGACTCATACCATTCCACAGAATACTATCCCTAGCACAATCCAACAGCCTGCATCTACTTTTATCGCAAGGAATCAGTTTCAAAACCGTACACAACCCGGAAGGAGAATGATTGATAACGATATAAAACTACCGATATTCAAAGGAATGGGGCAGGAAGACCCTGATCAACACTGGTTTCTATGCGAAACTGTGTGGAGTGTCAAGCAAGTTACAGATGATTCTATAAAAAGAATGCAGCTCATCACTACTTTTAGAGATAGAGCACTGCATTGGTTTATGAAGTATTCTCAAGCATAGCCGAGAACCCTAGCAGACATCAAGACCGCAATTGCAGCAGAGTTTAAAAAACCCAAATCAGAATCACAGTGCATAACAAAGTTGAAAGAAATCAAGTAGAAACCTATAGAATTGGTCTGGGAATTCGACCAAAAATTCAAAACATTGTTGGACCAAGTGAGCTTTGTTATAGCTCCGCAACAACATCAAGAATGGTTCATTGCTGCACTATTGCCCCATATCAGACAACCACTGATGCAACATAATTTTGTATCTCAAGTTGAGGCCTTGGAGATCGTGATGAAGTTAGAAGCTTCACCAATTGAGGAAAGTAGCTTTGGGATGATACAGATACATAACCAGTTGGCTACCTTGACATTAGAATTACAAGGTATGAAGAATGGAAAGGAACAGAGACATGAACAAAGACATGAAGTTTGGTGCACAGGATGCAAAGGAGAGGGCCACACTAGAGAACATTGCCCTTTATTTCAAGATTATCTTAACAGTGGTGCACCAAACCCAATGAATATGAATCAAAACCAGGTGCCATGGTGTGAAATTTGTAGAACCAGAGGACACAGGCCTGAGGATTGTTACATCATACAGAAATATGTCAAAACGTCTAAAAAGTTATACTGTAATTTCTGTAAATTAGTTGGACATGATGAGTCTAACTGTCGTGGTTATGAATTTATGAATGAAAGAAAGCAAGACATGGAAGCATGTTAGGTGCTGGAATGTACCGCGTCCAAGAGGAAAATCAGCCAAAGCAAGAAAATACCCACTATGATCAGGGAGGATATAGAGGCTGCAGTGGTACATACCGCGGGAGAGGAAGAAATGTTGGCTAGGCTCAAGGAAGAGGACGAGGCCAAATAATATGCTATAACTGTGGCCATCCAGGTCATGTATATAGACAATCTACTAATCCATGCACCACATGCAAGTACTGTAAATCGTTTGATCATGTGATTGAAGACTGCCCCATACTTGATGTAGAGATGCAGAAGTGGAGAAGGACAGAAACTCCAAACACTAACATTCAGTTGATCGCAGCAGAGAGCAGACCTACAGGTCAGAGTGTAAATGCAGTAACATGAAGTGGCACTAATATAGGAAGAGACAAGAGCATAGAAGCCTCGACTTCTGGAACAACTGATCCTAAGAAGAACCCTGGAGAAACAGTAGGGATTAGAAAAGCTCCTGGGAAAGAACCTCCATTGAACTTACAAAAAAAATATATATATTTAAAGAAGCGCGGGACATGTTCAAACAACCACCACTTACTTCACCAAGAATCCCATTGCATAGTGAAGTACCACATATAGAAGATATGCCACTAGAATATGATCAGACGCGCGCTGCACCAGATACATCCATTTTTGTTGCCCAGTTCCTACATAGCTGCATCAAATTATTAAAAAACAAAGACACTCTTATGGAATTTGAAAAAACTGATAAATCAGTATGAATCATGCAGTAAGAAAGGAACTGCACAAGACAAAGTACACAAAATTAGAAGTCCCAAAAGAATCGAGAGGGAAATGCGGTTCACTACATAGATAGGAGACTACGAGATGGACAAGATCATTCTTGATCTCGGATCTGAAGTAAATTCCTTGACCAAGCAGACATGGCAGGCGATGGGGAAACCAAAGTTACAGGTCACCTATACAATTAAGAATGGCTACTCAAGGCATAGTTATACCGCTGGGAAGGTTAACCAATACCATTGTTGACATTGATGGAGTGCGAAGTTACGTAGACTTCGAAGTAATTGAAATTGTTGATGATAGCAATCCTTATCCAGCAGTCTTGGGCATCGATTGGGAAATGACGAACTCCACCATCATAAATCTGAAGACAGTGAACATGATATTTGAAGGCAATGACATCAGGGTCGTCGCACGATTGGATCCTTCACAAGGGGAGAGATATGTTGAACCAATTTAGGAAGAGTACAGAGCTCAAGACCTTGACCGTATCTATAAGATGACAACAAATGCTACGGATTATACTCATCCTACTGTGGATGGAACACTTAGTTGGCTTTGTGATAGTTGTTGCATCTCAGACTCTGACACAGGATTAGAAAACTGACAACACAGAATGCATGAAGTATCTGCTAGGAGATGCGCGGCAATTACAAAGTCACTCCGCTGGATTGGAAAGCAAGTAAGTCCAATCCCCACTTATGATGGTATAGCTAACGTCTATTCATTTATCAAAGAATACACTGCAGCAGTTGCAGGTGAACATTGCGTCTCAGCATTAGACATGGCACTTTGCAAGACACCTGCCAGATGGTGGGCTACGCATAAAAAGACATTGACAACTTGGGACCAGTCCAGAATAAAACTATAGATTAGATTCGTTAATAAGGTTACACTACCATTTGAGAAATATAATGGCCAGACAGATAAAAAGGATCATATTGAAGCTTGTGCAAATGCTTGGGAAGAAATACCACAGACATAATGGGTACATCTATTTGTGCATACCCTGGAGGAGGCTATTCCAAAGAAATGGTACCTAGAGGAGGAGCTGCGCAGAGGAACCATGGATTGGTTTGTCCTCATTGTGAGCTTCCAGAAGGAATTTATCTTTGAAGATGACCATCCGACTATCCATGACGCACTGCAGGTTATCAAGGAAAAGATATTTACACCCGATTGCATGGAGGAAAACATAACATTAGATGAGTTTTTTGAAGCAAACAATGTACTTGCGAGTCTACATCCAGATTAGGAAGAACAAGTAGAGCAAGCTTTTGACTATTATAACTTAGCTGAAAAAGATGAAGATAAGGAAGACAATGATGAGGAGGACCCCTGCAATATCAAGATCCTTAAATTAGAAGCAACGCGCAAAGTAGAAGGACCTACACTAGAGATTCCAGATATGAGTGGACCCGTCAAAACAAAGAAAGTGAACATCAATACTAGTGAAGAGCTGAAGTTCGCAGCAATAGGAGACTACTAGGATGATGATACTGTTGCGGAGATCTTGGCCATATTACAGGAATATCAGGAAGTATTCCTGACTAATTTCACAGAGATGAAAGGCATTGTAGGAGACTTAGGAGTGATGAGAATTCCTCTTAAGCCTAGAGCGAAACCTATGAAGCAAAGGCCATATAGATTGAATCCACGCTACAAAGAACAAGTTAAGGCAAAATTCAATAAGATGCTCGATGTAGGGATCATTGAGCCTGTTGACGAATCTGAATGGATAAGCCCGATGTTCGTTCAAGACAAGAAAACAAAGGGTGAGATTAGGATCTGTGTTGATCTCAGAAAGCTGAATGATGCCTCGATGCATGACCCATTTCCTACACCTTTTACCGATGAAGTGCTTGATAATGTTGGAGGGATTGAGGCATACTCTTTTATTGATGGATTTTCTGGATACCATCAGATAAGAATTGATCCAGCCGATAGGCACAAAACCACTTTTGCAAGGCAATGGGTATTGTTCTAGTATACAATGATGCCTTTTGGTTTGAAGAACGCACGAGCCATATTTTCAAGAGTGGTGATTGCAACATTTAAAGAATTCATACATAAGTTTTTAGAGGTTTACTTCGATGATTGGAACATTTTTGGGCTACTGAAGAACAATGCCGCGAACCGCAGAATGATGATGGAAAAATGCAGACAACCTCAGATTTCATTGAATTTGAAGAAGTGTATTTTCTGTGTTCCTTATGGGATTCTACTGGGACACATTGTGTGTAAGCAGGGATTGATGGTTGACCCTGTGAAGATCGCAGTTATTGTAAACTTACCTACACCAAATTCAGTTAAACAATTGCGCACTACAGGAAATTCATAAAAGGGTATGCACAGATAACCACAACAATGGAGAAGCTTTTAAAAAAGGATGCACCGTTCATTTGGAATGAAGATTGTGAGAAAGGATTTGACACATTGAAAGAGAAAATGGTCACTGCACCGATCCTAGTTTTTCCAGACTAGGAAAAGCCATTTCACGTACATGTTGATGCTTCATGTATAGCATTGGGTGTTGTTCTTGCTTAGCCAGGAGAAGGAGGCATCGATCCTCCCATTGCATTTTCGAGCAGAAAGCTGTCATCTGTTGAGAATAACTATACCACTACTGAAAGGGAAGGAATCGCAATGGTATATGTGCTACAGAAGTTTAGACACTATTTGCTTGGTGTGCACTTCTCAATGTTTAATGACCATTCTGCATTAAAATTCCTGGTCAATAAACTAGTGTTAGGGGGGCGGATATGCAGATGGTTGTTACTCTTCCAAGAGTATGATTTTGAAATAATAGTTAAGCCAGGGAGATTAAATTTAGGCCCTGACCATCTATCAAGGATCGAGTCAGGAGAGGAACCTACGAATCTGAAAGACAATCTGCGTGATGCGCAATTGTTTGCTATATAGGTTGCCGATGATTACTATAAGGAAATCATTGACTTTATAACTACCAGGTTCGCACCTATTGAATTCAATACACAGTAGAAGAAGTAGCTGGTAGTGCGAGTTGCATACTTCACCATTGTCACAGGACAACTCTACAAGTTAGGACCTGATGAAGTGCTGCGAAGATGTGTATTGGAACATGAGAAGCCATTTATATTAGCTGATGTGCATTCAGAAGTCGCGGGAGGTCATTATGCAGCAAGGGCTACTGCGCAAAAGATATTGCACACAGGGCTATGGTGGCCTACAACTTATAAGGACTCCAAGGAACATTGCCAGAATTGCGATGCCTATCAGAGGACAGGGAAGCCATCATCAAGAGATGAAATGCCGTTGAACCCTCAGCTGACCTTGTAGGCATTCGACAAATAGGAAATCGACTTTGTTGGACCTATTAACCCACCGGGGAAGAGAACTGGTGTGAGGTACATTATTACTACAACTGACTACCTCACCAGATGGGCAGAAGCAAAGCCAGTCAAAGACTGTAGCACAGCTATAGCCGCACAGTTCATTTTTGAAAACATCCTTACACAGTTCAGATGTCCAAATATTTTGATGAGTTACCAAGGCACTAATTTTCTAAACATAACCATTGAATCTTTGACCAAAGAGTTCTACATCCATCATCAGCGTAGTATGCCTTATCATCCGTAAGCGAACAGAACTGTTGAAGCATTCAATAAAGTACTTGAGAATGTGCTAACCAAGATATGCAACATAAACTGCGATAACTGGGACCTGTGCATTCCGTTTGTATTATGGGCATATAGAATGACATGCTAGAAATTAACTGGACATACACCTTTCAAATTGGCTTATGGGAAGGAAGCAATAATGCCAATGGAATATATTATTCCCAGCTTGAGAATAGCTACATTTACAGGGATGGAAGATCACGCAGCACTCGAAGAACGACTGCTACACTTAGTTGGGTTGGAAGAAGATCGTTTCATCACGGGATTCCACCAGCAAGTGCAGAAGGAACGAGAAAAAGCATGGCACGATCGCCATATCAATAATAAGTCTTTTCAGGTAGGTGATCTAGTCCTCTTGTACGATAGTAAATTTATGCAGTTTTCTGGAAAATTTAAAATGCATTGGCTTGGCCCATATATAGTTATAAATGTTACTAATGGTGGTGTAGTCCAGTTAGCTACCTTAGCTGGTGATACATTACCCAATCTGATAAATGGAAGCAGACTAAAGCTTCACCGTGATAGTCCTGCTTCGCAGGATCCTGTATGATAAAAAAGAAGGGAAATATTCTAAGTGGCAGCAATAGTTGAAATTAGGCACTAGAAATTACTAAGAGTCTGTACATGTAATTTATTAATAAAGGTCTCTATACCACGCAACAATGCTAAAGCTACGTAGGGGGGAAAAAAAACAAGAATCGCGTTGTTGCGACGCTAAATAGGAAACCGCATAGAGAAAATAAATGAAATACTGCGAAGTAACGGCGCAGGATATATGTTCACCTACTGTGCAGTTTGAGGTAACGCTCCAACAAAATAGCTGTCATAGTATTGGTCAAAAATATAACCATTATACAGTACTTTCCTATCAACCGCTTGGGAAATTAAAGCAAATATAACCGTTCTGAACAGGTTAAAGACTGAAAGGACCGATATCTTTGGTAGATTTTGTTAATGGTTACAACAATTAACGCTTATCTAACCATTAAACAAGAGCGGAGGGAAGCTAGCTGCACCTATAAATACTGCTGTATTCTGTCTCATGGGCATTACCAAACACTTTGAATTCCCAACAGACATTAGTTTTTGAGTTATTCTGCAAGCTAGAAAGTACCTTGTTGAGAAATCCCCAAGTGAATGTCTGAAAGTTATTCAGTAGAGCAAGAACTCACGCTCCTAGAGGCTGTGAAAATATTTCAATATGAAGGTATTGAAGGGTTAATGAGAACCCCCATAAAGAATATTGTCAAAGATAAGCCAAAAGCATCCCGAAGATCACCAAGGCATGCTGTATCCATGGAACCCAAAGGAAAAGAACTGGTGCAGAAGATGAAGTTACCAAATATAAGCTCGGTATTGCCGAAGGGTCCACATACTACTAAGGAAATTCCACTCAGGTTCACACCTGACTATATCTCGCCAAGGGAACAGGGTGCACCAACACTGAAGCTACCAAAGAATACAAAATACGATATTCCAGTGTCACTGATTTCAAATCATGTGAAATTGGTTGATAATCTCCTCGGAAAAATAAAAGAATGCAAATGGGAAGACTATGACCTTCTACAAACACAGAAGGAGGACAATGAACCAAGGTTTCAATAGTTCTAGCCAAACATGTATATGTGTTGGAAGAAAGATGTAAAAAGAAACCAGAACTTAGTCGCACAAAGCTAGTTATCAGGAGTTGCGGAGTCGGGACTGTTAAATCTATTACGACTCCCACATTTTGATAGGTCGCCTGAAGTTAATACGGTGGTGTGAACCTTAATGGCGCACATGCACCAAGGATATCTGTGGATTGACCTTAACATCGACCTGAATATTGATTTGATCCATCGCATAACAGGTTTGAGCAAGAGAGGAGCAGACCCAAAGAAATTCTTCCAAGGAAAAAGTAAGGATAAAGAAGTAGCCACATTAATGAAACAGACTACACCTGTCGCGAAGGGAAAGAGAGGTTTTCAATCTGACGATATAAAAGACAATGTAACAAAGTTTGTCACACAACTCTTAGCTACTAAAATTCTAAGGAAATGTAGACTACTAGAAGTAACTGCGAGGGCTATATTGCTAGGTGCAAGTGCCGCAGAAGGAGAAAAGTATAAGTGGTGTCAGTACCTATTGAATGAATTCCTTGATGAGTTGCTTGCAGTACAGGTAAGGGGAACTTAGTTCCACTTCACATGGCTGATAGTCCTAATGGCATTCTTCGGTTGGAAGGAACCAAAGGATTATGTCGGCGTGATCATTGATAAAGATGACTGCAGAGGATGACGCTATCAAAACCTATGGGAAAACTTAGATCCACAGAAGCATCATGCAACAAATGAGGTGTTCCACACCTACTATCATCAACTATGTGATGTCATCACTGTCACATTGCGCATATCAAAAGAGATAATAGGTAAATACATACAAACTGTAAATTTTTATGCTAACATGTGGCATTGAAATATTAGCAAAAGCACAAAGGAAGAACATAGAATGGCTCGCTAAGAAACTATCACATGATAGAGGAAGATATTGATCTTCCCATGAAAGAATGGCCTATGCAGTATTGGGTCAAGATATTTGATATCCTAAGTGATGATGGGGAGGATATTCCAATTCCATGCCGCATTACTGAAGAACCACCAAAGAGAAAGGAACCTGAAAGTCCACTACACCCGAAGGGACCACGTAAAAAGTCCAAATCAAGTAAGGAAAAGATTGATACAGCCCTTAAAGAGGACGATTATGAAATAATTGCTCAGGTTGTCAATGAAAAGATGGAAGACATGATGATCGAGAAGGAGAAGAAGGAAAAGATGCTTCACGAAACCTTGAAGGAGAACATTAATAAGTTGGAGGTAATTACAGAGAAATTTGAACAGGTACAACAGAGATTGCCAGCACAGAAAGACTCAGACTCCGAGGTGAATTGGAAGCAAACACCGTAGTTGACTCTAACAACACCGATGAGGTCCCGCATTGTCCATTTACAACCCTTAGTAGTAATATTGTGACTACCTGACGAAATAATGTTGGATACAAAGGACATAGAGTGCGTGGAACTCGATCTTGCGAAGATCTCGTTGCCAGGCCTACATTACTTATAGTTGCAAGTTTTTGAAGAGATGCATGACAAAAGAACTGATCCAATGAAGGGGCAAGCAGAACTATAGAAAAGCTACAAAGAGTTGGAGGAAACTAGCTCGCAGAGAGCTATGGAGCTTCAAGATGAACATGATCGTTCGAAAAGGATAGAATCTATGATCATCGTGGTGGCGGACAAGATACCAGAATTTGAAGTACAAACGAAGCCCGTGGAGACTGTTATCAAGATGGGCTAGATGGTGAACAAACTTAAAGAAGATATAGACGACATGGAGATCAACCATGAAGCTAATATTTTTTCATTAAAGGGTCAACCTGCACAAAGGATACTACCGACCAAGGCAGAAATAAGGGCAAAAGAGGTAAAATCCACGACAGAAAGCATAGCGAGGGAAGCATCTAAATGCGAACGTTTATTAGAGGCGGCTTCTAAGGCATTCACTACCCTTCAGGAAGACCCAGAGTGGCTAGAAGCAAAGAATGCTCTCAAAGCTAAGCAGACAGAATTCAAAAAGTTGGATGAGGAAGTTAAAGCGTTACCAGGACAAGAGCGACTCCATAGATACAAGGACGTCAATGCACTGAAGAAATAAGTGCAAAATATAAGAGAGAAAGAGGCTACAATGGGGGATAAAACACAACCCTTCCTGGAGAAATCCAGCCTCATCTCACAGGAGATCGAGGACAAACTGAAAGAGTTGGGAGATGGTCAACAATAGGTGGAACAACAAGAAGGACAAGAGATAACACCTGAAATGGTCAACACAGTAAGACAAGTGAAAAAGGACACAGTCAAGAAGTTGATTGTCAAATAGAATGACTTCGATGCGTCAATCGGTCAACCAGAGGAGGAACAACCAAAAGATGCCGAAGTTGCAGGTGGCTCGAGGGAGAGCCACATGTAAGTGTTAGGGGCCTGTTGGGCCTTGCCCAAGGGGGTCAAATTTTGAACACATTTTAGGTTTTGGAAGCTAAGCGCAACATAGTTTTTGTATGCTGCGACGTTGCGCGTGGTGCAGTATTGGAAGAACTGCGAGAATGGTGCTGCGAGGATTACAATGCCGTGATGTGCCACCTTAATGGAGATCCATCCTAGTAGAGCATTGGATGGATGCCGACAGTTAGTTTGGTTAGGTCACAGGAGACCTGTTTTTGGCAAAGATCGTCGATAACTACCAAGTTGTGGGTAGGTGTAGATCGGGAGGTAGGTGACTGATCATGCAAACAAAGAACTACTAGTTGAACTAATTGTCAAAGGTCATGAAAAAAGGAACAGCTTGGCGGAAGCAAGCTATTTGCGCGCATGAGAGGGGAGTGGATAGTAACATGTATACGTAGAGGATAGCCACAACTAAAGATCCGCTACCAGAGACCAACAGTCCGATTTTGGAAAAACCGTGATAGTTTTGTAAACCTAAGGGTTTTTCCTTCATGATGTAAAGACATGACCTACAGGCATGATACATATATAAGGCATCTTTGTATGTGAAAGGGTGACTAGTACTACTTTTGTACTGGGGTATTGTTGAATATTGTTAGGATTTTGAGCAAAATCTATTGTAAAGGCTTTGCAACTGAGTGCGCAGAGACCTAATTTTGAGGAAGAAGAACGTCTGCAGCTGAGTGTGCAAGAGAAGAACTATTGTACCCTTTCCTAAGATAATAAACAATAGTTCTTGTGGACGTAGCTTCCCATCCGGGGGAGTGAACCACGTTAAACCTTGTGTTATGTGATTGATGTGAATGATTGCCATTATTTTTGCTTGAATTACTTATAGTGCATGCATGGAGTTACTGTTATCTGATATATGTTTACTTTTATCTGTATTCACCGCGGAAAGGATGGAATAAGATGTTAGTAGATCATGTATGGATGAATGTTAATAGTCAAGCACCTATAAGTCCTCGAATGAATGGATCTGTGAGGTAAACACACAGTTAATTGTTAAGGTTGAATCGCGATATCGGAGCACACAACATCGCACATCTCACTCAATTGCATAAGTTATGATGTTCATCAGTCTAAGTAATATTGAATGATTAAGGATTATCGAATAAGGTTGATTAGAAGTCATTGATCTCATAAGTGGCTGCGCGGCCTAGTTGATGCACCGATCCAACAGAAGTGCTCTGCGATAAGCTGTTGATAACTTATCATCATAGAGTAGAAGTAACCCCATTGCGCAGTCCGTGAATGCACTGGTTATGCAAGCATCCTTGCTTGCCGCAATATTTTATGTGAAGTAGAAGACCTCGCACCATCATTAACCGTAGTATGCAGTCCATCATGCGCTGCGCATTATATAGTTGAAACACTCACATCACAAGGTTATGGAAACCAACTTCTACAACCACCCCTCAGCTTCACCTTGGGTGAGACCTCAGGTTGCTTGTAGTCTGTTGCCGAAAGGGCCAATGAATAGGGGTTTTGTTGGTATCTTGTACCACGAAGTACCTGGGTCTACATTGGAAAATCTCTAGATCCGTTTGTTGATGTATATGTAACTTCAGAATGTATTTCACCTATGTATTTCATCGATGTATATTGTACTCCTATAGAGATGTTATTATTCCTCTATACGGAAGTGTCGTCATTTGTATTGACAAGTGTCACAAGTCTCGTAACTTGCCGATGGGTTATTCGACCACCATGTGTGGGGTCAGCCCTGATTAAGTTAACCATGGATTATTAGACTGAGTTAGACAAGTTGGCTCTATTGGTTTATTGGGCAGGATAGCACAAGTATAAATAGAGATCGTGAGATATATATTTGATCATCTCATTACTCACTCTTCCATCATTCCGAAAGTGGCACACATGTGAGGAGGAGGATCAACTGCTAGGAGAAGACTATCTCTTGTACTTTGGTTGTATCATTGCTCTTTCTATCTCTGAGGAAGTTGTGGGGTTTTTCACCTTTATGGTTTTCCCCTGTGAAACTCTGTGTGTCTATTGTCTCATGTGATTGCTTGGTGTGATTGATATGCACTGTTATACTTGATATGCTGTACATGTTATTCTCTCAGTAAAGATCCTAGAGTACATTGAATTAATGCTAAAAAGTTCACATGGTATCAGAGCTAACGTTAGAAGAAGACATTGTGCAGTGGCATAAATTAGGGTTTCTTGTTTATTGGGTTTCTCTCCACATATTTTGGAAAAGCAGTAGGGTAGATTGACTCTACTAATCAAGTAGAATCTTTCTTTCCAATCATGATTCAATTATGAGCACTTTCAGTTTTGGCCCTAAACATTAGGGTTTCCACAAAAATAGGAATTTCTGAAATTTGAAGACATAGGTGGAAGCTCCTTGGAAAATTCGAAGTTTAGAGCTTTGGATGGATATTTTTGGTTGGGTGAAGCCCCAGGAAACTCAAAACCTAATTCAGGGACCTCCCGAGTGAATCTGGGAAGACTTAAAGGCATTTCTGAAGGGTAAAACTTTCCAGATCTCAGATTCTGAATATACGAGGCTGATCAGCTCATCAAGGCACATCTTTATATCCTCTTAGAAGTTTGAAATTCAAAATTTGAATTTTTAGGGTTTCTCTAACAAACCCTAATCCAGGACCAGATCCAGTTTTCAGCAAATCAAGTGGTAAGACCTAAATCTTTTCTATTTTCATTTGACGTACTCTTTAAATATGTCTCACCACACCAATATTTAGGATAATCTTGAAGGGCCTGATAACTTCCGAGCATGGAAGTATAGGATTGGGTTAATCCTAGAAGAAAATGAGTTTGACACTTATATAAGTGAAGAGGTCCCTGTCCTAGAGGGAGAAGAGGCTAAGGCTCTTCACAAAAAGAACTTGGTCAAGGAAAAGAGGATTATTGTTGATTCTATCAAGGATCATCTCATCCCACATGTGTCATCTTTGAAGAAACCCAAGGAGATGTTTGATTCCCTTACCAAGCTATTTGAAGGGAAGAACATAAATCGGAATATGACCTTGTGGAACCAATTGAAAGGGGTAAAGCTTCAAAATGGAGAGACCATTCAATCATATTTCTCTAAGGTCTCTCAGATCAAAGAGAAACTTGAAGTTGTGGATGAAGTGGCGGAGAATGGTGAAATTGTCATGACCACTCTGAATGGCCTACCTAGATCATGGGATTCCTTTATTCAAGGAATTTTTGAAAGAAGGAAGTTGATCTCCTTTAGTATATTGTGGGAGGAATGTTCACAAGAAGAGGCTAGGCTTGTAGCCCAAGAAGAAAAGATGGGAATTGAAGATCAAGCTCTCACAGCTCACACCAAGAAAGGAAAGTCCAAGAGAGAGCCATCTCACTTTAGGAAATATTCACACCACCATCACAATAGAGAAAGGAGAATATGTTTTATCTGTAGTGAGAAGGGAAATATTGCTGTAAATTGTTCCAAGAAAAAAAAGGACAACAACAACTTCAACAAGAAGAAGAAGGGAAGCAAAAGAAGGTACCATGCTCATGCTGCTGAGGATGATGAACCTCGAAAGAAGAAGGCTAAGGTAGAAAGTGATGATTTATCAAGTGGAGATGAATATGTTCGAATATCCACTCTCATAGGTACTATCTCTCATGGATGTAATGATTGGCTTATTGATAGTGGGGCTTCCAAACACATGATCGAGTTTAAAGAATCTTTTGCAAATCTATCTAAACATGAGTCACCCCATAAGTTGAAGCTTGGGGATGACTATCAATATCCTATCAAAGGAAGTAGTGAAGCCTCCTACAACCTAGACTCTGGGAAGTCTTTGAAGCTGAAAGATGTTTTATATGTACCTTTGCTCAAGAAGAACCTACTCTCTATATCTGCATTGGATGCAAAAGGCATGAGGGTTCCATTTGTAGATGGCCAAGTCTTAATGTGGCCAAAAGGTAAAACTATGGATGATGCAGTAGTGATTGGAGAGCAAGAGGGAGGATTGTACAAATTGAAGGGACAACATGAACATGCCATGGTACATGAATCCATGGAGCCAAGTGAACTTTGGCATAGAAGGCATTCTCATGTGCATTATAGAGCACTACCAATTGCAAGCAAAGTTGTAGAGGGTCTTCCCAAAATAAAGACAAAGCATGAAGGTGTTTGCAAAGGATGTGCAAAAGGAAAGAACATTAAGAAGGCATTTCCAAGCAGTGAAAGCAAAGCTAAAGGAATCTTGGAAATTATCCACTCCGATGTATGCGGTCTGATGTCATCTAGTTCTCTGAGTGGGTATGTATACTATGTCTCTTTCATTGATGATTCCTCTAGGAAGACTTGGGTTCACTTCTTGAAGAACAAAGATAAACTGTTTGATAAGTTCAAGGAATTCAAATCCTTGATGGAAAATCAAACTGATAAGAAGATCAAGACATTTAGATCCGATAATGGGGGAGAATTCACTTCATGTGATTTCAAGAAGTTATGTAGTGATTCAAGGATTAAGAAGGAGTTTACCACTCCTTACATTTTATAAAAAAAAGGAGTAAAATAAGCTACTTCAGATTAGGACTCCAGCAGCTCCTGCAAGGAAGCAAAGAGTCAGAGGGAGTCCACCCAATAAACAAACAAATATAACTATTTGAATTGTCATTTCTTGCATATTTGTTTGTTTAAATAATATTGTTCAATGATGTATATGCTTATGATCCTAGACTTAGGGTGCATATTATGCATATTAGAATAATTTCATTAATGAATAGTATACTACTAATATGCATGTGATGGGTAAGTGGCCTATGGCACTATACAACATTCCATTGCTACTTATCTAGAATGAAACCTATTTGCTGACATGTTGGGAGTTGTGCACACTCTTAACGATGTTCTGGTAGAGATTGGAAGGCATCTAGAAAGTTACAGGATATGGATAAATGTTGTATTGAAGCATTGGCTAAAATAATTGCATGACTGTATGGCATATTTTAAGAATTTGTTCTGAAAACTATGAGATGTTTTCTAATCATGCAATTTAACTTGTTTTGTAGGAAAGATCATATACCATCACCTACATAAGAAGGACTACAACATTTGTTCAACAACAAAGTTATCTATTGAAAATATTGAAGTTCCTAGGATTCAGGAAGAATGCCATGATTGAGGAGTACAAGTCGATCATGAATAATGATGTTTGGGATGCAGTCCCAAGACCTGGAGGGAAGTCTATTGTGACTTCCAAGTGGATCTACAAGATCAAGCATGCTGCAGATGGTAGCATAGAGAAATACAATGCAAGGTTTGTAGCTCATGGCTTCTCTCAGAAAGAGGGAATAGATTATGAAGAAACCTTTGCTCCTGTAGCCAGGTACACTTCCATCAGATCAGTACTTGCCCTAGCTGCAGTGATGAAAATGAAGATACACCAGACGGATGTCAAGATAGATTTCTTGAATGGTGTAGTCGAGGAGGAAGTGTATGTGGAGCAGCCACTTGGTTTTGAGACACATGACAGAGAGTCACATGTGTGCAAGTTGAAGAAAGCCTTGTATGGATTGAAGCAAGCTCCTAGAACTTGGTATGGTAGGATAGACAGCTTTCTATCCAGTTTGGGTTTTACTAAGAGTAAAGCAGATTCCAACCTTTAGTACAAGGTTGAGGAAGGAAATCCTATGATACTACTTTTGTATGTGGATAACCTGTTTGTAACAGCTAAGGATGGATTGATTACTGATACCAAGAGGAAGTTTGCTACCGATTTCAAGATGAAGGACTTAGGGATGATGCACCATTTTCTAGGCATGGAGGTGTGGAAGAGTACAGATGGAATATTCCTTGGACAACGAAAGTATGCAGTAGAGATCCTGAAGATGTTCGAGATGATGGACTGCAAAGCCATGGCCACACCTATGGCATCAAATCTCAAGCTTCTATGTAATGCTTCATCTAATCCGATTGATGTCATTGTGTATCATCAGATGATTGGGTCCTTGATGTACCTGACAAACATGAGACCAGACATTTGCTTTGCGGTGAACACATTGAGCCTGTTCCTACCCAATCCGAGAGCTGTTAACCTGGTTGCAGTAAATCATATTCTTAGGTACCTGAAGGGTACAATTTATTATGGGCTCAAGTATGATGTGAATCAAAAGTCTAACCTACAGGGTTATGTTGATTCAGACTGGATAGGAAGTGCTGTAGATAGGAAGATCACATCTGGGTGCTGCTTCAGTATGGGATCAGGTGTGATCCGTTAGTTTAGCAGGAAGTAGTCCCGCGTAGCACTGAGTACAGCTAAGGAAGAGTATGTTGTAGTTTGTTCGGCTAGTTGTGAGGCAGTATGGATGACGAAGCTACTATCTGAGTTATTTGATCTCTAGTTGGATGCTACTGGTATCTTTTGTGACAACCAGAGTTGTGTGAAGCTGTCTGAGAACCTGGTGTTCCATGACAGGTCGAAGAACATAGAAATCAAATATCACTATATCAGGGATATGGTGCAGAGAGGAGCAATGAAGCTCCTGTATGTTGCCACGGATGAGCAGGTTGCAGATGTGCTGATGAAGCCACTAGCCAGAGTGAAGTTCAAGTACTTCAGAGAGAGGCTTGGTGTTCTTTGGATTGATGAGACTTCGAGGAAGAAGTGATGGACACATTTGCATGAGCCATTCCAAGCATGATGAGAGGAGGATCCTTCCATGGCTGTGGATGTAACCACCGGATGATGAGCATTAGGATGATGCTCTAGTTACTGCTGTGTATATGGATCATGTTCGATGCTTGTTATGATCAGTTGGATCATGTATATGTATATGTATATGCATCATGTTGGAT
Source organism: Larix kaempferi (assembly GCA_027924585.1). Classification (NCBI taxonomy): domain Eukaryota; kingdom Viridiplantae; phylum Streptophyta; class Pinopsida; order Pinales; family Pinaceae; genus Larix; species Larix kaempferi. The sequence continues at coordinate 10,101,147 of BSBM01000055.1, read as the reverse complement.
GCTTGGACCATGTATCTGTATATGTATCAGGTGGATACGTCTTATGATCAGGTAGATCATGTATGTTGATATATATCAGATGGATACATTGTATGATCAGGTGGATCATGTATCTATGTATGTATCAGGTGGATACATTTTATGATCAGGTGGATCATGTATGATGATATGTGTCAGGTAGATACCTGGTATGGATCAGGTGGATGCATTATATGATCAGGATGATCATGGATGACGAGCTTCAGGATGATGCGAGTGATGATGATCAGGATGATCATGTGTACATCAGGATGAAATATGGTGACTATCAGGTTGATACTATGTGGCCGTGGATAGGTTGTGCAGATGAGCATGTATGTTGACTTGGGAGATCCAACAAGTAGAGCCGTGTGCTCGTAACAACCTGGGATGCTCTTTCGAGGCATTGCTTTTGGAGGACATATAATAGCACCCTGGAAGATCCGACAGGTAGAGCTTGGAGCTCATAATAGCCTGGGATGCTCTTTCAAGGTTTTGTCCTATGGCATGTAATGTGTCCTTGGGAGATCCGATAGGTAGAGCTATGTGCTTGTAATAGCCTGGGATGATCTTGCAAGGTTTTTCCATGACCACATGTAATGTGTCCTTAGGAGATTCGACAAGTAGAGCTGTGTGCTCGTAATAGCCTGGGATGCTCTTGCAAGGTTTTGTGGTGAGACCACATGTAATATGCTCCTGGGAGATCCGACAGGTAGAGCTGTGTTCTCATAAAAGCCTGGGATGCTATAGCCAGGTTTTGTGGTGGGGTCACATGTAATATGCTCCTGGGAGATTCGACAGGTAGAGCTGTATGCTCGTAATAGCCTGGCATGCTATAGCCAGGTTTTGTGATGCACGTAATAAGTCCTGAGGATTCGACAGTATGGTTAGTGATGAAGACTTGCAGGTGGTGGGCCTACATCTAGTATGAAAACAGACTGGCTCGGTAGAACTTCCTATGACAAGTAGATTGGAGATTGATTGAGATAGTAACAGCAATGATGATGACGATGATTTGATGACGATGATTTAGTGATGATGATCCAGAGAAGAAGAGTTGTGCTAACAGATCTGTGTCGAGAAACACCTTCCTAGTTAAGAGGGAGTGTTGATGTATATGTAACTTCGGAATGTATTTCACCTATGTATTTCATCTATGTATATTGTACGCCTATAGAGATGTTATTATTCGTCTATACGGAAGTGTCGTCATTTGTATTGACATGTGTCGCAAGTGTCGTAACTTGCCGATGAATTATTAGACCACCATGTGTGGGGTCGGCCCTGATTAAGTTAACCATGGGTTACTAGAGTGAGTTAGACAAGTCATCCCTGTTGGTTTATTGGGAAGGATAGGACAAGTATAAATAGAGATCGGGAGATCTCTATTTGATCATCTCATTACTCACTCTTCCATCACTCGAAAAGTGGCACACATGTGAGGAGGAGGATCAGCTGCTAGGAAAAGACTATCTCTTGTACTTTGGTTGTATCATTGCTCTTTCTATATCTGAGGAAGTTGTGGTATTTTTCACCTTTATGGTTTTGCCCAGTGAAACTCTATGTGTATATTGTCTCATGTGATTGCTTGGTGTGATTGATATGCATTGTTATACTTGATATGCTGTACATGTTATTCTCTCAGTAAAGATCCTAGAGTACATTGAATTAATGCTAAAATATTAACACAGTTTGTACACCAACACTTGGTGATTGATTCCGTGACTCTTTAGATTGGGTTGGATGACGAAAGGGGAACTATATCAGTAGATTGAGTTTAATTAGAGTCCCTTTGAACTTTTGAGTTTTTCTTTAGGGTTCGTTAAAATGAAACTTCAAATAGTTGAACAATGATCTAGGAGGCCAAACACGATGCAAATCTAAATCACAGTTCCTCCATACTCCAATTGTCATTGTAGCATAGAAAACTGGGTTAGCTTATACCAAAACTAAAACTAATTACTCTTTATTTTTAAAATATCATTGTTGAGGTTATTGATTTTTTTTTAAATATGATTATTATTATGTATGTGACATCATGGAACCATTTTCCATGTATTAGGTGTTCGGTGCTACATATTTTCCAATGTGTAAAGTTTAACTTTGGTAACATATCTAATTTTTTGCCTCAAATTTTGAAGCGGGGATTTCCGTGGATGTGTGTCCCCCCATACGTCATCCTGTCATCATTGTTTCAACTTTTGTAGGTAATGGTAGGTCCTCATGACACAGTTCAAATCTTAGATGTGCAGAAGGACTCCGTCATTTTGTTAAAGTCCTCTCCTAGATTGTACTCCGGACTGCCAAAATCCTAGACTTCATACTTCTCATGGATTCCAAGCAAAGAAAGATTTCAATAGATTTTCATGTTTCAAGTCCCGAGCTTCACCTTGATTTCCAAATTTTTCATATTTGGATGGAGCATTATTGCTCAGCACCCTTACCCTATGTTAAATTTTACCCATCTTAAGGAAATCTTTAAATATGCTGCTAAAATGTTCCACCACCTGTATTCTCCAGATACTTCTAGACCTACGAAACATATCAAGACCTCACCTCATGAGGTTATGGACCTGTCTAATAGCCATGGAAGGATGCTTGTGGATATCTCTCGACATGTTCCCAGTAAGTCCATTGAACTAGGGTTATAGCTCTTTTTCTGATAAATTAGAAGATAATAAATTGCTTGGGGAGTTGCGGAACACCCTTAGGAAGCTATAAGAAGTTGCGGAAATAATGGAGGACTCATGTATTTATGTTAACCTTCCTAAAAGACATTCTCACCGAATAAAAACGAGGAAAATAAAACTAGTAAGGAATTTCGAGTAGAATATTCTGTGTCTAACCCATGTTGAGACTAACTATCCACCTTTCCTTTCGATCATGGACAATACTGTTGAGATATTGTAACTTCAAAGAATATTATATTTGTACTTTATTATTCCGGAGATGTTTCATTCCTCCGTGAAGATCTTATTGTATATCCGGAGATGTTTATTCCTCCGTCGGAATGTGGTAACTCGGGTTATTAGACTTCCCCAGTGGGGGTCGTCCCTTGTATGTGTTATGTGGTTCAAAGGGTTATTAGACCACCCTAGAGGGGTCGGACCAGTCATTTGTAGTGGGGTATTTAACCCATTGGTTAAATACGAGCCTACGTGTACTTGTGTAAAAGATATGTCAGAGTAGTGTATAAATAGAGGAGGTGTGTTCCTCATTTGACACACTCACTCACTTGAGGATAACGCACTTGTGGAGGAGAGGTATTCTATTGTGGAGGAAGAGATCATGTCTCAGGGTTTCATCTTTGTATATTGCTGGTCATCTATGTTGAGGAAGCTTTGCTGGGTTTTCTACCCCATGAGGGTTTCCCAGGGTAAATCTCTGTCTCTTGTGTTTATGCTATGCTTGTTGTTTCTTCAGTGATCCTGTATATGCTATTATTTTGAAATAGAATGTAATGCTGATATTTTCTATCTTAGCATATTAAATATTAACATGGTATCAGAGATAACCTGAAAGAAGGCAAGGTATGGCACTTACAACACTTGCTTTACTTACGACAATTTGAAGGTTAGGGTTTTACATAGCAAAAACCAGTCATCATGGAACTTTCGCTATAAATCCATTTATGAAAAGTTTCAAGATCTAAAAAGTTTACTGGTCGAATAAAACATCCCCAGGTACCTTGTGTCCAAAGGACACCCTCTAATTCGTTGTACTTTATGAGTTATGATTAGTACAAGTTAGGGTTTCTGCCTCTTCCAGATCTCAGTCAAAATCAGGTAACCTTGGAACAAAGGTCATAACTTGGGCTAGGAAGCTCCAAATGAAATTTCGTAACAAGTGACAGGTAGTACACAAACTGCACTCTCTCAGAAAACGTTTTCAGAGGCCGAAGGTGAACCAGTGACACGTGGCACGCCGTACAAGTTCGCTCTCCTGTTTTATCCCATAAACAGGTCACTTTGCGACACTTGGCATAACTCTCTCTCAGAGAGTCCAATTGAGGTCAGACCTGACATGATAGAAAGATAACAGGACAAGCTATCTCAAGAAAAGTTTTTAGAGGCCGAAGTTCAAACAGTGACATGTGGCATGCCGTACAAGTTCGCTCTCCTGTTTTATCCCATAAACAGGTCACGTTGCGACACTTGGCATAACTCTCTCTTAGAAAATCCAATTGAGGTCAGACCTGTCAGGATGGAAAGATGATAGGTCGGGCTACTGTAGAAAACGTTTTTAGACCCTGTGGATAAAATTTTTTAGAGTTATAGCATAAATAATCAGGTGCATATTTCTGTCAAAACAGAATTATTTTTGGAGCACCTTTATTCATGGCTTCCGGAATTTAGGGTTTCGAAGAAAGTTAGAATTTTTGGAATCAGAGTCCACGGATGAATGCTACTCAGGAAAATCAAAATTTAGAGACCAAGATCGAATTTTTTGGTTAGGTAGAAGACTGGGCTTGATCAAACCCTAGTTCGGGATTTTGATCAGAAAGATGGAAAATTAGGGCTTCAGCAAAAGTTGGAATTTTTTAAGTCTGTAACCTCGACTGGAAGATCCTCAGAAAAATAAGAGTTTAGAGCCTTGGATCGAACCTTTTGATTGGACAGAAGGGTGGGCTTCATCAAACCCTAGTTCAGCTTCCTGTCCAGAAGATCTAGAAGTTTCGAAGGCAATTTTGAGGGGTCAAATGTTGGAGATTTCAAAAGTGAAGTATGCTAGTTTGATCAGCTCAGCAAGACACATCCTTCCATCCATTCAGAAACATGAAAGTCAAAGATTGAATTTTTAGGGTTTCTCTAGCAAGCCCTAATCAAGATCCAAATCAAGTTTCAGGGGGAGTTGAGGCTAAGGCCTTACATAAGAAGACTACAAGAAGTCTCGACAGGTATGACTTAAGGAAGTTCAGGTATGTCTTGAAATCTGATTCTTGATTAAGTTCATAATGTGTTTGTCTTCATTTTATTTATTAGTACAATCTTGATTAATGTTAGAATTGTCTTATCACCCTAGTAACAGTATGAATGCATGTGAATGATCGAAGACATTCATTGACTAGGGTTAAATGATTGTACTAATGCATTATGGTGTTGTATGAGGTTGATGTCGTTTGCTAACAAGATACAGGTACATCACAAAAGACAAATCAATCTCCTTAAAACATGACAACATGAAGACAAAGACTCATCCATAATAGTTGTTCTACTTATGAGGTATGTATGACTTTGTTATATTATGCTTAACCTATGAGACATGCAGGTTCTAGCTCAGGATCTCTAAATCATTGAAGAGATTGTTTAGGTATGTTGTACATAACTAAGCAGGTATACTAATCCAAGTATGTTTTCCTATGTCATGTTAGAATCTTACCTTGTGTTAGGATCCCTTATATAAGTATACTTGGTATGATTGGTTATGCTTATTCATAAAGTTAGTAATCAAGAGTTTATGCATATTATGTCTCGTATCTTGGTTGATGATTTAACTAACTAGATCAAACAGGAATATGCATGAGTTAAAGAAGACTTCCTTGAAACCCTGAATACTGATGATCATGACTATACATATTTAAGATTATTTAGAATTAGAATGTTTTGATAATATTGAGAATATACTAATGAATATATGTTTGTGTATGAGATCATGAGGATGACACTAGTGCACACTTGAGAATGCACAATGGTACAGAATGAATAGAAGTTCAAAAGAAATATAGAAGGTCAAGCGGGAGGCAACCACACAAACATAAAAGATAAGTATTTGAGTTGTTATTTGAAATAGTAAATGATATTGCTTGTATGCATATTTGTATTCCTAGAATATATCATGCTGAGTGTAAACATTCATAGAGCATTGAACAGTATACTACTAATATGCATATGATTGGTAAGTTGGACAAACATTCCATCGTTGCTTGTCTAGAATGAAACCTCTTTGCTGACATGCTGAGAGCTGTGCACACTCTCAATAGTATGTTATGGTAGAGATGGAAGGCATCTAGATAGCCACTGTATGCATACATGATATGGGAAAGTGTTGTGCCAAAGTATTGGTCAAAATAGTTACATAACTATGTAAATGATATCTGTATGCATAATAGGTTATCATGTCAATATGATTTGATGATTATGAAGTATTACTAATCATGTACTTAATTTTGATTTGTAGGAAAGATCATGATGAATGATGAACATTGAACAAGCGATGGATGTTCAAACAAAAGGATTTACAAATCAAACACACTATAGAAGGCTTGTGGCTAGAAAATTCTCTTAGAAAGAGGAAGAGAATCATGATAAGATGTTTGCTCCAAGTGGCTAGATAAGACCATTCTCTTAATGGTGTAATTAAAGAAGAAGTGTGAATCAGGTTCTGTATGGGTACCCAGGATCGATAATCAATTGATGAGCTTAATGATCACCATGGTTGATGAGGATCTCAACCTTTGCTACAAGGTTGAATATTGTTTCTATACATAGACGATATGGTGCAGAAAGGAACCAAAAGTTTGAATTTGTAACAATGTACTAACCAAACCTCTACCGATCCGATGTACTAACCAAACCTCTACCTCAAGTAAAGTTTTTTGAGACAAACTTAATATAGTTCAGAAGGACCCTCCTCGAAAGGGGGAGTGATGTGATAACTCATGATGAGATTGCCTGCATCGACAGTGAGGTTGATGATGAGGATACCTATATTAGTGATGCCGACAGAGAGGTTGGTGGATGGTCCTTAGACAGGGTCTAAGGTGACAAGAGGATTGCATCATCCTTGAACATATATTCTAAAAGAGGCCGTAGACATGATGTCTCTGAAAATGAAGTCCTTGGTGGACATATAGGATTGCATCATCCTAAAGAGAGCCGTAGACGTATGTCTTCGAGAATGAAGTCCTTGGTGGACTTGAGGGGATTGGATCATCCCTGGACTTCAGTCCTAAAGAAGAGCCGTAGACGTATGTCTTCGAGAATGAAGTTCTTGGTGAACATGTGAGGGGATTGGATCATCCCTGGGCTTCAGTCCTAAAGAAGAGCCGTAGACGTATGTCTTCGAGAATGAAGTTTTTGGTGAACATGTGAGGGAATTGGATCATCCCTGGACTTCAGTCCTAAAGAAGAGTCGTAGACATATGTCTTCGAGAATGAAGTCCTTGGTGGATGGTTGAGGATTGAGTCATCCTTGGACATGGTCCTAAATGTACGGTTGAGGATTAAGTCATCCTTGGACGTGGTCCTAAATGTATGGTTGAGGATTGAGTCATCCTTGGACGTGGTCGTAAATGTACGGTTGAGGATTGAGTGATCCTTGGACGTGGTCCTAAATGTACAGTTGAGGATTGAGTCATCCTTGGACGTGGTCCTAAATGAACGGTTGAGGATTGAGTCATCCTTGGACGTGGTCCTAAATGTACGGTTGTGGATTAAATCATCCTTGGACAGTAAATCTAGTAATTTCGAAAGGAAGGATAGTCATAAATGAATTGAGTGGATTAAATCATCCTTGGACAGTAAATCCAGTAATTCCGAAAGGAAGGATAGTCCTAAATGAATTGAGTGGATGAAATCATCCTTGGACAGTAAATCCAGTAATTCGAAAGGAAGGATAGTCCTAAATGAATTGAGTGGATTAAATCATCCTTGGACAGTAAATCCAGTAATTCCGAAAGGAAGGACAGTCCTAAATGAATTGAGTGGATTAAATCATCCTTGGACAGTAAATCTAGTAATTCCGAAAGGAAGGATAGTCCTAAATGAATTGAGTGGATTAAATCATCCTTGGACAGTAAATCCAGTAATTCCGAAAGGAAGGATAGTCCTAAATGAATTGAGTGGATTAAATCATCCTTGGACAGTAAATCCAGTAATTCCGAAAGGAAGGATAGTCCTAAATGAATTGAATGGATTAAATCATCCTTGGACAATAAATCCAGTAATTTCGAAAGGAAGGATAGTCCTAAATGAGATTGAGTGGACTAATCATCCTGTAAATAGATTGGGATTGCCTCGTCCCTAGACATGGTGAGATGTCTTAAAGTGATAAGGACTAATCATCCTGTAAATAGATTGGGATTGCCTCGTCGCTAGACATGGTGAGATGTCTTAAAGTGATAAGGACTAATCATCCTATAAATAGATTGGGATTGCCTCGTCCCTAGACATGGTGAGATGTCTTAAAGTGATAAGGACTAATCATCTTGTAAATAGATTCGGATTGCCTCGTCCCTAGACATGGTGAGATGTCTTAAAGTGATAAGGACTAATCATCCTGTAAATAGATTTGGATTGCCTCGTCCCTAGACATGGTGAGATGTCTTAAAGTGATAAGGACTAATCATCCTGTAAATAGATTGGGATTGCCTCATCCCTAGACATGGTGAGATGTCTTAAAGTGATAAGGACTAATCATCCTGTAAATAGATTGGGATTGTCTCATCCCTAGACATGGTGAGATGTCTTAAAGTGATAAGGACTAATCATCCTGTAAATAGATTGGGATTGCCTCGTCCCTAGACATGGTGAGATGTCTTAAAGTGATAAGGACTAATCATGCTATAAATAGATTGGGATTGCCTCGTCCCTAGACATGGTGAGATGTCTTAAAGTGATAAGGACTAATCATCCTGTAAGTTGATTCGGGATTGCATCATCCCTAGACATGGTGAGGTGTCTTAAAAGGATAAGGATTGATCATCCTATAAGTTGATCTGGATTGCATCGTCCATAGACATGAGAGATGTCTTAAATTGAGAGGGATTGATCATCCCATAAGTGGATCAGGATTGTATCATCCTTGGACCTATGTCCTAAAGTGAGAGGGATTGACCATCCCATAATTGGATTATGTGTGTTGCATGGTATGCTGATGTTGTGTATACTTGTATCGGTGTGGATACTTGTATTGATAGATGTATTAGTGAGAATACATGCTTTTGATGATAGATGTATTAGTGAGAATACATGCTTTTGATGATATATGTATTAGTAAGAATACATGTTTTGATGATAGATGTATTGGTGAGAATACATACTTTTGATGATACATGTATTGATTAATGTACTTGTATGGTTGAGGATACTTATGTTGTAGATCGAGATGATCCAGATGCTGTAGATCGAGATGATCCAGATGTTGTAGATCGAGATGATCCAGATGCTATAGATCGTGATGATCCAGATGCTGTAGATCGAGATGATGTGATGATGCTGTAGATCGAGATGATGTGACGATGTTGATCGTGTTGATCGTGTGATGACGATGCTGATGATTGTGTAATGACGATGCTGATGATCGTGTGATGACGATGCTGATGATGATGCTAATGATCATGTGATGACGATGTTGATGATCATGAGATGATGATGCTGATGATCGTGAGGATCCAGATGTTGATGTTGCTATAGTTGTTCGAGTGCTGCAGAAGATAAAGACTCAGTACTGAAGATGTTGATGTTCCAGTATTGAAGATGTTCCAGTAATTGCTTGAGTTACTGATGATGTTGAGAAAGCTTCCAATGATTTATAGATGTATCATGTATGATGTTGATGACTCCTTGCTCGTGCAGATGCTGTTATAATATCCTTCTCGTTAAGGGGGAGTGTTGAGATATTGTAACTTCAAAGAATATTATATTTGTACTTTATTATTCCGAAGATGTTTCATTCCGCCGTGAAGATCTTATTGTATATCCGGAGATGTTTATTCCTCCGTCGGAATGTGGTAACTCGGGTTATTAGACTTCCCCAGTGGGGGTCGGCCCTTGTATGTGTTATGTGGTTCAAAGGGTTATTAGACCACCCTAGAGGGGTCGGCCCAGTCAGTTGTAGTGGGGTATTTAACCCATTGGTTAAATACGAGCCTACGTGTACTTGTGTAAAAGATATGTCAGAGTAGTGTATAAATAGAGGAGGTGTGTTCCTCATTTGACACACTCACTCACTTGAGGATAACGCACTTGTGGAGGAGAGGTCTGCTATTGTGGAGGAAGAGATCATGTCTCAGGGTTTCATCTTTGTATATTGCTGGTCATCTATATTGAGGAAGCTTTGCTGGGTTTTCTACCCCATGAGGGTTTCCCAGGATAAATCTCTGTCTCTTGTGTTTATGCTATGCTTGTTGTTTCTTCAGTGATCCTGTATATGCTATTATTTTGAAATGGAATGTAATGCTGCTATTTTCTGTCTTAGCATATTAAATATTAACAAATACTCTCGAATGAACAAATACATGAAGGAGGAGAGGAGGTATTTATTTATACAATTCACAAGCAGTATTTGGTCACTAATGACTAAAGGTGTCTTGAGGCCTAGGGGGGGCAAAGTATTTGCAAGGTGCTGGAATGGGTCCAAGTCTCCCAACATAGGGTAAAAACCTAGACTGAAAGGCTTCGAAAGACCCTGCGCAAGGGAAGTTCTATCCCCTACTTGTTTGGTGTGGAATTCTCCCATGGATATTCGGCCTCCGCTGGCACTCTATGAGTCGATGGGTTTGATCAATAGATCAAATAATTCTATACGGAAAACAAAAGCTTAAAACTAAGTCTTCTCTAATTTAACCTATTGAAGACAAAAGGATCTATTCTGAGTTAGATCTATGCTAAAGAAAGGCTTGTTTTTTGTGCAGGTTAACCTTGATGTGAAAAAGAATAAGTGGGTTTATCAACTTCAACAAAAATGTTAAGAGGTGCATTCACTTACTCACTTAAACCATAATTTATTAATAAAAATTAAAGGAGGATAATTCAAGTAATTTAAGCCTATCCAAGATCAATCTGTAATCATTGTGTTAATTGAAAAATTAACATTGATTGAGTAGCTGCGAATCATTTGCAGGAATCGATAAAGAAAGTATCTTAATTAAAGAAATTTAACAAGATATCCTTATACAAAGATCAGTCATAAGAGAAATCAATACGACAAATCTGTGCAGTAAGTTATACATGCAAAAGAAACACACCCTGTAGATGGAAATTTTGAAATTAGAAATCAGACACCATCAAAGAAATTTGACAATAAACAAGAGAAGATTCGAAAAGATCACTTTACTGTATTAAGAGGTCTGTAAACAAAATTACAAGGCTATGGTAAAACAGAGTATCCCCACGTCATCTCCTGCCGATTTTGTTGATGTATATGTGACTTCGGAATGTATTTCACATATGTATATTGTATTCCTATAGAGATGTTATTATTCCTCTATACAGAAGTGTCGTCATTTATATTGTAAGTGTCGTAACTTATACTTGATGGGTTATTAGACCATTTTGATGGGGTCGGCCCTATATAATTCATGTGGGTTAGAGGGTTATTAGACCACCTTATTGGGGGTCGGCCCTGTCAGCATTATGTTAAGTGGTTAAGTTGAGGCTGACCTAGTAAGGTTATTAGGCAAGTCAAGTCATGTATAAATAGAGAGTGGGAGGCACTCTATTTCACCATTCCCTTTCTCACTCATACACTCATTTGAGAGTGGCACACTAGTGGAGGAGTAGAAGCTACTGCTAGGAGACTACCTGTTATGCTTAGGTTTTGTATCATTGCTCTATCTATCTCTGAGGAATTTATTGGGGTTTTTCACCTTTATGGTTTTCCCCAAGGAAACTCTGTGTGTCTATTGTCTCTTGTGATTGATATGCTGTACATGTTATTCTCTTAGTTAAGATCCTAGATCATATTGAATTGATGCTTAAAAATTAACATGGTATCAGAGCTAACCTGAGAAGAAGACACCGTGTAGTTACGGAAGCTAGGGATTCTTGTTTTTGTGTTTCTCTCCACAGATATTGAAAGGTAGTAGGGTAGATTGACTCTCTTTAGCAAGGCGCATCTTTCTGTCCAATCAGAATTGAATTCTGGGCACTTTCATTTTTGGCCCTAAACATTAGGGTTTCCTAAAAGTTAGGAATTTTTGGAATGTGAGACCATGGCTGGAATCTCCTTGGAAAAATCAAAGTTTAGAGCTTTGGATCAAACTTTTTGGTTGGGTGAAGCTCCAGGAAAATCAAACCCTAATTTGGGGTCATCTCTAGGGAAGCTGGAAATTAGGGCTTCTACAAAAGTTGGAATTTCTGAAATCGAAGACCATGGCTGGAAGCTCCTATGAAAAATCGAAGTTTAGAGACCGAGATCAAACTTTTTGGATGGATGAAGCTCCGGGAAAATCAAACCGTAATTCAGGGTCCTCCCTAGTGAATTCAGAAGTTTAAAAAGCAAATTTGAGGGGTGAAACTTTGCAGTTTTCACATTTTGAGTATACCAGCTTGATCAGCTCATCAAGGCACATCTTCCTATCCTTTCAGAAGTTTGAATTTGTAATACCTAACAAACCCTAATCCAGCTCTAGATCCAGATTTCTTCAAATCAAGTGGTAAGACCTAAATCTTTTTATATTTCATTTGAACTACTCTTTAAGATGTCTCACCACACCAAGCTTGAGGATAAGCTTGAAGGGGATGATAACTTCCGAGCATGGAAGTATAGGATTGGGTTAATTATAGAAGAGAGTGAATTGGACACCTAGATAAGTGAAAGGGCTCCTGTCGTAGAGGGAGAAGAGACTAAGGCCTTACACAAGAGGAACTTAGTCAAGGCTAAAAGGATCATTGCTGATTCTATCAAAAACCATCTCATGCCACATGTGTCATCTCTTAAGACAGCTAAGGAGATGTTTGATTCCTTGACCAAGATATTTGAAGGGAAAAATATAAATCGGAAGATGACCTTGAGGAATCAATTGAAGAATATCAAGTTCCAAAATGCAGAGACCATGCAGTCTTATTTCTCAAGGGTCTCCCAGATAAAAGAACAACTTGAAGTTGTGGGAGAAGTTATAGAGAATGGAGAAGTGGTAATGACCACTCTTAATGGCCTTCCTAGGTCATGGGATTCCTTCATCCAAGGAATTTGTTCTCACAGGAAGAAGCTCGAATTATAGCTCGAGAATAAAAGATGGGGAATGAATTTCAAGCTCTCATAGACAAAACCAAGAAGAGGCCAATTTTCCTCAGATTGTCCTAAGATCAAAGGGAACAACAACAACAATTACTACAAGCAATCTAATAGGTATGACTTAAAGGTATTGTTTGAAATCTGTTCATGATTAAGTTTATAATATGATTGACTTCATGTTATTGAGTTTAGTAACAATCTTGTTTAATTTTAGACTTGTCTTATCACCCTAGTAAAATTATGAATGCATGATAGAAGGCATTTATTGATTAGGGTTATGACACTTATGATTGTATTATGATTGTACTAATACACTGTGGTGTTGTATGAGGATAATGATATCCGCTAACATGAAGGTACAAATCAAGTTCTAGATCAAGACCATGGTGACATGAAGACAAAGACTCATCCATAGTCATGGATCACATAGAGGTATGTATATTTTGGTTCTACGATGATCAACTTATGAATTATGCAGGTCATTGAAGAGAACAAGAAAACATTTCTAGACATAACTAGGAAATATGATGACCAGGTACGTTTTCCTATATAAAGTTAGAATCCTACTCTATGTCAGGATCTTATACTTTTGTATATGATTATTCATGAAGTTAGAAATTTAAGTAATCAAGGGTTTATGCATATTATGTCTCTTACCTTGATTGATGATATGACTAACCGGAAGAGTTCTATGGTCAAATAAGAATATGCATAAGTAAAAGAAGTACTCCCTAAAACCTTGAATACTAATGCTTATTATCTTTGTTTGAAATGATCATGACTATACATGTTTAATATTATTTTGTGTTGAGATTATACTAATGAATGTATGAGATCTTGAGGATGGCACAATCATGACACTAGTGCACACTTAAGCATGCATAGTGGTCCAGGATGAATATAAGTCCAAGGACAGGTAATCCAGGAAGCAAATATCAAGAGGGAACACACTCCAATAGTTCCTGCAAGGAAGCAAAGATTGAGAGGGAGTCCACACAACAAACAAACAAAGATAAGTATTTGAATTGTCATTTCTTGTATATTTGATTGTTTAAATAATACTATTCAAAGATATATATACTTATGTTCCCAGACTTAGGTTGTGTATTACGCATATTAGAATAATTGCATTAATGAACAGTATACTACTAATATGCCTGTAATGGGTAAGTGGCCTATGGCATTGTACAACATTCCATTGAAACTTATCTAGAATGAAACCTCTTTGCTGACATGTTGGGAGTTGTGGACACTCTTAACAATATTCTGGTAGAGATTGGAAGGAATCTAGAAAGTTACGGGATATGGATAAATGTTGTATTGAAGCATAGGATAAAATAATTGCATGATTGTATGACATATTTCTTTATGTGTAAGAAGTTGTTCTGAAAACTATGAGATGTTTCTAATTATGAAATTTTACTTGTTTTTTGTAGATCGTATACGAGTACCTACAAAAGAAGGACTACAACATTTGTTCAGCAACAAATCTATCTATTGAAGAATCTGAAGTTGTCAGGATCCAGGATGAAGTAATAATGCCATGATCCATCGATCATAAAGAATGATGTTTGGGATGTGGTCCCAAGACTAGAAGGGAAGTCTGTTGTGACTTCCAAGTGGATTTATAAGATCAAGCATGCTGCAGATGGCAGCATAGAGAAATATAAAGCAAGTGATGAAATGGAAGATACACCAGATGGATGTCAAGACAACCTTCTTGAATGGTGTAGTTGAAGAGGAAGTGTATGTGGAGCAGCTACTTGGTTTTGAGACACATGACAGAGAGTCATATGTGTGCAGATTGAAGAAAGCCTTGTATGGCTTGAAGCAAGCTCCTAGGACTTAGTATGGTAGGATAGACAACTTTCTATCCAGTTTGGACTTTACCAAGAGTAAAGCAGATTCCAACCTTTACTACAAGGTTGAGGAAGGAAATCCTGTGATACTCTTATTGTATGTGGATGACCTATTTGTAACAGGAGAGGATAGATTGATTGCCGACACAAAGAGGAATCTTGCTGCCAAGTTCGAGATGAAGGACTTGGGGATGATGCACTAATTTATAGGCATGGAGGTGTGGCAGAGTGAAGATAGAATCTTCCTTGGACATGGAAAGTATGGTGTATAGATCCTAAAGAGGTTCGGGATGATGAACTGCAAGGCCATGGCCACACCTATGCCATCAAACCTGAAGCTTCTGTGTGATGCTTCATCTGATCCGGTTGATGTCACGGTGTATCGTCAGATGATTGGGTCCTTGATGTACCTGACAAACACTAGACCATATATTTGCTTTGCGGTGAACACATGGAGCCAGTTCCTGGCGGATCCCATAGGTGTTCACCTGGTTGTTGTAAAGCATATTCTGAGGTACCTGGAGGGTACATTTGATTATGGGGTCAAGTATGATGCGAATCAAAAGTTTAGCCTACAGGGGTATGTTGATTTGGACTGGGAAGGTAGTGCTGCAGATAGGAAGAGCACTTTTGGGTGCTGCTTCAGCATGGGATCAGGTGTGATCTCTTGGTTTAGCAAGAAGCAGTCCTGCGTAGCACTGAGTACAGTCGAAGTAGAGTATGTTGTAGCTTGTTCGGCTAGTTGTGAAGCAGTATGGGTGTAGAATCTACTGTATAAGTTATTTGATCTCCCGTTGGATTCTACTGGTATCTTTTGTGACAACTAGAGTTGTGTGAAGCTATCTGAGAACCTTGTGTTCCATGATAGGTCGAAGCACATTGAGATCAAATATCACTATATTAGGGATATGGTGTAGAGAGGAGCAGTGAAGCTCCTGTATGTTGCGACGGATGAGTAGGTTGTAGATGTGTTGACAAAACCACTAGCCAGAGTGAAGTTTGAGTACTTCAAAGAGAGGCTTGGTGTTCTTCATATTGATGATACTTAGAGGAAGAAGTGATGGATACATCTTCAGGATCCATACCAAGCATGGTGAGAGGAGGATCCTTCCCATGACTGTGGATGTAAGCACTGTGTGATGAGCATCAAGATGATGCTCAAGTTATTGCTTTGTATATGCATCAGTTGGATGCTTTGATCAGTTTGATCATGTATTTGTATATGCATCATGTTGGATGCTTGATATGATCAGTTGGATCATTCATTTGTATATGCATCATGTTGGATGGTTGATATGATCAGTTGGATCATGCATTTGTACATGCATCATGTTAGATGCTTGATATGATCAGGTGTATCATGTATTTATGTACGTATCAGGTGGATCATATATGATGATATGTATCAGGTAGATACTTGGTATGCATTAGGTGGATGCATTGTATGATCAGGATGATCATGGATGATACTCTCGATGATATACATTAGGATGATGCTATGATGATGATCAGGATGATCATATGTGATGATATGTATAAGGTGGATACATTACATGATCAGTTGGATTATGTGTGATGAGTTCCGAAGACACAGATGCACATGGGATTTTCAGACATGGTTGTAAATGTGTTCTCCCATGGTTGTGATGTAATTTCGGGAGCCATTCTCACATGGTGGTAGATGTGTTCTTCCCATGGCTGTGATATAAGTGATGTGCCATTCGAGGATGGTTGAAGTGTGTCTTCCCATGGCTGCAATATAAGTGTTGTGCCATTCGAGCATGGTTGAAGTGTGTCTTCCCATGGTTGCATTATAAATGCTGTGCCATTCGAGCATGGTTGAAGTGTGTCTTCCCATGGCTGCGATATAAGTGTGATTCCATTCTATCATGGTTGAAGTGTGTCTTCCCATGGCATAGATATCAGTGTTGAGCCTTTCATGGATGGTTGAAGTGTGTCTTCCCATGATGGTGAATGTAAGTGTTGTGTGATGTTCATATGGGTTGTGCTTCGTGAACTATGTTATGATCAGTATGATCATGAGTATCAGGATGATACTCTATGGCCATGGATAGGTTGTGTAGTGGCATGTAAAAGGGTCCTGGGAGATTTGATAGGTTGAGTTATGTGCTCGTAATCAGTCCTGGGATGCTCTTTCGAGGTTTTGTAATGCACATAATAAGTCATGAGGATTCCACAGTATGGCCATTGATGATGAATACCTAAAGGTGGTGCGCCTACATCCGGCATGAAAAAGGGTTGGCTCTGTAGAACTTCCTATGACAAGTAGATTAGAGATTGATTGAGATAGCAGCAGCAGAGATAATGACGATGATTTGATGACAACGATCCAGTGACGATGATCCAGAGAAGAAGACTTGTGCTAACAGATCTGTGTCGAGAAATACCTTCCTACATAAGAGGGAGTGTTGATGTATATGTAACTTCGGAATGTGTTTCACATATGTATATTGTCTTCCTATAGAGATGTTATTATTCGTCTATATGGAAGTGTCGTCATTTATATTGTAAGTGTCGTAACTTATACTTGATGGGTTATTAGACCACCTTGATGTGGTTGGTCCTGTATAAGTCATGTGGGTTAAAGGGTTATTAGACCACCCTTTTAAGGGTCGGTCCTGTCAGCATTATGTAAGTGGTTATGTTGAGGCCGACCTAGTAAGGTTATTAGGCAAGTCAAGTCATGTATAAATAGAGTGCGGGAGGCACTCTATTTCATCATTCACTTTCTCACTCATACACTCAATGGAGAGCGGCGCACTAGTGGAGGAGTAGAAGCTGGTGCTAGGAGACTATCTCTTATGCTTGGGTTTTGTATCATTGCTCTATCTATCTCGGAGGAAGTTATTGGGGTTTTTCACCTTTATGGTTCTCCCCAAGGAAACTCTATGTGTCTATTGTATTTTTGTGATTTCTTCTTGTGATTGATATGCTGTACATGTTATTCTCTCAGTTAAGATCTTAGATCATATTGAATTGATGCTAAGAAATTAATAGATTTCTAACCCAAAAATTATCAACCCCCCTTCCCTCGGAAGTATTCTTTTTTAAATAAGGATTACAATGAAGTAGAAAAAGGGAATCCCAAAAGATAGGGAATACAGAATTTAAATCCGGCTATTAATCCAGGGAATTCAACCATAATAATCTAAACAATTTTAATTCATCATATTCCCTCCACTTCGAGGTGAAGTTTGAATAGGAGTCATCTTGGAATTTTGGGAAAATCCTGTAGAAAAACTGTAGGATTCGACAATAGCTCAATAGCTATCGACAACAGGGAAGAGTCGCTCCTCCAAACCTTCCTATTGAATTGCTGTGGAATCTTCTGGCTGATCCATAATTCTTTCAAAAACAGTAAAATTGGACATAAGATCTTGTTTCATGGGAGTTGGTGACGTATCGGGTTCTTCATTAATTATGAAATATTGGATAATAGAGTCATCTTGATCATGCAGCTATTCACTGCTTTCCTTTTCGTTCTTCTGAGGAGATGGTAAACAAGCTGACAAAATTTCAGAAACTTCTTCTCCACTACCACAGTTGATATCAGGAACACTTGCAGCCATATTTAAGATAAGTTAAAGAGCTTAAAAAATGATTGAATATGATGAACTACGATGATTAAAATCATGCTAATTTGGGATTACAATCATCTGAACTAGAATGAAACGATGTTATAGCATGTCAATCCGAAATGGATCATAACAAGTACAATTTCAACAGAATGAAGTATAAACCAATGTCGCATCTGAAAACTATCATTACAAGTCAAGCTTATCAAGAATTCATATCTTCAAGGATGATTATATGCAAAGTGAAATGAGAATCCTGGCTATGAGAATAGCGAAAACAAGACATTGCAACGTAAATTTGAATGATTCAATTTCATCCATTGGATCAACTAAATGGACGGTGAGGATTTAGCAATGCAGGACGCAGGATAAGACCTTGAGGAATTATTCCTAAATTTATTCATGATTCCCGAAAGCCGTAACCCGAAATTTGTGGGTTTTGGGATTGCAAACATAAATCAAAACATAAAATGCGTTACCGAAAGCCACAACCTAAAAATTGTGGGTTGCGGGGTTCGGAATCATGCTATGCAACTACAAGAAAAAGCAAGAATCCGAAATATGAAAGCCGCAACTGTGGGTTTAGGGTTTCGGGATGATGGTTCCAAAACTTATTAAAATAAGGTTCCCGCAACCCGCACCTTTCGGGTTGCGGGTTGTCCAAAATCAAACAACTAAAAATTGCTCTCCCGCAACCCGCAACTGTCAGGTTCGGGATTTCGAGGTGTCGGAAAGTCGGGTTTTAGGTAGGCAGAAAATAAACAATGAAAGACTTGAAATTTGAATCTTTTTGCAACCAAAACACTTGAAAAAATTCTAAGGCAAGCAGTATGATCAAGACAAGCAAAGGCATATGTACAATATTGAAGAAACCATGCTCAAATTCATGTTCACAAAAACACCTGGAGGAAAATCCTTGTGTTAATTTTAAAATTGGGGCTCTCATGCTTAACCAAAGCATGGTATCTGTTGTGGCCATAACAAATGGCGACTGGCTGGGAAGAACCAGTTATCTCTGCAAACAAACTTTAGTCAGAATGGTGTACTAGTCAAATGCCTTTTCCAACATGAAATTTTAGAAAATATTGGTAAAGAGACAACCGACAAGCAAAAAAATTAAGATTGATACATTCCCATCAATGATCATGTAAAAAGTAATGCAAATATGATAAGGAGGATTAAGAGACAATAAGACTTCTTTATCATTATGAAATCATTTAATCAATGGCTTGTGATAAACTTGGGACAAACTTAAAACTACTCATGGATATCCAATTTACACATAACCTTGGTTTATTAATTGGTCTTATATACAACAGTCCTTCTTACTATATACACATATTTTTTTTTAGATTGATTATAAGACCTTGTTGATAGAAGACCACTGCCCTGACTTGGTAATCAGATATTGACAGCGCCATTCACAGACCTAATCCAGAAACTGATCAAGTTGGCTAGGTAAGGAGACCCCTTGTCCTTAAGCTGTGACACTAAAGGAAACTATCATGGCTTGGTGACCACATGCTGATAGATTCAGTCCAGATTAAACCCATGATCATGTCAGGGATGGCTTGTGATAAGACCCCCCTGTCCTTGTACACAACAGGAATCTTATAACATGAAAATACAGGCATTATTCAAAGGATAAACTACAAGGCACCACCGGGGCTTGGTAACCTTATGATGACAACATTACTCACTAGTGTTCTGCAGATCATGAATCTACTGACCTGTAATAGGATATCCCACCTCTCAGGAGAACTGAGAGTCACCTTCCAAGTGTGGTGGATTGATGTGAAGATGTTATTCCACTAAGCACCTATGAACCTAAAGGGATGGCTTGTGATAAGACCACCCTCCTTGCAGCCTATCATTATTCAACAAGATTATTAACATGGTGATTGTAACAGGATCCAAAGCAAATAAAGCTGAACAGGTTATTGTGATATGTTGTGACAATGAGGCATAAGGAAAAAAATGTTTCAACCATTTCCCGCATCTCAATTAAACAGATAAAGCATTTAAAAGGTAATGACCACAATGGAAAGATATCAATATCGAGGTCCTGCATCATTTGGTTGTGCATTCTTTACAAAACATATTCTGATATTAGCCGAAAGAGGTTGAGACCATCATACCATCCTCCAAGTTCAGTTAAAGATCATATTAAAACTGGCTTTAAATCACCACCAAATGGGTGGAGCTTATTATTCAAAAGAAAACAATCCAATCAATACAAAAGAAAACACACACCAAACCTATGTACAAAAGTACCAAATTTCTCAAACGAAGTACTTTTTGAGTAGTGCAACATTCACTGGATAAGTGTGTACAACTCCCTCCAGTGTTTGTAATTGAACAGTGCTGGGACCCATCTTTTCTGTAATAATCAAAGGTCCTAGCCAAAGGCACTGGAATTTGGTATACTTGTTTTTATCCTTATGTTGTTTATCCCACCTTAATACCAAATCCCCAACTGAGAATCCTCTGTCGGATGAAGATTTCTCATCAAAAACATCTCTTCACAATCTGCTAATGATGATACAACTTATTCTTAGCCACTTCTCTATCTTCCTCCAGCTTGAGCAGTGTGTTAGTTCTATGCTGAAGGGAAGAAGAGTCATCTTCCAGGATAGATTAGGCTAATTGCAACGAAGGGATGGTGAGGTTAGAAGGAAGGATAGCTTCATTTCCATACACCATACAGTAAGGTGAATTTCCGATTGCTGCCTTTGAGGTGATTTGGTTTGCCCAAAGAGTATTATAGAGCTGTGTGTGCCAATATTTATGATGAGAAGCTACAGTCTTTTTGAGAATATTTATCAGATTTGTATTTGAAGACTCAGCCAACCCATTACCCTGGGGATAATAATTGGTAACAAACTAAAGCTTAATCCCTTTCTCAAGGGCATAATGTGTCAAATAGATCGAGGAAAAATAGGATGCATTATCAAAAATGAGATATTCTGGGACGCCAAACTTGGTAACTATTTGACTGTCAAGAAAATAAATTACCTGGTTTGTATTACATTGTCTAAGTGGGATAGCTTCTGTCCACTTGGTAAAGTAATCGACGGTTGTAAGAATATACCTAAGTTGCATGGAAGAAGTGGGGTTTATTGGCCCAATGAAATCTAATCCACACTGCTGAAATGGGAACTAAATTGTAACTGGCTGCAAAGGGAAAGCAGATTTCTTAAACTTCCCTGTACATTTCTGGCATGGTTCACACTTTCTTACATAAGCATATGCATCTTTAAACAATGTAGGCAAGTAATACCCTGCTCTAAGAATTTTATGAGCTGTGGTTTCTCCTGAGAAATGGCCTCTAGCTGGTCTTGTATGAAATTGAAAGAGAATATCATTAGTCTCATGCTTTTCTAAACACCTAAGGAAAACCCCATCATAGTTCTTTCTAAACAAGACTTCATTAATGAATTGATAAGGAGCAGCTTTCAATATTAAAGCTCTACGTTTATAAAAGTTGATGGTTTGAGGAGAAAACCCAAGGTTCAGAAATAATTTGATATGGTTATACCATTCGAATGTAGAAGTATCAACAACATTGACAAAACCTGTTGGGAAATCTTCCTCCTGCTCCCATTCACTCTGCTGCTTTGCAGGATCATTCGACTGAGCAGTGAGAAGACAGAGACCTTGTCCTTTTACAATTTTGGCCGGTCTAATTTCTAAATCATACTCTTGGAGGGTTGTAATCCAATGGGCTTGTTTCTCACCCAATTCCTTCTGGACTAATACATTTATAATGGAAGAGTATGGGACAATAACTTTTGTTCGAGATTTTAACAAATATGTCCTATAGTGCTTAACAGATTTGTAAACTGCATAGGCTTGTTTTTCAATTTGGGAATACTTAAGCTCTGCACCTTTGAATGTTGATCTCATGAAGGATATCAGGATCTTAGCATCATTGTCGTGCCTTTGTGTTTAGACAACTACATAAGAGAAGTCAGTGGCAAAAGTATAGAGAATAAAATCTTTATCAAAGTCATGGGACATAAGAGCAGGAGCTTCAGCAATGGCTCTTATAATTTCAACGAACATATCTTTCTGTTCCTACGACCAAGTGAACTGTACATATTTCTTGACTAATTGCTGTAAAGGTTTAACTATCTATGAAAAATTAGGTACAAATCTACAAACAAAATTGATCTTACTTAGGAATGACTGCATGGCCTTGTGCGAACCAGGCAAGCCAGTTTTTGAGATAGCATCAATATGTTCCGGGTCAATAATCATACCTTCTTTAGACACGATAAAACCGAGAAGTTTTCCTTCCATGTCTGCAAAGATGGATTTCTTTGGATTGAGCGAAATCCCGTATTTACTACAATGTTGAAAAACCTGTTTCAAGGCAAAAAGATGTTCATGTCGCTTCTTAGAATATATAGTGATATCATCAAGATAAACTATGACAGAGTTTTGCATTAAACCTCTTAAAGCTATATCCATAGCTCTCTGAAATGTGGCTCCGGCATTTATCAATTCGAAAGGCATTCGTCTGTAGGATAAAGTGCCCCAAGGGGTTCTAAATGCAGTTTTCAACTAGTCGTCAGGAGTAGCCATAACTTGGTTATTTCCCGAAAAACCATCCAGGAGTGAGAACATTTCAGAACCTGCCACCTTTTGCAGAATCTGTTCCATGGGTGGAACAGGAGAATTGTTTTTTTCGAAAGCCCGATTTAGATTTTGGAAATTGACACATAGTCTGATTTCACCACTTTTCTTACGCACGGGCACCAAATTGGAAATCCATTGGGTATGTCTGACCGGAAAAATGATTCATGCTTCCAGCAATTTTTCTAATTCCCTTTTCATAGAAGGTTCCAAGCTAGGGTGCATTTTGTGCAATTTCTATTGATAGGGTTTCACCTCTGACTTCATAGGTATGTTGTGGTGCATGATGCTTGTATCAAAAATTTTCAATTCGTCGTAAGTCCAGGAAAAAATGTCCTTGTACTCTTTACATAACTGAATGATAGCTCTTCTTTCCTCAGGGGAACAATTAACTCCAATATTGATAAAGTGAGGTTCTTGCTCAGTACCTAAGTTGACTGGCTCATATCTTAGGGAGGAACTCTGAGTTTTGCAATTGGTCATGTGTCTGAATTTATCCTATAAATCATAGTATTTCTCTAGATTGATAATAGATTTTGGGATAACGTTTGAAGGATTAGATAGTTATTTTTCATGTTATTCCTCATCTATGGCCATGTTTTGAAATGTATCCTGTGCAGTGAGGAAGTCAAGTATCTGTTGATCATCGTCAAACACTTTCCAATTGGTCACATTGTCAGGTATGGAAGGCCTATACATGAGTTCTATAGAAAAATTTTGGGGAGACAAGCCTTCTGGTGGTATCAATCTAGGTGTCGTGTTTGCTAACAGGTCGGCATCGAAATTCTGTGACCTAGGGACTAAATTAATGTTAAATGTAGAAACAGAGTTGGTGAGATCCCTTACCAGTTTCTGATAATTCATCGAGCGAGGAGACAAGCAGTGTATCTTGTTCCTTACATGTTTGACAATGATCTCGGAATCACGAAAGCAATGAATAACCTGTACACCCATATCAACAGCCTTTTTAAGTCCTTGAATAAGGGCTTCATATTTAGCCATGTTGTTGGTATAGTCAAATTCCAATTGGCATGCTATCATAGTTTTAATACCTTTTGGGTTGATGAGGACACAACCCGCACCAACTCCTTCCTTAGAGCTGGATCCATCAAAAAATAAAGTCCAAGTAGTTGGATCTATTCTTAAATTTGTACTTACATTAAAAACATTATGTACAACATATCTAGTGAAAGGTACAGTCGTAAACTAAGTGATATGAGATTGTTTCTGTAAATTTTCATCTGGAGAATAGTCAGCAGACAAATCTCCAAAGAAAGTTTCAAACGTGAAATGTTAAATGTGTGCATTGAGATAACCAGTAGGTTCACTAGAGTCATTCAGATCGGTGACTGTTTGTTTCATGAACGGTTCCCTACTAATTTTTATTTTGTTGGGTTGTCCATTATAGGGTAACCATAGATGAGACCAGTCAATGGCAAAGTAGCCTTTAAGCTTCTCTAACCAGTCCCTACTTAACCACATCCCATAAGCTTCAGGGATGTCGGCCACAACTATGTCTATAGTTTTGTGAATGCGTGGATCCGCAAATGATGTAAGCAAGACATTTCTCAACCTTCTTACTACTCTAACTTTTGATCTGTCGATTTGGACAATCTGAGTAGGGCAGGGTTCCCATGTGGCGTTAAGTTTTCTATAGACAGACAATGGCATTACATTCTATGAAGCACCAAAGTCTATCATGTAGTTATGCACGTTCTTGTTGAAGATCTCGAAAGTCAGAAGAAAAGGGGGTGTCCTTTTGATTCTTGGTTTTTGATGATTTGATCTGGTAAGGGAGTCAAAGTTATTATTTTGAGAGTCTCTGGGTTGTTTGACTACCATGCTTTTGGGTAAGGTATCTCTCATAGAAGGGATCTTCAACAGTTCAAACAGAGAGATATTAGCCTTAACTCTTTTCATATCATCAACTAGGTTATACTCGATCTCCGGAATAATTGTATCCCTTTGAGGAACAATTTTTCCTTTATTGGGAACTGTTGTTGAGGATGAAGATTCCCGAGGGGGTTGTGGTCTTGACCTTGTGTTGTAAGGGTGTTGAACATTAAACATAGTCTTAAGTTCTTCTTCCTCTTCATTCATGGGGAGTTCGGAGAAATAGCTAACAGTGTTTACTTGTAGGTACTCTTGTTCTTCGTTCTCTTCAAGTGACTGTGAATCATGGTTGGTATGATCGTTGGACATTTCAGGAACAATTTGGGATTCTGTTGCCAAGGCTCTAATGTAATGTCACCTCCTATGCATCTGCAACGTTCCACCCAACCATAGGCCAGTTGTGCTTATCATCCTCTTGATACAACTACCACCCCTGAGCTGGGCATGATTACTACAAGGAACCAGGGAACAACAGACTCACACATAGCCAAGCATACACCAAGATGAGCCATGCCAATCTACAATTGGGTTTATCATGTTGCTAGGAAATGGAAAGGAAGAGTGGCTAAGCTAGTGAGCTCAAGCACAGAGCCAGGGGTAACCTTACAAGATCTATCTAGCTTGGCACCCACAATACCTACACACCCAACAGAAGGAAGTATTATTTTCACTGCTGTATAGTCCCTCAAGCCATACCTTCCCCCATCTAGTGCTCTTAGGGTGTGCATAGAAAAGTAACCAAAGCCCTCTTGATCTTCTTGAGAGGTTATCTCCCCCCACTAGGTTTATCAAGCCCTCTCTATCCACTACCACTCCAATCTCTTCCTTACAGTCTCCAAATCAAACAAGGATGTAGATGACAGCAAAACCACAATTATTGGGCATGATAAAAATGTTTGTTCAGTGGGATGTCCAAAGAGGGGGTTTCTACCAATTCAGAAAAACGTGGGAAAGCCCAAAACGAAATGGCAATTGGGGAACAACCCTGGAGAGCAGAAATCATTTTCAGAAAAATGTCCATGGGCATTTTGGGGCAAAAATGACCTCCATCACAGTCCCAAATCATGGCCCTTCTCTCCCAGCTACTATATAATGCAAAAACGACTCCCAGGCATGGAAATTGCAGGAAAAATGGTGAAAAAGGTGATGGGGAAAGACCCAGTAGTTCAGACTCTGTGAGAGAGGAAAGACTGTGGGTTTAGAATGGCTTTGGGCACCATTTTGTGGGTGTTTTCTTGCCCAAGAAGCAAAAATACGAATTCCCAGGTTGATGGCTTGCCCATACATGAAATTGGCCGCCATACCTCTTCATTCCCAAGGCATTAACTGCCTCAACCAATTTCTGGAAGAATTAAATGATTGGGTGCATAACCCAAAATGGGTAGTTGGTGGTTTATGGGTTTTCTCATTGACACATGGATTAACACCATTAGCTCAAGGGTTTGAATAATTTCCCTCCCTATTCCTTGTAGTATCATGCCCCATCTCTTTGTTTCATTGCATAGCTAGTTGTGGGTATTTTCATTAAAATTCGTATTTACATGATGTCTTATTTACATTGTGCCTATCTAGCATAAGAACCATATGCATCTATTTCTTTAATTGTCGATACATAAAATGCTAAATCAATGGTGGGGCCTTGGCCTTGAGATCCTCACCATGATTAAATTGCAATATTTACATCATTTACGATTTAATGCAAAAAGAGGGTCAAAATGGGGACATTACATCTAAAAATGTAATAGATTTCTTCATTTGAAAGTCCTTTAGTAGGGTTAGGAGGTGGTGGATTCTGAGGAGGCTGATAAGGTCTCCTAAAAGGGGGCCTTACAAAACCTTTGTTTTGGTTTTGATTCTTGTTTTTATTTCTTTTTAGATCAACCATCTCATTCGACATTTTCTGAAGAAATTTCTTGACATCAGTCATGTCAAATGGATCCTTGTTTTGGGTAGAATCCCTGGTCATAATGTTAGTTTTCTTCCTAGATGCGGAGGTAGAGGGCTATTCTTCTACTGCATCAAGGCCATCCTTAGACAATAAATATCCTTTTCAACTTGGATAGCTCCAGTGTAGGCTTCATACAAATTTTTTTTGTGTGCCCTTTTTACCCACATTACAATGGGGGCAGAAAGAAATTTTTCATAAAAGGAAACCAGAAGCTCTTCGGCTTGAAGAACAGGAGCAAGGATTCTATTGTTTAGGTAAGAAAACCTTTGATTATAATCTTTAATTCTTTATTTACCTTTCATCTTTATGGAATATAACTCCAAAACTAATTCCTTTGGTGTTTTTTCATCTCCAAACTTTTGCATAAACAACTTTTCAAAATCCTCCCAAGATGTAATAGATCTGGCTTCCAAGGCGAAATACCATGTAGATGCCTTGCCCTCAAATGTAAAAGGGAAGAGTCTACACACTACATCCTCATGAATAAAATTCGTAAGCTTGATGTCTTGCATGAAAGTTTTAATATGATCAAGTGCAGGTGACTTGTCATCTGGGTTATATTTAGGAAGCCATTTTTCTAGGTTCTTAGGTAACCTGTGTTGATCACCAAGTATCCACACAACATCTTGGTTAAGCCAAGGTCTATTCTGGCCTTCCCCAACCACAGGTGGATCTTCTTCTTCTTCAAACAAAGAATCAGGAGAATCTTCACTTTCGGATGAGGAGGATGAAGATGAAGGAGGAAACGGTGGTGGTCCACCTGAAGGAATTACTTGTGAAGCTAGTGCGGTTTCAGTGAATAACAAATCAAGATTGAATTCAGGGGTCTGTTGCTGATTTGATGAACTATTTTGCTCTGTGTTTTGTTCATTGTTTAGTTCACCTGAATCTTGAATAAATTGATCTGCTGCCTGTGGATTAGTCTTTTCTTGGAGAATTGCCGCTAATCCTTGACTTCTCTGTAAAGAGAGTCTTTCTTGCAATCTAGCAGTGCTATCACTGGACCTCTTGAGTATCTCTTCAAGCAGTATAGGTCCTCTAGTGGGTGATGTCATAATGATATCTCCTGTTGTTGGATCTCGATGAGCTATTGGGATAACAAGGATAGTAGAAAGTTGTTGTACCAGCTACTCAACAGAAGTAGATGCTTGAGTGTGACTATGGGTGACAATCGTTATTCTCGTTGGAGGAGGTTTCTGAGTATTCTGCTTAGTAATATTTAACTACTGGCCCTCCTTCTAGCGCAATTTGTTGAGGCCTCGGGGGTGCAAAGTATTTGCAAGGTGCTAGAATGGGTCCAAGGCTCCCAACAGAGGGGGAAAACCTAGACTGAAAGGCTTCAAACGACCATGCACAAGGGCAGTTTTGTCCCCTACCTGTTTGGTGTGCAATTCTCCAATGAATATTCAGCCTTTGCTAGCACTCTATGAGTCGATGGGTTTGATCAATAGATCAAAGAATTCTATATGGAATACAAAAGCTTAAAACTAAGTCTTCTCTAATTTAACCTATTGAAGACAAAAGGATCTATTCTGAGTTAGATATATGCTAAAGAAAGACTTGTTTTTTGTGCAGGTCAACCTTGATGTGCAAAAGAATAAGTGGGTTTATCAACTTCAACAAAAATGTTAAAAGGTCCATTCACTTACTCATTTAAACCATAATCCATTAATAAAAATTAAAAGAGGATAATTCAAGTAATTTAAACCTATCCAAGATCAATCTGTAATCACTGTGTTAATTGAAAAATTAACATTGATTGAGTAGCTGCGAATCATTTGCAGAAATCGATAAAGAAAGTATCTTAATTAAAGAAAT
This sequence comes from Larix kaempferi, assembly GCA_027924585.1. Lineage (NCBI taxonomy): Eukaryota > Viridiplantae > Streptophyta > Pinopsida > Pinales > Pinaceae > Larix > Larix kaempferi. The sequence continues at coordinate 10,072,420 of BSBM01000055.1, read as the reverse complement.
TTAACAAGATATCCTTATACAAAGATAAGTCATAAGAGAAATCAATACGACAAATTTGTGCATTAATTTATACATGCAAAAGAAACACAACCTGTAGATGAAAAATTTGAAATTAGAAATCAGACACCGTCAAACAAATTTGACAATAAACAAGAGAAGATTCGAAAAGATCACTGTTACACCTAAAATATTCCCATCATAAGATTCAGTGTATACACCTCTGAAGTTACCCTGATTGAGTGATTGAACTTGAAGGATTTGTACCCTTGTAGTAGGTTTTGAGAGGTTGTCACAGGTTGCACTCATGCAGCATGTGATGTCACACCTTGCTCCATTATAGGGTGTGGCGAAGTCAGTTAGATGGAGAAAATAGCTTCTTCGAGCTCCTTCTCGGAGCTTGCTGACTTGGGACCCTATCCCTAACCTCTTGGGAGAGTTGGAAATTGACTCCTAATACCTTGGAAAGATCCCTTAAGTCTCTCCTATCATGTCTCAACCTATCCTATCCATATCCTATCCACTTAGTCCTATTTAAATGAAGCTCACTCCCATTCTAAGGGAGGAAGTCTATGGTACTCTTATGATGGTAAAATCAAGCTCAATAGACCTTACACTCTAGCTTGGGGAACATCTACTTCTCTCTAGAAGCTTTGGCATGGCTTGTCGGAAGGAGCTTGCAATGTTAAGGTGACGGTTGTAATCCTCTTTTCTATTGTACTTCTCCATTCTTAAATACAGTTAATATAATTGCTTTCCATAAGTGTTGTCTCTTCATGATGTTTAGAGCTTTCCTCCTTAACTGTTAGCTTAGATCTATCATATGAAATATATGCTTTCACTTCTCGTGGTCTGTCATATGTTCAACAGGGTATAGCTATTAGCAATCTGGCAGCGCTGGAGCATTTGATCAACGGAGGAGAAAGGGATCTACGAATTTGAGGTAAATGATCTACTCCGACATTCATACATCTATATGATCTAGGAAATTATTTTATGTTCTGTCCTATTTGTTCTAGACTTACGTTGAGCTAGGGAGATCATGCCTTAAGTCCGCTCTCGGTAGATTGTCAATGAAAAAAATCTAGCGACCATACTGGGGAAGATTACGTTTTGGTTTGTAGTTTCCTGGGAGTCATTTTTAGTTGATTGCTTGACGCAAGCCTTTTATTTGTCAGTTGCTTCTTGAGTTCATTTCAATGTCATATCTTCATCTTGAAGACTCTAATATGCTTCCTCTGAGTTTATACTACTCATTTTCAAACCAGTTTACAGTTCATACCTTGGAGATTTGATTTATTTTTGAACTTATATCTCGCCCATCGCACCTGGTTAGTGAAAACAGAGAGACACTGTGTCTTTTTTGGTCTCTGTTCATTGTCTGTTTTCCACTCATCGCAGGCCTTTCATTGGCAAACTGCGACATCGTTACACTCCCCGCATTGGTGAACTATGACGTCGCACTGTGTACAAGCACATTGTGTGCCGATCTGTTGAATTTGGCGTGCAAGCATCCCATATCCATTTCTTAATCTGAGCTTTGGTTTGTTGTATGAACTCCCTCTGTGTTGCAAGATCCAGCCAGAGATCCCATCTTTAATTGGTATGTTGAGTGTTTGGCTTTCTTTGGATTGATTTTGGGTTCCATCTTGGACAAGTTTGAGAACCGGTAGTGGCGGATACTCTCATCTCCTCCACCTTCATCCGCTCACCCTTGCATTCCCTCCTCTCCTCGACTGGTCTGGTTACCACATTAGATCAACCCCCAGACTTCAGTTACATCATCTTTTGAGCTTTGCTTGCTTGGTTTGCTTGCTACTGTCTAATTTTGAGTTAAGTGTGTCTTTCAGTTTGATTGAGTAATTGTCTTTTCTTGAGTTTTATGAGTGCGCTGCAAGTAGTGTTTTATTTTCAATTATTTACGTCTAGAAGCGTAGTTGTTATCAAGTTAATCTTTTGATGCATCCATTGAAAATTTAAAAGTGCCTCTTTCCCATCATTTCTCAATCATTATTGAAGAAAATTGTTAGTGCATTGGAATGTTTTGCTTATACATTTTCGGAAGAATTGAATGAATGTGTGATCACTTGTGTTTTTCTTGAATTGTGATTTTCTCATTTTCTTGAAAAATCCAAAATATACTTTAGTTTTCCTGACAAAATTAGTCCCATGCTAAGGAAAGATAGATGCATTTTTAATTCTTACTTCTTTTGGGACATTGAAAGTGAAATACAAAAGCTTGCATGCTCCATCTTAGAATCCTCTCTTTTCATTACTTAGCATCATTTTCATTTTGAAAAGGAAAAAGAAAAAGAAAATGTTGTGATTTGGATTAGTAGTGTTGTAATTTTTTGGCGTTTCGTATAAAATGAAAAGAATGCTTTCATAGTCAAATTTGTTTGAATTGGGAATTGTTGCATTGTGTTGTTTTGGCAAATCTCGTTGGAAAGAAAAGATTTCTCCTTGCCATAAGTAGAATTCATTGAAAGAAAAGAATATTTCATGCATGTAGCTAGGACTTGCATTATGCTTCCGATTATGTACTCACCTCATGCATTCACCTAACCATCCAAGATAAAATTAATGGTAGAACTAGGTAAAATTTTTACCAACTTGTGTGTAAGTTAGAGACGTGTTTCAGCGTCGTTAAGCATGGCAGCTGTCATTATTTTCCAGCACTGTATCCCAGGGGTATTCTAGTCTTCCACGTACTTATCGGTATATCGAGATCCTTCACATACCCACCAAGTACCATAATCCATACTTAGTGTATGTTGAAGGCTGTATCACGTACTCGGTAGTATATCAGAAGGTCTCTTTCCGAACGATTGTGCATTAGATAGCACCACTACGAATTTGAGCGCCCACGTACCTTGTGTATATCGGGAAACACCACTAGGAATCCTGAAACCAATTGAGTTAACCATTTGGTCGTCTTGGCAAAGCAATACACCAAGAATAGCACTCGGGGAGATTAGCACGCACGTATTGTCCAGGTAATCGGGTATGTAGGAAAGGGTACGGTCCCAATCCTCCTTATCGCGTCATATTGTTGGGTCCTGTAGTATATAGCGGTTTGTGATGCCTTGATAATCCCGTGAGGTTCCATAGTTTTGAATCCACTCTATCACATAAGTTTGCTTGTTTCCTTAGTTTGAGTAGGTTTTTCTGGACTACTTTTCTTTTGTAGCATACCCTTAGGGGAAACTCTTTGTTTCAGTCACTCTAGCTAACTTTCCTTGGAGAAGGTCCTGTAGAATCCAAAACTTACCACCTGAATAACCCCATAACCAGGAGGTAATTTCAAGTGTAAGGATGGATCCTCAAGTTAGGGTCGGGTCACATGAAGTGGAGAATCCCACTTTGAATATTGGAGGACATTTGTTTCCACATACTCCTCCAAATTCACCCACCTCTCATCCCCCTCAAGATGAAGAAACACAAGTCCCCACTTCGCAAGATCTTTCTCCCATCATCCCGGGAGAACCTGGATCGTTGGAATGGATAAATCAACCCCATGACAACCCCACAGCAACTGTTGGTCCTTCAGCAACTTACTGGACATCTTCTACTCGTCACCCAATGGATCATTTTTCCATCGCATCCCCACCCAACTGGACTACAGAACTCTTTAGACCTATCTACAGGTCTGACCCCACCAAAATCTTCGTCCTTATCCATGATTGTCTGGAACGATTACGTATTAGGGGTGTTGAACTCCAAAGACAAAGTCTCGAGCAACGACCTGGGTATAGAGACACCTCAATTCATCCAATATCTTTTGGTTCACTGGAACCTTCTTCTCACAATGCGACCATTAATGAGACTGGTAAACCCTTGCAAGAGTCCAGTCCTGCAATTCAAGTGAACCAACCGGTTGAAGGACAATAGTCCAACACACCAGTTACTACCACGGTTACTTTACCAGCTCCTCCCTCACCTCAAAATTTGCGGGGAGGATACTCCATTCCCCCAGATTATCTCATTGGTAACATTATTACTATGGTATCTAGTCAACAACCTATGTTGGTTCAACCTTTGAATAGTGGTCAACCTGTTGTGCCTGGGGGGAAACCCCTGTTTCCTAACCAGAACATAGGCAGTGGAATCCCCAACAGACCTCCCATTAGACCTCCTTAACCCGCTAGACCATCCATGATGGGGTTATCTCATGTTGGGGGGCCATCCAATGTAACTCAACCCTCATGGAGTCAAGCGTATCCAGGTTCCGTTAACCCTGTGTCAGGTTAATCTAATCTCAGAAATGCACCATACGGGATACCTCATCCCGAAAATCCTTACACTTTATGGGAGCAACAGTCCATTTTACAACATGGACCCCAACCAACTGTAACCCAAGCACCACCACCCCCAATCGGTCCACCCCCACCTCCTACGGGAGGTGGGGGGCCCCACCTAATTTTGGAGGAGGCGAACCTCTCCCTTGTAGCAGAAGTCCAATGCATTTCACCCACGAAGGCCCCACCCTTCCGGCGGTGGCAGGAGTGGTCAACCACCCCCCCTGGGCGTAGGCAGTGTAGGACCACCCTATTATGGTGGAGGAGGACATCTCCCTTTGGGTGGTGGAGGTGGTCCACCACCCCCTCTAGGCAGAGGTGGTGGAAGATCTAATTATTATGGTGGCGCTGGTGGCGGTGGAGATCCTCATCCTTCCGGTGGCGGAGGTGTTGGGGGTCCCCATTCTTCTAGCGGTGGAGGTGGTACACCACATACTCTAGGAAGAGGCGGTGGTGGGCCATCTTACTATGGTTATGGACCTCCACCTCCTCCCGACAGTGGTGGAAGACCCCCACCTCCTCCTGGCGGTGGGGGAGGCCCCCCACCTCCTCTCGGTGGCAGAGGTGGACCCCCACCTTATTGGAATGGATCACCTTATGGTGGTGGACCCCCTTACGGTCTGGGCGGCACACCCCCCTACGATTAGTTTACTCCATTGTCACCCTTTAATAATTCAATACGAGGTCCTATCGATTTTTACATGCCTTACCAGTACCCGCAACCTAATCAACAACTGCCCTTTTTGGCTACTTTGGACATACCATGGAACTAGCTGGCCCCCGATTCCAGTGAAACTTCCATCGGATATCCCTAAGTTTGACGTCAAGTCAGACGAGGATCCTAAACACCATGTGATGACATACCATTTATGGTGCTCATCCAAATCTCTGATGGATGACTTGATCCATCTCAGATTATTCCAACGGACTCTCACTGGTTCGGTTACCAAGTGGTATATCGAACTACCACCACATTCTTTTCATGATTTTGGTTCTCTGGCTATGAACTTCTTAACTCATTTCCAACTACCCATACGGTACGAAATTGGTACGGATCTTCTCACCTCTCTCCGTCAGAATACTACTACTCGTATTTCTACTCATATACATGAGTGGTGGAGGAGAAGGTGCCTGATTAAGGCTCCCATTCTAGACCAGCTCTTGGTAGATTGGTTTATGAAGTCTCTTATTCCTCACATAGCTTGAGATGTCGCCATGGGTGGTGCTCTCACTGAAGAACAAGCTATCACTTGTGCCCATTACCTAGACTTAGTCTATGCTCAATTGGGCACCCTGTTTGAAATTCTTCCTAATGCACCCCGCGATACTTATGACCCCATGAAACCTCCTAAGGGACCCCAAACTGATGGCATCATTGGATCCCTTACCACCCAACCTGTTGGATCATCGAACCTTCATGATTCCTCCCCATTACCAACTCAGGATGGTCACAACACCACCAAACCAACCACTCTTGCTATAACTGAAGAGGTGAATTATGTCCAATCAGCTTCATCTCAAAAGTCTGGTGGAAAGAAGAAGAACAAGGGGAAACCTAAGAATTCTTCTGCCCAGTAGGAACAAAAGAGCACTCCCGACGACGCTAAGCAGAAATGGAAACTAAAATTTCCTTGTTTACTGTGTGGAGATGATCATTTTTCCAAAGAGTGTCCCCATAGAGACGAAGTCAAAAATTTTCTTAGGGTAAACCGATTCCTACAGTCCTCAAAGATCCGTTTCCCACTCAAAATCAACAAATGATTGCTCAACCCCCCCAAGCCCAGGGGAACCATCCAATACCATGCATGTTCTCATGGTACATTATGAGACGATCAATTTGAACACTCGCTCGTGATCATACGACCTGGTCTCTTCGAAAGAACCTGTTGGAAGTAATACTGAAAAATATTCCAACTCTATACATGATGTCACTATACTGTCAACTTCTCTCACCATTGAGAAGCCGCCTTTAGATTCGATATTGCGACCGCCCGAGAGTACGATTCGAAAAGCCACTTTCAATCCTAATGATCGGGAAACACAAAATTACAATATCATAGAGGACTTGGCACAAGCCCCTTGTGCCATGTCTACCCTGGAAGTTTTGCAAAATTGTCCCAATCAACGCAAAGCTCTCCTTGCAGCAATCGGTGCAATTGAACCTGATTCTTCAAACACCATCATGTTTCGACTTGACTAATTCAAGCCGAGGCTTTCCCATTAGCTCGCATTTCAGGTAGCTACGAGCATTGCTGGGAAAATTGTCCATCATTCCATTTTGGATGAAGATGCCTCTACTTCTGTCATGTCAATCACCTATTGGAGAGCCATCGGCTCTCCCAAATTGAATTGTTCTCCTACCACGTTGAGAGCATTCGACGGGCGTGGATTTCAACCTCATGGGATCCTATAAGCTCTTGTAGTTGTGTTGGGAAGAAAGACCATAACCATTAATGTGGAAGTTGTTTCAACCCTGATAGATTATAATATCTTGCTTGGTCGTAATTGGTTTTACGCCATTCAGGAGGTAGCCTCTTCTGTCTTTCGCATAGTACAATTCCCCCACCAAGGACAAATTGTTACTATTAACCAACTAGATTTTTGCACACTAGACACTACTACTCATCCTGGTGACCATGTTCCTTCCATTGGACAAATGTCACAACAGTATGAGAGTATAGGGGTTGTCCTTTTGAAAGATTCATCTCTCATGGGCATTTTTACAATTTCGGACCCCCTAATCATGTTGCCTCAGTGAACATGATCTCCACAGATATTTGATCTCACTCCACTGACACTTGGCTTGTACCTGACGAAGCAGCAACACACCTGATTGGAAATGCAATGCCTCTTTCACTCGCGGAACGTATCTACAAAGATATCTAGTCAACACCGGAGAACCACTTAGCTATGGCTCCCCCATCCTGTTCTCTGCGACGAGCATCATCTCTACCTAATCTCTTACTTTGGACTTTTCATTTAGACGAGTCCATCATGGAAGTTATGAATGTTGATGATGGTCCATGGGATGACCTCCACCATTGGTTGTCTTTCCCCCCCCCTTTGGAGTACATAGAGGACAACATTAACACCATCTTTTCACTAGACATCTACTAGTTCCCTCATTCGCCCATTCTTACATGTCTGTCAAACACTGAGGGCAACTTGGCCAACATTGAGCCTACCACCCCGGTAGACATCTCAGTAAAACTTGGTGTAGCGAAACACATTCACATAGGCCAGAAGTGTTCCCCTGAAGAAATAGTTATTGGTACGGCCTTATTTAACCGATTTCGAGACATATTCGCTTGGTCCTATGAGGAGATGCCTGGGATAGACCCCCCGATTGTTTCTCATGAAATAAAAACCTATCTCGACATCAAACCTATACGTCAAAAGTTGCTACCGGTACACCCCCGGAAGACTACAGCGATCAAGGCAGAGATTGAAAAGCTCTTAAAAGTTGGCTTTATCTGCCCTGTCCCATTGACAGATTGGGTCTGAAATGTCGTCCCTGTGAACAAAAAGAAGGGTACCATTCGCGTCTATGTCAATTATCGGGACCTTAACAAGGCTTGTCCAATTGACAACTACCCGACCCCGTTCATCGACCAGATTATCGACAATTGTGCTGGAAGCGTCATCTTTTCATTCATGGACAGCTTTTCTGGTTACAACCAGATTGAGATCAACCCATCCGACCAACATAAGATGACTTTCATCTGTCCTTAGGGGACATTTTCATACCGCAAACTCCCATTTGGCCTTAAAAATGCTGGAGCCACGTTCCAGCGGGCCATGTCGTATGCCTTCCATGACATTAAGGACTTTGTGGAACCTTACTTGGACGATCTCCCTGCTCATTCAAAGCAGCGTGAGTTCCACATGGACCATCTGACGGCCATCTTCCTTAGATGCAGACAGTACAATATTTGTCTGAATCCTCAGAAGTGTATCTTTTGCATCAAGTCTGGATGCCTCTTAGCATTTATTGTCTCAAAGGATGGAATCCGCATCGATCCATTAAAGGTGGAGGCCATTGTCAATCTACCACCTCCGACCAATGTGATGGAACTTCAAAGTCTCCAAGGCAAGGCGACTTATTTAAGGCATTTTGTTTCCCACTTCGCGGAGAAGAGAAACGGGTATATGAAACTGCTTAAGAGTAACATCCCATTCATTTGGGATGATCAAGCTTAGAAATCCTTCGACAGCATCAAACATGCTATCATGCATGCCCCCGTAATCCAACCGCCAAACTACTTTCGAGATTACATCTTATATCTCACTGCTTTTGTTACCACTAGCGCCATGGTTCTGGTACAGGAAGATCAAAATGCCCAGGAACATGTAATATACTATGCAAGGGTCTTATTGACGCTGAAACTAGATATTCACATGTCGAGAAGCTTGCTCTCATGGCCATCATAGCCGTCCAAAAGTTTCGGCACTATATTCTGCTCCGCACCACCACCATCATCGCAAACGCGAACCCCATGTACCACGTACTAACACGTTAGGTGCTTGGGCGCAAGTATTCACTCTGGATTGTGATACTACAAGAATTCAACCTTCTTTTTGAGAAAGCTAAGTCTAAAAATTCTTTGGTGTTTGTTGAGCTTATTTGTGACCTTTCCCATCCTAATGTAGAAGTTGAGCACAATGATTCTTTTCCAGATGAATCGTTGTTTCTCATCAGTACAATTGATCCTTGGTACAGAGATATTTCATGATATCTTCAAACCCAATGCTTCAATCCTCAACTATCTCGCGACGACCATTGTAGAATACATCACCATGCAAAATATTATCTAATTATCAGTGAAAGTTTGTACCATCGTGGCGTCGATTAAATTCTTCGACGTTGTGTAACTCATGATGAGGATGAACGCGTTCTAAATGACTGTCACATTGGGGTGTGTGGCGGTCACCTCTCTGGGATGGCTACAGCCGAGAATATTTTGTGCGTAGGATATTAATGGCCTACTATCTTTCAAGATTGCATTTAGGCCGTGAAAAGATGTCATCCATGTCAACACTTCCATATGAAGAAGCGCACCCAACCCGCCTTGCTACACCCGGTTATTGTCGTGGGCCCCTTCGCAAAATGGGGCATTCATTTCATGCATTGTAAGCCTACCTCGGCCAAGGGGCATAGTTACATCACAGTCCTTGTGTATTACTTCACAAAGTGGGCTGAAGCAATTCCTACATACCAAAACGATGGAAAAACCGCCACACTCTTCATGTTCAATCATGTAATAGTGTGGTTTGGAGTCCCGTAGGCAATAGCGACGGACCACGGTTCTCACTTTCAGAACCATATGGTTGATGAGCTGAGCGATATATTGGGTTTTCGTCATGAAAACTCAACACCCTACTACCCGTAATCCAATTGACAGGTCGAGGCCATCAACAAGGTATTGAAAACTATGGTCCAAAGGATGGTAGGTACACATAAGTCCAACTGGCATATTATGCTTTTTTCAGCATTATGGGCCTACAGAACTTTCATTAAAACCACCACAGGCTTCACTCCTTTTCAATTGGTGTATGGATTGGAGGTTGTCCTTCCCATAGAGTGTGAAATTCCGTCTCTACAACTTGTTGTCGAACTTCTTCCTAACACTATTGCTGAGGAAGAACGTTTCCTGTACTTAGCAAAAATTGACAAGTCTCGTCGAGATGCCGCTCTCACTAATGAAGCACATAAGAAATGCATCAAAGCTCAGTACGACAAGTTAGTTGAACCTCAAATTTTGAACAAGGGTGACCTGGTCCTTACATATGACCAAAGACATGGAAAACTAGGTGTAGAAAATTTTGAGTCCATGTGGCAAGGACCTTACATTCTCAAAAGTGTCTTAGAAAAAGGAGATTACAATCTTGAAGATTATGATGGAATTTCTTTGGGTGAACCCCGTAATGGGATTTACCTAAAAAGGTACTATGCCTAATGCTATCACGCATAGACTTTCTTGTATATACTGTACATGGCATGTTTGTGTGTTTTTGTGTGGTGTGACGCACTTGTTTTTTAGTGTCTCTAGATATTGTTTCCGCTTCTTATACCATGTTTTGTCAGTGTGTGCAGATGATAACATGCTACAAATTCACAGACAGCGCCAACTGATATACCCGTAACCTTGCTTCGGTAGCTTGGGTACTGTATTCCCCAACAGGAGAGCTCATCAGCTCAGGAGGAAGTTGCCTTGAATTTGCAACCAACAACGCCGCAGAGTATCTGGCAGTAGTTGAAACCTTAACTGGTGTTATTTCCTTGGGTATGAACAACATTGTCATCCACATGGATTCTCAACTAGTGGTTTCCCATCTTAACCGGGTCTACGCCATCCGTGATCCTACCCTACTCCATCTCTTTAGACGAGTTCGTCTCCTGGAATGGTCATTTGAATCCATTCAATACCTACACATTCCATGAGAGTTAAATTTAGTTGCTGACTCAATGGCCAACTTCATTCTAGATTGGTAGATCGCACACACATAATACTCATAATATGTAAAAGCATTCACAACATGTAAATAATACACTGTATAAAAGCAAAGCGTATAAGCAAGATCACATCATTATTTCTAGAACACGTAATGTATAAAATGCCAGACTATCTTTATATATATATATAATCTCAAAAAGGTAGTTCTGATACAAAAATTTGAAGCACAATGGCTTTCAGTAAGTCTCTACAAAATCTGAAGCCTCGCAGCTTTCAGTAGTACAAAATTTGAGGCTTTTGAGCTCTCAGTACACACACAATAACAACATGTGGCCTATCGTCTGGCCCGTACAACCCTAGGAGGTCTCGCAGCCCTAGCCTGCTGAGTCTGGAAGCAGTCGACTGCTATCGCAACCCTGCGAAGCAGCGCGTTGAAGTGCGCAGTAGCTCCAACCATGTGTACCTGCATGGGTCGCGGCACGTCATCCACGAATGGCTCAGGAATGTCTAATGTAAACGCACTCAGGTTGGCAGAGACTCTATCAATCTCCGCGATGGCAGCATGCACAGCTAGAACCACAACTACTCTATCCCCTCTCTCTCTCCTAGCTAGAAGAGAGGTACCCATAGGTTGTACAAGTCCAACACCTACACACACATGTTGTTTATCTGTTGGTACTATATAAAAAAATTATATAAATGAACAAAAGTTAAAAAATACAAGGGTCATTTGTTCTTACCAAGGTCTCCCCATGCTACTCCCTCTGGCGACGACAAGTATGGGTCATCTCTAAAGTCTGTTCCACTGCATGGGAAATCCTCCACCATCAATAACTGGCCCTCCAGCCAAGTGAAAAACTCAGGCGGGTATCCAATAATAGGGCCCCAACCATGTCAGGCCATCACATTGGTCCACCTGGCCATGAGAGGATCTCTAGGATCCCTATCCTCTAATGGTACCTGAGGACGTAAAATGGGGACCTGTTTGAAATCACTATGGATTTGTAGCCGAACTGCTTGAGCTCTCCCCGTCGACACTTTGTTAGCTGAGCTCGCATGTTTGCGAGGAGACCCTCGCACCAGTTGAAGATCCTAGGGGACATACGGTCCTCCGCATAAAGCATCTGAGCCTGAGTGGTCATGTGTGGGGCTTGGATCCCCGCCACTCTAGTAAAAGTAAACAATACGGTACGCAGTGGGCAGCCCTCAACATCCCTAATAGGAATCTTCCCATTGGAATATCGAGCAAGAGCGGTACAATGCTATGACACCATGTCATCCACAGTGCGGTCACTAGCTCGTGATCCGGTGAGGGATACAAGGTCCCCTCTTCGAGACAAACTAGTAAGAAAATAGATGTACTCCACATATATAGTGATGATATGCTCACCGATCATGAAGTGTTGTTGGGCCGCATCCCAACACTGGATCATGTGTGATAATAACGGGATTTGGGATCTCATCCCCTGAACCTCGAAGAACTTGAGCAAACCGCAGTTTCTCAAAGCATTCACGCATTCTAGATCATTGGCAACTTGTACGTACTCCACCTCATGTTCTCTTTCCTACCACTCTAAAACCATGTTTTCTTGTTGACAACCTGCCAAAATGAGCATTTAAGCAATGTTAGAACTTGCTTCAACCACTAATTTTCTTTCTTTTGTGTTTGGTTTGAAGTTGGGGATGGACGTCGCTATCGTCGCACCCCATTTTTGCAAACAGAGCGACGTTGTCACATTCCATCTATGGGACCTTTGTGATGACTTGGTCTCGTCGCAGTTCTCGAAAAGGCCAACTACGATGAGTCGAGGGCGCAATGGCCCTTCCCAAATCAATCCAAAACCCCAAAAAATGACTGAAATTCAAAATTGTAAACCACTATGATTTTTCTGGATGAATTTTAGGGTTAGTTGCTCCTAGTGGCAAATGAAATGGCTGATCGTAGCTCCTGGAATCAACGAGTGAAGATTTGGCTCCAATTGGCACTATTCCTCCCAAATTTGGCAAATAGAACAATGGTGACTATAATTGGTTTTATTTCTATTTATAAACAAAATGATATATTCCTTTTTCAAATATTTGATGCCATTATGCCATTTGCTATAGTTTGGATCGGTTTTATTATATTTGAACGTTCTGTTGACTATTTGACCTAGTTTCCAAGTGTGCAGGAGTTGTGAAGTGCCTTTCTACGCCATTTTCATATTGGAACGGTCATCTCAGGTATGAACACCCCTTGTGTATTTTTTCGTTTATCTTTTCGCAATGGTTAGATTGTGATTATTTTGTGATGACGAGCATACTCTTTTCAGGCTCTTGAAAAATGAAAATATTACCAAGCGAACTTGCTGCGTTCACGCTTTTTAAAGTATTTGAATGTTCGTTTTCCTGGTGATACTTTACCCCTTTTTCGGACCAGGGTGCACTAGTTACAAAAAAGGTATACTCCAGCCAATCATGACTAGAATAGTGCTCTCCTGCATTGTTTTACCCCTTTTTCAGGCAATGAGGCTAACTTTACGAAAAAGGACCATTGGAGTCTTCTTTAGTTCTTTTCAGACTCTCTAAACATGAAATGATGACTGAGTTTACCTTCTATGGACTCATTAAACTCTTACATTTAAGGGCCCGCCATGGGACGAACCCCTCCTATCCCAAGTTCAGAAAATATTTGGGATTGGACTCATCTATGAGATGAGCTATACCGACCATCTGGTTACCCTCATCAAGCTCGTAAAAAACATGTGAGGAAGTCATCATTCATGATGGGGAAAAAGGAAATCTTTTATGTTACACACTTTGTTAGTGGTAGTACGCAGTCGTTCTTGAACATGGCACTCATATGCATTTTCATACAGCACTTGGATCATCTGTTTGTCCTCAAGTTCCAATTACTTCCTGAGTCTTGTTACTCCTAATTTGAGTCATTCAAAGAAATCTTCCGTCATCAGTTGCATTATGAATTTTTGTCGCACTCGTCATGTCAATACTGCCAAGTCAGGCCATGCCCATGTTCAAGAATACATCCGTTATTTGTCATCAGCAGTCAGTACGCCCGCCACCATGTTGGTCTACTCTGAGTTATTCTTGCATGTTACTATACCATCTGATCTTTTGTCGTGTTTCGTGTCGATTGATGGGGGATTCATCATGGCCCTCCTTCGACGGATTCAACCTTGTTGACATCAACTCATCATTCGAGGACTGAATCTAGAAACCAACCAAGTACCTTGGCCCTGCATGCCTCAATGGCAGGTTACCTCGCTTTCAACATGAGTTTATATCATTGACTCTTGATTGAAAGATTTCATATTGCGTTCGACTTCAACTCACTTATTCACTCTCGATGATATGTACTATGATACCTTGAAAAACATTGACATTAATGGTGATCTCCCTCGCACTTATTAACGATTTACATCAATGACCGGTAATCAAGTGGTTTCTACCATGTTCGACATCAAGACATTTGTAATCACATGGATAGATTCGTATCATTGCAGGTTCAGCTTGAAGACCCTGGGGAGTCATGTTTTACCCAAGTTGCGATAGAGTTTGTATTGAGTTATATTACATGGATCGACATTTGTATTGCTCATAGTTGTGTTATCATCTCATCATGTATCTACACTTGTGTTTAGTAGCCATGATTGTGTTAAATCGGTCATTACTTCCATGGATCTGCATTGTATTGGTCGGTAGCCATGTTGTGAGTCATTTGAGATTGTGTACTTAGACTTAGTTGTACTACAGCAGCATCCTTCGTCTAACAAGTCCTTTGCCATTCCTTCTGTCAAAGCATTTCACCTGTCTGTCTTTCAACAACTTCATGCTTTGGGGGGCATTCTGTTACACCTAAAATATTCCCATCATGAGATTCAGTGTATACACCTCTGATGTTACCCTGATTGAGTGATTGACCTGGAAGGATTTGTACCCATTTTGTACTAGGTTTTGAGAGGTTGTCGCAGGTTGCACTCATGCAGCATGCGACGTCACACCTTGCTCCATTACAGGGTGCGATGAAGTCAGTTAGATGGAAAAAATAACTTCTTCAAGCTCCTTCTCGAAGCTTGCTGACTTGGGACCCTATCCTTGACCTCTTGGGAGATTTGGAACTCGACTCCTAATACCTTGGAAAGACCCCTTAAGTCTCTCCTATCATATCTCAACCTATCCTATCCATATCCTATCCACTTAGTCCTATTTAAATGAAGCTCACTCCCATTCTAAGGGAGGAAGTCTATAATACTCTTATGCTGGTGAAATCAAGCTCAATAGATCTTACACTCTAGCTTGGGGAACATCTACTTCTCTCTAGAAGCTTTGGCATGGCTTGTCGGGAGGAGCTTGTTGTTAGAAAAACAGGATCGCAGAGCAATAACAATAAACAGAAATGCAAATATAATCACACATACACATTACAAGAGAGACACAGATATATCGTGGTTCACCCAACTTGGGCTATGTCCACACTGAATTTGCCAGTCCTTATTATTATTACCGTCCAGCAAGTCGAAGGGATACAACCTGGAGCACAACCGTTGCACTTCCTCTTCTCTATTTCACAGTCTCTCACCTGATCTCAAAGATCTTTACAATGCATAAAACCTAATACATCAACCACACTAGCTGTATTACAATGTCTTTCTTTAATAAGGGAAATACAATGGGAAAATACCACAGGATACCCTAAACCATGGGCCCGCAAAACAGCTGGCGAAAACAACCCCAAAAATTTTCTTCAGAACCGTTGCCCCTGAACCCCCACTGGGGGACTGCTGGCCCCCAGACCCCCCAGCCAGGGGGGATGGTCCCCCCTGGAACCCCGTGGGGGGGCGATGCCCCCCCACACCCCCCCGCTGAGGTGAGTGTACAGTCCACCTACATATCATATAAAACTGGGGTACAAACACGGCTGATACAATATCATCTACAAGACTAGAAGATCTGGCTCCACAACCAACACTTGCAACATTAAGGCGATAGTTATAATCCTCTTTTCTATTGTACTTCTCCATTCTTAAATACAGTTAATATAATTCCTTTCCATAAGTGTTGTCTCTTGATGATGTTTAGAGATTTCCTCCTTAACTGTTAGCTTAGATCTATCATATGAAATATATGCTTTCACTTCTCATGGTCTGTCATATGTTCAACAGGGTATAGCTACTCGCAATCTGGCAGCACTAGAGAATTGGATCAATGGAGGAGAAAGGGATCTACGAATTTGAGGTAAACAATCTACTATGTTCGTACATCTATATGATCTAGGAAAGTATTTTATGTTTTGTCCTATTTGTTCTAGACTTGCGTTAAGCTAGGGAGATCATGCCTTGAGTCCCCTCTCGATAGATTGTCCATGAAACAATCACTTTACTGTATTAAGAGGTCTGTAAACAAAATTACAGGGCTCTGGTAAAACAGAGTATCCCCATGTCGTCTCCTGTTGATTTCTGACCCAAAAATTATTAACCCCCCCTCCCTCAGAAGTATTATTCCTTAAATAAGGATTACAATGGAGTAGAAAAAGGGAATCCCAAAAGATAGGGATTACAGAGTTTAAATCTGGCTATTAATCCGGGGAATTCATCCATAATAATATAAACAATTTTAACTCGGCAGATTCCCTCCGCTTCGAGGTGAAGTTCGAACAAGAGTCATCTTGGAATTTCAGGAAAATCTCGTAGCAAAACTGTAGGATTTGACAACAGCTCAATAGCTATGGACAATAGGGAAGAGTCGGTCCTCCAAACCTTCTTGTTGAATCGTTATGGAATCTCCTGGATGATCCATAATGCTTTCAAAAATAGAAAACTCAAACAACAAATCTTGTTTCACAGGAGCTGGTGATGTATCGAGTTCTTCATTAATTATGAAATCTTGGATAATAGAGTCATCTTGATCATGCAGCTGTTCACTGCTTTCCTTTTCGTTCTTCTGAGGAGATGGTAAACAAGATGGCAAAATTTCAGAAACTTCTTCTCCACTACCACAGTTGATATTAGGAACACCTGCATCTGTATTTAAGATAAGTTAAAGAGGATAAAAAATTATTGAATATGCTGAACTATGATGATTAAAATCATGCGAATTTGGGATTACAATCATCTGAACTGGAATGAAACAACGTTGCAGGATGTTAATCCAAAATGGATCATAACAAGTACAATTTCAACAAAATGAAGCATAATCCAATGTCGCATCTGAAAACTGTCATTATAGGTCAATCTTATCAAGCAACCATATCTTCAAGGATGATTATGCAATGTGAAGTTAAGTGAAAATCCCAGCCATGAGAATAGCGAAAACAAGACATTGCAACGTAAATTTGAATGATTGAATTTCATCCATTGGATCAACTAAACGGACGGTGAGGATTTAGCAATGCAGGATACAGGATAAGACCTTGAGGAATTATTGTGAAATTTATTCATGATTCTTGAAAGCCGTAACCCGAAAGTTGCGGGTTTTGGGATTGCAAACATAAATCAAAACACAAAATGCATTACCAAAAGCCGCAACCCGAAAAATGTGGGTTGCGGGGTTCGGAATCATGTTACGCAACTACAAGAAAAAGAGGGAATCTGAAATCCGAAAGCCGCAACTGTGGGTTGTGGGTTTCAGGATGACAGTTCCCAAACTTATTAACAAAAGGTTCCCGCAACCTGCACCTTTCGGGTTGCGGGTTTCGGGTTGTCCAAAATCAAATAACTGAAAATTGCTCTGCCGCAAGCTGCAATTGTCGGGTTCGGGATTTTGGGATGTCGAAAAGTTGGGTTTTGGGTAGGCAGAAAACAAACAATGAAAGACTTGAAATTTGAATCTTTCTGTGACCAAAATAGTTGAAAAAATTCTAAGGCAAGTAGTACGATCAAGCCAAGCAAAGGCATATGTACAAGATTGCAAAAACCATGCTCAAATCATGTTCACAAAAACACCTAGAGGAAAATCATTATGTTAATTTTAAAATTGGGGCTCTCATGCTTAACCAAAGCATGGGATCTGTTGTGGCCACAACAAGGTGTTGGTGAAACACAACTGTACAATATTAGATTTAGGAAAAGTGGGGACTCCACTTGTTATCTCATCCTTTAATGGTCCAATGGAAATGTGGTGACCGAAATGTTGATAGATTGAAAAATTGATATATTTGAACAGTTTACACCATGGAGTGATTATGGAACCCACAAACCTTTATTACAACGTGGAGTCTTATCGAGACCCACAACCTTAATATAGTGTATGAATTCCCAATTAGATTATTTTCCAAGCCTCCCATATTTAAGCTACCCTCTAAGAAAAACAATAACCTGCTTATATGTTTATAGATATGAATACCACGTTTTCATTTCTTTTGTTGACAATCATAATATGAATTATGTCATTTGATTTATAATTTTTAGAGTTAGTTGGAAACTTTCAAGGGTTATTAGAAATAAGAACATACACTAATAGGAATAGAAAGCACATTAATGCATCATCACGCATATCATTCTAACTACTTTTTTAAAGACTATTTTTTCTCAGAGAAACTGAGGTGGTGTCTGTATCAATGTCCTTAAAATTTCCAAAAGCATGCAAAATGTCGTAAAATTGGTTGAGCACCGCCATTGAATACAAAAGACAAGATATCGAATAGCAGAATGTCTACATCTCAGATCAAACATGCCTTGTACATATTATATATAATCATGATGGAAATGAAGTATTTTGTTATAACTAAATCAAATATTCATTATACATAACTAGCTCCATTTCTAGATGATGACAGAAATTACACATCAAAACAGATCACCAAAAAATATTTTACTTCTGAATGACCCTTACAAAAACAAAAATAATGTAAAACAAATACAAAACCTAACAAATTTAGGTATAGATAAAATTGACAAACTTATCAATACGAATAAAAAATATACCAGTCATGAACTTATCAATACAAATAAAAACTATACTAGAATGCTTTGGAGAGATCTACAGGAAGACCGTGCCAAAATAATTACCATTCCACTGTAGTTGTTGATGTATTTGTAACTTTGAAAGATATTCTTCTATGTATTACATTTGTACTTCATTGTATATCCAACGGAGATGTATTATTCCTTTGATTGGAAGTGTTGTCATTTGTATTTGTAAGTGTCACAAGTTACATTGTAAGTGTCGTCATTTGTATTGATGGGTTATTAGACCACCATTGTGGGGTCGGCCCTAGTTAGGTCATGTGGATGGGGTATTAGGCTTGAGTAGGAAGTCGTCCCTAGTGAATTATTGGCAGGTCAAGTCACTATATAAATAGAGAGGTTGTGTCTCTCATTTGATTCACTCACTCACTTCTCAAGTTCGCATAGCTAAGAGAGAAAGTGGCCCACTAGTGGAGGAGGAGGAGCATCTGCTAGAGACATCTTATTGGGTTTGATCTTTGTGATCTTGTATTGGGGCTTATCTTATCTCTGAGGAAGTTGCGAGGTTTTTCACCTTCTTGGTTTTCCTTGGTGAAACTTTGTGTCTCTTGTGTGCTTTCATTATTGTGTTTGTGATTGATATGTTGTTGATATGTTGTACATGTTATTCTCTTAGTGATCCTGAATGATAATAGAATGAAATTATCGAAAAATTAACATGGTATCAGAGTTGACCTAAGAAGAAGGCACTGTGTAGTTGTGGAAGCTAGGGCTTCTTAATATTTGGGTTTCTCTCCACAAATCATCAAAGGAAGGAGGCTAGATTGACTCTCCTTGTAAGGGCGTATCTTTCTGTCGAGACAGAATTCAATTCTGACCATTTTCAGTTTTTTACCTAAAATTTAGGATTTCTGCAAAAAATTGAATTTCTGAAATCTGAGACCATGCCTGGAAGTCCTCTGAAAAATTGAATTTTAGAGCTTTGGATCAAAATTTTTGGTTGGGTGAAGCTCCAAGAAAATAAAACCCTAATTCAGGGTCTTGTCTAGTGAATCGAGAAGTTTCAAAAGGAATTTTGAGGGGTGAAAATTTGCAAATTTCAAATTCTGAGTATATCAACTTGACCAGCTCAGCAAGGCACATCTTTCTATCCTTTCAGAAGTTTGAAATTCAAATTTTGAAGTTTCAGAAGTTTGACCAGCTCAGCAAATCAAGTGATAAGACCTAAAAATTTCTATTTCCATTTGAAGTACTTTTAAGATGTCTCACCACACCAATCTTGAGGATAAGCTTGATGGAGATGATAACTTCTGAGCATGGAAGTATAGGATTGTGTTAGTCCTAGAAGAGAATGATTTGGACACCTACATAAAAAAAGAGGTTTCAGTTCTAGAGGGAGATGAGGTTAAGGCCTCACACAAGAAGGACTTGGTCAAGGCTAAGAAAATCATTGCTGATTCTATAAAAGACCATCTCATACCCCATGTGTCTTCCCTAAAAAAATGTAAGGAGATGTTTGACTCTTTGACCAAGTTGTTTGAAGGAAAGAAAATAAATCGGAAGATGACTCTACGGAATCAATTGAAAGCGGTAAAATTCCAGAATGGAGAGACCATTCAATCCTACTTTAATAAGGTCTCTCAAATCAAAGAACAACTTGAAGCTGTGGATGAAGTAGTGGATAATGGAGAAATTGTTATGACTACATTGAATGGCCTACCTAGGTCATGGGACTCCTTCATCCAAGGTATTTTTACAAGAAGGAAGTTGATCTCCTTCAGTAGAATATGGGAGGAATGTTCACAAGAAGAAGCAAGGCTTGTGGCCCGAGAAGAAAAGATGGGAAGTGAAAATCAAGCTCTCACAGCATAGACTAAGGGAAGTAAGTTTAAGAGGGAGAAATATCACAACAAGAAACACTCTCACTTCCATCAAAAGAAGAAAGAGCTCTCTCATGTTCAATGCTTCAATTGTGATGAGAAAGGACACTTTGCTTCAGAATGTCCCAAGAGAATAAAAGACTTCAACTTCAACAAGGAGAAGAAGGGCAGTAAGAAGAGATATCATGCTCATGCTGCTAAGGATGGTGAACCACCCAAGAAAAAGGCTAAAGCAGAAAGTGATGACTTATCAAGTGAAGATGAATATGTTCTAATCTCTGCTCTCACAGGTACTATCTCTCATGGATGTGAGGATTGGATTATTTACAGTGGGGCTTCCAAACACATGACTAGATTCAAAGAATCCTTTGTAGATCTATCTGAACATGAGTCACCTCATAAAGTGAAACTTGGGGATGAATATCAATACCCTATACTAGGAAGTGGTGAAGCCTCCTACAAGCTAGACTCTGGGAAGTCTTTGAAAATGAAAGATGTTATATATGTAACTGGGCTCAGGAAGAATCTCCTATCCATATCATCTTTGGATGCAAAAGGGATTAGAGTTGCATTTGTAGATGGCCAAGTACTCATGTGGCCAAAAGGTAAGACCATAGATTATGCAATAGTGATTGGAGAGCAAGAGGGAGGATTGTACAAATTGAAGGGACAACCTATACATGCCATGGTACATGAATCCATGGAGCCAAGGGAACTTTGGCATAGAAGGATTGCACATGTGCACTATAGAGCACTACCAATTGCAAGCAAAGATGTAGAAGGTCTTCCTGAAATCCAATCTAAACATGAAGGTGTTTGAAAATGATGTGCAAAAGAAAAGAACACAAAGAAGGCATTTTCAAGCAGCAAAAGCAAAGCAAAAGTAACCTTGGAGATTATCCACTCTCATGTATGTAGTCCGATGTCATCCAGTTCTTTGAGTGGGTATGTATACTATGTTTCTTTCATTGATGATTTCTCTAGGAAGACTTGGGTTTAATTCTTGAAGAATAAAGATGAAGTGTTTGATAGGTTCAAGGAATTCAAAGCCTTGATAGAAAATAAAACTGATAAGAAAATCAAGAACTTTAGATTTGACAATGGTGGAGAATTAACTTCAGGTGATTTCAAGAAACTATGTAGTGATTTAGGGATTAAGAGGGAGTTGACGGCTCCTTACAATCCACAACAAAATTGAGTTGCAGAAAGGAAGAATAGAACTATCATGGAAGAAGCACAGGTAGTGCTTCATGACCAAGATCTTCCTATGCATCTATGGGCAGAAGCAGCTAGGACAATTGTATATGTACAGAACAAAACACCTCACAATATACTTGACAACAAGACACCGGAAGAAGTCTTCTCTGGTAAGAAACCTGAAGTTAGCCATCTCAAGATATTTGGTTGTCCAGTACACATACACATTCCAAAGGAAAAGAAGACAAAGTTAGATCCTTCAGGAAAGAAGGGCATCTTTGTGTGTTACCGTGAAAGCTCGAAGGCTTACAGAATATACTTTCCAGGATTCAAGAAAATTGACATCGGTATGGATGTAACATTTGATGAAGACTCAACATACATCAAATCAAGGAAGGCACCTATTGAAGACCATGAAGAACCAAAGGTAACCATATTTCAAGACACCATTATGAACGAAGCAATTCAAGAAGAAGATCGTGAAATTGAATATCCACAAGAACCTATAGATCCACCCCGTGAGAATATCTCTCACAAGAGGAAACCTGCATGGGCTGGACAACTACTTCAAGATGCAGAAAGGTATGGCATTCTAGAAGAAGAACACAGAGAAAGGAAGAGGACTACATCACATACCAGTTATGTTTCCTTACTCTGTGATATTATGAACAAAGAACCTTCCATTTATGAAGAAGCAACGGAAAAGAAAGAATGGAAGGATGCCATGGTCAAGGAGTACCAGTCGATCATGAAGAATGACGTTTGGGATGTGGTCACAAGACCTGAAGGGAAGTTTATTATGACTTCCAAGTGGATCTATAAGATCAAGCATGCTGCAGATGGTAGCATAGAGAAATACAAGGCGAGGTTTGTAGCTTGTGGCTTCTCTCAGAAAGAGGGAATAGATTATGAAGATACATTTGCACCTGTATCCAGATACACTTCCATCAGAACAGTACTTTCTCTAGCTGTAGTGATGAAGTGGAAGATACACTAGATGGATGTGAAGACAGCCTTCTTGAATGGTGTAGTCGAAGAGGAAGTGTATGTGGAGCAACCACTCGGTTTTGAGACACATGAGAGGGAGTCATATATCTGCAGGTTGAAGAAATCCTTGTGTGGCTTGAATCAAGATCCTAGGACTTGGTATGCTAAGATGGACAGTTTCCTATCCAGTTTGGGATTTACCAAGAGTAAAGCAGATTCCAACCTTTACTACAAGGTTGAGGAAGGCAATCCAATGATACTACTTTTGTATGTGGATGACCTGTTTGTTAGAGGTGAGGATAGATTGATTTCTGACACGAAGAAGAAGCTTGTTGCCAAGTTCGAGATGAAGGACTTGGAGATGATGCACTACTTTCTAGGCATGGAGGTGTGGCAGAGTGTAGATGGAATCTTCCTTGGATAAAGGAAGTATGCAGTAGAGATCCTAAAGAGGTTCGGGATGATGGACTGCAAGGCCATGGCCACACCTATGGCATCAAACCTGAAGCTTCTGTGTGATGCTTCATTTGATCCGATTGATGTCACTGTGTATCGTTAGATGATTGGGTCATTGATGTACCTGACGAACACAAGACTAGATATTTGCTTTGCAATGAACACATTGAGCTAGTTCCTGATGGATCCAAGAGGTGTTCACTTGGTTTCTCTAAAGCATATTTTGAGGTACCTGAAGGGTACAATTGATTATGGGCTCAAGTATGATGCGAATCAAAATTTTAACCTGCAGGGTTATCTTGATTCAGATTGGGTAGGCAGTGCTACAGATAGAAAGAGCAGTTATAAGTGTTGCTTCAGCATGGGATCAAGTGTGATCTCTTGGTTTAGTAGTAAGTAGTCCTACGTAGCACTGAGTACAGCCGAAAACAAGTATGTTGTAGCTTGTTTGGCTAGTTGTGAGGCAGTATGGTTGAGGAAGCTACTGTCCGAGTTATTTGATCTCTCGTTGGATGCTACTGGTATATTTTGTGACAACTAGAGTTGTGTGAAGCTGTCTGAGAACCCGGTGTTCCATGACAGGTCGAAGCACATTGAGATCAAATATCACTATATCAAGGATATGGTGCAGAGAGGAGTGGTGAAACTCCTGTATGCTGCAACAGATGAGCAGGTTGCAGATGTGTTTGTTAAATTTTGAGCATTAATTCACAATACTCTAGGATCTTTACTGAGAGAAGAACATGTATAGTATATCAATGCATAACAATCACAATAAGCATCACAAGCATCACAAGAATCAAAAGGATGAGAGACAAGAGACACAGAGTTTCCATGGGGAAAACCCTAAGGCAAAAAACCCCACAGCTTCCTCAGAGATAGAGAGAGCAATGGATCAACAAAAGTACAACCAAAATATACTGAGATAGTCTCTTAGTAGCAGATGATCCTCCTCCTCACTAGTGCACCACTTTCTGAGTGAGAGAAGTGTGAGTTTCCGAGTGATCAAATAGAGATCTCCCGATCTCTATTTATACTTAACCTATTTGCCCAGTTACACTATGGGGCCGACTTGTCTAGCTAGGTACATCCACAATATAATATATATTTTAGGGCCGACCCCAAACATGGTGGTCTAATAACCCATTGGCAAGTAAACACACTTGTGACACTTTTCAATACACATGACGACACTTCCTTATAGAGGAATAACACATCTCTTATAAGGGTACAATAAATATATATTAAATACATTTCGAAATTACATATACGTCAACACTCCCTCTTAACTAGGAAGGTATTTCTCGACACAGATTTGATAGACAAGTCTTCTTCTCGGGATCATCGTCATCATCATCGTCACTGCTACTGCTATCTCAACCAATCTTTGACTCTACTCCTCATAGGAAGTTCGACAGAGCTAGTCCTTTTTCATACTGGATGTAGGCCCACCACTTGCAGGTCTTCGTCATCACTAGCCATACTGTGGAATCCTCAGGACTTATTACGTGTGTCACAAGACCTCGAAAGAGCATCCCAGGATGTTACAGGTACACAACTCCGACCTGTAGGATCTATTATATGTGACCTCACCAAAAAACTTCGCAAGAGCATCCCAGGATATTACGAGCACACAGCTCTACCTATAGGATCTCCCAGGGACAGATTACATGCGGTCACCACAAAACCTCGCAAGAGCATCCCGTGTTGTTACGAGCACACAGCTCTACCTATAGGATCTCCCAGGGACAGATTATATGTGGTCATGGAAAAACCTCGCAAGAGCATCCTACGACTTATTACAGGCACACAACCCAACCTATCATATCTCCCAGGGACAGATTATATGCCATAGGACAAAACCTTGAAAGAGCATCTGCCAGATATCCCAGTGCCAAATTATATGCCATAGGAAAAACCTCGAAAGACTATCTGTAGATCTCCCAGGGCCAAATTATATGTCCTCCCAGAGCAAAACCTCGAAAGAGCATTTGCCAGATATCCCAGGGCCAAATTACATGCCATAGGAAAAACCTCGAAAGACTATCTGCAAATCTCCCATGGCCAAATTATATGCTCATCTGCACAACCTGATCCACGACCATAGAGTATCATCCTAATACTCACCATACATCATCCTGATGTATACATGATCATTCTGATCATCATCACTGCAACATCCTGCTGCATATCATCTGGAGGAACATCCTGAAGCTCGTCATCCATGATCATCCTGATCATACAATGTATCCACTTGATACAAATACAAATACATGATCCACCTGATCATACAATGTATCCACCTAATACAAATACAAATACATGATCCACCTGATCATACATGATACATATCACCATGATGTGTACATACATATACATATAAATGATCTTCTTGTCAGTTTGATTCTCCATCAAGGTTTTGAATTCCTTGAACTTATCAAACACCTCATCTTTGTTCTTCAAGAAGTATACCCAAGTCTTCCTGGAGAAGTCATCAATGAAAGAAAAAATAGTAAACATACCCACTCAGAGAACTGGATGACATAGGACCATATACATCTGAGTGGATGATTTCAAGGATATCTCCCGATCTCTATTTATACTTAACCTATTTTCCCAGTTACACTATGGGGCCGACTTATCTAGCTAGGTACATCCACAATATAATATATATTTCAGGGTCGACCCCACACATGGTGGTCTAATAACCCATCGACAAGTACACACACTTGCGACACTTGTCAATACACATGACGACACTTCCTTATAGAGGAATAACACCTCTCTTCTAAGGGTACAATAAATATATATGGAATACATAGATGAAATACATTCTGAAGTTACATATACATCAACAGTGTTGACGAAAGCACTAACCATAGTGA
This sequence comes from Larix kaempferi, assembly GCA_027924585.1. Taxonomy (NCBI): domain Eukaryota; kingdom Viridiplantae; phylum Streptophyta; class Pinopsida; order Pinales; family Pinaceae; genus Larix; species Larix kaempferi. Next base: position 10,046,361 of record BSBM01000055.1, on the reverse strand, counting down.
AGTTTGAGTACTTCAGAGAGAGGCTTGGTGTTCTTCATATTGAGGATACTTCGAGGAAGCAGTGATGGGACACATTTGCAGGAGCCATTCCAAGCATGGTGAGAAAAGGATCCTTCACATGGTTGTGGATGTAAGCATTGTGTGATGATCATTCGGACGATGCTCCAGTTAATTATTTGGATATGCATCAGGTGGATTCTTAGTATGATCAGTTGAATCATGTATATGTATTTTCATTAGGTGGACTCTTTGTATGATCAGTTGGATCATGTATATGTATGAGTATCAGGACGATGCTCTAAATGACATGCATCAGGACGATGCAGTGACAATGGTCAGGATGATCATGTGTGATGAGTATCAAGACGATGCTCTGGATGACATGCATCAAGACGATGCAGTGATGATGATCAAGATGATCATGTGTGATGAGTATCAGGATGATGCTCTAGATGACATGCATCAGGACGATGCAGTGATGATGATCAGGATGATCATGTGTGATGAGTATCAGGATGATACTCTGGATGATATGCATCAAGAAGATTCTATGATGATGATCTGGATGATCATATACATCAGGATGATGTATGATGAGTATCAGGTTGATACTCCGTGGCCATGGAGAGGTTGTGCAGGTAGCATAGAAAAGATCCTGAGAGATTCTATATTCTATACTAGGATTCTCTTTCAAGGTTTTGCTACATGTAGCATAGAAAAGATCCCGGGAGATCCTATAGTCTGAGCTAGGATACTCTTTCGCGGTTTTGCTACTAGAGAGGCATGTAATAAGTCCTAGAGATCCTATAGTTTGAGCTAGGATTCTCTTTAGAGTTCTTGCAGGTTGCAAGACACTCTTTTAAGGTTTCGCCAAACCACATAGAAAAGATCCTTGGAGATCCTATAGTTTGATCTAGGATACTCTTTCGAGGTTTTGTGGTGGGGGGTCACATGTAATCAGTCCTTGAGATCTTATAGTATGAGCTAGGATTCTCTTTAGAGTTCTTGCAGGTTGCAAGACACTCTTTCAAGGTTTTGTGACAGTCAACATGTAAAATATCCTATAGTCGGAGTTAGGTTTTGTTGACGCACATAATAAGTCCTGGGATCCACAGTATGGCCAGTGATGATGAAGACCTACAGGTGGTGGGCCTACATCCAACATGAAAAAGGGTTGGCTTTGTAGAACTTCCTATGACGAGCAGAATTCAGAGATAGCCCAGTGATCGAGATGTCGAGTACAACAATAGTGATGATAATGATGATGCTCCATGATCCAATGATGATGATCCAGCTCCAGAATTGAAGACTTGTGCCAATATGTTTTGATGACCTGTGTTGATAGAATACCTTCCTAGTTAAGAGGGAGTGTTGATGTATTTGTAACTTCAGAAGATATTCTTCTATGTATTACATTTGTACTTCATTGTATATCCAATAGAGATGTATTATTCCTTTGATTGGAAGTGTCGTCATTTGTATTTGTAAGTGTTGCAAGTTACATTGTAAGTGCCATCATTTGTATTGATCGGTTATTAGTCCACCAGTGTGGGGTCAGCCCTAGTTAGGTCATGTGGATGGGTTATTAGACTTGAGTAGCAAGTCGACCCCAGTGAATTATTGCCAGGTCAAGTTAGTGTATAAATAAAGAGGTTGTGTCTCTCATTTGATTCACTCACTCACTTCTCAAGCTCGCATAGCTAAGAGAGAAAGTGGCACACTAGTGGAGGAGGAGGAGCATCTGCTAGATACATCTTATTGAGTTTGATATTTGTGATCTTGTATTGGGGCTTATCTTATCTCTCAGGAAGTTGCGGGGTTTTTCACCTTCTTTGTTTTCCTTGGTGAAACTTTGTGTCTCTTGTGTGCTTGCATTATTGTGTTTGTGATTGATATGCTATTGATATACTGTACATGTTATTATCTTAGTGATCGTAAATGATAATGGAATGAATTTATCAAAAAATTAACAATATCCCCACCATTATAATTAGTGTGCATTCATTTATATTACAAATATACCAAACATCAACAATAACAGAAAAAAAAATATGAACATACACACTCTGATGAATGCCTCAGGTCCAATAATAATTGTAGAGCAAGATCCTAGTAAAAGCACATTTTAAACAATGGGGTCAAATTTAGTTTGAATATATAAAACCCATCTGGCATCTCTCCATCAAGAGTAGCAGCCACTCACAACGTATAAATGTAAGTCAATGGTTTAAACAAAACAAGGCATAAAATAAATCATATATTTTGAGCTCTATAATTCTTTCATGAAGGCAATACTCGGATAGATAAATATCCTAAAAACACCAAATGATCCCTAAGAATCAATAGCACCCTAGAATTCAATATGACTTAAAAAGAATCCATGATAAAAATCATGATAAAAGGAAAATTTATAGTATAAGAATCTATTGTATTATGGATCAAAACCATAAAAAGAATGATAAGAAGCATATCGCGTTAATTATTTGATAAAAAACATGATGATAGTTTATATTTTCTGATAAATTGCATGTCCAGTATGCGCCTTCAAGACTCGAGCTTTCGACAATGGAGATGTTGTGTGAAGATTAAAATGCCGAGAAAATTAAGAATGAAAAGCGAAATCCCATAAACTAGAACCTTCACCCTGCAAGTGCAATCTGATGTGGGTGAACCATGAATCACTATAGCCATTAGATAGGATAAAATTTCCCTTTATTTTCCCTCTAATACTAGAAATCGAGGGCTCAAAGAAGGTATCAACATGAAATTGACTAAACATCTAGGTGAATGCAACCATATGCCTGAATTAGAGTGAAAATGAAGGGTGAAATAACCCTTGGAAGCCTCCATTGCTAAATATTGGGGGGAATGAATGATTCTACTCGAATCTCTTTAGAAATCAGGGGCGAAATATAGATTGGAGGGAGATTTTCCTAGGGCGAAAATAGTTTTTTTCATTTTCCTCATTAATATATGGGAGGCTATTCATTTTGGATTTATTGTTTTTCTAATAAATATTGGGCTAATATATTTCTACTGAAAAAAACCTTTCCATATATGAAAATAGCCCACTAAATTTCTGTAATACCCTTAATTTATCCCATGGACTAAATTTATCCCCTAAAATTATCCATGGCAGTAGAGATCTATCGACTTCATTCATGTCTATTGCTTCGAATGATCAAGGTGGGGCACTGAATCCCACTACATCACCAATAGATAGTTCTTGCTGGGAAATAGCAACGATTACAATAACATTAGCACCACTGCCAATTCCAGGGCTCAAGATCTTCTGGCAGTCAAACAGGAAGGGGTGGAGAGGATTTTCAACGGTCTAGATATGGCTGACACCGGTGGTGTAGGAAGAGGATCCCTGAATGATTTAGAAGAAGTAATGTGCCAAGAACCAAGGCCTTGATCCCAACAAGCAAAAGAGAGAATTTATCGTGTAAGACTCTTGTATAGTGGCCATGGATCTTACCCTGCAAGGTTCTATAGCAGTAGCTCCCTTAGAGCCACCGGAACTAAGTATTGCATTTCATCTCGGATATTATGTGAATTAATAGTTACAAAGAGGGAAGAGTTAAATAAGCAAGGATAATTTTCGAATGCATCATCCATTGTGTCAATGAGATCGATGAGCAGTGTATTTGGAAAGACTCAATGGATTGATGATGAAGTTGAGACTACTGATGCATCTTTTTTCAGGCATCAACAAGAAAAATATCAATGATAAAGAAAATCCAAGATTGCAATCAGTAAGCATGGTATGAAGAAATTGAAGGGGGAAGGAATCGCCAATTCTAGTTATTGGGGGATTTATCCCGCCCACATATTTCACCAAGGTGGATCACAATGGTCATGGAATTCATTTAGAGTAAGTCAACAACATCGCTTCATTTTGTGGGAATTAATCTAATTAAGAGGCAATTTCAATTCATGATAAATATTTCTGTTTCTTCTATGCTTATTGAGATTCATGAAGGGTCATTAATTTGTAGCCTTGGGAGATATACACTCCAAACATGAGTATTGATTTAAAGAAGCATCATGTTCCAAAGATATTCGCTGACAAATTTGCTTACTTCAATATGAAGGCACTGAGAACTCCAGTTGATTTGTTCTTTAAGGTAAACCAAATCTGTAAAGAATCATGGTTTGGGTATTTGTTTACCTGAAATGCTTTAGATGACTATTTGCAAATGTGTTGACAAAATGTTGTTGTGTATGGTTGCAGGAGTGGTATGATATCTAAGTTATGATGCTAGCAATTGTGGGTACATATTTTCCCCCAAGCTCACACACAGAACTATGGGTTATGTTGAAGAAGAATTTATCCACTCCTATAGTGATTTATTCAAGAAACTTGAGAACGAAAACATTTCGAGTGTGTCTACCCCTGCAACAACCATAGATTGCTAGAGGCTCCCAAGGATTCAACACTCAGAGATGTGGTTATGGTAGTCGGGGATGATGAGGCTTACCATCGCCATGTCAACCACTTTGCATCAGTAAGTAGTTTCTCTCATCATCCTATTTCTTTCATTCATGGTTTAGGGCTTAATGCTTGGGGCTAATCATCCTATCAACCATTATGTTTGTATGCCTCACTTAGATTGAGGGATTGTCATGAGTTTTTTTTTTATGGAGGGGTATTTTTGTTATGCTTTCATTTAGATTGTTTCATTGAATTTTTCATTTGGGTGTCCAATCAAGATATCCATTTCCATGGAAGAGAGCTAAGGGAAGCAACAAATCCACTTGATTCCCATTAAGCTAACGCCTCAAGTGATATACATCATAATTTCTTGTTAAACGCGGAGCTTTCTTTTAACATGTGTTTCTATATGTTCTTGTCTATCTTTTCCTTTGCAGCATAAAACAAATAACAAATGAATGGAACAATATAGCCGATTGTATTTTCCTATGCAATAGTAAACAAATATCACATGGATATTTTTACTTCACACCATGGACATAGAAAATATATTAACATGTATGGTCCTTTGAATTTCGTGAGAAGCCATCAGCAAAAACACAAATCAGATCAACTTTGACTCTTTTTCCAAAAGGTGCTATAATTTTGTCGATGACAAATATTTCAGAAGCAAGAATGAAGAACCTAGTTCATGGTCAGAAGATGAGGCCATTTTAAAAAATATCAATATTGTCTATTTTTCATAAATAGAGTTGCTAGTTGCTCAAATTTTGATATTTACAAAAGAGTGATTGTCACATGTCAATCCCATATCCCAAATCTGAATCCTCGTGTTTCTATGTTAATCACAATATCGCTTGGAATACAGATGGGATTGTTTGGATACAAAGAATATCAAAGTGTTTGAGTCTAAGTCAAGTATCATTATTCAAACAATGTTTTCTTTGAAATATGCTGTGGATTTATCTATTTTTCAGCATGTCTATGCATCTTTTGAAGTCACTATTCTTTTTACGCTGGCATACATTCTTAGCATTCTTATTGAATATATTCTATGAATATGATCAACCCTATGTTAATATTATGGTTCCAGTGTTTCTTTTGAATTTTTTATTCTTTTTGAAGTTGGCATGCATTCTTACCATTATAATATATGGTATGAATATGATCAACCCTATGTTAATATTCTTGTGCTAGTATTCCTTGTCTAGAAAATTAAAACCATTTCCAGCATGTCAAATATCATCTAACGAGGCCTATTTCATTAAACTTGGACATATTCTAGTCCAAGTCACTTTGAAGGTGGGTCAAAAACAACCTTTCTAAACCCCAAAATAAAGGTTTCTAAAGTGCAAAATCTTGTTCCAAAAGTGCCAAATCCGGCTCCAAAAGTGTCAAATCCAAGTTCCAAAAGCATACTTTTTCTTTTGATATCCCAACTTTTGAAATTGGTTTTTGTGCTTTTCCAATATGATAAATATGATAATGGCACTTTTAGAACCTGATTTTTTCTCTTTTGGAAGGCTACTTTTGACACTTCCAATACTTACATTTGCAATTTTGAAAACCGATTTTGGCACATTCAAGATCTGATTTTGCATTTTCGAAATCCAAACTTGACACTTTACAAGTATTCTAATCACAGTGAAATTGAACATACTAGTACAAACAAATATTCATGTGCATTATTTAACAAAATACTTTCATTTTAATTTTATTCACAATTCGCATCACATCACTCACACCATTCAGGTGCAGCAAGCAAGGCCATAATCGATCTAACAAGAATGTGTCATTGACATCTGGTCAAGTATATGTTTTTGTTATAATATAGTTCCCTTCCTCGTTACAAACATGTTTTTCTTTCGAGTCATCTACAATCACTGTATTTGTAGCATCCCAACCATGGATCAAAATGCCCCAAACTTTGTTTAAAGACTTAAGAAATACATAATGATTTCCATCACCCTGATAAACCTCTCTGGCTATGCAATAACAGTATTCTTGCATTAAAATTACTCTAAATTGTTTCCTTTGCAATCATGTTCTTTGTAATAATGTTGGAAAAAACTCGTCAATGTTTTTTTGTTGTGCAGATGTCCATACCCAAACTTCAAATATACTAAAGTGTTTTTTCAAAAAATTCCCTAAATCTTGGACATATAAAATAATACTTTTTGGTTTATTTGATATCCGGTGTTCGTGGCAATCATAATTTCTTTTTTTATGAACTACGTGTAACAAAAATCCATTGAAATTGAAAATAATCAATGGCTGACTAGTAACAATTCTTCTAGTATCTACAAGCAAAAAACACACACACACAACCGAGTCAATAAAATATTATGTTTCAATGTTTGTAAGTATATTGCTTTCATGCTTTGCAAGTTTTGAAACACATCAATAGATACATGATACGATGTCCATAAATAATATGAGAATTGTCCAATAAAATTTACATCAATTAACTGTAGAATTTGTAAAAAATATACAAATCACTAAATGAATTGTTGTCTATATAATATGATGGTCATTTGAAGTTGAATGTCTTTAACCAATGCCCCATTGTTGAACGAGGCCCAAGATAATTCAACAGAGAACAGGACATTGTTGTTATAGTTATTTCTCTTTCTTGTAAACCGTCAAATGTCCAACTAGTTGGCATTTTCAAGCAGTTTTCCTTACTATTATCTACTGAATGATATTACCCTTCATATATAAACAACATGTCCATTTTTATATATATCTCCATATTGGATAAGTACATCCTTGAAGAACTTTTTTTATATGTGCAGTACTTCACCAACTTTATAACATGCAGACATTGAGTAATTATAAATAGTAGTATGATTACATTACTCTTGACCCCAAACAAATACAAAGTATTCATTCTTCAACCATTCAAATATACCAAGGATTTTTTTAATTTCCATGTTGTCGAGTGAGGAAAACCACAGAGCAACGTCAAAATGTTCTTTGGCAACACTGATAATATTGAGGCTGAACATCCGTGCATAATAATGATAAAAATTATGGACAAAATGAGGTTCTTTGGAAAAATATTCAATGTTGGATAAAATCTGAACTCCAAAGAGCAATCCCTCTACTCCCAGGACCAATAGTTTCTTTTGCGGTGATATCTGGAATGCATACAAAAACCGTGACTATATATATAACCACATCAACAACACCTCGTTCATTTAGTTAATGATCAAAAACATGTAAATGTAAATGAAGATTTTGATTTCTAAAGATTAATACAAAAATCACCCAAAATTTCACAGATTTCAATGATTTAATAAAAGCATCACACTAAACTAATAATATGTTAGATTCAGACGAAAATAGCAAAGCCACTGAAAAAAACAGAAAACACATTGAATGATTTAAAATATCCATAGGTTACATCTAGTGTTTCCCTCTCTTGAAAGAGACAATTATAGGTTACATTTGATGGTTGTCACTCAACTAGAAGAAGGCATTGAAGGTTTTGATATATGTTGATTCATGCACTTTAATAAAACTCGGCCAGAGTTGATGCACCAATTCACTATCTGTCCTAGCGGACGATGCAATAAAGGGCTTACTCAAAATACAATTTTCACATGGATGTGCTTTCACATCATCACCCTCCAAAACAATAATTGATGTATGACTTTGCGAAGATTTCATTGGGAACTCCTCCCCCACACTTTCCATATTTTTTGTGTATTTCCTTCTTTATCATTGGTACATCTCTCTCGAAACCATAAAAATAAAAAAATTTCCCCATATGTTTTTTCTGCACTACCTTCCCTAAAAAATTTTGTAACCAATGACTTCCCCTCATTAACCCCACATTTAGATGACCAAATCCCAACGTTGAATTTGGAAAGACATAATCCCTAAAATTGTATGGCATATGTTCGTGATTCATATGAAGTTTCTTTGTGTTTAAATTCAAATTTACCGACAATACTTTCTTCCCCCTTTTTTACCTTTTTCCCTCCAATAGTATTTTTTTATTTCTCTTTTTTTCTTGTTTGGAGTCATTTTCTGTCACTTTCTTGCGAAATAGAAAACCTTCCATTTCTAATATCAATAAAATTTTTGTATGGGGAGATGCACAGAAATATTTATGGTCATTATATATTTCTGAATAAATTTGTTTCATCAATTTAAGTAGAAAATAATCTTTGAATTTTACTTGTCAATGTCAGGACAACAATTGAGTGGTGAGTAACATTGTTGGATATACCGTGCTTTGACACCAAGTCCTCGCTTGGTTCATTATTATCCAAGCTCTCACCTGGTTCATTATTATCCAAGCTCTTGCCTGGTTCATTATTATCCAATGCGACTTGTTGGCTAATATCCACGGACATCGTTGATCCCATCTCTGGTTGTAGATGATACACTTGTTGAATAGAAATACAATCATCTTGACCTGGAAATTTGCAGGTATACATTTTATATAACTTTTTTCAAGTATTCAAGGTCACTATCCCAATCATAATTTAGTTAATTTAACCATGATCTTCGAAAAATAATTTTTTACCTTCTTGTCCATCTTGTTCTTCAGTTTGGTAGTTCTTTGTGGATTCTCCATCACATTCAATGTCATCATCATATAGTATAATTTTATTGGACGATACTTGAGTGTGCTATTTATTTGAAATTGTAGTAGGATAGGAATTTGAAGAAGTTATTGAACATGACCGATCGAGAAAATTAAAATATAATGAAATAAGACATCTGGAAATGTTAATTCAAATACCTTGGTTTACACCCAATTCATGATAGAAATTGTTCGTAAACAACTCTTGTTGTATTGTCTCCACAATAGAAATAACTATTATATCTGGCAACCTGATCAACGAATGAAGAACTCTACCTCTTGCGTATAAGAAAAGAAATGTACCTCAAGAAGACTTCAATCTGGAAACTATGTGATCCCAGAATTCTTGTGTCCTTTATTTTTCAAAAGCATGGCTTCTCGAACTATCATTGTTAACCTTGGGAAAAGGTAAATCAATCATTGGTAGGCCCTCATCCTTCCAATCCATATCCATTTGAAAAGTAGACAAATTATTCTCATCCCTTCCAATTCTCCAACACTTTATAATAGAGAATCTTATAAACAAGTCCTTGGAGAAATCTGTATAAACTGCCTTGGTTTTTATTTCTTCTTGAAAAGTGTGAAAGCTTTAGAAATCATACAAGAGTTTTCCAAGAGTTTTCCATATCAGCTAAAAAAATACAAGTATATTCCACTTCATTTTAATCTAAGTAGTAAAACAATGCAAACATATGTTCTTCTATTCAAGGACTATCACAATTACACATATCATGTAACATCCCAAAATTTCATAAAAATTTAAAATTTTTAAAGATAACATTAAATGTTAATAACTACAATTGCAGAAATAATAAATGCTTAATAAGACGACATGGATTAATGAATTTATTAATATTGAACACAACTTAATGACTCAGTCAAAAACATTTTAAATGACAGTGACACATCACACTTCTAAAAAACATGCTTACGACAATAATTGCCCAAGTTAACTGACAAGTTGGAAATATGATGCAAACAAGTTTCTTTTCGACAAGATACTGACAGTTTGTTTCTTAATGTCAAAGGGTGTCCTACGAGGTACCCTGGAGTTTACTTAGATGCAAAAGCTAAGGCATTTGAAATGTTTCTATGTGTAGACAGTAGCTAAGAAGTTCTACGACCCCATGTGTTAAGAGTACATGTGTCTTTCAAATTCAACGTCGATGTAATAAAATGCTATGTACTTCCTTACGAAACAAGTTACTGAAGGTATGAATACTTAGCTCTAATACTAGCTCAAGTGCTGACTCACAAACTCTTCAATGTTTTACGAAAAAGCGTCGTCTAATTAAATTCTTATGATGCTAAGTTTATTATCATGACTATCGTCATTAATGTTGAATGGCTTTACCAACGTCTTAAGGTAATTCTATATGCATGTTGTAGATATTGTATTTGTACTACTAATTCATCAAATACTTTGCACTATAAAACTATTGTGTGACGTAAATAAAACGATCATAGTGTTTATGCCAAATAATTAGCATTAGTTAGCTTGATAACAAAACAAAAATCCTACCATTTTCAATTGTTTGCAATTTAAAACAATATATGAAATATATAAAGAATATATTGTTTATGTTACAACCTAGCATTATAATTTGTATAAATAGAAATCCTAACTACCTATAATCTCCCATTATCAAAAATTGACAAGGGTTGGCTAATATACAAATGTATAAGCCTTACCTTATATGACTTAAACACAACAAAAGAAATGCGATACAAACATTATAAAGTGACATGGCATAACTCTAATGTTTTTTTTTATAACAGAAACAGGTGATAGATTTATATAAACAAAAGCTGTGCACAACCATTCATTACAGAAAACAAGAGCCAGCACTCTGCATCTAAGAGAGGAAAATTGCAGAGACTTATAGAGTTTTTATCATGGAGTTCTATGCTTCCTGACTTCCTATAAATCTTGTTCTTACTGTTGGGATAAACCCTTACAAATTGTTTGCATAATTTTAGACAGAAAAACATTCAGAGTAAGAGAAACTAAGAGAACCTGCAGACAAAGGAAGAAGAAACTGTCATTAACTGAAATTCTGCTGCTGAACTGAGGCTACATCCATCATCTCCTGATTTACAGTTGGGGCTTCCTGCACAATGCTGCAATGGGTTTTGAAGGCAAATACTGAGGTGTCTACTTTGATACTGTCCACTTTTCCCATCAGCTCAATGATATTTCATTCCATGTCTTCCATGCGTGACTCCAGGAAAGAGAGCCGGGAGTGAATATACCTGTCTTCCATGGCTAATTCCTCAATTTGTTTCGCTGTGGTGCAGACATTTGAATACGTCCTGGAGAGGTAGGTTTTCATTTCCGAAGAGAGATAGCTTAACGTGGCTATGGCCTGTCTGACCCCTTCCATGCTATGAGCTGATGAGGGACAACCGACTTCAAACAGCGCGGCAGGTTCCTGGGTGATGCGAAGACGTTGCAGAGCCGGAGCGAGGGTAGGGTGGGTAAAACTCTCCATTTTGTGAGCTAAGAAGCTAACGGACACTTGGGGCCTTAAATTCCCAAGCGTGAGACCTGAACGGGTCATGTGAAGGGTGCGTGGGTGTATGCATGGTTGCCAGTCCAAGGCATCCCCAAAACGAATTTCAGAATGGTGGGAAGGGCCACCTTGCAAGTAGTTTCTCCAAGTATTACAAACCATTATCAATGTGTTCATTAAGGTATAAAACTATGTTTTATGATATTGTTGAGAGAGACTTGCCCCTTTTCCATAGTAACACCAACATTTGCTAGTTTATCCGCGATGGAATTGAGGTCTCTTACCACATGGAAAAAGAGAGTATCCTTTGGGAGATCGAGACTCTTGATTCTTTTCTGAAATCTCTGACTTTTATTACTTTTGTGGGGATTACCATTGCGCATACCTTGAATTACATGCCTTAGAGTCCCTGAATACCTGCAAATGTTCCATGTTGAAGGTGACCGCAATTTCAAGAGAGTGATACAAGGCCAACCATTTGGCTTGATTCTTGGTGCTGATACCAAGTCCCCATGAGAAGTCGCTACTTTATTTCCTCCGGGATAAAAAATTATCCCCCCTGCACCTGCCGCCCCCAGGTTCCCTTTAGAGGCCCCATCAAATAAGATTGTGAATCTTGCTTGATCCTTCGACCATTTCTCAAAGGACTGTTTATCGTTTCTTATCTCCCACTCATGACAGGCTGTAATGATTTTGGACTGAAGTGAACTCACCTTTGTGAACATTTGACACCATTGAAATTCATTCCAATTTAAAGCTTCCTGGAAATATAGTGCCACTCCCCTAGAGTTCAGAGATTCAGAAATGAGGGATATTGCTTTATTTGCTATTGTCATCTCTGCACTCTTTTTGTCTTCAAAAACTCTTTGGTTTCTTTCCAGCCATATTTGCCAGCATATGTTCATAGGGAGGAGCTTTCAAATTCTTGTTAAAGTGGGCTTGTTCTTTCGTCCTCTCTGGATTCTATTGTTCCAGTCATCCATCAACTACTTCATTTTCCTAGGAAATGTAAAAGAGTTTGCTAGGGGACCAAGAACCAAAATCCAAACCTATCTAGCGAAAGTGCAGTCTAAGAATAAGTGGTGTGCACTCTCTTTTGCGTTTTGACACAGGAGACACCTAGAGGGGCCCTCAATTCCTCAGAGCTTGAGATTGTCTGTTGTTAGTTGCTTGTTGTGAGCTAGGATCCAAAAGAAATAATTTATCTTTGGGATGCTATCTCTATTCCAAACTTTATTCCACCTTGATTGGGTAGGGTTGTTGTTCCTAGTGAGCAGTGCATATCCATCTTTGACCGAGTAGTTTCCTGCTTTGCCCCATCCTCTGATGTCTTTGGTTCTGTTGCTTATAGGGGATTTCCCATGCAAATATTGTAGGAAGACTTTATAGCTTTCTGCTAGGTTGCCTGGGGGGTCCATATTTTTCCAATCTTTCCATTTTCGTGAGGATGACCAAATGACCAGGTCCGCCAGCTTCTGAATCCCTGCTTCTTGGAGCCAGGTTTTGACATTTTTGATTTCTTGTATTTCTCCAATAGGTTGTTCTCCATTAATACTATCCATCCAAAGATTGATTTTGTTCCCGTTTCCAGGAATCCAATACATATTGTCTTTTACTAACCCTGCTGAAGAGAGCATAAGCCTCCAAATGGTTGTTCCTGTTTTCTCCTTCATATTATTTAGACATCTCTATCTTGATCCTCTAGTGTATTTTTTCCTTATAGATTCCTTCCACCATTCTTTTTTACCTGTTATCATTCTCCAGACAATTTTTGCTCCCAAGGCTTTGCTCATCGTTGCTGGGTCACGAATACCCAGTCCTCCTTTTTTCCAATTCTCCTTGATAATATTCTAATTGACAAGGTGGAATTTCTTGCCTTGATTCTTTCCCCCCTTCCAGAGGAATTTTCTGATCTCCAGACAAATAGCGTTTGTGACCATTGTGGGGGACAAAAGAATGGCTCCAATGTAAATGGGGACAGAGGAGATGATTGCTTTGATCAAAGTCACTCTACCAGCCAAATTAAGCCAACGAGATCCCCAAGAATTGATTTTACTCTTGATTTTTCTAGAATAGGCTTCCAAGAGGAGGAGGATATTCCTTTATGGGTGATGGGGATGCCTAAATATTTGAAGGATGTCCAATCAAAACAGGGTTTAAAATCAAGTGTAAGAGCTATATTTATGAGAAGAAGGTTTCCACAGTTCCAGCTATATATATTACACTTTTGACTATCCATTTTTCCCCCAGAGTCATGGAGAAAAAGGTCAAGGGTTAATTTAAATCTGGAGGCAATGATGGGAGAGGCATTACCTAGCAAAATGGTGTCGTCAACAAACTGAGCGTGATTAATAGGAGAGACAGTTTTGGTTATGACAATGCCTGGGAGGGAGCCATTTATTTGCTGACTGTTGAGTTTCCTACTCAAGGAGTCTGCCATGATGACATAGAGACTAGGGGAGAGGGGGCAGCCTTGCCTCAGCCCTCGAGACAATCGAAAGAAGGAGGAGGGTCTGCCATTTACTAAGGGGGCGATCCATGGAGATCCAATGCATGCCTTGATCCATCCTATAAAATCTTTTTCAAACCCAAATTTTTCCATAACTATGAAAAGAAATTCATGCCTAACTCTGTCAAAGGCATTTGCCATATCAAGTTTTATAACCATACCTGAATCTTTCCTATGAAGGCTTGAGTGTATTGCTTCTTGAACAAGGAGAATGTTGTCATAGATTTGTCGTTCAGCCATGAAGCCACCTTGATTTGGGGATATGATTATGGGAAGTAGTCTCTTGATTCTGTTAGCGATGATTTTGGTGAGGATTTTGTAGGAAGAGTTACAGAGGGAGATAGGGCGGAACCTTCCTATAGAATGAGGATGTTTTTCCTTGGGAATAAGAGCAATGAAAGTGGAATTGGTGGCCCCTCCAATTCTTTCTCTTTTCCTTGTCCAATTAATCATTTTGATAAGATCTTTTTTGAGCGAGTGCCAAAGATTTCTATAAAAGTGAATGGAGAGTCCGTCCGGGCCGGGGGACTTTTCTGGGTGAAGTGACCAGACTACTTTTTTCACTTCGTCTTCTGTTATCTGATCCATTAACCTCTTATTGTCTGCTTCAGAGATGAGATTGGGGATTTCCATACTCATTTGATCCAAATCTTCTTTGGAAACATCCTCATTCTCATTGTATAAACTCTCAAAGTGAGCTTTGGCTTCTTGAAGAATAATATCCTGCCCCTCTATCGTTTGGCCATCCTCACTTGTGAGACTTATGATGTTATTTTTCATGTATCTCTCCTTGCATTGGGCATGAAAAAATTTAGTGTTCCTGTCTCCTGCCTTTAGCCATAGACATCTTGATCTGAGCCTCCATTCTTCCTCATCTCTTCTAGCAATGTTCATAATTTTTTTGTCAAGGTCTTTTTTTTCTCTAAGCATTTCCATCGTGACCGCAGTCTGCTCCATTCTATTTTGATGATGTTCCATCTCCTTTTGTATTTTCTCAAGCTCTTCTCCAGGCTTCGTATTGTTTTGTTTTGCCCATTTTTTCAGCGTTTTTTTAACAAGCTTAAGTTTGCTCTCCAAGATGTAACCTGGAGACCCAGGGGTAAACTTTTTCCAAATCTGTATCACTTCGTCCAAGCAGTTTTGATTCTCAAGCCAAGCTGGGTTGAACTTGAAGGGAAGGGGACCAAGGTTTCCAGGTGAGGAAAAGAAGAGGGAGACGGGCCTGTGGTCTGAGGCGGCTGAGGCTAAAATTTTAGATTCAGGGAGTTTGGGGTTGGTAAGAAAAGAGGAGCTGATTAGAAACTGATCTAAACGAGCAACAATATGATTAGGACCAATCCTCTTGTTATTCCAAGTAAAGACACCTTGCTTGGGTTTGATGTTGATAAGATTCGAATAAGACAATAAATCTTCCATTCTTTCTCCATATGGGTCTCTGATTTTTGACCCCCCTTTCCTCTCGGCCATTGAAATAGTGACATTGAAGTCTCCTGCAAGAATACAAGGATGATTTGCCAAGATGAGGTGGAGGTCTATTAACTGGTTCCAAAACTGTTCCTTTTGACCATACATGGTTGGCCCATATATGTTTCCGACCCAGAACCTATCGTTGCTTGAAATATCTTCAAGCTCAATAAAAATCCAATGCCGATTTATTTTAGAGGAATGACATTTATACTTACCTTCATCCCAAATGGATATTAGTCCTCTGGATGCTCCTAATGCATTGACAACTATTCCTTCTCCTTTGGGCCATACATGCTTCATGGTATTGATGCAGTCCTCCTTTTGCATTTTAGTCTCCTGAATTGTGAGGATTGATATATTCTCCATTTTTTTATTCTTTTTATTGCTTCTGCCTTTTGCTTTCCACCTAATCCTCTACAATTCCAGGAGACTATTTTCATTATTTTTTGATTAAAAGAGGACCTGCTCTGTCCTTTCTTTCCTCGTGAGGCTGCTTTCCACTGGGTATTATTCTTACATGCTGATCCAGACTGGTTTGCTTACCCGCCTCCCTTTCTCTGGCTGGTTCTTGTTCTCTGATTGTTTTGTTGAGTCTTCTTCCTCTTTTGACTATGGGTTCTTGTTCATCTTCTTTGCTTTCTGAGGTTTCTTCTTGAAATAATTTTGCTTTGGCTCTTGTTACTGAGCCTCTCGAATTTAGATAAGCCTCTATTCCATCCGCTGCGTGTTGACAAACGGGAAGGCTCTGGTTCTCATCCTCAATATTGTTTTGCATCTGGTCTCCCTGATGTTCCTCTGATTGTTTTTCTTTCTCCTGTTCTTCTTCATCTTCCTCGCTGCTTAGGATTTGAAACTTGTTGGAGTTCTCTTTATTTCTGGGTGGAGATTTGGCCACTGTACTTGTATTATTCTTTCCCCCTTTTTTCTTTGAGACCTCATTCCATTCTCCTCTTTGAGTCTCTTCTGCTTATAGAATTTTTCTTTTAGGGCATAACCTAACAAAGTGCCCATATTCATGGCAGACCTTGCATTTAAAAGGAATCTGCTCATAATCGATGGTTTGTCTGTGGCTCCATACTTCCATTGCCAAGTCTATAGCTTCTGGGAGGCCCTTTTCCAAGTCGACCTCAACACAAATTCTTGCACAAGAGAACATTGGGGGTTTTGGCTCCAATTTGTCAATGTATTTTCCAAGCGAGTTTCCAATAGCTCGTAGATCTTCGTCGTTCTAGCAGTGAAGAGGGAGATGCGACAACTTAACCCAGACAGGGACTGCCATTGGAATGTCCTTTTCTAGGTCAAAGGAGATATCCCATTTATTAAGATACATTCCTCTTGGACCCATAAAATATGGCCCATTTCTGAAGATCAAGTCTCGGTCCTCCTTTTTTTCGAAGTAGAAAACAAAAAACCCTTTTCCGCAAAAGATTTGCTATACTTCTCCTTGAATTAGAGGATGCCAGTTTTTGTTGAGCCAAGTTTCAATGGAGCGAGGGGAGGTCCAGAGACCTGTGAAATGTCCTACCAATCCCTTTTCTGCTAAAGCAATACCTTTGCATTTTGAGACATTTGAGGATAGCTTTACTTCTGGAACCTCCGTTCTTTTAACAAACTTGGATTCGGGCAGAGCTGTGGCCTTCGACGAGGCGGGTTGTGAAGCAACTAGCGCCCTGAAGAGTTCAGTGACAAGGGGGGGAGCTTCATCCGGGCCGTTGCGATCGGGGTCCGGCGGCGGCTCCATTCGAGCAAACTCTCCAGTAAAACCCTAACCTTGTTTTGTGTTGGTTCTGTTCAGACTTCAGTCTAGACGCTCTCCAGTGTTCACAGAAATGGTGTTATCTTTTTCAGCATAACTCTAATGTTACGAAGAAAAAACACTAACTTTTAAACTATACAAAATATACATATCGAAACTAACATGGTATATGATGCATGAATGCTAACTTTGAAACTATACAAAAGATATATATTGAAACTAACTTTGTATTGAATTCAATTTTTGACAGGAGTTTAATGCTCGGCACATGGCATGCTTTTCAACCTGGAGTTGATGGCATCCCGTCCATGCATTAATGGTTCATACCAAACTACGTAGTGGAAAGTGCTATTGGCACTCCACATAATACCATCCACGTGAACGTGGTGGATAAAATAACTATGAATCTAACTGTGCAGGGTTATTAAGTCGAATCTACTTCGAGTTGGATGCAGTATTGTTACTTGGTATCCAAAGATGGCACTGTCGTGGTTGTTTTTAATTAATGAAATATAAATGTTATGGTTTCCCGACCTCCAATGCAGCTCGCTGGCACCTTCTTACTTGTTGATCTCAATATATATGGATTATTGAAAGTGTAACACTAAAATCTCGTTGTATGTGGTGAAGGAGAGTTTCCCGGTCTTCATTATTACGTTGGGTTGGAGTGGTGAGGGCGATAGGATGCTAAGAAGTAGGGTTAGACAATGTAACCCGGAGGTTTCGATCCTGTGACCTGTAGGTGTTGATCTTAATAGTTTTAGGTTCACCCTTGATGCTATGGTGATACGATACATTTAGTGTTTGCTGTGTTCGGTTTTACTGTTGTCGATTGATGAATTTGTAGCTCGATTCCTTCAGTTAGTGGAAGAAAATATTCTGTAAAAAGCTCATAGCCTTGGTCCAAGCCATCAAGCTCGTCGTTTTTGCTGGTGTAATGTACAAGACTCAGAACGTTGATTCTAAAGGTAAGCACTCACCCAAAGAATATGTTATTGCATTTAAACTTTCATACTTACGTTTTCTTGTCTTTAAACTTCTCGAATGTGTTTTTGGCAGGCACCAGTTTCGTATGAGGTTGTTAGCAAGGTTTTGGAATGGAATACATGCATCCAATTCCTGGTAAGATCCGGTGGTCCTCAAACCCTCGTAGGTGACTTTGGAATTGGTTTTGATGATGATTACTGTTGCCAAGAGTCGAAACTGTTTGACCTTGTTTTTTAGTGATGGCCGAGTGTTGAGTTTTAAGATCTTATGTTGACACAAAAATGTATAGAGGGTAACCCTCGAATGTTTAAGTTTCTACTTCGCCTTTTGATGCCTAGTTGCATTGTTGATAAGAGCTTCGCACTCATTTTTGTATTGCCAAATGTCAAGGGTATAACCCTGTGTACTTTGTGGATAAGGTCCTCGTTTAAACGTTTTGTTGAAAAGGGTTAAGCTTCTGTGTAGTGTTTGGAACCTTGATAGGTCCGTAATGTGAACTCTGATTATGAAATGAGAGCCGAGGGTTCTTTTTCTTAAAAGTAAATGATGGCTTGTTGAAATGGAGAGAATTGTTTTAAAATCATGATGTTCTATTTTGATTTACGAATGAAATCCTATCTGTTTCGTTCGTTATGGTATATGTTTGCACGCTAGGGTTTGTCCAACTTTTACTTTCGGCTAGGTGAAAATATTGATGTTTAAATACTTTGTGTAAACAGAAGTATTCGAAACCATGAACTGGTTCCTCACTTGTAAAATGTGAATGTTTCCAGAAACTGTCCATGTTTTCTTACTAGAGTTGTAACCTGTCATTAAGTAATGATACAGAAAGTGCATTCTGCTAAGTGAAGCTTATTGTAACGGTAGTAGTCTCAAATGGTAGTTAGGGTTTGGAAAATCTTAGGGTTTGATACTAATGTAATAGATAATCGATAATTGAAATCAAAGAAGGATATTAATTAAGAAATAAAATATGCATAATGACAGGAAATCTATACAGTGATTAGTTCTTGCAGCTGCTATAATTCTTGAAAATACAATTACTTGGAAAATAAAAAATGTTTAATATTGATGCATTTGATTTCTAGCTGCAATGAATAGAGTTAGGAGAAATATATATAACTATATAGAAAATAGAATATGTTTTTCTTTCGTGTATTAATAAAGAATTCTAAACTGCAATTGATGTCATGCTGTAATGTTTTACTGTATTTAAACATAGGATAGAATTTTAAACATAACACTTATTGAAATCATTTATCCAATCAAATGGCAATCTGCCTATCTCTCATCTCTCATTAATTTGATTCTCTATACTAGAGTACTATGCATAGAACATCATGGGGAAAAATATAGAGATGGTTATCTAATCAGATTTTTCACAAAGCTTTATCATTCAGAATTAAACATAGATCATAAAATAAAATAAATTCTTTTACAAAACAGAGTTTGACTAAGCAGAAACATTGAACTATAAACAAAGTAGGAACAGTGAAACCTGGTTAACTATAAGGAAACAAACAGCCCAAGGAACCTATTCCACCCAACCAATTCCTGAAGACAGCCAAGTTACTTGCCTTAGGACCCTCGAACTTGTTCACTGAACCACTAGGAGGAAGAAACTTAGAAGCTTAGGACCTCAACTTGTAGTAGAAATAGTTATCCAATATTAAAGACTTAGCAGTCAAAAGGACCTGCACTAGCACCTCTGGTTCTCCTTCTCAAGATAATTTGTAGACTTACAGCTGCACCCTCACATAGCCTCCCTATTCGAATCTCTCAGTGATCACCTGATGCACTTGAGGAATATTTTTGCAGAAATATCATAAGAGGAGTTGCCTGCTCAATTCGAATTTTCCTTATGTAGGATGCCTAGGCCTTTCAGTTGTTAACTGGTCATTAAATGAGTTTCCTGCTCACTCCCACCACCTGGGGGATAATGCAACATTTTTAGGGGTAGTTGTCCCATAACCAATAGCTAGTGGTGGAGTGCAAATGCTGCCGTCCATCCCATACCTTCTAACAACTTCCATTCCTCCTAGTGGGTCAGTGAACACTCATTTAACAGTTTCCTTGGGTGTTTGTCTCCTACTTTAATTTATTAAATAATAATAATCAGTAATTACATTCATCCTTGACCAAAATTGGTCATAATCACAAAACTTTGTAATTAAAATTTAACATAAAGTATTTTTCCAATAAAATATTATTTTCAGAATTTGGGTAGGTGACATATCAACAACAACAAATTCACAGCTAATTGTCACACCAAAAAATGCAATGGATCTTAGTGTGTTGAGCAAAGATGCAGGATAACAACACTGACAAGCAAACTATGAACTATCTTTGACGAAGTCAATGGACATACCCATCCCCTCTTTATTGATATATATGTTCAATATTTTCTCATCAAAATTTGGTAATTTGGTACCATTATCCTCTTCAGATTCTTCCTTTCTCTTTTTACCCGAAGATTTTGCTTGTTTTTTGGAGCATAAAATACTGCATAGTTGCTAGAGATGATTTGCTACAATTTTCTAGATTTCAATGACATTATTGTCAGTGATAATCTGTGATGGAAAAGTTTTAATATCATGAACTTTGAAATATTCAAAGATCGAATGCCTAGTAGACCTTTCGTCCTTGATTTGCTTGCAATATTGATATAAAGTCTCTGTGCAAACATTTTTTTCGACTGATGTGCTCAACCAAACCGATCTGTTGATTATATTCTCCTCCATAGTGGTCAATTCATCTTCATCAAGATCACGCAATGGTCTAAAAAAATTAGATCCACGATTCTTTATTTTATTTTGAACAAAATCAACCTGAGTGATGCTCTTGGGTGAGGATGGCAAGGAACCACTTTTGTAAAGCTTGAATACAAACATACATTTGCTCCATAGTTGATCTGATGTCAAAACAAGAGTTAGCTTGTCTTTAAGGCTATCCTTTGTTTAAACAAGAAAGATATCCATACATTCACCTTGGAAAGACTACAAACATATAAAATTAAAGATAATATTTAATTTTCTAATTTCATAATAGAGGCAGCAATCTAAAGACTTTGATTCATAAGAAGAAAAATTCTATACCTGCCAATCATCACTGGAAGCATTTCCCCTTCCCAGGTGGGGTGGCCTACCATAGGATATTTATTTCTCCCTTGCTTTTACAACTTGAGAAATGAATTGGAGAGAGAAAGGTGGGTGGAAGCAGAACATAATGTAAAAAATATATTTGATAAAATGTAGAAGATGATTACAACGATCATGCCCCGGGTAATTTATACCCTAAATCGGGAAGAGAGGTGACTTTTCAAGTCACCTTTTAGTTTAATTACGTTAATTTACTAAAATTAACCTAGATTAATACTTTAAAATTAGCATTTGTAACATTTCCTTCTTCTTTTTAAAATGCTTTGTCCTCAAAGCAGGGTAATGGCGGATATTGTTGAACGAATTTCTCAGTTTCCCATGGCGCGTCTTCTTATGGGAAATTCTTCCATTTAATAAGGTATTCCTTGATCATTCTAGTGTGTAATTTCCGTTCTCTGATGTTGATGATAGCTTCTGGTTCTAAGATAAGTTTCCCTTCTTCGTCCAGAGCGGGAAGTGTTGTTTGAACGGATTAATGTTGACCCAAAAATGTTTTTAAATTTGAGACATGGAAGACGTTGTGAATTCGACTCGAATCGGGTAACTTCAATTCGTATGCTACCGGGATAATCTTTCTGACAATTTGATAGCGTCCATAGAACTTTGGTGCCAATTTGTTTTTTCCTTGTTGCTTTAGTGACAATTGTTTGTATGGTTGAAGCCTTACAAATACCCAATATGCTAATTCAAACTCTCTTTATATTCTATGTTGATCTGCTTGCTGCTTCATATGATTTTGTGCCATAGATAAATTATCCTTCAGTACTTGCATTACTCGCTGATTTTCTTCAAGTTGACTTTTTACTGCGGGTACTTTTGCATTACCTTGAACGAATTCCTTCCATCTGGGCGGCTCATAACTATACAATGCTTGAAAAGGTGTCATCTTAGCTGACATGTGATAGGTAGTGTTATACCACCATTCGGCAAGGTGTAACCATTGTAACCATTTGTTATGTTTGTCAGTGATGAAACTACGAAGATATGCTTCCAGACATTTGTTGACAACTTCTATTTGCCCATATGTCTGTGGATGATAAGCTGAACTCATGTTAAGTGTGATCCCAATTTGTTTGTACAATTCCTTCCAAAAATTGGTTGTGAATTTGGCATCTCTGTCACTAACGATAATTCTTGGGAATCCATGTAATTTGTAAATATTTTTACAAAATGCTTCAGTGATCTGTTTAGAGGAGTCATTTTTCTCGATACCCATAAAATGTGCATATTTCGTTAATTAGTCCACTACCACAAAGATTTTGTCCTTACTATCAAATAGGGGTAACCCTTCAATAAAATGCATAGAGATTTCCTCCCACTTTTGCTTCAGAATGTTTAGTGGGTGGAGTAGCCCTGGAGTCATGATGTTTTCGCTTTTATTCCTTTGACATGTGTCGCATTTGGTTACATATTTTTGAATGTGTTTATGCATTCCTTTCCAATAGAACGATTGTATGGCATTGTAATATGTCCTGAAAAATCCTACATGTCCTGCGGCGGGTGAATCATGAGCTTCTATCATCACCTTAGTTTTAAACCTTGATGTTGGGTTTAAATAGATCCTTCCTTTGTACCACAAGATGTTGTTTGGCCACTCGAATGTTGGACCTCTATTGGGATATTCGATTAAGGCACAAGTGTTTGGGTCTTTAGCATATTCTATTCATATTTCATCCAACCACTCCAGAATAACAATTGAAATTGCATATGTCTGGGCTTCATCCTTCCTAGATAGAGCATCAGCAACTATATTGTATTTCCCTTTTTTATGTAATATCTCCAGATCAAAAGTAGCAATTTTTTCTATCCACTTCTGTTGTTCTGTTGACAATGTCTTTTGTTGAAGGATATATTGAATACTGTTATGGTATGTTCTTATCAATATTTTTCTCCCTAGAAGGTACTGTCACCATTTTCTTAAGGCATGTATAATGGCCAGCATCTCTTTATCGTAAGTGGACCTCAAACTTTCTCTCTTATTGAGCTTTCTACTTTCGAATGCTATTGGGTGACCTTCTTCCATTAAAAATGCTCCTAGTCCCAAACCCAAGGCATCGCATTCGACTACAAAAGGATTTGTGAAGTCAGGCGTGGCTAATACAGGTGTTGAAGACATCATGCATTTTAATGTTTCAAAACATTTTTTGCTTCACTATTCCATTGGAAAGAATTCTTCTTCAATAAATTTGTGAGAGGGGTGGTTTTATGGGCGTAATGTTTTACAAATCTTCAATAGTATCCTGTTAGGCCTAGGAATCCCCTTAGTTTTGATATGTTATTGGGTTTGGGCCATTCCATAATTTCCTTGATTTTACTTGGATCGAATTTAACTCCTTCCTTCAATATCTTATGGCCCAGGTAGTCCACTTCCTCTTTTCCAAAGGTGCACTTAGACCTTTTTTCATAGAATTGGTTTTCTTCCAAAATGGTAAGTACTTGACTTAAGTGTTCTAGATGCTCCTTCCATGTTCTGCTATATATGAGGATGTCATCGAAAAATACTACTACGAATTTTCTTAAAAATGGTTGGAACAATTCGTTCATTGCGTCTTGAAACGTAGCTGGAGCGTTAATCAAATCGAAGGGCATTACTTTAAACTCATAATGGCCTTCATGAGTGAAAAAAGCAGTTTTTGCTATGTCTTCCACTCTAAATTTGATTTGATAATAGCCATATCGGAGATCCAATTTTGAGAAATACTTGGCCCCATGAAGTTGATCCAGCATCTCATCAATGAACGGAATTAATTTATTTTTGATAGTTATTTTGTTCAGTCCTCTATAATCTATGCATAATTTGAATGAACCATCCTTCTTTCGTACTAACACTACTGGGGCTGCATATGGGCTTATTCTTTTTGAAATGACACCACATTTTAGAAGATCTTGAGTTATCCTTTCGATCTTTGTTTTATGGTGATGTGGATATCTGTATGGTTTGCTATTGACAGGTTTTGACCCTCGTTCAATCTCAATTATGTGTTCAATCTTCCTGTTTAGTGGGAGCTCCATCGGAAGCTCTTGGAACACCTTGTGATGTTTTTTAATTAGATCTTGTATCTCTAGTTTTTTGTCCATATCTCCTTCATATGTGAAGCTCCATTTCTTGACATTGAAGTATGTACGTTGGTGTGCCTTTCCAAAGTAGCTTCTCCATCTGATGTGACGTAACTAACTATCTCGAAGGTGGTTCGAACCCGTATAACTTGTATGTCTTCCCGAGTGACTGGAATTCAATAAAATTCTCTTGGTGATTTGCGAAGTATGTACCCAAGGTTTGTAACCATTGTATTCCTAATACTACATCAACTCCTCCCAGCGGTACTGCAAAGAAATCTGATTCTAAGTTGTAGTATTGCAATTGTAACTTGACCTTGTGAAATTTTCCCACGTTGTCAATCTTCTTGCCATCTGCTACCATAACCTTCATGTTAGGTACTAGAAAGATAAATAGGTTAAATACTTTATCAAGATTGACATTAATGAAGTTATGGGTGCTTCCATTGTCGATGAGAACTGTGACGTTATTCTTTTTGGCATGTCCTTTAATCTTCAATGTTTGTGATTGGGAGATTCCGGTAATAGCGGCTAATGAGATTTTTGGGGTGTCGTCCTCTATTTATGTTTGGTAATCTGGTTGACTATTCATATCATTCTCAATTGGTTCCCTGACTTCCAACTCTGCTTCTTTTGCTTCACAAGCATACAATTTCTTTTGTAAGCATCTGTGCTTAGGATCCCATTTGTCTCCACAGAACTTGCATTTCCCTTCCCTTATTCTTTGAGCCTCTAAACTGGGCTTCATTCCTTCCCTGAGTTGTGGCGGTATATATCTTGGATTTTTGGTGTATGGTTTTTGGAAGGGCTTCCTTTTGTAGTTGTCCTTATCGAATTTTGTGTGAACAGGTTTCTTGAATTTTCTTTCAATGATCCTGGTTTTATGTCGGGCTTCCTCCATGGTTGAGATGTTATGTAACTCTAGTTCATCACGGATGTGCTGTTTAAGACCGTGTATGTAGGTCATCGGTTAACTCTGGAACTCGAGTCGACAGCGCTTCCCACTCACAAGTGTACTCATCGACACTGCTTTTCTGTTGTAACCTTGTGATTTTGGCAAATAAGTCTTTTTCTTCAACGCCTTGGAATCTTTTAATGAGGTAATTCTTGAAACTAACCCAGTTGTAAGAATAGATTCTTGTAGTTTTCTTCCACCATAAGTACTAGTTGTAAGCGTTTCCTTCTAGATGCATGGTGGAATATTTAACTTTCTCCTCTTCGTAATGGATATTGTGGATGTCTAAGTATCCCTCGGCTTTGTTAATCCACGCTATGCACTGTCATTCATCCTTATCGTATTTGGGTAGCTCGACTTTCACCTGTATTTGGCATCCTTGTGTATATGAGAATGATGACGACATGTTGAAAGGATCTAGCTACTCTGGTGTTCTAGGAGAGTTGGGATCTTTTGGTACAGGTAATCTTTCCAAGATGGCTTTTAAAACTGGCTCATTTTTCTTTTGGTTGTCTTGTAGAGTGAGAATGAAATTCTCTATTGGTGACGTGATTTGTGTCCAAGTTGCTACCAAATTGTCACTGGTTTGATCGATCTTTGCCTGGAGTTCCTCATAGTTCTTCTTAATCTTCTCATTGATTGAATCGAATCGAGCGTTTAATTCTCTCATTGATCTAGTGATTGGTGGAATCTTCTCAATGCTAAATGTGGATTTATTTTTATTTGTTGTATGAACCCAGCTCACCACGATTTTTTTTTTACTAATTATAATAATAATAATTATTATTATTATATAGTTTTTTTTTAAATTAATAATAATATTAGTAAATATTATTGTGGATGATGGAGGCAGCGTTAGGGAGGTTGAACGATGGCGGAAGGGAGGAAGGTGGGAAAATGGTGGGCGGCCAAATGATGGGCGGGATCAAGAGGATGAGTGACGTGGGTGTTGGAGCAGAAGGGAGGGATGTGGGAAGAGTTGCAGTTGCAGGTGGAGAGAGGGAAGTGGGGGGTGCGAGCATCCAAGGAGCACGAGGGCGTGGAGCTGCGCAGGGGGTGGCGCGGGTGTGGGGGATGTGGAGGTGTGGTGTGGGCGCGTGGGGAGTGATGGATGGATGGCGGGAAACAGTGGAGATGACAGGGAAGGGGAGGATGGACGATGGAGCAGGAGGATGGAGAGGCGGCGTGGTGTGGCAGCGGTGTGGAGTGATGGGAAGAGGAGCAGTGAATTGGGGAAGTCACAGAGGGAGGTGGCAGCTAGTGGTGGACGGAAACGTGAGCGCAGTGAAGGTAAGGAGGAGGTGGGTGCACGGGAGGTGGGAGTGGTGGAGGATGTAAGGTGGTGGGATGGCGTCGAGAGCCGAGAGGTTCTGATACCAATGGAGAGAGAAAGGTGGGTGGAAGCAGAACGTAATGTAAAAAATATATTTGATAAAATGTAGAAGATGATTACAATGATCTTGCCCCGGGTAATTTATACCCTAAATGGGGAAGAGAGGTGACTTTTCAATTCACCTCTTAGTTTAATTACATTAATTTATTAAAATTAACCTAGCTTAATACTTTAAAATTAGCATTTGTAACATGAATGGAGTGTCTGCAAATTCCTTGTTTGATAAATTTTGTTGTTTGCATAATTTGTTGATAATGTGCTGAGGAACATATTTATGTAGAAGATGAGTTGTTCGATGGCCATACCTTGAAGAAACGATTGGTATTTATCAGTTTCAATGATTTTTTTTCTGGGCATAAATATTCTGCTGCCCATCGAATATATAAAAATTTGCTGAAGGAAAATTAATTTCATATTCATTACTAGGAATAAATACCAATGTGGTCTCCTTATCGAAAGGAAATAGAATAGCATCTCTCAATGTTGTTATAAAAGTTGAGAGAAGAGATAAAACCATCTTGTCCACAACTTCCTCATCAACATTTTGATATTGCAAATGCGGAGGCGCAACAACACATATTGTTTCATCAATAGAAAAAACTTTCTCATTGAACAAAAAGTATTTGATCTCTTCTTGTTGAACTTCTTTTGAAATTTTGAAGCTCTTAGTTGCTTAATGCATCATCTCTATAGAAGGACTTGATTTGAGTGGTTTGAAGGAAGATTTGGTCACATATTTTTCAATATGATTGAGAAATATTCTTCTAAGCGAGAAAAGAATCTTTTGATGGTCTACATTATTCAACTTCTTTTCAATATTCATGTAATGCAATACAGATGATGTTTTCTCTGCTAGGATTATTTTCTTCCATACTGACAAAATTCCTTTCTTCAAAGATGACGAGGTATTAATTACGGGTCGATCAAAAACATCATACGAGGGAAAAACCCACCCTTGCTTCGCACAGGAAACTGGATCTGAATCGGGACCACTTT
Organism: Larix kaempferi; assembly: GCA_027924585.1. Lineage (NCBI taxonomy): Eukaryota > Viridiplantae > Streptophyta > Pinopsida > Pinales > Pinaceae > Larix > Larix kaempferi. The sequence continues at coordinate 10,018,535 of BSBM01000055.1, read as the reverse complement.
ACATTAGATATGGTCAAATATTACAAACCATAAGATCAACCTATAGAAGGAAACACTGGTCTCTCTCGACCACTTCAACTTGAACACACAATAAATCGTCAGAAATTGGATCTACAGATGTCGATATTCTAGCTCAAGTTGAAGCTCCTTCCTCATCCAAGAAGAATAGATATATATCTGGTTACAAAGCATCTGGTTCATCCATCTCATCATACCATCCATGCTTGAATAAACCAAGGTTGTGATCTTTTAACAAATCAGGGAAAGAGATTTCCTAGTATTGACTAAGGCTTAGCAATGCAAACATGTTTTATTTGAAAAAGAATAGATATTGTGTAGCTAATATAAGAATGCATACAATGTTTGTAATTATCAATTAGTGTTTTAATATTAGATGTATACTTGCAAAAGTTCAGGCGAATGATCGATGGAGAAGGAAAGACCGCTCATTTCCAAAATCAATTAATTGATTAAGAACAAATTTGCTAGCATTATCCATCAGAGATCGAATGCACATTTTATATAGTCATTTGAGATAGAATCGATCATAGAAGTAGCGATCATCATAGAAGGGTCGGCCGATCCTTCTTATCGGAAGTTGGAAGTCGAGATAAATATTGTTTATATGTTATAACTTAGCCAATGTCCCAATCCCTACTATTTAATGTGGAAGTCAGAAGTTGGGAATTGTCAGCTCAACCTTGTAGATTAAATATTTTTACATATCTCTCGTAAATGAACGGTCGACCGATCCTTCTTGTGCTTAGTATTTTTTCAGTGTTCACCATTCTGGATACACATGAATTGACATCCTAGCCTTCATAGGTTGACTATTTTTACAATTCCCTCATAAATGAAGGGGCGACCGACCCTTCTTCTTCCCAATATTATTTTCATAATAGTTCTAGAATGCAAGAAGGGTTGGTTGATCCTGCTTGTGTTCACCATTCTGGATACAGGTGAATTGTTGGATATAGGTGTTCACAATTATCTACTAAACGAAGGGGCAGACGATCCTTCTTGTTGGAAGTTGAAAGTCAGATATTGGGATAAATATTTGTATATGTTATGACTTAGCTAATGTACCGATCCCTACTATTTAATGTGGAAGTCGGAGGTCAGAAGTCTAGAATTTTTGGCCTAGCCTTCGTAGATCAAAAATTTTTACATCTATCTTGTAAATGAAGGGTCGGCTGGTTAGTCGACCCTTCTTGTGATCAATATTATTCTAGTATTCACCATTATGAATATACATGAATTGACGACCTAACCTACGTAGGTAGAGTATTTTTACAATTCTCTCATAAATGAAGGGGCGGTCGGCCTTTCTTGTGCCTAGTATTCTCTTCATAATAGTTCTAGACTGCAATAAGGGTCGGTCGATCCTTCTTGTGTTCACCATTCTAGATACAGGTGAATTAATGGATATAGGTGTTCACAATTCGCTAGTAAATGAAGGGGCGGTTGATCATTCATCTTGGAAGTTGGGATAAATATTGTTTATATGTTATAACTTAGCCAATGTCCCGATCCCTACTATTTATTGCAGAACTCGCAAGTCGGGAATTGTCGGCCTAGAATTCGTAGATTAAATATTTTTACATTTCTCTCATAAATGAAGGGTCGGCCGACCCTTCTTGTGATCAGTATTCTTCCAGTTTTATCCATTCTGCATATACATGAATTGACGGCCTAGCCTTCGCATTACGTATTATTTTCATAATAATTCTAGACTGCAAGAAGGGTCGGTCGATCCTTCTTGTGTTCACCATTCTGGATACAGGTGAATTACTGGATATAGGTGTTCACAATTATCTACTAAAAGAAGGGGAGGTCGATCCTTCTTGTCGGACGTTGGAAGTTGGGATAAATATTATGTATATGTTATAACTTAGCTAATGTCCTGATCCCTACTATTTACTGCGTAAGTCGAAAGGCAGGAATTGTCATCCTAGCCTTCGTAGATTAAATATGTTTACATTTATCTCGTAAATGAAGGGTTGGCTGACCCTTCTTGTGATCAGTATTCTTCCAATGTTCACCATTTTGGATATACATGAATTGAAGGCCTAGCCTTTGTAGGTTGAATATTTGTACAATTCCCTCATAAATGAAGGAGTGGCAGACCCTTCTTCTGGCCAGTATTATTTTCCTAATAGTTCTAGACTACAAGAAGGGTCAGTCGATCCTTCTCGTGTTCACCATTCTAGATATAGGAAATTTGGTGGATATTGGTGTTCACAATTATCTACTAAACGAAGGGGTGGCCAATCCTTCTTGTTGGAAGTCAGAAGTTGGGATAAATATTTTTATATGTTATAACTTAAGGAATGTATTGATCCCTAATATTTACTGCCGAAGTTGAAAGTAGGGAATTTTCGTACCACCCTTTGTAGATTAAATATTTTTACATTTCTCTCTTAAATGAATGGAGACTCTTAAACAGAGAGTAGAGTCTGCACACAATAGTTTTGGTGTTATGCAAAGTTCGCAAATTTGAATATATGTTGTGAAGTACACATATTAAATCAAGTCGCGAAGTAAAGAAGGGGGTTGTGATGTGAAGTTCCATCAAGAGAAGGGAAATGCGCAGTCAGCTTCGCCACTCATTTAACCTTCGGCGAAGCTAGAGACAACTAGTCGATATAGTTTTTGTTTCAAAACTAGTTGTTATACAGTACTTTCAGGAAACCAGATTTTTCCACTTTAAGGTATACTTGTCCATTGAAGACACATTTAATGTGAGGAAGGACCAAGATATAAGCTAGATTTGGACAACAGACATAACATTTAATGTTAAGTTAGCCATTTGTGGGCACGTCTTAGTTTGGATTATAGCTATAAAAAGCAAAGAAGCGCATAGTTACCTGCTTTACCGTGAGTAAATTTTGAGTGTTTACCAGTGAATAACAGAGCATTCTGACAGTACATGTCTGAGAAAGAATACCTACAAGAGATATTAAATAAATTTCAACAGTCTGGTCTAGAAGCAATTATAAAGACTCCCATGAAAACAAGATCTCAAGAGAAGGGTGGGACTTCTATAGCCTCACCTCTACATGCAACAGAATCCAAGCCGAATGATAAGTAGAAGGCCAAGGAACAACAGAAGCCTCAGGCCGCAGAAACACCAAGAGAACAACAAGCAAATCACCCTTGTGAGAGGTCGATTCTATTGATACATGAATACATTCCACCACGTAGAGATGATGCACCGGTGGTAGTGTTGAAGAAGAACCCGTAGTATGAAATCCCCCTATCGCCGATGTCAAGCCATGTTCAAGAGAAGGAAAACTTGCTGGGAAAGATCCAATAGTGTAAGTTCGAAGATTAAGATCTATTGAATTTGACCAAGTATCTACAGTTTCAACCAGAAAGATGCATGTGCAAAAAATTTGAGGAATCCACTAAGAAGACCACCATACAAGAACATGACTGGATTGCATCGTTACAGTCTTCAAGACTGTTGAACTTGTTAAGGATTCTGCACTTTGCGAGAATTCTAGAGCTAACAGCTGTCGTGCGTACATTGTTGTCATGCACACACCAGTGATACTTGTGGCTAGACCGCAAGATAGATATAGATATTGACCTGATATACAAGATCACCCATCTAAGAAAACAAGGTAGTGAACCCGCAACTTAGTTTGTGGGTAAGAACAAAGATAAAGAACTCGCCAAGAAGATGAATGACAAATTTGGGTTACTTAAAGGAACTCGCGACTATCAAGAAGACCAGATTAAAGATGATGCCACGCGGCTCACAATGCAATTGCTCGTAGGAAGAGTGCTAAGAAAATGAAAACTGACAAAAGTGCCAGCTACTACGATCTCCCTAGTCGATAAAGCTAAGGACAGGCTACCATTCAACTAGGCAGGATACCTATTGAATGAATTTTTGGATGATGTAGTGGATGTACAAGACAATGGCTATCGGTTTCACTTCAGCTGGTTGATAGTCCTCATCGCATTTGTCGGATGGAAAGAGCCAAAGTACCAATATAATTACCAGTGTTTGCTAGCGACTGCCACAGACCTCGATACGTAAATATGTGGAGAAACGCAAGGACAAAAAGATAAAGGTTGAACAATGTTCAACTATATACATTGTATGATTAATTATACGAGGTGATTATATGCACTTTGCGTATCCCAAAGCAGATAAAAACTCTATACATTAGGGAGATGAGATTCAAGGATGGTCTCCATTCTATATTCCTACATCTCAGAGAGCCATCCAATCCAGAATGGTATGAGGGTCAATATTAGCTCGATGCGCTAAAGATTGACCTCATTATTGAGGATTGGCTACCTGAATGGAAAGTTGATGCACCAGAAGCACTTATGACGATATTTGATGAGAGTGCCGATGATAGTGATCAACAAGAGAAGAATGGTGATGACGGAGAAGATGATCGGCAGGAAGAAGAGCAAGAAGAAAAACAGGCTGATGATCCGCCAGTAGGAGAAAAGAGAAAGAACCCCGACACAGATGTTCCAAAGGTGGCGAGAAGAAAGAAACAAAAAGATAATAAGACTTCATTTGATGCGAAGTTACAGGACGATGGCTATTACTGCATCGTAGCTAGATTTCATGCACATATAGAAGAAACACTCAGAGAAAAAGACAAAAAGCAAGAGCAGCTTCACGCAAGCATGGAAGAAAGTATTGTCGATTTGATAAGTATGATGGAAAGGGTAGAGCAAGTACAGATAGATATAATGAAAGAATCAGACTCTGAATATAGATCAGAGGAGTCAAGACGAAGAAAAAGGAAAGCACCCGCACTAACGATGTGACCTCGGTTGGTGTGCATAGAGCCAACAAATGTCATATTCCCATCCGATGAAGTCACTAAAGGTGTGAATCAGCTAGCGCACTTAGACACTAATGTAGGAATGTTTCCTATAGAGGAACTGCATGATTTACACCTGTAGGTTGTAGAAGAAATCAAACATAGGGACATAATAACATACAAGCATCAATTGAACTTGGAAGAAAGCTACAATGAATTGAGGAATGAATGCCCACAAAAGACGGATTAGATAGCATATGCTTGAAAAAGGTAGAATAAGTTGAAGAAGGCCATCGAAGAAGTTTGTGCAAATATCCTAGACTTTGACAAAGAACCTGAAGTTGAAGTGACTATAGTCAATATCGACACTGCAGTCGACAATCTTAAAGAAAATATGGAGGACATGGAAATTGGATACAAAGAGAATATTGCAGACTTGGAGGCTAGGTAGAAACCTAGTACTCCACCAGAAGTAAGGAAATCAAGAGCTGAGGAGTTAAAAACTTCAAAAGAAAGCATTTCCGCAAAAGTTGCGAGGTGCCAAGATTTATTAGAACAAGTGACCAAGTTATGGTACACACTGCAACAAGACCCAGAATTGGATAAGATTCAAGGTGAAGTACAAAGGAAGCAAAAGGAACTCGACTCAATCAATACGGTGATGAAGGACTTGCTACTGAGGAAATGAATACAAAAGTTTGTAGAAACAAAGGATCTTCAGAAAGAACTGAAGGCATTAAGGACCAAGGAAGCAGAAAATTTGTGCAAGTTGCAACCAATGTAAGAAGAGGCATTGGTGCTTTCTGAAGAGATTAAGGTGAAGCTGCAAGAGATTCACACAACAGAAGGAATAGTTAAAGACTAGATGCAAAAACCGATATCTACGATGTTGCTCGGCATAGTGAAGGAATACGAGCAAGAAACTAAGGAGGCTATTCCAAAGCTAAGCACAACATATCAAGAGTTTGCAACAAAGATGAAGATCCCAAGGAACACGAAGTCAATAAAACCTAGTGCAAGTGACTCGGGGACGAGTCACAAGTAAGTGTTAGGGGACTGTTGGGCGTGGCCCAAGAAGAGGAAGTTATGAAGGTGAGTATAGTTAGACGAGGCCTGACATTGACCATTTTTGGGAGAAAAGTGACTCTGCAAATACTGGGTAGAAGGTATGGAGCGAAGATCAATGGAGAAGAAAGGGCCCGTTTCCTTAATAAATACAAGGTACTAAGGACAGGAAGAGGTGGTTGGTGCAATTAAGGGTCGGGCGATGACCTGACTGCTACAGGAGCAGGAAGTAAAGAAGCAGAGTGGTGTAAAGGACACGCTAGTACATAATTCAAAGTTGCGCTGTCAGAGAAAGCATCAGATTTAGAGGAAGCGACGCCAAAGGGACAACGAAGTTAAATCTTATCTTGGTATAAAGGAGAACCACGAGGTTTTGGGTTTTGGGTACTATGGGGGTTGGCCCATAGTTATTGTAATATGTGACCTTTGTGCACATCTATATATAAGGGTAATTTTGTATGAGGAAGGGTTAGGTATTAGAGGGTTTTGGGGATTTTGATGGTTAGATAGACCTTAGAAGAGAATAGTGATAAAGAGAGAACAAACTCTACAACTAAGTGCATAGGGATTTGATTGTAGAGAAGAGTCTCCGGCTGAGTGTGCAGACTAGAACTGTTACCCTTTCGAGATAATAAAAGAATAGTTCTTGTGGACATAGCTCCCACCTAGGGTGAACCATGTAAATCAATGTGTTTATGTGTATGAGGTTATGATATTTTTTGTTTATCAGTTTATGTGCATTTATGTATTTACTTTCATATGTATGTGAATGGTAATCGCACGTTGAGTAATTGGAATACAAGTGCTTGAATGTGAAGAAGAAAAACTTAGTATGATGAATGTGTAGCTAACTGGTGAATACAGTAGAGATTCAACATAATTATGTATACTACTATAGCTGCAAAGTGCGAAGTCATATGTTATTATATCCCATTATTAGATGTTACATAGAACGTTAAGCGAGATTGTTAACCACATATCCGCATCGCCACAGTTACAAAATCTTGATTTTGTAACCCCCCATATTTGCTTCAGGTGATACTTCAAGATTTTACAAGGTGATGTCGAAAGGGCTAGTGAAAGGGGTTTTGTTGTGTCTACATTTCTCTCATAAATGAAGGGTCGGATGACCCTTCTTATGCTCAGTATTCTTCCAGTGTTCACCATTCTGCATATAAATGAATTGATGGCCTATCCTTCGTAGGTTGAATACATTTACAATTCCCTCATAAATGAAGGGGAGGATGACCCTTCTTGTGCCCACTATTTTGTTCATAATACCTCTATACGGCAAGAAGGGTCAGTCGATCCTTCATGCGTTCACCATACTGAATATAGGTGAATTGTTGGATACAAGTGTTCAAAATTATCTACTAAACGAAGGGGTGACCGATCCTTCTTGTCAGATGTCGGAATTTGGGATAAATATTTTTTATATGTTATAACTTATCCAATATCCCGATCCCTACAATTTACTATGGACGTTGGCAGTCGGGAATTTTTGGTCTAGCCTTCATAGATTAAATATTTTTACATGTCTCTCCTAAATGAAGGGTCGGCCGACCCTTCTTGTGCTTAGTATTCCTCCAGTTTTCACCATTCTAGATATACATGAACTGATGGCCTAGCCTTATTAGGTTGAATATTTTTACAATTCCCTCATAAATGAAGGGGCAGCCGACCCTTATTTTTACTAGTATTATTTTCATAATAGTTCTAGACTGCAAGAAGGATCATTCGACTCTTCTTTTGTTCACCATTCTGGATACAAGTGAATTGCTGGATATTGGTGTTCAAAATTATTTACTAAATGAAGGGGTGTCAGATCCTTCTTGCCAGAAATCAGCAGTTGGGATAAATATTTTTTATATGTTATAAGTTAGCCAATGTCAAGATCCCTAATATTTACTGTGGAAATCAGGAGTCAGGAATTGTCGTACCATCCTTCGTAGATTAAATATTTTTACATTTCTCTCTTAACTGAAGGGTCACCCAATCCTTCGTTTGCTCAATATTTCTCCAGTGTTCATCATTCTAGATATACATGAATTTATGGTCTAGCCTTCGTAGATTGAATATTTTTACAATTTCCTCGTAAATGAAGGGGCGTCTAACCCTTCTTCTGCCCAATATTCTTTTCATAATAGTTCTAGGTTGCAAGAAGGTTCGGTCAATCCTTCCTGTGCTCAGTATTCTTCCCATGTTCACCATTTTAGATATACATGAATTGACAGCCTACCCTTCATCCATGCATCAACTGATATTCTTTTTTTTTATAATTGTTTTCTCATCCCCTTTGTTTTACATTTTTTTGTCTGAAATAGAGAAAATTTTAGGCCTTAATATTTGCAACTTGGATAGATATAAACAATTTTGTTTTTGAAAAGGATTTTCTAATTCAAACTGAAGATGTACCTCAACCTATATAAAATAAAGTTAGTTTTGAGTCACCAAATATTTTTTTAATGTAGTTATATTAAGAGAACGCCATTTTCTTAACAATATTACCATATTTCAACGGTTGGAAATTTAAGAATAACAAATCCATTGGGATCTCTGCACATAAAAATAGTTTCTTGAAATTGTCGTTCCCATGTATGGAAGTTGAGATCGATTTTTTGAAAATTATGGTCTTGATAATAGTATGGACTGCATATTTTTTATAGTTGTATTTATACAGAAGAGATAGACAGAGAAACAAAATATCTTGTTCCAATGGGTATTGATTTCAACATTTGTCCTGAATCTTGTAGGAATTCCATCTAGCAAAGTTGCAACTCTTGGACTCAGTGATATTCAGGTGTTCGACTTGTTTGCTAATTTATTGCTCGCATGATTTCAAATATTATTTTTTACTCTTTTTCATTAAATTTTTTTATGATAATCCTTTAGGATGTATCTTGATGGCTGATATATAGGTTGTCATGACTGCTTTCACTACATGGTTGATGGAAAAAGCTGGAAAACGTCTCCTCCTCATGGTAAGTTGCCTGTTGTTTCCAAGGATGTGTACTTTTATGGCCACCAAGAAATTTTATGTATGAGGAACATGAATTCGGTTGTAGCAATTTTTACATGAGATGGTTTCAATTGAACATATCTCATATGGGGGAATGGTTATTTTCCTTTTACTTGTTGGTATTTCATTCTTCTTGGAGGTAATATTTTCGAGTTATTTATCATGCAATGTTAGGGGTTTCTCTCTTACAGTAGCATAAAATAAAATGTGATTCATATATATTTAATTTATCCAATTTTTTTGTGTGAACTTAGACTCAATGCAAACTTTGATTCTATTTAAGGGTGTTAGCTCAATGGAATTGAAACTACCTTACAATAATGAGGTTGGTGGTTCAATTCCTCTATGCCCTATCTACAAAAAACCGTAAATAAAAATGAGTAAATATACTACCATTTGATGACAAATAAAGATTTAAATGACTAAATATATTACTTGTTGACGATAATAAATGAATATTATGATTAGATAAATGACTAGTTAACAACAATCAATGACTAAATAAATGACTTAGAGTTAACCACACTTAATGACTAAATACATGACCGATCAACGATTATCAATGACTAAATACATGACAATTTAACAACAATCAGTGACTAAATAAATGACTAGTTAACAACAATTAATGACTAATTAACAACAATCAATAACTAAACAAATGACTAATTAACAACAATCAATGACTAAAAAAATGACTAGTTAGCAATAATCAATGACTAAAACAACAACTAAATATATGACCGAACTGACTAATCAAAACAACCATTAAATGTCTAAATAGTTTTAGTCACGTATTTAGTTGCATTTTAAGTGGTTGGCAATAAATGACTAATAGCCATGCAATTAAATTTAGTCCATTATATGCAATTCTTAATCGTTTTCTAATCATATATCTCACTTTTCTACTAGTGGAAGGAATGACACATAATTATGTTAACACTCATGAAACAATCACCAAAGGTGCAAGAAATCTCATAGAGATGCACATCCTCCAAGGGAGATAAGGAAAATGTTATGCATATTTTTTAGGAAGCATGATCAATTCTCACTCATAATCACCTGGGTGGATATCCTAGGAAAGGAAACTATGTTCACCATTTCTCACAATCAACACTTGGAAAATCATGGGTTAGGTGTTTGCGACAAGAAACATATGACTAAGTCCTAGATTAAAAAATCTAGATTGGAATGGGGTCACCCTGATCACTTTCTACTTCCTATAAATATATTCTACTCGAATATCGCACCAAGAAAGCATTCAAAAATATCTTTCTAAATAACCTATGGGAAATCAAGTGAAGACTGAATAGTTTACACTCCCAGGTACCCTATAAAAGGATAGAAAATGAAATAAAAAACCTACTGACAAAAACTTAGGGAGTTTTCCCTTATAGTGTCACCAATGTTTCATTAGATAAAATTATCATAATAGCTAGGGTTTGACCTATCACAGATCGGATGTGAAGAATACCAATCATTTTCCCCTAGAGGCTAAACATTCATTATTTTCAATTAAGAAATGAGAAAGTAGCATACCTTGTCTAAAAGGATATCAAACGATATTGTTGGCTTGTTAATCAAAATTTGCCTCATCTCGCACTAGATCTAAGTTCTTATAAATGCAAAACACATCACATAAAATACCTTTCCCAAATAGAAGATAAAATATATAAATCAAAGTATCTTTTAATCAATCTATGAAGCAAAATTGATTCTCCAATTTAAATACTAATCAAGGAAGACATTTTTTGTTGGAGGGAAAGAAGAGAGATATTTATTTATGAATATAAAAAACAATGAGAATTTTTATCTCTATTGGAACCTCTCCTCACAATCTTCTAGGATCCTCCAATCCTGGGCAGGGTATTTTTTAAGGATTATAATAATACACTTAATTATAGTATTCTAGGTGATTATTTTTTATTGAAAAAAACATATATACAAATTCGTAGGAAAATATTAAATATGAAACATCCAATTTACTACTAAAATTTGTAAATTTTGGTGAATATTATGATAAAAAAACCTATTTTATGTAAATATAGGTGATATTAGAGACTAAAAATGACCAAATAACAAATTTATTTTTGAAAAAAACCCCAAAAATAGCCAATTGGCGAAATTTCGCCCCTAAAAATTTCCTTGATCCCAGGCTAGTTAAAGCATCTCCAAATATCCAACTCCATATGCATAGGGAAATAGAAAAACAAGATGGTTTTAGATCGTTAATACCACATAGAAAATCAAGAACAAATATATAGTTCTGTGAGTGCATAAAGTTGGTGAACCTTGTAGATGCAACTAGATTTTTCGAAAACTGATCATGTTTATGTCATAACTATTTTCTTTTCTCGACTCTTTCATAAAATAGTTATATGTTGCACTACTAGACACTGACCTCTACATGATATAAAAAATCCAATCCATCATAATTACATTAAGACCTTGAAAAGATGCACTAACACTTGGCATACTAATTTTTAGCTCTACTCACTTAGATAATTTTAAAAGTATTTAAAAGTACTAATTTTAGTTTGGAAAAATAGTCGCACTATTACTATTTGTTTTTTTCATGTTATTCATGGCATGGGAGATCAGTCCTCACTATGTCCACGTATCCCTCCCCAAAATCCACAAGGGAACATGGGGTGGTTGAGAATTAAGAAACATTGGGGGCTCAACAACAAGAGCATCTTATAGAACCATTTAAGGGCTCAACGTGTAACTTGCAATGAATTGAACCTTTGTGGGGAGGATATGAATCATCCCTCCAAACCACCCAAGATACATCTAATGGGTGTAGTACTATTTGTTATCTACATGTTTGCAATTTTTTGTTTATTGATTTCATCATATATGAATTGAAAGGATTCACTAATATGTCCTTGCACTAACATGGACATATACCTTATCATTTGTTGAAAAAATAAAATGTCAATGTCAGAAAAAATCAAAATTGAGTTAGTTATGAACATCTTCAATAAATAAAATTTACATATTCAGAAAGGTGATTCAATTTCCTAAGTTCCACATTCTTTACTAGAAGCAATATTGTTTGGTAAGCTAAAGGATGTTTTTTTTTCATTTCTATTGCATCTAAAACCATCATTAGCTTGCACTCACCCACTTCTTTGTAGATCTAAATATCATAAATCCAAGGAACAACCGCTTGTGATTTCTCTAGTGTGAAGATACACGAATGTTTCTCTCCCAGTACCCTTGATTTGGCCTCTTCTTATAATTAAGAAGAGATTGGATATAGGATCCATGGAATGTAAATTAGGTGAATACAAATGATATATGGGATTGATGGTATGTGAAATAAGAAATTACAAGTCATGGACAAGTTTGATGCCCAATTATGATCATTTTCCAAATCAATATGAACTTTTTTCTCAATTATGAAATGTTTTTTATTTCATATTTATGAAATTTTCACAAAATAATTATTTCCTTTTGGAATAATTATGATATTCTTACTCAATTATGTAATTTCATCCTTAAAAAATCTAATGACATCCTTTCCAGGCCTATGGCGGAAAATACAAGTATCACAGTAATCATTCTTTGGATTGAGTTTTCAACCTTTGAATGTCAAAATTGATCTATGAAAAAGAAGATGATGGACCTGAGAAGGGATATGGATGTATTCACAAGAGAATAAATATTTGGTCATTTAGGAAACCATCAATTTTTCTATCGAATTCTAGTTAATGAGTGCTCAAGAGCCAAGATATAACTCCATTAGGTTTTTCCTAAAAGTATACAATAGCTTGGAATTATTCTAGATAGACTTAAGATCATTGGAGAAAATAAGATTCATGAGATATTGCTAAGCAAAGAAGGGAAATATCTCCATTCTATTGTGTGTGGAAATGAAAGGGAGTGCAATGTCTATGTTGGTTCGAATTTTTCATGGGATTTTTTGTGTTGAACAACTTGGTTGAGTCTAAGAGATATTGGATTGGGTGTGTGATGTAATATTCATCAAACAATTCCATTTTCCTTTATGGTGTCAAAAGTTAAATTGGGGGTGGAATCCATAATTGATTCCTATGGTTGGGTGGAAGGTTACTTCTTAGTTACTAGTTTGGTTAAGAACATGCATTAATTTTTTTATAATTATTCATAACTATTTCTATTTGCAATGTTTTCCTCTTGCAATATAATGTTGTGGTCCCTTGAATTTAATGGAAAATGTATGAATTCAAATTATACATTGTGAATATATTTCTATCCTCTTTGTCAATATGAATTTGAAATGGTGTTATTGGTATACGTTTCAAATTAATCTTAATAGTTTGTTAATAAAACAAAGAAATTGAATTATTGTTCCCCAATGTAAATGGATGGAAGCTTAATACATCAAAATGTGAATTCCTTAGTAAGTCACCAAAATGTACTGCACAAAGAAATTCATGATACTACACACATCAAGAGGGAGGGGATGAAAGGCCACTGTAACCTATGCAAGCTACTCATGGGGAGACTGACGTAGTGAAGTTTCCACTTGGTTTTAGCGAAAAATTGAAAAACACTAGGGTGAGGAGACAAATGATCAAAGAGAAGGGGACATCCACATGATTAAATTGCATTTTTTTTCTTTATTATGCTAACCTATGGAGATAAGTTATTAATATACTTCACATAATTTTTAGAATAGGTACAAAAAGAATGACAAAGAAAAATATAATTGACAAACTAGGGTTAGCTTACCACATGTTTGTCTAGTCACTCACAAACCCTAATCATTAAAAAGACACAAAGATAAATTTTGGAAGGAACTCACCTAGAAAGAGTCATTGAATCTACAAGGGATAACTAAGTTAGTTGTGATAGATCTCTAATAGTAAATCACATCCTAGATGCATGTACACATCTATCTCAACTTTCTTGCAAAATAAAAGTTGTGCATGATAACCAATACAAATATATATTTGTACATATGCAGATAACACTAGATATAATACCAAAAGAGATAAAATAATGCAATTGTCGTGTAGAGAGATCTGACTATCCTTTAGGTGGATGATACCTCCATATACGAAGTTGTTATGAAACTTGATTGAGGATCTATGGATGAATTCTTTAATGTGTGAGGGTAACAATGCTAATGAATATAACCTAGGATGAATCAATAAATATTAAATTTTGGATCCAAGCTAATTATTAGAGGTCCCTATAAAGGTCTATAGGTGGCAGTGCAAGTAACCCAAGAGCATTTAATAAGTAGAAATTTTTATTTGTTAAGATGTTTAATGGAAATTTGATTGTGAATATGCCAGATAGGGTTTTAAATATAGGTTGTTTAAAGAGTTCAATATATAATTGCAAAGACAAATAAAATACCTTAAGTAGACAAGGGGATGACCTCAAGACATAGGTGTATGTTTGATTAGCCATTGGAGGGTCAAATTCATTCAAAAGTGTCATACCATGTGTGCACCCTATGTGTTGAATCAATACTAAGGGTTATATCAAAATCTACCTTGGGGTTTTATGCCCAAATAAACCCTCTACTACACTAACTGTGGAACACAATTGGGATAACATTTTTAAGAACCTATAATACATGCTAATACATGAAGAGGAGTGGGGTTAACTGGGTTTGATTTTCTTTGATGCCATCCATAGGAACACATAATATATTTGGGTTGATGTCGACCTATAAAGAAGCATCCTAGGTATCTATGAACCCATTTAAGGGTTTGCACTATAATTTAAACCCATATTATTAATAAATACCCCAAATAAGTTCCTTGAGGATAAAGAGGAGACAAATCAACAACCAAGGGTCAAATACTTAGAGAGAGTAAGTAAACTGGACCCTACCAAAGCACTAGACATTGCTAACAGATCATATTTTTATGTTAAACTAAGGGGAATCTAGGAGGTTTATCAATCATAGAAAGACATAAAAAATATATCATGTGATCATTGTGTAAATCACATATTAACAAGGCTCAAGAGTAAACCAAACATCACTACTTCCATATAAATAGGTGCATGGGAAGATTTGGGTAAATCTATGTAAGAAAAATAATACCAAACCGAATCTAAACACAACAATTAACAAATAGTGCACACACATAGTACATATAAATTTACCTTGGAAATCTAGAATTTGTAAAACCAACCTAATTGAGAGTTCCTCCAATCTCTATCTCATTGTACTATATTTTTTTGTATCTAATACAATATTATAGCATCTACAACCTTAATCCATTAACACAAGTTTGATTACAATCCTAATTACTTAACTAGAATTAACTTATGATGTCTAAACAAAAATTGGTCATGAAATCCTAAAACAAAGCAAAAAAGAACCCAAATTTATCTTTCAAGGGTGACCGCTTAACTAAGGGGGTCATCACTCCCCAAAACCCCCTTTTCTCTAGAAACATACAAAGAGTACAACACATATCAAATATTCTCAAACTTATGGCATAATTTGAATTGCCACACAAATATCTAAAGGTTCTCTTTACTATTGTTCAATGTTCGTTCCCTAATTTTCACATATAAATAACTAAAAATCCCATTCCGTGATAAAAGTCTAGTCTAGTACATACCATAGCATACAAAAAAATTCCGATAATACTAACATAGGGAACGTGTGGGATGTTTAATACCTCTTATTGAGTATTGGGGCACTATTCTATAGATAAATTTGTACCCAAAGGAATAAGGACATTTACCAGTTTGCATTCATGCACATTAAACCTCTGCAATATTGTCTCAATATATATTCTCTAACAAAAATAGATGCTTATGTTGATTCGATCTCTTTTGATTTACATTCCCAAAACAAAATTTGCAACACCAAGATATCTCATATAAAACTTACAAAATAATTGAGCTTTGACATCCTTGTTGATTTTGTTTTTTTTGCAATCTACAACAAATCATAAACATAGAATACCTCATAAATAAAATGATCACTAAACTGCTTGAAATACATAGAGTGATCAACTTTATTTCTTGATAAACTATGTCCTGATATATACATATCGACATTCTTGTAATTGTTTTAATGCATACAATGACTCCTTCATCATGGACATCAACTCTTTCTTTCTTTTCACCACAAAAATTTTGTGTGATTCATGTAGATTTCTTCTTCAAGATCACCATGTAGAAATGGTGTCTTGACATCCACCTGCTCTAATTCAAGATCAAAATAAAACACAATATACAAAATAAATCTAATAGAAGCTAATTTAAAAATAGGAGATAAAATCTCTATTGAATGTTTCCCACCAAGAGGGAATATCCCTAAGAGAATATGTGATATTTATACTTCTCCACCTTTTACATTCAACTTCTTGTTAAAACTTACATTGGTAAAAACGGATGTACTAGGATAATCATTAGTAATAGTTAGAGAAAAACTAGAGCGGAAATCATGTGGGATGTACCTTTCTATTTTCCTTCTTACATGAACTGACCTCCTTAATGTTGCAACTTGATGTTCTTGCTCTTCTTCAATTTACCGAAAAGATTAGATTTTTATGGAGGAAGTAAACCCGTGTTTTGCTTGAGCAATCATCAATGAATAAAACGTAATACATTGAGTTACCTAATGATGGAATATGAATAGGTCGAAACACATCATTGTGCATTAACTCCAAGATTCATTCTTCTCTTGTAGCTCACCATATAGGAATCTCATCCAATTTTATTTACCACATATACAATGTTTAGATAAATCAAAATATAATAATACATTAGACATACCTTTAATCATGCATTTAAATTGTAATGCTTAGATACCATTCTCTCCAATATCTCCCAATTTTTTTATGCCATGGCATTGTCTTCTATTCAAGGATAATAAGGGTCATGTATTCTTCATTTATATCCTTAGGGACATCATAACTCTTAGACCCATTCTTAAAAGTGATTCCAAACAAATTGTGTAGAGTTCGAATTAGAACTCCCTACATCAACACCATTGCTTCTTGAAACATCTTTATTGTCTCTTTTTCAAATAGAGTACGCACACCTACATCACCCATTTTACTTCATATGTTAGGTTTCTATTCAAATATGGAATATAAAAAAACATTACAATATTTCTAACCCTTCCATATTTTAGCAATAGCTTGACTCGTCAACACCCTATGTTTATTTTGTTGATTCATCTCCTACATAAACATGACCTCATATGTATTTCATATATTCAAAAAAACCACTCCCTCTAAGTAGTCATATGAAATGAAGCACCTAAGTTGATCGACCATAAATCATTATCTTGATGTGTATCAATAGATTCCAATTAAAGATCACCTCCTTCTCTTGTGGAAGGGGCATCATCAGGTCCCTTACCTTTATCAACATTCTTAGGTCTACAATATTTCTTATAATTCCTAGATTTATTTCATTTTCAGCATTTGTTTGCAAATCATCCTAGAGATTTAGACATACCTCTAGACTTAGATGTGCTCCTAGCAGAATCATTTTTCCTTTCTTGGGGATGGCCTCTCATAGATAAAATATCTTTGGTCACACCCTCCATATATTTTCTCCTAATTTCCTTTGATAACAAGTATGCAACAACATCCTCAAACATGAGTGTGGATTGAATGGGACTACTAATTTCTATAACTAGATTTTCCCAAGAGTTTGGCAAAGAACATTACCAGGTAATCCACATATCTTCTTCCTCCATCTTAATATCAACATAGACAAGTTTAGTTACTAAAGTATTAAGCCATTTAGATTGTCCATCACAGAGTCTCCATCCTCCACCCCAAGGTTATACAACTTCTTTAAAAGAAATCACCTGTTTGCCAGGAATTAACTTATACAAATTTTCCAATTTATCCCACAACTTCTTTGCACTTTGTTCTGTAGAGACATTCAACAACACTTAATTTAAGAGGTAAACTTGGATCATACTTCCTTCTTTTCTTTTCATCTTTTCCTAATTTTCTTTCAACATAGCAGTAGATATTCTGCCTATGGATCCACAAAAATCCATTGTTCTCTCTCTACAAGAAGATATTTTGTCTTCTACTTCTATAAATCAAATCTCTAGCCATTAAACTTCTCTATTTCTATTATTAAACGGCTTGAAATTTTCCTTACATAAGATTCAATGCACAAAGCTCCGTCTCACAAACTAGTTTATCATAGACAAAAGATAAGCTTGCTCTTACAAGATTATCTAAACACTAGCAACAAATGCGTCCCTTAAAACCAATAAGCTTGCTGTGATACCAAACAAATAGTTTCATAACTATTAACTTGCGTCGACTTAGGCATTATATTCTATATTTATATCATTCAATATGGAACCCTAGAAACAGCATGCACCAGATAATGGGCTTAGCACGCTGAATCTCTTGGCGAGGATTCTGAAGTCATAAAATTCACACAATGCGTATAACGAGGAAAATGATAACTCAAAGGGTGATAAACACCATGTTTTATGTCATCATTACAGTTACATAAAAATATCCCACTCACCAAAACATCAACGCAAAGCTTCTCAGAGAATTGTCTCTATACTCGGGATTGAGAATGAGCTGAGTCATTTTCAGAGCGTTGGTCCATTCGGCGGTGATGATCCTTCAGTCACCGACTGGAAGATTTGTTTAACTCACTCGGGAATTGGAATTTGATGATTCGTTGAGATTTCCTTATCGTTCGCCAATAATTCGTTGAGATTTCCTTATTTGTTTAACTCACTCGGGACCATGGCATGGATTTTGTGTTTTTCGATGATTCATATAACTAAGGTTTCTGTTATTAACATGCAATGTAATGTTTGAATTTTATGAGTAAAATTTTGGAAAGTTACGCCCAATGATGGCGTGGGATAACTGGCAATCAAATTGCTTTACTTTTTTGGTGATTTGTTTCCTAGATTTGGTTATAAAAACCGGTGGAATTGTAGTTTCACCCTATTTACTGCGCAACTATGCCATGAAACTGTGTGCGTAGGGGTTTTGGCCCATTTTAAAATGCCCCAAATTGTCGAAATTCCAAAAAAATAACGAGAAGGGGTGGAACTGTGCCTCGCCAAAAAAATTTCCGTCGCCGACAGGAGGTGATTTCAGTGCCAATTATCACAGGACCCCAATGATTGTGAATAGAGTGTACATCAAAATCATGTCGAAACACACTTGTGGTCTTACAAAACAAATTTTTGTTGTACAATTTGTTCTGTTATGTCTTTGAATCAATTCACCATGTATTCTTAAATAGCTCCATGATACAAGTTAGAATTCAACATAAAATGAAAACAAGTTAGAACTCAAGATAAAATGAAAATAGGGACTTCAATTGACAAATAGTTGACTCCCTTGTGTTTGCAACATTGTATTACAATTAGGGGTGCCCCTCTCTCATGAGTGGATGGATCATATCCTCTTTTGCGCAATAACATGGAATGCAATTCTCTCATTCAAGAGCCAATTTTTTGAGACTTTTCCCTTGGATCAAAGAAAATTGTTAGGCTCCATAGTTATCTTAGAGTGTAGAAACATTAGCAAATTTTAAAAATCCACAAAATTCCAACCATAAAATATTTGGTAATATTTTTGTAAAAAATTCACATTTTCAACGATTTTATATAATGTCTAGAAAATTTTGCTCAGTTTTAGAGAAAAATATTTTTATCCCATAAATTTTGGGTAAATAATTTTATAAAAATGTAAAAATTGGCTAACTTTTTTTAGTAAAAGACATAAAAAATTAGTCCATCGATTTACCCCAGCGTATTCTGCTCACCCCAAGCATTCACAAACACACTTGTACGAGCTTACAACACTTGTTATTGTTGCACAATTTATTTGTTATGCATCAAGACCAATTAACCATGTGTACTAGAATAGATTGAAGATGCAAGTTGTGAGCTAACGTAAAATGAAAACTAGGACTCGGATTGATGAACCCTCAATTCTTTTGGAAACATGACATCATATTACAGCTAAAGGTACCCATGTCCCATGATTTCATGGCGAAGGCTTGTGTTCTCAATGATTCCTAGAACTAGGGTTTTTCTTTGTAACATGTAATTAATTTTTTGGAATTTCGGAACTAATAAACTCATTACCAATGGATACAGTATGTAATAAAATTGGATAAAACTACATTGATTCAATTTATAATTTTACATTGATTTAAGTGACCTCTGAACCACTTTAACCAACATTGTTATAAGAATGTTAGAAAGTTGTTAATACACTAGTTTTGACAAATTGAAAAAAATCAATGTCCGAAGAAAGGAAGCTTAAAATTGCACACGGTAACATAACCTTCAAACATCTTACTATCCAATTATTATTGTTCTTTTCTAGTATGTGTAACCTTAGTTGTATTCTATTTATATAACCAACCATTCCCTATAAGTTGAATATTTTCTCTACACATGTAATATATGTTCCTTTAAAATATTTTTCCCAAAAGTGTGATATGGATATCGTTGCTTGGTGTTGCACAACATGAATCAGGGTATCAAGGCATTCTTATGTTTTGATATTGAATGTAAATCCATAAGAGCACAAATATGCATGGGTACTTAACTATGATAGTGGACTAATGATTGCAGACATAAATTTGCATTATTATAGGTCTCTTTACTGTAATATGCATGTCATTACAAGGGTTTTCAGACTATGTATGTGGCCATGCTACAAAGAGGAACGCCACAAGGATGTGGCCATGATTATACAAGATTTGCTTTTTTTTTATGGGATGAGGATCATGATTGACAATCATTCCCTATAATGGAATATTTGTTTCATAAGTATAATATATATGTGTCATTTAATAGATTTTTCTCAAAACCATATTATGGGCATTGTTAAAAGATTTTGCACTATCAAGGCCTTGTGGTGGTTTTGATACTAAAACCTACATTAGAAGCCCTAAAATATGCATGGGAAATCATTATTTGAGAAGTAAGTGCACATAGTATACTAGAGCCCATGAGTATAATATTCATATCATTACAAGGGTTTTTAGACCATCTATGCGCCTTAGGGATGTGGCCATGACATAATGGGAAACACCCCAAAGATGTAGCCATAGTTATAAAAGATTTGATATTGATTCAATGGACCATGCAAAAGGTCCATAGTCAACAAGCATCCCTATAAGTGAAATATTTGTTCCACAAGTGTAATATTTGTGTCATTATTATATTTTTCCCAAAAGTGTAATATGGATGTTGGCACAAGGTGTTGCACAAAATCAAAGGGTAGCACAACCTTCTTGTGGTTTTGATATTCGAACCTATGTCATATGCCCTAAGTATTTGTTTTTCTTTTGAGATTGAAACCTCCATTATAAGTCATATGCACGTGGCCTTAAATAGCATAGGGAAATCATTATTGTGGAGGGAAGTATGTTGAATTCGAAGAACCAAAACTATAAATTGCAAGGCATTACAATGTTTTGCATAGCATGCATGTCCCATAGCGATGTGGCCTTTCAATAAGGAGGAAAACCACAAGGATGTGACCATGGTTATAAAAGATTTATTTTCAATTCAGTGGTCCATGCACAAGGTACATAATCAATTGACAAAAATCAATGTCCAAATAAAAGAAGATTAAAATTGCACATGGTAACATAAACTTCAACATCTTACTGTCCAACTATTATCATTCTTTTCTAGTATGTGTAACCTTAGTTGTATTTATATAACCATAAGCATTCCCTATAAGTTGAATATTTTCTCCACACATGTAATATATGTGCCTTTAAATTTTAAAATATTTTGCACAAAACTGTGATATGAATGTTGTTGCATGGTGTTGCACAACATGAATGGGTATCAAGGCCTTCTTATGTTTTTGAGATTGAAACTAAACCCATAAAACATCAAATATGCATGGCTACTTAACTATGATATAGGACTGATGATTGTAGACATAAATTACTATTATGAGAGGTCCCATTAGTGTAATATGTGCATGTCATTACAAGGTTTTCCATACCATCTATGTGGGCATGCTACAAAAAGGAACACCACAAGGATGTGGCGATGGTTATACAATATTTGTTTTTTTTTTTATGTGATGAGGATGATAATTGACAATCATGCCCTATAAATGGAATAGTTGTTTCACAAGTGTAATAATGTATGTGCCATTACTATATTTTTCCCAAAACCGTAATATGGGCATTGTTAAAATATTTTGCACTATCAAAGCCTTGTTGTGGTTTTGATACTATAACCTACATATAAGCCCTAAAATATGCATGGGAAATCATGATCTGAGAGGTAAGTGCATAGTATGCTAGGGCCCATGAGTGTAATATTCATATCATTACAAGGGTTTTTAGGCAATCTATGTGCCTTAGGGATGTGGCCATGACATAATGAGAAACACCACAAAGATGTGTCCTTAGTTATAAAATATTTGGTTTTGATTTAATGGACCGTGTAAAAGGTACATAATCAACCGACATCCCTATAAATGGAATATTTGTTCCAAAAGTGTAATATTTGTGACATTATGATATTTTTCCCAAAAATGTAATATGGATATTGATACAAGGTGTTGCACAAGATCAAAGGGTAGCAATGCTTTCTTGTGGTTTTGATATTCGAACCTATGTGATATGCCCTAAAAGATGTATAAATTTTTCTTTTGAGATCGAAAACTCCATCATAAGTCATATGCATGGGCCTTAAATAGGGTAGGGAACTCATGATTGTGGAGGTAAGTATGTTAAATTCGAAGAACCATGGAATTACGAGGTTTCAAACACCATGCATGTCCCATAGCCATGTGACCTTTCTATAAGGAGGAACACCACAAAGATGTAACCTTTCGATTCAATGGTCCATGCATAAGGTACATAATCAGCAAAAATGCCTTTTAAATGAAATATTGGACTCTATATCACCTTACATGTCATATACATGAGGTGCTAAATGACTTCACATGTCCTTTTCATGGCCACCTAAATCACCATAATTTGTATGAACTAGCTATTAAAGCTTTTAGAGATTATGGGCTAGAAATGAGGCCCTGAACTACCACATAAAATATACAAATGGATTGTTTATCTTGATATACGTGTCTTATGTGTGTTAGCAGAAAAGGTATGTATTAGTGACCTTGTTTTAGCTATGGGTAAAAAGACAAATGTTGATAAACCAACATTTCACATGATATACACCAAATATGAGCTTGGAGCATATTCCGAGGTGATAATAATGATAAGCAATACATGGAGAATCACAAGGAAAAGCAAGGGGAGATATGGAATGTGAACTAAGTTATAATACAATGTTTTACTTCATCTTGATGAGATTTGATTAATCGTGTTGCAATACACTATTAATCTTTGTGATTGAACCTTTACGTGCTTATAATTATTTGGATAACTTAGGTACATAGAAGAAAATAAGTGTTGAGTCATTCATTAAAACAATTAAAACACATATGTAAATGAATTGAAACAATAAAAAAAATAATAAACGACCCGCATATCTCATAAAAGAACAAAACCTTTAGTTTCCCTTATAATAACTTGTTACATTCATATTTTCTTTAGGGGTTGCTAAAATGCAACCTCAAAACAATCGAACCACAAGGTTAGGAGGCCACGCACAGTGCGTCGCTAAAATGCATTGTAGTGGAAGAAAATAGATTCACATATACAAAATGGTGAAATTAATTGTTATTTATTATTATATTTAGAGTATCATTGTTCAGATTATTGCACGTAAATTTGTTTAGAATTTGATTATTTAAAATATTGGAGATATTTATTTTTTTATTATGACTAACAACATGATTAGAAATCATTTATTTTATAATATGATTATTAACATTATTGAAAAATAAAACATATTTTTATTACCATAATCTAATGTTTGTTAAAGACTTCAAATACAATAGCATGGGAGTAAGATTCTATAAGTTTATGTTTTTCTTTCATGTGAAATCTTGGAAAATGTTGGATCTTCCAATGCATTATTTGGAAAAGACAAGGATACCTAAGCATAGGAGGTTTAATGGTTGTAAGGAAGAGGTGCCTTGAATAAATATGTTGTGAGAGATTAATGTTATATATTAACAAAAGAAACAAGAAGGAAACATATATTTCTAATGTGTAATCAATCGCAATATATTAAAAATAATATGTGGTAGTTTTGTGGAGAAGAACTATATTCATAAAAATAATTATTCTACTATATTGTGTAATTTATCTATGCTGTGTTTTTATAAGATTCATTTATGAATTTTAATTTTTTATGGATGGGGTAATTAACTTATGACATAGCTATGACATGCATCTTTTCTCTTAAGGATTTCTATACTTAAATGTTGGATGGCTAGGGCTCCCTTCGAGGCATTCAAAGACAATGAAAGGAATTACAAAAAACAAAATTGTTCAAGTTTACATAAAGATGATAACATCGTCAATGCAACTCGATAAGGGAGGCAATGTCTCATTACTGGAAAAACATAACACCAAGCATGGTATTATTCCAAGGTTGAGGGGAATGTAATATAATGATTTTGACCCCTAAAATGATGAGTTTATGTGACAAGACTTAAGCCATGTGAGCTGAGTTAAATGACTACATGTGTAAATAATGTAAATGCATTGTAAATATTCATAGTGTAGAGACCAAGTCCAAGGCCTAATGAGAAAATGCATGTGAACCCATGTGCACTAATATTCTATCATTTTTCATGGTGAAATTATCCTTATGTAAAAGCATGAATAAAGAAGAAAAAATAATCTTCTAATATCCACCAAAAGAGTTTTTCGAGGAAATGACAAGGGGACAATGATAAAAATACACAGAAAGTGGAAAAGGTTGTGGGGGTGGAGGGCTGAGAGATAAGTAATCCTATGTTTCTTAACTCCTACCTTTTCTTTATTAACATGTCCTAATTATTTAAATATCAACAACTATACTTGACTTGTAGGACAATCATCTAGTGGTTAGGTGAGAATTCCACCTTCCCTATTTATGAGAGCATGGAGGGCGAGTACAATATGAGAAAGGAATATAAAAGGCTCTATATTCATAGGAATTTGAGCCTTCCCTATTAATATTTATTCTCCTTTTCATAGAAATTTTATTTAACTCATAGATACATAATTTTGATCATTTCTTCCATTCTTCTCACCATTAGTTTAACCATTCTCTCATACCCATGGATTGTTATAATTCCACATAGATGCTTCGCATTTTGATTTGAACCTATGAAGGTACAAATGCAGTTATGAAAGAGAATGTGGTGAACCTAAAATGACGGATGGATGGATGGATACACAAAATAATAAAGTTTTGATGTTTACAAAACCATTTATTTTCTTCTAGATCACTATTCATTGAGTGTTTAAGAGCCAAGACATAACTCTATTGGGTTGTTTCTAAAGGTAGATAATAGATTGGACTCCTTATACAAACAATGAAGGGCATTGAAAGGAACAAGATTTATAAGGTTTTGTTAAGAAGAGAAGGGAAGTATGCTCATTATGTTATGTGTGGAAGTGAGGGAGAGGTGTCGAGGTTGTTTTGTCCGGAAGGTTTTCTAGAGTGTTTTGTGGTTAACAACATGGTTGATCCCAAGAGATGATTTCATAAGTGAACTTGGAGTCATTGACCAATTTCCTTTTCTTTGGTGGTATCACAACCTAGCTTGGGGATGCAATCCAAAGTTTATTCCTATCTCTTAGTTGAAAATCACACCTTAGTAATTAGTTTGGTGGACTTGTAATTATTTACTGATAAGTTTTCATAGTGATTTCTATTTGGGATGTTTTCTTGTTGCAATATGATGTGTGGTTCCCTGAATTCAATGGGTAATCTATGAATTCAAATTAAACATTGTGATCTATTGCTATGTTATTTGTTCCCATTGATTCAAAATGGTATTGTTGATGCAAGTTTAAAATTAGGGCGAGGAGAAAAGGGATCAGAGAGAAGGGCAGAGACACTAGGTTGTTTAGCATTTAGATCTTGACTATGTTAACCTATGGCTATAGATTATGAAGACACTTCACTTAGGTTTAATATTAAAATAAAAACTAAAAAATTTGAAAATAAAAATAAACACACAATCTAAGGTTGTGTTACTAAAGATTCTTCTTTTTTCCCTCAATGGGATATGCATCATGAGAAACCCTATGGGCACTATCCCTGATTTTTGTTGCAGTTTTTGAAACATAAACTAGTAGGGAGATTGAGTGAACGCCACATCATTGACATAGGAATCCATCCCAAAGAGTTGAGCCCATGACCTACTACTTGCAATTCATAGTACCTAGTTGCTCTAGCTAATCCATTTGTTTATCACCAAACATTCCTTTACTAATCTACAAACCTTAATAATTAAAATCATAAATTTTTTTAAAAAGAACTCAACTAGAAATTGATAAATTGTACTTGTTGAAGTTACATGGGATAAATAAGATAAGACCGTAACTGTGACAATTACCATTTTTTTATCATGTCAACATCAAGTAAATCACAATGAACATCACATAAGAATAAACCAAACATCACAACTTTCAAAGAAATACATATGTTAATAATAATGTGCAGAATTCATACACATAATTATCCTATATTTAAATTGTAAATTTAATTTGATATGTGGTTAAACACAATATAATTGAATGCGTCACATTAAATCATTCATAATTACTTTTTTGTATGAGAATCAAAGCTTCCTTAATAAATTTGAGTTGAGGTTTAGTGTTGGATGTGAGAATGATATACTCAGCAGACTACGCCACCATAAAGAATATAACTTGGGCTTCCATCAAATCAACTATAAAACCCACCACTAACTCACACTTCGACAAAAGACCATTGATTTTATATGTATATCATTTTGTAGGGAACACTAGATGTAACCTGCACCCCACCCTATAGAATGGACTTAGAACGATGAATATCTTGACATGGAAGATTAAATTAGAAAATTTACACATATGTATAGCGAAGGGAATGATATGTCAAAAGTTGATAAACACCACTGTCATAATGTCTTACTCTGGACATTACAATGACAGAAAATTACCCAATTACCAAGAAGACATAATGTCTTACTATGGACATTATAATGACAGAAAAATACCCAATTACCAAGAAGACATCAACACAAGTTTCGTAGAAAATTGTCTCTACTCGAGGGGAAGAGATTGATTTGAGTCAAAGTGGGGTCCTCTTTAAATGCTCTGGTATTGTCGGTGGAGACGATCCCGCAATAACCGGTCGGAAGATGTATCACACTCGGGAATTGGAATTTGCTGTTTCGGTGAGATTTCGTTATCGTTCGGTCAGATTTCAACCCCAACGGACAAGTTGAAATTATATTTTCGCTTCGCCTTTTCTTGAAACTTACTTTTTTTGTTTTTGTTTTTGTAGGGTAGGGTAGGGTAGGGTAGGGTAGGGTAGGGTAGGGTAGGGTAGGGTAGGGTAATTGGGGATTGTAATTATATTTTCGCATCGCCTTTTCTTAAAATGTAATTGGTTTTTTTTTCTAATACTGGGGATTGTAGAGAGAGTAAAGGTCAAGGTGTTAAAGATATTGTGGTTCATTGGTGGTGATAGATGGATTTCATTCCATTTCTCTGGGTTCAATTCCGTTGAGATATCTTCTGGCTTGGATGATCGGTTGACAATTTGCTCGACCTACCATCCACGATATATGGGGAAGTTTGTTGGGATTTCCTCTGCATGTTAGCTTTCCTTGATTCCTTCGGAATAACATGAAGGTGGTATTTTCCATGTGAAAAAAAAAGGCCGAGGTGGATCTTCAAACTTTATCTCACTCGGTTGTGTCATGCGTTTCACATGAATTTCATTCCCATCAAGATAAATTCCAGACCAACAGTATAGTTTATGTTTCTTAACTAGATGACCAAACTAACATCTTAGGCAGGGTATTAACTATCATTCATTTTTCTATTTCAATAACAAGCGGTTTTTCAGAAGTTTGGTCTGAGCATAGGAGCCAACGATGAGGCATCTTGACTGATTAGATGGATATTCATGAATGGTTTCAATATTTTTACGAACTTCAAGTTTTCAAAGATTACATTTCTATTCTAGTTGGACAGATCATTCACCTAAACCAACATGTAGGTTGGGCCTAGTGCATTGTCCCGACCTGTGGTTTTGACTCTAGTCGTCAGAGAAAACGGTTGCCTCAAAATCATACGATCTTTTATAACTAGCAAAACCACATAATTTGGTTGGGGAACGCTGATAGACAACAAGTTAAGTACCATGATATCATACGTCAACTACTAGCCCACCCCAAATTATATGTTATCCATACATTACGAGTTATCCATTTATCAACCATGAGTTGTGTTTATAATATTTTTTTCTCCCTCACATTCTTTTAGTTATCTGCCATGAATTGTTGGTTATCCATTCATAAGCTACGAGTTATCCATGCATCAACTACTAGTTATCCATTCATCAGCTACCAATTATTTTTTATATTCTATTTTTTTATAATTGTTTATTTCAAATTTCGAGCGACTGCCATAGAACCAATATGGACAGTACACTTGTCTCATCCTTGTCTATACATAAAAAAGCATAGATGGTAGTCCACCCCAAAATTCTAAGATATTAACGCCTATCGTCGTAATTATCCCCATGGGCAAAGAATGGATCTAGGCATACAGTTATATGCACTTAAAATGGATTTGTTTAAATTATAATAATTGAGGCTTTTCTTTGGTCCAACAAATAAGATACTAACATGCTAAGAAAATAGTTCGTCTTTAGTAAATTTGAGATTGAGAGAAAAGAACTTATGTCCTCAATGTTATTAGACTATACGTTTCGTATTTCATATTAATTCATATGAGTAC
Organism: Larix kaempferi; assembly: GCA_027924585.1. NCBI lineage: Eukaryota > Viridiplantae > Streptophyta > Pinopsida > Pinales > Pinaceae > Larix > Larix kaempferi. The sequence goes on along the minus strand of BSBM01000055.1, from coordinate 9,989,828 downwards.
ATTGAATATATGTAATGTATGATAAATTTGAAATAATTTTTTATTAAAATTTATTAAATTATGATTAGATTAGAAGTCTTGAATTGACTAATTTTATCATTGACAACATTAAAAATAAATATAAAAACAAACTAAATTACAACCATATCTTTACTAACCTAATGTATAAATAATTTTCACCTAGGGCATCTTCCCAAGAAACACCCGTCCCATCCCAATGTACTTCATTGCATTAACATATTCATTGAGCAACATGTGCACACAAGTCTATGATTTCTTGACATGTGTATTATTTCACTTTCCCCCTTGTGAAGTGCAGACAGTAAGGATGTAGAACATTTGAAGGCGGGGTTAGGTTTCATAGTTTTGGTTCTAATTTATTTTCTTGCAGATAACATCAATGTTATGGTGGAATATCGATTGGAAGGAGGGTGCTGTTATTTTCTAGCTTTCTTTGCAACCGTAATGGCCGTCGGGTGAAGTCATGTGTTTGTTTTGGAGGGTACTATTTTCCAACCTTTTTTGGGTTTGGGTGTTTGTAAATTGTTGTTGAATAAAAAAATTGAGTCTGGAAATTACGGGTGTTCATCTTTGTTATGTGTTGTAGAAAACCACTTGGGAGCTCTATGATGTCATATATTGCATTTAGAAGGCATTGTTAAATCTCATCATTTTTTTTAAATTTAAAGCCAATTTCAATTGACCCATTTAGTATTTGTACATAAAAAACCCAAATTATTTCATACATTTTGCAGCAAACCCTATATTGTCATACATTTCATTTAGAAGGTACAATAAAATATCATCATTTTTAAAAATTTTAATGTAAATTTATACTGACCCATTAAGTATTACATACATAGCTGACCCATTAAGTATTTCATACATTTTACAGCTAATGTTGTACTGAGTTATGGAATGATAAAGCTTCTAAAGCCTCCACACATCACAAGATTTGGGGTCCAGCATTTACACATTCATAAGAGAAATTGGTATTAACAAGACACCAGCAAAGCGGAAGGAGTGTGAGCATCACAAAACTTCTAACGGGGATGAGTACAATGTGAGAAGAAAATTCAGAAACTATTAAGATCGTCTTTGAGACAAGATGATACAAAGTTGACCAAATTGTCGATGATCTTAGGTAAGTGGAACAACTTGTAATCTAAATGAAAAGTTCCAATGGAAAAAGAAATGGAATTGAAAGGGGAACACAATGCTAACTATTTCGTTGATAGATCGTTGGTGAAATAAGTGTGTAAGGTGGCCAATATTTACCAATAATCACTATAATCAGGTTCATTAACGAGTAAGCACCAATCTTGTAAATGCAAAGAAGTTAATAGGTTAAATCATTTCCTAGACACGGTTCCTTTAATAACTTTATATAAAAAAATTTGTTAAATGCCCTTGCATGTGGATTCTGTTAACTTTAAAACTATATCACTGGAATGCTTCATGTATTGTTTTTACATTGTTCTAAAACAAGAAAATTTGTTGCATAAAAGTAAATTTTCCAATAGAGAGTAGTTGATAAATATTTGTGCTATGTTGTCATGATTAATAGGGCATAACATAGAAATCGAATAAAAGTCCATTAATATAGAATTTTTCCATTAATATATTAAATTAATTTGACATGCTTTGTGACACAATTTTAGGTATCGATGGTAGTTATGATCCATGGATTTGGAGTCCCAATGGTTAAAGCTATCTAACAATTTGATTTGATCACAACAAATGTAATGCCCTATAATAAAAACATTCAGTGATCATCGATGGACAAATGGAAAAACGCGAGTTGAACAACAATCATGTTTGAAAAAAATCATATTTTATTTTTTTATGAGAAGAGAAAAATACATTTATCTATTTTCAATAAAGAAAAAAATGTTCTTAAAATGTATTCCTAGAGCATATTAAGAAAACATAAATTGTGCATAAATAATATCGAAGGCCATATATACCCTTCTAACTTCTAGTGCCACTAATTTTATAGCCACCAAAAGGTATATTGGCGTTAAAAATGTCAAAGCAATTAACCCAGACTGAACCTACACATGATGCACGAGCCAAGGTGTTTGCAATATCTACACTATTTGTAAACACTCCCGCTACCAAGCCACAATGAGTAGCATTAGCCTGCATTATGAATTCGTCTAAATTTCTTCACAAGATAGCATTAAATAGTGTGCCACCAAAAATAAAATTAGTGTGAAATAAAAATCTTGAATGTCTATCAAAATATTTCCATGATAACAAATAGACACAAATATGGATAGGTACATATAAAATGACATCAAAATTTACATGGTAAGAGGCAAAGAATGCAAGTACTATTTAATTTGGAAGAGCTTAAATCTCAATTAGGTTACTCTGGATCTCCTTATCCCATATATTGTTGGTTGTAGCTTATAACTATGTAACAATATTTTCTTATCATCCAAGCCATGCAAGTTGAAAGTTTGAAACTACTACCATATATGCCCTCAATTTCCTTCATTTAAACATAATACAAAGAATTAAACAATACAACTTGTGAAGCAATATATTTATTAAGAATATTGGTTGATCTTCATTTGACCAAATTGTTCCAACCTTAATTTTCTACAACAATCAAAGTGTTCTAAAGACGGTCTAGAACACAATCTATCATGCTAGAACTAAACATATTCAATTTCATCACCATTGCATTAGACAATTGGTTGATAATGAGTCTCACAACATAGCAAACTACTGACATAATGACAAAACCACTTGGCAATGATAAAATTGTCCAGTTTAAAAGTAAGTGAGAAGATCCTTGGTTGGGGATCGTGTTTCCCTTATAGTGGAGTGTCTCTCTAGAATAATTATAGTTGTGCCTCTAGGATTAGTCGTAGCCTAACAGTTTGTTATTGTGTTGATTGCTATGCAACCCCTTTTACAAAAACATGCCTCTTCATAACTAGATGCTAAATATAAAGTTGGTGACAATATCGAGGACATTGCCATGATGTGGCTCTTGTTTCATAATTATTTCGATAACCTCAAGAAAAATGTGTTAAAAGTGTTAAAGTCATTTATTACTATAATTATTTTGATAACCTTAGGAAAAATGTGTTAAAAGTGTTAAAGTCATTTATTAAAACAATGAAAATGAATTGAAACAATAACAAAAGTAATAAACAATCCGCATACCTCGTAAAAGAACAAAACCTCCAGCTTTAATCACTTTATATATTTATATTTTCTTTAGGGGTTGCTAAAATACAACCTCAAAACATTTGAACCACAAAACTAGGAGGCCACACATAGGGCATAGCTAAAGTGGGTTGTAGTGTAAGAAAATTTATTCACATATAGAAAAATGTGAAATTAATTATTATTTTTAGAGTATCATTGTTGAAATTATTGGAGTTAAATTTGTTTAGAATTTAATTATTTAGAATATTTGAAATATTTATTTTTTAATATGATTAATGAGATTATTAGAAATTATTTATTTTATAATATGAGTATTAATATTATTGAAATATATAAGTATATTTTTTTATTACGATAATCTAATGTTTATTAGAGACTTCAAATGCGATATCATGGTGTAAGACTTTATAATTCTTCTATGTTATTTCATGTGAAAGCCTTGGCAAATAGTGGATCACCCACTGAACTATTTAGAAGAGACAAAGATGCCTAAGCATGGAACGTTTACTAGTTGCAAGGAAGAGTTGATGTGGTCAGAGATTCATGTTATATATTATAAAGAGAAAAAGAAAGAATAAGAATGAGAAATATATGTGTTATAAAGAAAAAAAGAAAAAATAAGAATTATATATATATATATATATATATGTGTGTGTGTGTGTGTGGTGTCATAATTACAATGAATTAAAAATAATATGTGGTAGCCTTGTGGAGCAGAGGTATATTTATAAAAATAATTATTTTATTATATTGTATAATTTATCTATGTTATATTTGCATATGATTTATTTATGAATTTGAATTTTTTTATGGATGGGAAATTGATTCATAAAATAGTTATGGCCTGTATCTTGTCATTTAATGATTTTTATAGTTAAATGTTGGAAGTATAGGGACGCGTTGGATACATTCAAATAAAGTGAAAGGAATTACATAAGAATCGTCGATAATAATAAACCTGTTCAAGTTTACAATGAAGAGGACAACATTGTCAAGGAAACTCGATAAGGGAGGTCACGTATCATTGTTGAAAAAAATTAACATCAAGAATGATGTTATTCCAAGGTGGAGGGGAATGTAATATAATGATTTTGGTCTCTAAAAGGATGAGTCTATGTGATTATATTAATCCATTAAGTGAGGTAAATGACTCAATGTGTAAATAATGTAAATACATTGTAGATATTCCTAGTGTAGTGCTCAAGTGCAAAGCCTAATGAGAAAACGCATGTGAACCGGCCCATGCCCACTAATATTATGGAATTTTCCATGATGCAATTATATTAATGTAAAAAAATGAATAAAGAATAAATATATAATATTTTGATATACACCAAAATAATTAGTTGAGGAAGTGACAAGGGGACCATGATAGCAGTACAAGGAAAGAGGAAAATGTTGTGGGGGTGAAGGGTTGAGAGATAATTAATCCTATGTTTCTTAACTTCTACTGTTTCCTCATTATCAAGTCCTAATTATTTAAATATCAACAATTATACTTGACTTACAAGACAATTGTCGAGTGCATGTGGTGGTTGGTGAGAATTCCACCTTCCGTATTTATGAGGGCATGGAGGTTGAATACAATAGGAGGAAGGAATGGAAGAGGCTCCATAATCATAGGAATTTGAGCCTTCCCTATTAATATTCATTATCATTCTCATACAAATTCAATTTGGCTCATAGTTACATAATTTTGAGCATCTCTTTTGTTATTCTCATCATTGTAACTATTCTCTCATATGCATGGATTTCTATAATTGCACATAGACGCTTCACATTTTTATTTGAACCTATGAATATACAAATCGAGTTATGAAAGAGAATATGGTGAACCTAAAATGGTGGATGGATGGATGGATACACAAAATAATAATGTTTGAAATGTTTACAAAACCATCCATTTTATTGTAGATGACTACTCATTGAATGTTCAAGAGCCATGAAACAACTCTATTGGGTTGTTTCTAAAGGTAGATAATAGATTGGACTCCTTATATAGACAACAAAGATCATTGGAGGGAAGAAGATTTTTAAGGTATTGTTATGAAGAGAAGGTAACTATCTTCCTTATGTTGTGAAGGGGAAGTGAGGGGGGGTGTCATGGTTGTTTTGGCTGGAAGGTTTCCTAGAGTGTTTTGTGGTTAACAACATGGTTGATCCGAAGAGACAATTTCGTGAGTGAACTAGGATTCCTGGACCATTTCTCTTCTATTTGGTGTTATCATAACCTGGATTTGAGGTGGAATCCAAAGTTCATTTTGATCTCTTAGTGAAAAATCACTCCTTGGTAATTACTTTGGTCGACTTGTAATTATTTATTGATAATTTGTCATACCTATTTCTATTTGGAATGTTTTCTTGTTGCAATATGATGTGTGGTTCCCTGAATTTATTGGGTAATGTGTGAATTCAAATTATACATTGCGATCTATTGCTATACTATTTGTTCCATTAATTCAAAATGGATTTGTTGATACAAGTTTTAAATTAGTGCAATAGTATGGTTAGCAAATGAAAGAATTTTTTGTGTAGTTCCTCAATGGACAAGGATGGCAACCACATATTTCACAACGATAATTACCTTGTAAAGTCACTAAAATGTAGCAAAAAAAAAAATGTGATCCAACATGTATTGTGAGGATGGGGATTGAAGCCTCACCTACCATACACAACACTAGCATGGATATTAAACCGATGGTGTTTCCACTTAGTTTTAGGAAAAAAACAAAGAAACCCTAGGGGGAGGAGAAAAGGGATCAAACAGAGGCAGAGAGACACTATGTTATTTGGCATTTAGATCTTGACTATGTTAACCTATGGCTTTAGATTATGAAGATACTTCACTTAGGTTTAGGATTAGAATAAAAACCAAAAACATTCCAAATAGAAGTCAACATACAATGTAGGGTTATGTTACAAAGGTTTCATTTTTTTCTACAATGGGATATGCATCACGAGAAACCCCATGGGAACATGCCCTAATTCGAAGGATGGAACCTGGATAAACTATTTTGTTGCAGTTTTTGAAACCTAAGATGGTAGGGACATTGAGTAATCCCCACAATATTCACAGAGGAATCCATTTTAGGGAGTTGAGCTCATGACTTCCTACTTGCAATTCACAGTACTTAGCCACTTAAACTGGATACATTGGTCTATTACCAAATATTCCCTTCCTGGGCTACAAACCTTAATCACTAAAATCATAGAAAAATTTGGAAAGAACTCACCTAGAAATTGGTATTGTAGTTGTTCAAGTTACATGGTCTAATTGGTATTGTAGTTGTTCAAGTTACATGGTCTAAATAAGATAATTGTATTGAAATGTACCAAAGAGTAAATTAGATACAAGGTTTGCAAATTAAAAGTGTACCTCATCACCAATAAAAAGATATATATCTCTACATGCAATTAACACTATATATGCTATCAAAAATGATAAAGCAATGAAAGTGTTCATTAGTGAAACGTAGTTTCCCTCATGGGGGATGATACCTCACTTTATTTATTCTTCATGTAACCTCTGTTGAAGTTATGAGGTTGAATTTTCTAAGGGGGTTAGCATAACTATCTTAACGAAGATATCCAATGATGAATCAATAAGTATTGAAGGTTGGAGCGAAACAATTCATTAGAGGTCCTTTGTAGGGGTTATAGAGGTGAGTTTTTCAAGTTCAAGAGCATGTAAGAAGTGGAAAACAACGTAAATCAAGATATGTCACCAAAATCTATGTGTGTACTTGCAAGATATGGCTTCAAGGATATGTTTCTTAAAGAGATCGATATAGAATTTACAAACATGAGAATAATGGTATAAACAGGTAGGGAATGACCTAGAGGCATGAGTGTACAATTGACTAGCAATTGGAGGATCCAATTAATACAAAAAAGGTGTACCATGCAAGCACCAAATGTGTTAATTATATATCGTAGGTTCTATAACATAGTATCGTAGGTTTCTAAGATAAAGATAACTTTATGTTTGAGTAATTATGAAACATGGGTGTGTCAAGGATATGGTGGCCCGTTGGTGGGGTTAGATGGATTTAATTCCATGCACCCGGGTTCAATTTCGTTGAGACATCTTCTGGCTTGGATTACCGGCTGACGGTTTGCTCGACCTACCATCCACGATCCGGTATTGTCGGTGGTAACGATCCCACAGTCACCGGTTGGAAGACGTATTATACATTGAGGAATTGGAACTTGATTCGGTGAGATTTTGTTGTCGTTCGGTTGAAATTATATTTTGGATTTGCCTTTTCTTGAAACATAATTGGAAGGTTATAGACAGAATAATGGCCAGGGCCGGGGGTGGATCTTCAACCTTTATCTCACTCGCTTCTGTCATGCGTTTCGCATGAATTTCATTCCCATCAACACAAATTCCGGACCGACGGCATTAACATCTTCGGCAGGTTATTGACTATCAATCATTTTTTCTATTAATAAGCGGTTTTTAAGAATTCGGGTCTGAGCCAAGGAGCCACCCGTTGGGCTTCCTAGTGACGTGATGGAGATCCATGTACTATTCCTGTGGGGGTTCAAGACTCTTCAAAACCCCAAGTCCTCATAGTTCTATTCAAAATTTTCCAATTACTTTATTTAAATTATATTGTTGGAGGCTTCAATAAATAAGATACTAAAATGTAGTTCAATAAATAAGATACTAAAATGTAGTTCATAGATTAATTTTTGACTTTTTTCTCAAAATATATTTATCAATTTTCATTTTTTTTTCAAATTTATTTCCTCAATTTTTATATAATAATTTTTTTACTTTAAAAATCATCAAAATTATTCATAAATTAAATAAATCTTAAGAAATTGAAACTTTTTAGAAAAATATACTTTAACATTTTATGGTTGGAAATTAAAGAATTTGAATATAAATACTTTCAAACTAGGAAGACAATGTCACATTGTATCAATAACTTTAGATTTTCAAATTTGAAACGAAACCTTTCTAGTGAGAGTGATCGCTGCACACATCTTTGCACACATCTTCAGACAAAAGAGAGAAACTACCTATGATAAGAATAGAGTTAAGTTGACTATAAATAATATAAATAGGTATTTGGAAATATAGACGTTAGTAGCCTGGCCTGTTTTTTTCCATGCCCTTTATTTTCCTTCGGTTGATGTACCATTGTTGTTTTTCTTGTTTTTTGTCTGCTACTTAGCAGTACTTGAGGAGAGCGTCAAGGCCTTTAAGTGGAGATCTGTGCTCCATGGGGACTGCTTCCACAACTTTTAGGGAGGGGAGTCAGAACAGTCTTTCGAGTTCCGGGTGTGACTTTGAACTTTTGAATTGTTGTTTAGGGTGGTTTAAATTGTAACATTTCTACCGCGAAAGTAGCAGGCCACACACCGTTCACAGCCAATTGCAGTGTGGTGTAGAAAATTGGATCAGCATATCGCAAAGGTGATTTTAGTTATTGATTATTTTTAGAATATCACTGTACATCATTGGAATTAATCCATTATTAAGTTACATGGTGTGCGAGTGTTCGAAAGCAAGTATGTTGGAAGTCTGCCCAGAGTTTCTTCCAAAATTTGCAAGAGAATCAACCAGTTGGGAGAGCCAATAATATGATGATAAATAATAAATATGTCATAATATTAATTTATTTAATTATAAAATGTAGTAGTGATTATTTACACTTTCTTAGAAGATCCATATAGTTTAAACTTCAAAAGTTAAAACACCATACAGGTGTGACAAGTACAAGGTCATAAAATATTGTTTTCTTCTAATGATTATTTGAACTTGATCAACAATATGGGGTACTTCATTTTTTATTGGGTTTATAATAATGATATATTTGATTTACATAATTTTTGGTGGAATCTATTTAATAATGAGGTGATGAATCAATATTGGTACGATTATAAACAATTTTTACGTATTTAATAGATTAATTTGAACTTAATATTGATCTTTAATTATGCATCCATCATAAATAAAACATTCATTATCATATGCATCAAAACATAGAATACAGAACACACAAAATTTGACCTGGAAACCAAGAAAGAGAAAACCAAAGAATGTTTTTTATAATGAAAAGATTACATTCAAGGAAGCATCGAGTTCCCGTGTTTACCAGCACCAACTATAAGGAGACACTGACCTCCTGGTTTTATAGGCACAGACTTGAAGGAAGCTACAACTCGATGTGTTCTCCAACACCAACTGGAAGGATGCTATGACTCTCTACTCCTTGCCTCGTCCTGCTGCCCAGATATGTAAAATAAGATATTACCTTGATGTACTTTTGATACGTGCACACTTCGGATCTTCTGATATTCGTTCTATTGTGCGCACCTTCTGTATGATGTAGTATTGTTGTAACTTTGCTGCATACACCACTTGAATTATCATTGCACTCAACAGTTCATTTTAACTTCAACAGTTCACTTCAACTAACGTTGCACTTTATACACTGGTGTTGCTTTAACAAATTTTGTAGTCTAAACTAAGGTTCAATATTCTGTTCTGCTACTGTGCTACTGCATTCTTTAACTGATAGTGCTCATCAATTGATAACATGTTGTTCTAATATTGCGAATCAGTATCAGATGGAACTGCACACCTTCTATGACGTGTTCATTCTATTTAAGTGTTGCAATATTTAAGACAATCTCCAACCAGTTATGCATTATATGATTTGTCATTTTTGTTTAACACACTTGTCTCAGATCATCCTCATCATGACACACATACTTGATTCTGTTGCCACTCTTTCTTTGTGCATCTGATCGATTTCTTTACTTCGCACACATCACCTCAATCTCATGCATCAGTTAAACTTCTTCTTATGTTGTGTCATATCCCCCTTCTTGGGATTAAATTTTTTCTTCTTCATCGATGTCCCCTTCATCATCAGAAAATACTTCAATGAAGTGTGCTTTCCCCTTAGCACATTTATGCCCTAGTACCCATAGTTGATGACATGTGAAACATAGTTTATTTCTTATGACTTCTTCCTTGCTTGGTCCCTCTTTCTTGTCCTTCCCAAATCAATATTTTTTCCATGGTCTCTTGTCAAATTTGAACTTAGGAGGAAAATTGGGCTTCAGAGAATATTTTGTCTTGGGTAACACATTTTGCAGATCTCTTGCCAAATACATGGCATCTTTTAATGAAGTAGGTTTGTGAGATTTAACTAAACCTTTCAAAGGTTCAACCAATCCTTCAGTAAAGCGAAATACCAATCGAACCATAGAAACATCAGCCACCATAAGTGATAGTTTTTGGAATTCCATCATGTGCTCCACAGGGGTTCTAGTTTGCTTCAACTGTGCTAATTCCTTGATAGGAATTTCATGGTCTTTTTAATCAAATATTTCCACTAACCTATTAAAAAACTCTTCATATGATGTGATCTGACCATGTCCCAAGGTTTTAAGTCCATGGAATGACCAATCATTTGCTTCTCCCTCAAGATGCGGAATATCCATTTTTAAAGCATCCTCTTCAACCATTGGATTTAGCTGAAAATATACATCTAACTTTTGTACCCAAGTATTTGCAGAACTTTGGGATGAGCCATGAAAGGTAGGAAGAGACATTTTACCTATGGCATAATTCAATTCTTTATTTTGAAAAGGAGTTTTGTTACCTTCTCTCATTTTGAGCTTGTTTGAGACACTAAAGAATTGATTGAATGGTAAGTTCCTCCTACAATATTCACTCAACTACTGCCAGTCTGCTAGAAATTCATGCATTCCATATTGGGTGTTAGAATCCTCTTTGGGCTCAATGAACTTGGGTGTGGTGGCTCTTGTTGACCATGCTTAGGTCACTTATGACACAATCAAGTCGGCATGCAAGTAAAAGGTATAAAGTTAGTACCTACTCTTGCTTTTTGATATATTGAAAACCGTGACTAAGCTTTCTAACCTTTAGCACCCTTTAACTAATATTCTAATCAAAGAATATCCAACAACACTAAAATCTAAAAGTTGAGATTCATGTCCATCACCCTCCGTTTTAGCTATATTGGAAGTTGAGGTGGTTCTTATGAAATTATAGAAAATTTTAGGGGATCACATATGCCTCTCCCCACTATAGATGGGATACTGTTACCAAGTTTGACCTGAAAATAACCATGCATTTATCTCTAATTATATATCGTATTGATCGAGCTCCTTTACTAATGACAGTTAACCTCTTAAATCAACCATCAGATTGAGAGAAGTGATGTAATGAAACAAGTAGCACAACTATGGGAAATAAAATTCCATGAGTTTCTTTCTAGTTGTTACTAATAATATCTCATTATCTAGTACTACAAGTTCGCTCAAAATCTTTTCAACAAGTTTACACATCAATGGGGAAATTCTATGAATCTTTGGAAGACAATCCAGTAATGGTACATAAGATAGAACTAAACTTGAGAATCAAATCAATGTAGCAAACAGATAAATACAATATTTCATAACAGGTGAGATAATGTTTTTATATGTGGACTATAGCGTGCCTGCTCAACCAACATCCTAGGAGGTCCGCAGAAAGATATTGCATTTTCAATTAGATAAGCTTATGTACAATACTAGCATGTGCATAGAGCTAATAATATCACATAGCAAGCAAAGTGAATAATACCACACTATGAAGGTCATACCTATGAATTTTGAATGTGCCGACCTTTTCTCTATCCACCTCTTTTTATGAAATTCACTTTACTCCTCGTATTTTGTAAACAACAAAATTGTAGAGAAGTTAGGGTTAAAATGGATTGTAGGCATGCTAAAATCTAACGAAGTGGAGCAATTTGTAATCTAGATGAAAATTTTCAATGGAAAAAGAAATGGAATTGAAAGGGGAACACAATGCTAATTATTTCATGAAAATTTTGGAGCGCTCGTGGAAAAACCCTAGGTATGGGGTTTGGTGAGGACGGCACCTCAGAGCTACCAGGTGTTGGGATCGACAACGGCTGGTGTGCAATGACCGTGGCTCTGACAGATCTGTTAGATCTAGGCAGGGGCGCTCTCTCCAGAATTCCAAGATGGGGTCTAGAAACCCCACGAGGTCGCTGATGTCCAATGATGTTGCAGGAGTGTCAATGGCTGATCCAATCGATGCTGAGAAAGGATCCAAACGACAAATAGGGCCACGGGGATGCCTCCCCAAAACCATGAAAATTCTGGCCATTCAGGTCAAATATGAGAAGATCCGTGAGCGAATCGAGGAATGGTGTGAGAAATCCCTAATCGGTAAGTTTTTTGGGGTGTGGCCCAACGAACGGGATCTTGTGAACTAGATCAACACTACCTCAAAAAATAAGGGACATTACGACCTGCAATTGGGAGCTAAGGGTTTTTTCACCATTATCTTCTTCAATGTTGCAGATTAGGATAGAGTTATGGAAGGAGGCTCCTATTTCCCTTTTTCGATTGGACTGTATCTTAGACCATGGAAGGAAAGCTTTAATCCATAAATGGAGGATGTCACAGTTTCCCCTGTCTGCATCAGGCTCTTCTCCCTGCCATGTGAATACTGGGATTTGAAGATTCTTTAGGACAGTGGCAACACTCTAGACGAATTTGTTAAAGTTGCAGAACCAGACTAAACAACAAAGATACACTACGTATGCTCGGATATGCGTCTACATGGATATGTCGAAGGAGCTTCCTAAGGCAATCAGTCTAAATTGGGAGAATGAGGAATGGATCCAACCTATGGATTATGAACAAATTCTGTTTCGCTGTCACCAGTGTCATGAATATGGCCATTTGGGTAGAAATTGTCCTCAGGTAAAGCTGCTCTCATATTCTCCCCAAAGTGGTAAGGTAGGGGACACGGATAAGGAAGGGTTCATGTAGGTTCGTAACAGGAGGAGAAATAAAATGGCATGGCAGAACAAGGAATTCAAGGAGAACCGTGGAAAAGGAATTGCAACTTCCAACCCCTTCCAGATTCTGGAAGACTCACAGGATGTAAGGGAGCATGGCACGAAAAAGGGTAAATAAAAGTCTGACCATATGGAAGGCGTTATCGAAGAAGTTGAACAACATCAGGATGGGGTTAACCAAGTGGCACCTATGGTTCAAGATGATGAAGAGGAAATGGAGTTAGGAGAATTGAATAATGATGAGATCGAGAGAGAATGTGAAAAGAAAGGGAAAGATTATGTTACTCGGCATCAACTAGAACTTCTCCAGGAGGCTATCATTAATGCTAAAGTCCCCAGACAATTAGGTATTTCCTCTGAGGCCCAAAAAGGAAGCAAGAGGAAATCGCCTGAAGAAGACCTGAAAAGAGGCAGGAAGAAGAACAAACAAAGGATTGTAGAGATAGGTGTGAGGTTAATCGAGTCTGTTCAGTATCCCGCAATAATGGAATCCTTCTCTGAAGTCAATAAGGTTAATCAATGAAGTTTATTTCTTGGAATATTAGAGGGTGCAATCATCCCAGGAAGATTAAAACCATGGATAGAAAGATCAAATAAGAAAAACTAGACATCATCTTTATCCAAGATATTAAGTGCAATTCGCATTTTCTGGAGCAAGCTAAACAAAAAATATGGTGAGGCAGTGAATTTATGGCTATTGATGCATCAGGGATTGCTGGAGGATTGGCAGTCTTCTGGCAGCCAAACTCTCTATGTATTTCTGATTGGTGGGAAAATCGCTTCTCCCTAAGTGCTCAATTCACTGATTGGGTGATCGGATCTACTAGCAGGCTAGTTAATATATATGGGCCAAGTGCTTTACCTCAGAAAAATTCTTTTCTTCAACACTTAGCATGGCTGAGAGACCAAGATTATGATGGCTCTTGTATTTTAGGGCGAGATTTTAATATGATATCATCTCTTGAAGAAAAAAAAGGGGGCAGGAGGGTGTTGGATAAATTCTAGGAAGCTTTTGGAGATTTCATCTACCAAAGCCCATTCATTGCTATTGAGACTGGCAATGGATTGTATACTTGGAACAACAAACAGGGGGGAACTCATTTGGTTGTTTTTAGAATTGACCAGTTCCTGACTACAGAGGATTCGTCCGATATGGGGGAGAGGCCCACGTAGTTGTCCTTCCATCGGCTGGCTCTGATCATTGGCCCAGTTGCCTCCAATGGGAATGCTCCAATGCTTCTCTGCTCAAACCTTTTAGGTTCGAACAATTCTGGTTAGAACATAAGGATTTCAAAGAGTTGGTAGGCTAGTGGTGGCAGGAAATTGTTCCTCCCAGGCGAACCGGGATGTTTCAGTTCCAACAAAAATTCACTAGTACAAAATGAGAGATAAGTGACCAAAAAAATGACCAAAAACCACATATAAATGACCACTTTTGAGTTGGTGACCACTGGTAGCAAATTATCGGTCATATATAAGGCAACAAAAAATGTGGTCATATTTAGCTTGGTCATTTATAGCTTATCTTGTGGTCATATATTTGGTCATTAATCGTCACAATAAAAAAACCACATTTTTTGTCACGTGATAAATGATCGCTAATTTGCTACTAGGGATTTCCAACTCAAAAGTGGTCATTTTATGGATATTTTGGTCAGTTTTTGGTCACTTATCTCTCATGTTGTAATGGTGGTCATTTAAATGCAAATTTTGGTCATTTTTTTAGTCATTTATTATCTTTTTAGTGGTTTCAAAATATAAATTGGGCGTGGTGGAATCAAACCACCAACCTCTTGCTTATAAGGCAGGTGCTCTACCATTGAGCTAGCACCCTTAAATAGAACATAGGAGATTGAAAGATGAGCATTTGCTTGCTTGTTGTGGACAACTTCTTGCACCTGTATCATGTACCATGAAAAATACTTCATGTTAGTTTAAAATATAATAAAATTATAATTATAATAAAAACACCACATTACTGCTTCTATACGTATCAATATCTGCACCCTCCCATTATCTCACATGATTAATATCTTCACAAGTTGAATAATAGTACAAAAACCCTTCAGCTAAACTAAGATGATAGCAATAATAAGCCTCGTTTCCAATAATCAGATTGTTCAGATTGTTCCTATTGATTGACTTGCCTATGAGAGGCATAGTCTGGTCTGAAAGTTATTTTTCTGAGTATAAAGGAAGGTCTTCACCCCAGGTAAGTTATCAGACTTGTTCTTGTTGATACTTTACTACTGCTGCTATTTACATGTTAGAACACATGTAGTACTAAGGACTCTTAATGCTTGTATCACAATAATTTTGCATTTATACAAGCAAATAATTAATTAATTTGGATGACTTTTGGATGTATATATATATATATATATATATTAGCAAAAGATAACTAAAATAAATTGTTTTCAGCCTGCATGTTTTTCAATTATTTTTTAAATATACAAACGATAATTAATTATTTCTGACCCTGTAAAGCTACCAATTACGAGTATGGACTACTTTTATTTTATTTTTATGTACAATTAATAAGAATTGTGATTATTTATTTCTCTCAAGACACAAATAGAAGTCAAGCCAGCTTATCCAAATAATTTTCATCTCATAGTTTCATAGTTTCCAAGCAAATGGTTTTATTTTCCCTTTGCTACAGAAATATTCTCACCTAGAGGGCACTCATCTGCTGAAAGTAAAAGAAAGTTGACTTGCACATAATCTGTAATATTAGAAAATGGAAATTAAACATTACACATTAATAAACTCAAATTGAAGTTGGGTGCATTAGGTCGAGTGGTCAAGCACTGTGAATTGAGAAAAACATGGTGAGGCAAAAGTTAAAAAGTGAAACATATTCATATTCATCAAATGGAATGAACCTGCTTAAACCAACAAAGAACATACTACATTTACAGTGATCTTCACTATCAAAACAAGAATGGAAAGCATGGTGGAAAGATGAAAAGTATAGTTACCTGAAGCAATGACATGTCTTTAACGAGCTCGGTAAGAAATGCCCCAACATATGCATCACCAGCGCATGTTGTATCAACTGTCTTGACTGGTATGATACTAACCCTCCCCCGAAAAGCCTACAATAAAAGAATCAGAAGAAAATTAAATCACAATATAGCACTCTAGATCAAGCAAAACACAACCAGTTTTGTGTATAATCATGATGGGAATGACTTCTTAGTCTTGACTCATAGTGAGTATTATCTCCTTGGACTATTAGGAATCATTTGTGCTTACAACCATTTACAGGAAAGAGCTCTAGAGGTTCATCCATTCCCGAAGATACACCTAGTCATAAAGGGTAATATAAGAAGGGAAAATGTTGATAAGAGGGAGAAGAATGCAAAGACTTAAGCAGGTTGTAGACCAATACCAATTTCTAACTTGTTTGTGTAAGACTAATTTAACACCTTCAAGTTGGTGCTATAAAAGGATTTAAATTTATATAGCTATCTGCCAATATGAATTTAATAATGAATCAAACATTGCTCAATTATTCACATGTACCAACCTTTGTATAATATCTGCAACCTTTTTCTCCCTCAGTTATGAGAAGTAACTTCAGCCCTGGATGCCAAAGTGACATGACTACCATGTCGTTTTCATAGTCCCATCCATTTGTAATGAATGCTACTTCATCCTCATTGACCTGCTCAGAAGAAAAATATGATCAATAATTGGTAGCAGCTGGCACAGAAATATCACAACTAAGTATCATTTTGGCTCAGAAACATCACAACTAAGAATCATTTTGGCTCAGAAACATCACAACTAAGAAACATTTTAAGACTCTTCACTTGTCTTGATTCTTTATCCATGAGAAAATCATATTGATTGTCCAGTGTAAAATGCACTAAAGGAAGCTATGCATTAACGGTGTCTATACAAATATCAGAAAATGATGCTTACTATGCAGTTTGGTTGTGTACGGAAGCCTATACTCTCAAGTTAAAGCATTTCACTTTTTATGTTTGAAAGCATTTTCCTCATTAAGAATCAAGATAGTACCTTAATAAGGTCTGCCTTATCCTAGATGCTGAGAATTCCTTCACGAGCTTCCTTAGAAGATGACCACAAGGGCAATCTAAGATTAGGATCAGCATCTTTTGCAATCTTCATAGCTGAAAGATGAACTGATCTGCATGGTTATGCAATCAGACTTATTGATCCAAAATGAAATATACTTGCCTGCAAACAAATTACATCATAAAAGCCTTAGTAAAGGGAACAATTTGTCATCATCATATAGTTTTCATCACCAAGTAGAATCCCAAATGGATTGAGTCCTGATATTTGAAAGAGTATACATACAATGGAAAACCAGGAAATTGCGACCGTCAAACAACTTTCAACAAAGCCAACTAGATGCTTCTTTGCACTTAAGGTCAGGACTATAGAGTGTGAACCAAAAAACAAATCACTTAAACTCCAATTTACAACACAAGTCCAGCACATCAAGAACAAAAACCTTGATGTCCGATTCTTCATAGATTGAATCAAGTTCGAACAATCTACACCATGTTTAAAGTTCCCATTTGTATTTTGATAGAACAAAGGATGTAAATAACACCCAAGCCCGACAAGTTTATATGAAGCCACCCTCATAAGTAACAATCTAACCCCAAACACAAATAACTGAAGCTTTTTTTATCAAGTCTTGTGTCCATTTGTCCTTATTTTATACAACATTCCAAACATTTGCAGATCTGGAATTATATATCAGAAGACATCAATTAGGTTAACTTGAAAGAAAAGTGGTACTCTTTGTATGCATTATATGCAGAGCTCTTGAGGAAAAGGACAATACTTCTAAAAATTACAAATATTGTCAGTTACAACTTATATGTGATATGTCCATAATCTATGGACATGCTGGGACAGACATACTAAAGACTATAGTCTATGTGAAGGTTTACTCTAGTGACCACCTGTTGAAGGCTTGAAGTCTCCAAGGGTTTCCTGTGCATGGTTACATGGTAGTGATTAAAAAATATAAAAACCTCAAATTGGCTATATCCTATAATTTCCTAGATAGAATTAGTCAAGTGCTCAACCAAGGGAGGATATTTGTAGGGAGACCACTAGAAGTCGATTTCATTCAACGGTTAATATTTTTTTTATTATATTGTGGACAACAAGGGACATATGTACATACTCCACTTCAACCCGTGCAAAAAATGAACTATTCATGGGTGTTTCACCATTTTGTGGAAGGCTAGGCACATATTAATATACCCACTTCGGCCATAGTAAAAATCATTTGTTGGAGTATTTTTTGACTTTGTGTGAAGAATATACTGCTAATTAAAAAATTGCAGGTCCATAGGTCGAGAAAGAATGCCATTGCAAGGTTTATTCTCTACATGTTTTGTGGTCATTTGTTTGCAAATCATCTTCAGCATCTTCTCTATTTCTCTACGAATATATAATATTTCAATAAATTAGCAAAACTTTCCATACTTATCATACCAAAATATGGTCCCTCGTACTTTCCCAATATCTGTCGCACCTTTCATACTGTGTTTGGTAGCAAAGAATAAAAAATTCATTGTTTGTCAGTTCTTATACCCATATACTGACTTTCCCATAGCCGTCGACATTTACAATAGGCTAAAAAATCCCTACTAAACAAATGCGAGACCCTTCAATAGGAAAATATTTTGAGAATTTTCATTGGGCACATCCAAAAGCCGACTGATAAAAAAAGTATGCAAGTATCAATGTAGAACAAATATTTGGCATTTTGGAGAATTATAGAAATAGAAAAGGGAGGTGAGTCTGTGGTTCTATAATTGCCAGCACTGTAAGAGTTTATAGTGCAGATATGTAGTAGTTCCCAAGGAGGCACTGTAGTGCAAGCTTGAGCATCAATATCAGCAATGTTGTGAAGCCAAAAGGAGCATGCCTATGGGGCATCCTCAATGCCCTTCAGGGACTCTCAAAGAGAGGAGTTAGAGGTGAGGGGGGAGAAATCCTTCTTCCAGTGTTTGCAGTAAAACAAGAAACTCTAGGGAAGGTGTGTCTTGTTTGAATGCAGGCTCTGTTATGTGATTTAAACGCTTTCTTGAGCTCATGATGCAATTAAAGCATGCCAAACACTATGTATAACAACTGCATCCCTTTCCCTATGTACTGAATGGGGAAACTTTCAAAGCTTAAGAATATAATTACGGGAATTGAAAGCAGATGAAGCACCGAGAGGGATCCACCTTTGGCATGATTCCTCAAACCAGATTTAGAAAAATGAAAATTTAAATTCCACACTTGTAGTTTACTGCGGAAATACTTCAATGTCAAACCAAATACTCTATGGCATGCCTTTATTCCTGAACAAGAATAAATCTCATTCTTGAAATCAAATGCCACTATTCTAAAAATAGGGCTTTAAAATCAGTTATGGAAATTTTGTATTAGAGAAAAGAAAATTATATTTATGAGGATTTGAAAACTTGGGAATGAGATTGACCTAGCCTAGATCCAAATCCTAGGCTTTATCAAGGGCCCAGAGGGATCAAATCTCCCGAGAAGCAAACCTCTCCTCGAAAAGCTCCTCTTGAATATGGCTATGCTCGATACTTCTACATATAGTCAACATTGCATGAATCATTGAGAGCCATGAGAATATTATTGGTTCAAAGGATCTACCATTACACATTTGAATATATATCTTTGACCCATATAAATAGAGATTGTTTTTATTTGATATATCTTTGACCCAAATAAATACAGATTTTGTTTACTTGGGTCTGACAGCATATCATATTCTTGAGACTTTGATTTTACAGGGGTCAACTTCCCTGGTAAGCCACGGTTGACAAATACAGATCATTCCAAAAGCGACAAGCTATGCAAAGCCAGCACTTTCTGTTTGTCTCTGGTTGTGAATCGTTTTATGGTTTCAGTGCATGGTTGAAAAATCAGCACTGTAAATTGGAGTATATTATTTTTATTTGTGTTTTCACCAGACTTAATTAGTTCAATTGATAACTTTTATTTTAGTCTGCAATATGTGTTTTTTCTTTTTTTTTATAATTTGAATATAATCTGAAGAATGAACTAGTTTGAGTAATTTTTCTTATTTATTTATATAAAGGTAATGTAACATTACATATCGCATTCTCAATTTCCAGCTTGTAATTGCTAAATAACGATAACCTAATCTGAATTGACAAATTTTACGTCTTATATGCAAATATTGTTGTTTAAAAAAGTAATATGAATAAACCCTGTGGATCACGTTTATGGCTAAAGGCGTTAGCGAATTCATATTTTGTTGAAAAGAGTTCCACGAGGTCGTAGAAGTAGAAAAATCAACTAAGAATCGCCGTCTAAAATGTTTTGGAAAAGAGGTTTATATGAATCCGTAGGAGCTGTATTTCATTGAAACTCTGAATCCAGTTATTGCCATCAAACTTCTTGATGTTGTTCTACAAACTCTATGGTTTTTCACAGATTCTCAGATCGGCCTCGCATAATTGATTTACTTGCTACTGGTGTACTACTTCTTTTCCATTCCTATAGATATTTAGACTACTTCAATCCTGATGTGTCGGGTAAGAGGGTATAAGAATTGGACGTGCTGTTATTTTACTATATTAGGATTACAGGCATCTCCGATACCCAGGATTTCAGAATAAATATAAATACTGGTATTTCCTTTTATTGTGTTAGAGTTGAAAACGCATCTCTTACACTTTGTGTTTCAATTAGACTATATTTTTGTCTAATATTATATAATATTTAGCATACATAAACACAATGTTGGTTTAAATTGAAATGTTTGTTAGAAACCAGTCGACTTCCTTGCTAGGAAACATGCAATTCTATTTATCTTGTTTAATCTATGGATAAGTTCCTTAATCCAAAATGGCACCTAATTTTGAATGGCGAATGATTATTATAAAAGAAGCAACCAAGTTAGATTTAACGATATATGAATAGTCTAATCGAATTGTATAGCTGCCCCTGAACATAGAGATTTGGTGGCACTGGTAGAAGATATTCTGTAGAGATCGAAGAAGAACACAAACATTGGAGGAAGACATGTATAACATCGCATCTATAATTCTAACTCTTTTTATTAATGTGCTAAATCCAAAACGTATAGATTTAACATGGAACATTGAAGAATATTGTTGAATTTAAACGACAGATTGAAGCAACCGTTAAAATATACACATTTGAAAAAAGGGAAGCCATTCACTCAAAATAATAAAAAAGGTTCATTAATTTTCTCGAAATCCGTATTATTCTTTTTTGTTTATTGTCGACAATAAAGACAAACATGGAAAAAGTTACAAAATCTACCTCATATTTACTTTTTACTTTGTATTATTCTTTTTTGTTTATGGCGGACGATAAGGACAAACATGGACAAACGTTAGAAGATTTCCCTCATAGATGTGGAGCGCCTCTGGGCGCAATGACTATCCCTTTTTGCAATCTGAATTTGGTCTCCACTATAGCGTCCTCAATGCCTAGAAATGGTTTTAAATCAACAAGAGTAATCTGTATAGTTCCTTGGATGACTAGAATGGGCTTGGTATTGACAACTGGTATATAGTGGGTATTAAAATCGTACCCAGCTCTCCTTTGGCCACTCTGCAAATTCGAACAGTGATATATAACAGCAGCTGAGATGACCATATTATTAGTCGTACCTTAGGACCCATTAAGATTATTGGTGGGTTTCCTTTGCACTTGGCAGGTGTTTACATTATTGACATATGACTAAGTGACTCTCTCCCTTGTCTCAACTTCAGCACATTTACCACAGGGAGGAGTGTACATGGTGGGTGGTAGCAGGTAACGGATTTGGAAGAGGCCTTTTGTTATTCAGTTTGTCAGTGGGAGGTTCATATTGCTTTGACTCCATTCCCCATTGGACAAGCTTTGGTATCACAGGTCAGCTTACAAGGCCATTTTATTCCAAACAAGTATAAGGGGTCTATTGGTATGTTTCGTCAGAGCTCTCACAAAGTATCATTCACAGTTTTCAGACACACAGATTTGTGGATTCTCGACATCCCGGAGGGGGATCTTGTCCCCTTGAGCCGCCATTTTTAACCCCTGAAATTGATCCACAGTAATTTCAAGGTTAAGGCCCAGCAAGATTCCATTAGGTTGGTCAAATTAGTTTGTTGATCGATGACATGCATGCTTCAGTCTTCAAGCAAATGAAGGGTCTTGAATACCCCGAATACCCCGAGACATAAGGATCATAACATAATTATGAGATTGTCACAGAAACTAAAAAGCATTCATTGTGATCTAGAATACTAAGCAAGAACATCTTTCAAAAGATCAAGATCAATATGGTAGGGAAAAAAGTGCTACTGCAGATGAGAAAGGACAGAATGTTAAACATATGATTCACTTTCATCTACACAATCCTTCAATCGAATTTGAGATCGTGTGCTGATATATAATAGAAAAAATAGTCTACCATAAAATAGACCAAAGAAAATAAACACAGAAGCAGCTTTCACCTGAGATTCTATTCGCCACAGTGTTTTCAATTTGTTTCCTTCCAGTTCTAAAAGGACAGAATGTTTCTGACAGTCAATCTGAATATGCAGCAAACTTTGCACTTAATGATGAAGGAAGCAATTCTAGAGGAAGAAAGGCAGAATACATCTCTCCAAAAGATCTTGGCAAGTCCTCTCAAAGATATGTTTCCGTACCTTCATCTCCACGAGAATTTCAAAAGATCAATCCTTCAAAATCAATTAACATGATTAATTCGTGGAATCAAGTGTTTCAGTCACCATCACATCCATCCAAGCATTTGTTACCATTACCATTTCCAGAGTGGAACATAGAATTTTCTAAGTTAAAAGTTGGTGTCCAACCTAGTTTCAGTTCCTTTGAAGAAGTTTTTCAAGGCATAGGGAGAAGAACCGAGGTTGCGATTAAGGTTTTGCTTAAGAAAAATTTTGATTGAGGAGAAAATGGAACACTTCTGAAACGAAATATCACTATTAAGCCGCATGTGACATCCAAATGTACCATAAGTGATCCCAATATTCTGGAGAAGTGCATTTTGTTGAATGAGCTACTCGCTATGAGTTGCACATTGTGCATAAGCTCACTGAACAATTGAAGAGAGAACTGGTGGAATTTTCATATGCCTCAAACAAAGTTATGGTAACAAAGCACATTTAAACAACTGGGGAGCATTGTTAAGTTATAACTGGACCGAACATGGGTGGAAAAGGTTCCTACATACATCAAGTGGATTTGATCGTAATTATGGCCTACGTCTCTGGGCTGGATTAGTAAAATCTGGGAATGCTTATGAGTAAAAGCAATTGAGGAAATTTTGGACAACAGATTTCGAGGTTCCTAACAGCCGTGATCAAGGGCATCCATGATAATGTCCAAACTATCCAAAAATCAAACGGAAGGCTCTTGTATGCATGAATATGGACTTATATGTTCCTAGCTAAAAGTTTGAGATTGAAGGAGCTACTCGAGTCTATTGCGGTGAAATATGTTCCTTTGGCACCTCAAAAGCACGAACAATGAAGCAGGACTTCCCCAGTCAAGACCGCACTTTAGATAGCAGAGATGATAGTACTGTATCTTGGCTAAAACACCCTCTAAGAAATGAATACACCGTTCTCAAGGAACACACGGTCAACCGGTGTTGGGTCTTTATCCGGCTCTTTATATATGGATGGATCTCGCTCAGGAACATATCGATCTGGATCTAGCTTTCGAATTGTGGAATAGGATCTGCGTGCACCTAGAGGATATGAAACAACTGTTTGTGCTACTCCAATAGAATCTACTGTTGCTAGTACTGGATCTATAGGTTATGGACCTCGATTTATAGATGTACCAAAACCTCGAACAAGACGAGATGTTACCTCTGCCTCTGCCCTTGCTTATTCACATTATACCCTTAACTATGCTACTGGAGCTGTTCCAGGTGGTTCTGGATAAACTAATCTATAAAGCTCATAAGCCTCATAATCAACTGCATAATCTACTCAGTCAACTGCTGAAACTGCTACTAGTACTCGTGCTAGATGTGTTGTTAGGGACTCTATCTCTACTGTTAGGGACACTGTCTCTGCTGCTGGATCTATATATGTAACATAATAATATATATATGGAAAATTTGGATCTCTATCTAAAACATATGTATCTGTATCCTTCTCTGTACGAGCTGCCTTTTCCTTACATATTGAACCCATGAATTCTCATCGTGGCTCAAATCACGGCATGGGGTTTCTGTAATTTGCACCCATCGAGATCATTTGTCCATGGAAAATTTATTATATCAGGACTGACCTCTGAAATCAACCATGCAGCCAAAATAATGGGATTTATGGAATCTAGACCCATTTGAAATGACCTTCCCCAATAAATAGGGGTTTGTCACTTTTGCCGCTAGGGAACCAGACGATCAACCAAATTTTGACAACCTCTCCCTGATAAATCAATCTTGGTCACTTGTCCACCTTTCTAAAACTGGTCTATCATACCATTTATCGTACTTACACTGCCGGACTAGCTCGATCATACTATTTGATAGGCACACGACTGATTACAATAAACAAAACTTTCATATTTTGAAGCACCGCATTCAACGTTTGAGAAAAGAATAAGCAACTCAGCTAGTAAGGGTTCAAGCCCTGCTAAGCCTAGATCCCCTTTGTCCCAGTTTGCAACAAATTGCACCATGGCCATCATATTATAGCTGAAATAAAGAAAACGCCTTTTGCAGTAGATGTAAGACAAGCTCGAGGGTTTGGGGAAGCCCGGACATAAAACTAGTTTGCAATAAATTGCACCATGGCCATCATTGTATGTCTAAAATACAGAAAACAAAATGGATGGGAGCATATCCTTACCTTAGGAGCCTGAATTTCAGTGTTCCCTTCACCACTGTGTTGGAGCTGCACAACATTCCTCCAATTGTGGGAATGACGCAGAACCCCTCCCTTTTCCTGCACATTTGTTCGAAGGCCACACATGTCAACCATGTCGACTAGTCAATCATGGGTTCCTCGCTCAGATGTACTGGAAACTGTTGGCAGCAGACCGATGGGGAGGAGAAATACCAAGGCATCCTTGTTTGCTAAATCTTTGTTATTCTATGAAAAGCAAGCCCTAAGAAAGTCTCCACTTCTGAGTGATTATTCTACTCTTTCTTTCTAACCGGCTAGTGCTCCCATAACCCCAATACTTCCCCAATGTTTGCTCCTATCAAGAAACAACCCAATATATTCTTTTCTCTCCCCCAATTGTAAACCACATTCTTTCTTTTCCACTATGGCTTTACCTTTCTTTCTATATACCCACGCCCACCTGTAATATAATATATATATATGATCATTTTCCCTATGAGTGAAGAGTTGTGTGGTTGTGTTGTCCAAACCTAAAAATGGTAACATAGGATATTCCTTTCAACCATCTCACACCATAATAGTTCAAATATGTCCAAAAAAAAAACCTTCCCTAAACAAAACATGTTTAATTTAACCATTAAATCCACTATTAAACAAAACATAGTAATTTGAATGTGAAACCAAAACCCCCATTTCTTTTCCCCAATTTCCCTCTATGATCAAATAAAATTTTCCTATAACCTATCATGTCCATCATTCCTGCCAAAGCCTCTTGAATTTTCATTATGTTAGTTTTGTTTTTATTTTTATTGGTTAATAATACATATAATATAATATTTAATTAAAATATTTTTTATATATTAACTTTATTATATATCTATATATGTTTTATATATTAACTTTATTATATTAATATTATTATATATTACATTGTATCAGATATTAAAATATATTAATTTGGTGTCAATTGTCTAGCTATGACACATGAGAGGACTTAGAATTTATTTTCTCATTTATGTTTTAATGAAACTTTTGGAGAGACAAGAAATAAAGGTATATGGTTATGCAATAAATGGGGACTCTTTAAAGGAGATGTTCATAACACGTAGAATGGGTAAAAGGAATTGAGGGACCCCTTTTAATTAAGGTGGGTAAAAATATTGTTGCATATTTCTAAAATTATAATCATAAAAACATAGTAAAAGAGATTTAAAATCTTACTATTTTGGGAATATAATTTTAGAAGGGGTAAATTATAAAGATGAGAGTTTTAATATAAAAATGAGGGATTTTTATTTTTTTTAAATGGAGGATATAGGCCTTTGTTTCTCCACGTGAACACCAAGGTGGTATTTCTAACATTCTAGACATAGGCATGATGAGTTGGTGTTCATAGAAAAGATCTTCAAATTAAACGAGAGGCACAAAATAGGTGGATTTCAACTAATGAGATGCAAAAGACTCTTGCTTACCGAAACTTCAACTGAGCGTCGAAATGGTCAAACGATGACGATTTTGGCCAAATGAAATATGAGAATGATAAGTGCGATAAGTTGAACACAATGGTATAAAATTCAAGACATGATGATGCGTTTAACGAAAAACGACCAATCTCCTTGACATGACACTAACTGGACTATCATGACGATGTACAAGATGCAACTTGGAAAATCTGCCGAGGGGTTTATACGAAAGTGTAAATGGATAAAGGAGATATAGATGTGATAAGCATATCTCCCTAGACACAATTGGGCAAACAGAATGATTTTACAAAAAAATTCACTAGGTTGCCTCTGATGTCATTTTTGGACGCTTCAGAAACATGTTGATATAGCTGAGACCCAGCGTATAAAGGTGTCTTGGGGGTCTCTATATTGATTAGAATAGCAAAGGATACGTTGTGAAAATAATGCTCAATCTAGTTGATGAAATAATGAGGGAATAACCAACTGAATCCATTAAGCGGTCTACAATTTACTAAATTTAATTAACATTGCAGATGGATTCAGAGACCCCCTTCTGAATCCATCTATAGTGTTAAAATTTAGTGAATTGCACAAATTCATTGCCAAAATTATAATTTTTCATTGTCGGAGTGACACAACTAAAAATGACCAAATAAGTGACCAATTGTTATGTGGTCATTTTTACTTTAATTCTTATCTTATGATCAAATTGGTCATTTATCTTGGTCATTTTTAGTTTAGTTCTTATCCCGTGACCAAATTGGTCATTTATCTTGGTCATTTTTAGTTTTCTCACATAAAATTTCTCAATTTTTGTCATTTATCTCTTGAAAACACTGTGGTGACCAAATGTTTGACCTGGTCACTTATCTCTCATTTTGTACTAGTGAAAGGCTCTCAAAGCCAGAATAAAAGCTTGGAACAAATCTAACTTTGGACACATTTTTTCGGACAAAACAAAGGTGGTGGAAGAAATGGACCTTCTGTACAGAAGGGGGATGGAAGAAGGGTGGTATGATGAGCTCAAAGAGAATGAATATAATCTGTTGAATCAACTAGAATCCAAAGAAAAATAGGAAGAGATCTTCTGGAGGCAAAAATCTAGAAATCAGTGGCTCCAGGAAGGGGATAGGAACACAAAATTCTTCCACAATGTGGTGGTCCATAATCGGCATAGATCCAAAATCTTTAAGATCCGTAAAGATGATGGTATCCAAGCTGAGGCTCGGCAGGACATTGAAGATGAACTTGTCCACCACTTTGAAGACATTTTAAAGGAGGATCGGGTGGACTTAAGTGCTGCCATTGCTAGGATAACCAAACATATCCCTAGACTAGTCACTAACAAGCACAACGAGCTTCTGAACAAACATCTTACCCTCCAATAGGTTGAGGAATCCATGCAGTAGATGGCTTTGGGAAAATCCCATGGCCCTGATGGCTTCACAACTAATTTTTTCCATTTCTTTTGGGATTTAATTAAACAGGAGGTTGCGGAAATTGTGGAAGAATCCCGAAGAAGTGGTGGTGTTCTAAAAGCCTTCAATGTCACTTTTTTAACCTTAATCCCTAAGGAGGAGGGGGCAGAGGTTCCTAGCAAGTTTCATCCTATTGCTTTATGTAATGTTATCTTAAATATTATTACAAAGGTGGTTGCTAATCTCTTGAAAACTCTGCTCCCGATTCTGATCAGCCCAGACCAATTTGGCTTTGTGGAGGGCAGTTAGATTCTTGATGGTATCATCTTAGCACATGAAACCATTCATTCCTTGAAATCTACCAAGAAACCTGGTATGCTGATCAAACTTGACATTGCAAAATCGTATGATAAATTAAATTGGCAATATATGAGGAGCATGTTGGAGGCCTTTGGCTTTGGAAAGGATTGGGTTAACTGGGATATGAATCTGGTGACGACGCCCTTCTTTTCTATTCTTCTTAATGGTTCTCCTACCAGGCTTCTTCATTCCTCCCATGGCATCAGGAAAGGGTATCCGCTATCCCCTTTTCTCTTCATTTCATTGGCGGAAGGGCTAGGATGGCTTATTCAGTCTCTCAAAATGGAAGGATAAATCAAAGGCCTGAGCCTCCATGAAGGAATGTCTAAACAGACCCACCAACAATTTGTTGATGATACCATGCTAATGGGGAACTCTTCAGTCCAAGAAGCCCATGCTTTCAAAAAAAGTCTAAAACTTTTTGCTAAAGCCTATGGGCTCAAAGTTAACTCTAATAAATCTCAGATTTTATTTTTCAACACTCCCAGTGTTACTCAATGCAACATCATTCACATCCTGAACTTTTCCAAAGGCTCCCTTCCTACTAAATTCCCGGGGGCTCCACTTTCTGAGGGCACACTTCGAGGGATCTCTTGGCAGAACCTGCTGAACCGCATTAAGAGTAGAATCAACAACTGGATTAATAGACCTTTAAACTTTCCTAGCCGATTAACGTTGGTCAAATCCATCCTACAAGCTATTCCTATTTACCTTTTTTCAGTGTTGTTTGCACCTAAAAGGGTTCTCAGAGAGATCAGAGGCATCCAACGAAATTTCTTATGGGGTGGTAGGGATTCCAAATCCAATTTTTTCCTAATTAGTTGGGACTCTTATGACGACCTAAGGTTCAGGGAGGCCTAGGGATTAGAGATCCAGAAGTGGCCAGTGACATCTAGGGTTTGAAGTTGTGGTGGCGTTGGTGTAACCATAGCGATGTACCTTGGGCTAAGCTATGGAAAATTAAGTATGCCAAGAACCATCAAACCAACTAGCTAATCTGATTCAATATGGATATAATGGGCTCTCATATTTGGTTGAAGGCTCTAAAAGGGAGAAAGTTGGTCCAGTATCATAGCTTCTGGGAAATTAGCGATGGAGAGCTTGCTAATTATGGGATGATTCTTGGAATCAATTTCCTAAACTAGGGAATGATCCTAGGTGGAAGAATATCAGAGACCATGGTTTGTCTGAAGGAAGAATTAAGGTATGTCACTTATGGTCTAATCAGTGCATGGATTTGTGCATATCGTGGGTAGACCAACATTGGTGGACCGGTATTCTCAATGCAGACAATGGTACACCTTTTGGGGAATTACTCTAGGAAAGATACATCCGCAGAAGAACTAGTCCCGATAAGCTCCGATGGGGATACCAACAGAAAGGGATTTTTAGTATAAAAGAAGTGTATGATTTGCACTAAAACAGGGAGGCTGTCGATGATACCCGTTGGGAAAAACTTTGGAAAATGAACCCCTGGCCAAAAACTGCCATTTTTTGCTGGTTAATCATTTGGAAAAGAGTTCTGACAGGTGAAAACCTTAAGAAATGAGGAATTCAAGGCCTCTCATGTTGCCCCTTATGCAAGAATAGTGAGGAAACTATTATCCACTTGCTTGATGAGTGCGAGTTTTCCTCTTTCCTTTGGGACAGAGGTGCCATTACGTTCTGAAGAATCGAACGGGCTCATGGCCATCCTGATCGTACGTTGAAAAATTGGAATCTCCAAATTTTTAGTAATCCTATTATTTACCTAATCTGGCATATGTTCCCTAGGATGCTATGCTGGAACCTGTGGAAAGAACGAAATGGGATAATTTTCAAGGACAAGAGTCATCGAAAGGAGGAAGTTTGGGAGAATTTAGTTCACAACATTGAGGAAACTATCCGAAGCCGACAGTGGACTGATGAAGATAAAAATATCTCTGAGGAGGACCTGCTAATTGCCAAGGCCTGGGGTCTTGGCAGGGAGGACATGCTTGGCTTTAGAAGGCAAGACAAGATCTGTATACCCACTAGCCCCAATATCTGGTCTCCGCCTGGGAAGAAGGAATTTAAAATAAATTTTGATGGGGCTTCGCATGGAAATCATGGGGCTACTGGATATGGAGGGGTCTGTAGAAATGCGTACGGGTTGATTCTTCATGTGTTCTTTGGCTATCTTGGCCATGATATGAATAATTCTACAGAGCTAGATGGTCTCATCCATGGCCTGCAACTGAATATTCATGGGCGTGTTCTTCCTGCCACTATAGAGGGAGACTCAAAAATCATCATCCACATGGCCAAAGAGTTGGTGTAAGGAAAGCTAACTGAACATGTGACTTCCAGCTGGAGGTTGTCTCGCCGCCTAGATATCCTGCTTCTTCTTTCCCGTTCCAACAGTCAACTATCCTTTCTCCACGTCAGACATGAAGCTAACAAAGTGGCTGACTATCTGGCAAATTTGGGTGTTGATGGGGGACATGGCCACATATCTGGTCTAATGACGAATCTCTGGAATGCTGCTTGCACCCCTAAGTGCTTATAGCTGGAAGCGGAGGAATTTTGTAGAAGCCACATGGTAGAGGGTGTGCTACACATGTCCCAAGGAAGTGATAGGCGTAATGCAGTGGTCACTCCGATGACGCATTAATGATGTGGTCTTTAAGGACGAGACATGATAAGTCCCACATGTTAGTTATTACGGGAATGAAGGTAAAGTATGATTTTCGGCTTGGCGCGATCCAGGTGAAGGATCTGTACAGGCTTCAATCTTTTATCATCATGGCCACTCTTATTCTCTGTAATGGTGAAGGTATGTTCCAGGGTCGGCTCATTTCTTTAGGGGACTTGGCCATTTATGGCCTGGTTTGTGTCATCATGACCAGGAGGGCTTTATATGGTGGTTCATCCCTGCAAAGGATTATTTCCTGTTCTGAGGGTGGAAATACTTGTCTCTGTGCCCTTATTGTTTGTCTTTTAGAGTTCCTTACAAGTTGTGGTTAGCGCAAACATGGCCACCTGATTCTCGTTTTTCCTCTGTGTTAAGTGATTCTATGGTTCTTAAGTGTGAACCTGGTGCCTCCTCAGGGTTGGGTGTGGTTTGCACTGCTATGAAAGGTAAAGAGAAGATTAATGTTAGGGGTGGGCGCTCTGGTAGGGTAACGAGGGCCCAATTTTAGGCATAGTCTGCTGCATTTTTCTTCCGTGAGCATCTTCCTGATCTCATTAGGGACAATATTGAGGGTATTGAGAAGAAACTATGGAAGGAAGTTGAAGCCCTTCCTATCGAGGATGTCAGGAATGAGGTGGAGGAGTGGGTCACTGACCCTGATACTACTGTTGGGCATGCCTTAGCTTATGATAGAATGGTGACGATTTACTGGGTCACCAAGAACCTACTTTCTCATGTTATGATGGAGGGTAATGCGAAGCGACAAGGCAACGAAGAACCAATTAAAGCATGGAAAGCTCACAACATGGACAACTGGCTTATGCACTGTCTGTGAGTTGGTTTAGCTAAGTCCATTTTTTTTCATTTATTTGTTTTGTCTCTCTGTCTGTGAGTTGGTTTATGGGTAGTTGGCAGGGCTTGGTGACCTTTTTTAGATGGATATGTGGAATGGTTTTACATTCTGGAAATTTGTGGTTGCATACTGAGGAGGTACAACTTCATGGATGCTTGCTTTGCATTTTTGTAGCTCTGTGTCTGTACTAGTCTAGAGTTTTGGGGGGTTGGTTTGGTAACTCTGCACCACTGTAAGTGCGTTATGTATTTCTTGTATATCTTGACTCAACAGTAATATAAAGTTTTTATTTACATAAAAAATGCTAATTATTTCATTGATAGTTAATTGGTGAAATAAGTGTGTAAGGTGGCCAACGTTTACCAATAATCACTATAATCAGCTTCATTAATGAGTAAACACCAATCTCATAAATGCAAGGAAGTTAATAGGTTAAATCACTTCCCAGAAAAGGTTCCTTTAATAATTTTATATAAAAAAAATTGTTAAATGCCCTTGCATGTGGATTGTGTTAACTTTAAAACTATATCACTAGAATGCTTCCTGTATTGTTTTTAGATTGTTCTAAAACAATAAAATTTGTGGCATAAAAGTAAATGTTCCAATAGAGAGCAGTTGATAAGTATTTGTGCATGTTGTCACTATTAATAGGACATATCATAGAAATCAAATAAAAGTCCATTAATATATTAATTTCATGTGACATGCTTCGTGACAAAATTTTGGGCATCGATGGTTATTACGATCCATGGATTTGGAGTCCCAATGGATAAAAGTATCTAATAATTTTATTTGATCACAACAAACGTAATGCCCTATAATAAAAACATTCAGTGATCATCGACAGTCAAATGGAAAAACGTGAACAACAACAATCATGTTTGAAAAAATTCATATTTTTATTTACTTATGAGAAAAGAAAAATATGTTTATCTATTTCAAGAAAGAAAAAAAAGTTTCTTAAAATGTATTAAAAAAAGATAAATTGTGCATAAATAATATCGAAGTCCATATATGTACCCTTATGTCTTCTAGTGCCACTAATTTTATAGCCACCAAAAGATATATCAGCATAAAAAATATCAAAGCAATTAACGCAGAATGAACCTACATATAATGCACGAGCCAGGGTGTTTGCAGTATCTACACTCTTTGTAAACAGTCCTACTTCCAAGCCATAATGAGTAGCATTAGCCTGCTTTATGAATTCATCTAAATTTCTAGACAAGGTAGCATTAAATAGTGTGCCACCCAAAATAGAATTCGTGTGAAATAAAAATCTTGAATGGCTATCAAAATATTTCCATGTTAATAAATAGACACAAATATGGCTAGGTTCATATAAAATCACATAAAAATTACATGGTAAGAGGTATAGAATGCAAGTACTATTTAATTTGGAAGAGCTTAAATCTCAATTAGGTTATTCTAGATCTCCTTGTCTCGGTAATTGCTGGTTATAGCTTATAACTATGTAACCAATATTTTCTTATCATCCAAACCATGGAAGTTGAAAGTTTGAAACTTCTATCATATATGCCCTCAATTTCCTCCGTTGAAGCATAATACAAGGAAGCAATCAATACAGCTTCTGAAGCAATATGTTTATTAATAATATTGGTTCATCTTCAATTTGACCAAATTCTTCCAAACTTAATTTTCAACAACAATCAAAGAGTTCTCAAGATTGTCTAGAACCCAATCTATCATGCTAGAACTAACCATATTTAATTTCATCACCATTGCATTAGACAATTGCTTGATAATGAGTCTCACAACATAGCAAACTGCTAACATAATGACAAAAGCACTTGGCAATGATAATATTGCCAAGTTTAAAAGTAAGTGATAAGATCCTTCGTTGGGAATTGTGTTTCCTTTATAGTGGAGTGTCTCTCTATAATAATTATATTTGTGCCTCTAAGCTTAGTCATATCCTAACAATTTTTTATTGTGTTGATTTCTATACAGACTCTCTTGCAAAAGAACTCCTCCGCATAGCTAAATGCTAGACACAAAGTTGATGACAATATCAAGGACATTAACACGATGTAGCTTTTATTTCCTATAATTATTTGGATAACCTCAGGAAAAATGAGTTAAAAGTATTAGAGTCATTTATTAAAACAATTAGGACACATATGAAAATGAATTGAAACACTAACCAAAATAATAAACGATCTGCATACCTCATAAAAGAACAAAACCTCCAGCTTTAATCACTTTGTACATTTATATTTTCTTTAGGGGTTGCTAAAATACAACCTCAAAACATTTGAACAACAAAACTAGGAGGCCACACAAAGGGCATAGCTAAAGCGGGTTGTAGTGTATGAAAATAGATTCACATATACAAAAATGTGAAATTAATTATTATTTTTAGAGTATCATTGTTGAGATTATTGGAGTTAAATTTGTTTAGAATATTGGAAATATTTATTTTTTAATATGAGTAATGAGATTATTAAAAATTATTTATTTTCTAATATGATTATTAATATTATTGAAATATATATATATATATATAATGTAATGTTTATTATAGACTTCAAATGCAATATCATGGCAGTAAGAATTTACGTCTACTTTTTTCTTTCATGTGAAAGCCTTGGTAAATAGTGGATCACCCACTCAACTATTTAAAAGAGAAAAAGATGCCTAAGCATAGAAGGTTTACTAGTTGCAAAGAAGAGGTGATGTTGCCAAAGATTCGTGTTTTATATTAAAAAGAAAAAAAAAAGATTGAGACATATATCTATTGTGTTATAATTACAAACACAATAATTACAATGCATTAAAATTGACTTGTGGTAGCCTTGTGGAGCATAGGTATATTCATAAAAATAATTTATCTATGTTATATTTGCATATGATTTATTTATGAACTTGAATTTTGATGAATGGGGAAATTGCTTCATGAAATAGCTATGGCTTGCATCTTGTTATTTAATGATTTATATAGTTAAATGTTGGAAGTATAAGGACACATTGGATACATTCAAAGAAAGTGAAAGGAATTACATAAGAATGGTCGATAATAATAAAATTGTTCAAGTTTACAATGAAGAGGACAATATTGTCAAGTAAATTGAATAAGGGAGGTAATGTCTCATTGTTGGAAAAAATTAACATCAAGAATGGTGTTATTTCAAGGTGGAGGGGAATGTAATATAATGATTTTGGACTCTAAAATGACGAGTCTATGTGATTAGACTTAAGCCATTAGGAGAGTTAAATGACTTGATGTGTAAATAGTGTAAATGCATTGTAAATATTCTTAGCATAGTGCTCAAGTGCAAATTCTAATGAGAAAACACATGTGAACCCCATGTCCACTAATATTATGGAATTTTCCATGATGCAATTATATTGATGTAAAAACATGAATAAAGAAGAAATACATAATATTATGATATCCACCAAGAGAATTATTTGATGAAGTTACAAGGGGACCATGATAATAGTACAGGGAAAGAGGAAAAATTTGTGGCGGTGAAGGGTTGAGAGATAATTAATCCTATGTTTCCTAACTACTACATTGTCCTCATTATCAAGTCCTAATTCTTTAAATCTCAACAATTATACTTGACTTACAAGACAATTATTGAGTGCATGTGGTGGTTGGTGAGAATTCCACCTTCCATATTTATGAGGGCATGGAGGTTGAATACAATAGGAAGAAAGAATGTAAGAGGCTCCATATGCATAGAAATTGGAGCCTTTCCTATTAACATCCATTATCCTTCTCATACAAATTCAATTTGGCCCATAGTTAGATAATTTTGAGCATTTCTTCCATTATTCTCACCGTTGTAACTATTCTCTCATATGCATGGATTTTTATAATTGCACATAGATGCTTCACATTTTTATTTGAACGTATGAATATACAAATCGAGTTATGAAAGAGAATATGGTGAACCTAAAATAGTGGATGGATGGATGGATACACAAAATAATAAAGTTTGAAATGTTTACAAAACCATACACATTCTTGTAGATGACTACTCATTGAGTGTTCAAGAGCCATGACATAACTCTATTGGGTTGCTTCTAAAGGTAGATAATAGATTGGACTCTTTATATAGACAACAAAGAGCATTGGAGGGAAGAATATTCCTAAGGTACCATTACAAAGAGAAGGTAAATATCTTCATTATGTTGTGAAGGGGAAGTGAGGGGGAGTGTCATGGTTGTTTTGGCTAGAAGGTTTCCTAAAGTGTTTTTTGGTTAACAACATTGTTGATCCAAATAGACTATTTCGTGAGTGAAATAGGATTCCTTGATCATTTTCCTTTTATTTAATGTTATCACAACATGGATTTGAGGTGGAATCCAAAGTTCATTCTGATCTCTTGGTGAAAAATCACTCCTTTGTAATTAGTTTGGTAGAATTGTAATTATTTATTGATAAATTTTCATACATGTTTCTATTGGGATGTTTTATTGTTACAATATGATGTGTGGTTCCCTAAATTTAATGGGTAACATGTGAATTCAAATTATGCATTGCGATCTATTGCTATATTATTTGTTCCATTAATTCAAAATGGATTTGTTGATACAAGTTTTAAATTAGTTCAATAGTTGGTTAACAAATGAAATATTTTTTTTGTAGTTCCTCAATGGACAAGGATGGAAACCACATATTTCACAACGGTAATTACCTTGTACGGTCACTAAAATTTAGCAAAAAAAGAAGTGATCCAGCATGCATTGTGAGGATTGGGATTGAAGGCTCACCTACCATACACAACTCTAACATGGATATTGAACCGATGGTGTTGCCACTTAGTTTTAGGGGAGAAAAAAAGAACCCTAGGGGGAGGAGAAAATGGATCGAAGAGAAGCATAGAGACACTATGTTATTTGTCATTTAGATGTTGACTATGTAAACCTATGGCTTTAGATTATGAAGATACTTGACCTAGGTTTAGGATTAGAATAAAAACCAAAAAAATTTCAAATAGAAATAAACGTACAATCTAGGGTTAAGTTACCAAGGTTTCATTTTTTTTTTCAATGGAATATCCATCACAAGAAACCCCATGGGAACATGCCCTAATTCTAAGGATGGTTGTTACACCTAAATCTCGTCATCATGAGACCCATGTCAACTTAGTGCCTTAATCCCCAAAGTCTCACTAATCAAGAAGTCATTTAGATCAATTTGTTTCCCTTTGTCCACGGTGTAAAGTTGGGTCGGCACAGGTTGTCTCCTAGCAAGGAGTGCCCAACTAGGTCAGGCTCTGACCATCTTCATGTAGACTACGCCGATGGCTCAGGTTTCCTTTGTGCAGCCTGCATTTTCCCTCTCAGGTGCATGTTTCCCTCATGCAGCTTGCGCTAGAGTTGGTTAAGTTGAATAAAGGTGGATTTCGAGGGAATTATAGAAGGTGGATGAGGTGGATCTCTATCCCTAACATCTAGGTGAGCTGTCCTATGGTTGCTTAACCTCAAGGGAGGATCCCTTAGTCCTCTCTCCATGATACTCAACCTACTCTATCCACTTGGTCCTATAAATACAAAGATCCTTCCCATTCCAAAGCGGGGAATTCTATAGAACTTACATGTTAGTGGAATTATCCTAGGTGATCCATATCCATCTCTTGGGAGGAAAACAATTTCTTTGGAGGCATTGGCTTGGCTTGTTGGAGGAAGATTGCAATGTTAAGGCTTGGGTTGTAATCATCACTCTACTATGTATTTCTCACTCTTTTTACAGTAATATAATCTCTTTCCATAAATTTCCTTGTGTTGATGATGTTTATAGTTTACTTCCTTAACTGTTTACTTGGATCAGTTAGTGTTTAGATATGTTTTACTGCTTGTTTTGTGTTTATGTGCTTTGTTAGGTCTTGCAGCTACGGATTTGATGACCGCAGAGCTTGGAGGAAAAACGATGAGAAAGATCTATGAATATTAAGGTGATATATCTAAGTACATTGATCTCTCATTGATATAAGAAAATAGCTTTATGTTCTTCCTCTATTTGTTCTATATCCACTTGGACTAGGGAGATCTGGCTCACGTCCACTCGAGTAGATTGTCCAATAACAAATCTGGAGACCATACTGGGGAATACTTTGTTTTTATTTCAAGTTAAATGTGTTATTCTTTGATTTCTTAATGAGCCATTGCTTTTCCTCCCAAGCCTTTTCCTAACATCATATTTTCTTCGCGAAGAGTTTGCTGACCTTCTTTGAGTCTATTTGAATCATTATCAATCCATTTACTTATTCATTATTTGGATCCTTTTTTATTTTTTGCATTGGGTTATTCGCCCGACGCACCTGGGTAGTGAATCCAGTGCGCCTGTCTATCGAGAGTGCAATCTACCTTTGAGCATCCTGTGCCATTGGTGCTATTTCCGATCTGGTAGTTTTTGCCACCGACACTTTACACCTGTATACAGTATGCACCGAGCGCTCTGCACCTAACCACAGACTACGCCGATCTTTCAGGATTCGTCCTTGGTCTATCCACTCTCTATATTTTTATTTTGGTGTGATCCATAGGCTTCTCTGTGTTGTACCTTCTAGGTAGAGGTCTCTTTATTCAACATTGTTTGTGTTTGGTTTGTTTATGTTGGTTGTTGGGTCCTTTTGGTCAAGTAACAGTTTGGTTGTGGCGGAAAATTTCAATCCCACATGGTTATTTGCTCCATCTTGTTTTCCTTGACCACCTCACCATATCTATCCAACATGCTATATCCACTTCCAAACCATTTTTGAGCTTAGTCAATAAGTATTTGCTTGCATTTGATTGTTTTTGAGTGATTTGTGTGTCTTTAGGTCATTGGAGTGCTTGCCATGTTTCTTTGGGAATTTCTGACTAATTAGAGTGTTGTAAGTAGTCTCTTATTTTCTTCCATTTACATTTGAAAAGCATCATTATTATCAATTTTTGTCTGGATACATATATTGAAAAATCAAGAGTGCTTCGTTTTTACCATTTTCAAGTTCATTTGAGAATTGTTATAAAAATTGTTCAGTGCACTGGAATTCATCATCCATCAATCTTTGGGAAGTTTGAAAAGAAAATTAGTTGTTTGTATTTTTCTTGAATTATGAGTCACTCATCTTCTTGAAAAATCCAAGTGAAATCAATTTTTTGCAAAGTAATTCCAAGCTTGAAGAGTCATATGCATTTTTGGTTTTCATGTGCTTTTAGGCTACCATTGTGAAAATTGAAAAGTTGGTGTGCTCTAAGTAGATGTTCTCCTTTTTCATCACTTAGTTCTATTCTAATTGAAAAAGACAAAAATAAAATAATTTGATTTGGATTTGATGTGTTATCATTTTTTATGTTTTGCTTGAAAAATGGAAAAGAGTGCTTTCATCATATTTGGTAGATTTGAAACTTGTTGAAATTTATTGTTTTGTGATACCATTGGAAAAAGAATATCTCCTTCCCTTACATATATTTCATCAAAAGAAAGAGTGCATTTTCATGTAGTTAGGATTGCATTATGTTTACATTTATGTACTCACCTCATGCATTCACCTAACCATCCATATAAAATTTACCAGTAGAACTAGGTTAACATTTACTAGTAACTTGTGTGTTAAGTTAGAAATGTGTTTCGGCGTTGTAAAATGTGGCAGCTGTCATTAATTGGCTGCAATGCATCTCAGGGGCACTGTAGTTCTTCCACGTACCAACCGATATATCGAAGGCTCTTTCACAGACCTTAGGGTATATCAAAAGACACTTCATGTACTCAGTAGTATATAGGATGGATCTTGTTGTACAATTGTGCATTAGACAACACCACTATAGATTTGAGCTCCCATGTACCTTGAGTATATCGAGAGACACTGCTAGGATTCCTGAAACCAACCGAGCTAGCCATTTGGCCATCTTGGCAGAGAAATACACCGAGAACAACACTCAGGGAGCTACTATGCACATACTATCAGGTAGTCGGGTTATATGGTCAGGGGTACGGTCCTAATCCTCCCTGGTTAGTGCTTTGAAATATTGGGCCAAGTATAACTGTTGGCCCCTGGAGTATATTGTGAGTTGTGAAGCCTAGACAATATTGTGAGGTTCCAGAATTTTAATCCACACCTATCACATAAGTTTTCTTGTGGCCTTAGTTTGTGTAGATTTTTATGGATTTCTTTTCGTCTGTATAAAACACACTTAGGAGAAATTATGGTTTGGTCATTCTGGATGAACAACCTTTCAGGAGGTCCCGCAGAATTTTAATCTTGCCACTTGAATATCCCCTTAATATGGAGGTGCTTTTGAGAGTAAGCATGGATCCACCAACTGTTGTCATATCACCTGAAGAAAAAATCTCCAACATGGGGTCGAGAGTGAACTTTTCACTTCCTTTGAGTCCACCAGTCACTGACCCTCCAAGGTCTATGACCATGGAACCATCTACTTCACAAGACACATCCTTCCACCATTCGGTAGAAGGAGAACTGAGATCTATAGATTGGTTAAATCCATCCCCGGATGACCCTGTATCTGCAGCATTTGGTCGTTTTGCATCTTTTTGGGACACCTCTCTAGGGAAACAATGGTCCCATTTGGAATTACATCTAGAGGCTGAACCTTCACCTCTTCGTTGGGATCCCCAGGCTCAGCACTTGGATCCAGTCTATGAATGTATGGACCAATTACGCGAACTTGGTTGTGAACTTGGGCGCCAGAGTCTCTCACAGAGAAGAGAAAATTTGGAAACCCCCATATTTCAACATACCCCAATGCGTTCATTATCCATTGCTTCACTGGAAACACCCCCACCCAACATGACCACTTATGAACTTGGTCAACCCTCATTTCCTTCCAGTACACCTTTTAATCATGAGACCATTTCTATACCTCAAGTGACTCAAAATGTTGAAGGAAAACAATCCAAAACCCCTCCTACTACTATTGGGAAATTACCCATCCCTCCCCCACCCCAAAATTCGAGGGGAGGAAACTCTCTACCTCCTAACTTCTTTATAAGTAATGTCCCTCCGCTAGTAAGTCAACATCAACCTATCCTTATTCTACAATCAACTAGTGGTCAAAATATTGTTACTGGGGGGCAACCCCTGTTATCTAGCCATAATATGAGTGGAGGACTTCCAATTGGTCATTCCCTTGGCAATACCTTACCCATTGTGGAATCCACCAGGGGTTTACATCATGGTGGGGGACCATCCAACCCAACTCAACAACCATGGAGTCACACGTATCCAGGTCATTTTGACCCTGTGTCAAGACAATTCAATCCCAGAAACATACTCCACGTAAAACCATATCCCAGAAACCCATACACTCCATGGGGACATTATAATATTGCACCAATTGGACACCCACCAAATTTCCCTCATGTCTCACCACCCCCACCACCGTTTGGTCCACCTCCTTCCGGAGGGGGCAGACCTCCACCTTCTGGCGGAGGTGGAGGCCCACCCCGTTCAAGAGGTGAAGGCCCACCCTAGTTTGGTGGTGGAGGCCCACCTTACTCCGACAGCGGAGGCAGAGGACCCCCACCATATGGTAGAAGTAAACCCCCACCTTTTAGAGGACGTCCACCTCATTCTATGGGCGGTGGCACACCCTAATCCAGTGACGGAGGTGGTGGTCCACCCTATTCCGATGGCAGAGATGGTGTCCCACCTTATTCTGGTGGTGGAGGCGCTGGCCCACCTTAATCCATTGGCGGAGGCGCTGGCGCACCTTATTTCAGTGGTAGAGACGGTGGCCCACCCTATTCCGGTGGTGGAGGTGCTGGCCCACCTTATTCCAGTGGCGGAGGTGGTGGCCCACCTTATTACGATAGCGGAGGAGGTGGCCCACCCTATTCCGATGGCTAAGGCAGTGAACCCCCTTATTTCGGTGACGGAGGAGGACCCCCACCTTCTATTGGTGGCCCACCTTATTCCGATGGTGGAGGAACCCCACCTTATTGCGGCGAACCACCCTATTATAGCGGTGGACCTACATATGGTCGACCACCCAACCTAGAAGGCCCACCCTCTTATGGCCAATTCCCGATGGAAACACCATACAATTAGTCAATTCAGGGTCCTACTGGTCCATATATGCCATATCAATACTATCAGTATCCGTAGCTGAACCAACAAATTCCCTTTCTGGCTGCTATCAACCTTCTCGACCTGTCTCGTCTAACCAACGATCCCATACTACACGGTTATAATTGGACACCCATTCTGGTCAAGCTACCCTTTGATATTCCCAAATTTGATGGAAAAATCGGTGTGGTATATTGAAATACCACCACACTCATTTCCCGATTTCTGCTCTCTTACTATGTCCTTCCTGACTCATTTCCAGTTACCCATATGCTACGAAACTGGTACGGACCTATTAACTTTGCTCTAGCAAAACACTGCAACTCATATATTTGACCATATCCATGAGTGGCAGAGGAGACGACGTCTCATTAAGGCTCTGATTCTAGATCAACTCTTAGTTGAATGGTTCACGAAGTCTCTTTTACCCACCGTAGCTCGAGACGTGGCAATGGGAGGGGCCAGCACCAAGGAACAGGTTATTGCTTGTGTCCACTACTTAGACCTTGTCTATGCTCAATTTCGCATGTTATATGACATTGTTCCTAACGCACCCCACCCTACATACGAACCTGTAAATCTACCCAAGGGACCTCAAGCCAATGGCATTATCGGTTCCCTTAAATCCCAGCCTTCTACTAAAACCGGTGGATCATCGAACCACCATTTGTCTTCCCCACCCTCACCACAGGCTGCCAGCAGCACCACCAAGTCACTCACTCTTGCTCCCACTGAGGAGGTGAATTCTGTTGAGTTAGATTCACCTCATAAATCCAGTGGAAAGAAAAAAAACAAAGGTAAACCCAAGAAATATTCCAACCAGTAGGAGCACAAGAACCCCCCTGAAGACATGAAACAAAAACATAAGCTAAAGTATCCTTGTTTACTATGTGGTGGTGACCATTTCTCCAAAGAATTTCCCCATCGAGATGAAGTGAAAAATTTTCTTAAGGGAAACTCCACACCCGCAGTTCTCAATGATCCCTTCCCCACTCAAAATCAACAAATGATTGCTCAACCCTCTGCTTCTCAAGGAGAAACATCATCGACCGCACATGTTCTCATGATGCGTAGTGAAATGGTTAACCTAAACACATGATCGCGTTCATACGACTCAGTCCCTTCGAAGGAACCTGTCGGAAGTAATATTGAAAAAGATTCCACCTCTATTCCAGACATTATCGTATCACCAGCTTCTCTCACCATTGAGAATCCTTCATTAGAGTCAGTGTTACATCTGCCTAAGAGCACGATTTGAAAAGAATTTTTCCATCCTAATGCTTGGGCAGCTCAGAACTACAACATTGTAGAGGACTTGGCGCAAGCCCCTTGTGCCATGTCGATGCCAGAGGTCTTGCAAAATTTTCCCAACCAATGCAAGAATCTTCTTGTTTCCATTGGCGTGATAGATTCGGATTCCTCGAATACAATCATGTTTAGACTTGAGTACTTTAAACTGAGGCTTTCCCACCAGTTGGATTTCGAAATTGCTAGCAAGCTTGCTGGGAAGACAATCCATCGTACTATACTAGACGAAGGAGCTTCTACCTCGGTCATGTCATTATCTTGTTGGAGATCCATTGGTTCTCCCGAATCAAATAGTTCTCCTACTACCCTATAGGGATGCAACTCGCGGGTACGCCTGCTATAAAGATGCAACAGGTGGGTAGGAATAAAAATAAGGCAAACTGGTATCACTGAAGGATAAAAATGGATCTGAGTCACTAAAATGGATCCTACAGGCCAAGCAATGCTGATGCTCACAGGGTGGAAGATTTCAGTGTAACAGATGCCCCCTAATGTGTGAGGTCAGAGACTGAAAGTGCTACGATGGCAGAAATACATTATAAAACTCAGAAGTGGAGTCATGGAGACACAAGTGGAAAGAACAGCTCACTCATCATAATAGAATAGTATCTCTGAATACATGTCGATATAGTACAACAATCTGATACAATGGCCATGAATAGGCAGTACATAATGGATATATGTCATAGGTGATCATAGCCATGATCCCTCTACAGTAAGATATGGTCTTCTGCTGAAAAGAAGACAACTGGTGCAAACTGGAGGTACAAACTGCTGAAACCTGAGAGGTGATATCTTTGATGTAAAGTCAAAGTCATATGTAGCATACTGAATGCCACAATCGCCTGGGGTCTTCTACACAAGTCTTTGATGGTGCAAGTCCCATCAAGTGAATAAAGGAGTTGGGGTCGAACCTGATGAGACATCATCTGATTACCGGTCAATGATGTATACCGTTAACAGACGCAAGATGACCCACCAATAATGAAAATGGGCATCAAGGCATAGAGCACAATCATCAGAGTGTGAATAAATGGGTTGAAGTCGAACACTAGGATGAATCCATCGATCAGGGGACATTGATGTATTCCCAAAACTATCGATGGTGAGAGAACCTTCCACTAATGACTGCAAGCCTCAAGGTACTCAATGGAACTATAAGCCTCAAGTCCTAGAATAAATGAGTTAAAGTCGAGGGAATGAGACTCGCTGGAAGGAGGGCATTAAGGAATCCCCCATCAACCAGCATGAGGTACCAGCAATGCTAAAAGATTTGGAAGATATTAGGTGAAATGGGATAACTCAATAAGGATGGTTGACATGCAATAGTCAAGAGATCTAAGGAGTGGCCGACACTGGTTTCAGGACTTCCTTTGAACAAGAGCATGAGCAGATAGATAGACTCAGGAAACATCGACTTGACATAAACTTTGCAATGCAGGAGGCATTACAGAGGGCTCCATAATGACTGGAAGCTTAACCAATTGGTGGAGAAAACTGA
Source organism: Larix kaempferi (assembly GCA_027924585.1). Taxonomy (NCBI): domain Eukaryota; kingdom Viridiplantae; phylum Streptophyta; class Pinopsida; order Pinales; family Pinaceae; genus Larix; species Larix kaempferi. The sequence goes on along the minus strand of BSBM01000055.1, from coordinate 9,945,295 downwards.
GAAACAAGTACATCTCCTAACGCCCAACTATAGTCCCGTCTCATAATGTATGGAGTGAAATGAATGCTCTGTTCAAAGGTGACACAACAACTGCCAACAAGAAATAGTGACCATAATCTCGTCCAGATTTTTGGAATATTTGATTTTTTTGGTCTTTTTCATATTTGGGAAAAGCTTGAAAAAGAATAAAATTGCTTATAGTACAACAAGTGAGGGAACGAGTGTCAAATAGCTAGCAGACTAGTCCCAAGCAGTGGAACATACCTATGCTCAATGCAAGGAAGTCCGTGCAAGATGTGGACACTTGGGAGTGCGTTCCCTCAGGGTCAAAAGGTCATCAAATTGTGAAGGGCAAATATATCAGCTCTACAGGGCTCGACAGGGAAAAGTGCTCAGGCACCAGGCTAACAATTGAGTAAGCGGGAGCCGGCACAAGGCTCAAGCGACAAGCAGGATGATGCAATGCAATCACAACATGATATAACTGAGGGGAGTCCTTAAGGGAGATGGCTAGCATAAGACAAAGTAGAGTATGAGTCTTTATCACAACGTCATGGCGTAACTACGAAGGACTCCCAATCCTAAGGACAAACAATGACATGGGCACCAGAACGCATAAAGGGGTTCTAACTAGGGTACCCATGTTCGGGAAAGCCCTACCGCCACATAACGACACCTCTATAACAGTGTCAAGGTTCCGTGTCAGTCACGAAGCGGGGTCGCACCTAGGGTTTATGAAAATGGTCAACAGGTCAAATTCATAATGCATGTGAAAATGGCATGTAACCTATATGCCAGGTGTGAAATGTACCTGGTGTAGGTGTGAAATGGTTCAAAACATCTCTCGCCAAGGAAATCTGTTGAAAAAAAACTACTCCATGACACAATATTAGTTCATAACAGCTCGAAAATGGCAAAAACTATAGAAAAGTGGGTCCAGAAAATTATAAATAGTAATAAAATTTGTAATTTTCAATTCATTTGCATTATTCACCAATTTGGAGTTTAGTGGTAAGTTTTCACTTGAAACTTCAAGTGCCGATCGTGGGAGCTACAAGCGACCATTCAGCGAACCGTCCGGAGCAGGTTAGTGGTCACTGCCATACCTTTCATTTAAGTGCTTTTATTTCAATTTTGGTCAGAGATATTTTTTGTTTGTCCAAGCCCTGGATGGCTTCGGCACTACCTGTGTGCTATAAGTATTCAGGTCGTGAGTAGGGCACCAAACGCGCAGTCAAAAAATTGACTGCCCGCATCTACCTACCACTGTCTACAATTTAGCCCGCGGGTACGGTCGTGAAGAAGTTTTTAAATATGAAACTGACTAAAAATTTCTTGCTTTGCACTCTAGGATGGTTCTAGAGTGGAGGGAAAGAGAGCATGACCAGGTAGATGAGGCCATGCGCAATGATTTGCAAGCACAACAAGCATTGCAAGCATGTGGCTTATATTGGAGTCTCTGGGGTTTAAGGGCCCAGAACCTACTACTCCATCATTTGATCAACTACTGGGATGTGGATGCTCAACATTTCATCCTCAACGGGAAAACATTGACACTGGAAGTAGAGGATATCTATTTCATTACTGGTTTGTCCAGTAGAGCAGAGGTGGCTAGTCTTCGGTCACGGATCCTGGGTGGTGGGATCATTGTGCAAGATTACATAGCGCGGTATTTCCCCACCAACACATGAGCAGTGGGAAGCCAAGTTCCAGTCAACCTCATAGTGGACCTGAGCACAAAGATCATAGTAGCTACTCTGGTACGGATCACAGGATCCAAAGCACTACATCAGGCATCCAGACCGGTGATGTTTACGCATCACAATGCTTGCAGCCTACTATATTCGACTGGTGTACTACTCTGCTGGAGTCTATGAAGACACAATTGATGGAATGCAAAGAGGGTAAGGCCAAAAACTTTGGGTATGGTAGCATCCTCTGCAGTTTCTTCTTTGAGAGGGTTTTGGGACTTAGCCCGAGGGTGGATGTACCACCTCACAGTCTCCGAGATCCAGCCCTGACCCGGTGGGCTGAGATACTGACACGACAGGGTGGTGGCCGTCTAGCATCACCATATACTGAGGAGTTCTTCCGCTGGTGGAACCGGCAAGTGATCGCGATAGAGGACTATCCCTATATGGGGATAGACTTCAGACAGGACCGTGACATGCCGCTCCCACCAGGCATAGCCTTCGGAGATATCGGTGAGTACACTTTTGGTTTTGTGTTTATTAAATTTTTATGGATTTTTTTATTATAGTTAAAATGCAAAAAATCTTTTTGGTGGTAGTATGATATGCTAATGGGTGACTGTTTGCTCGCAGAAAAAGGCCCAGTGAGACCCGAGGGCTTCCCGATACATGGTCATCGGGGTAGAGATGAGGTGGCAACAGATGCTACAATATGGCACACACTCAAGACATTGCGGCACAACATATCACGGATGGTTGCCCGAGTACCATTGATAGAGGTAGCCTGACTACCTGAGGCTATGCAGCGCCAGGTAGTGGGTGTTCCTGGTGAGTGGGTGTGGCTACTGCAGCAAATGGCCAATGCAGTACAGTACTACTATGAGACACATCCCGTTGAGGTGGCAGCTAGACCTCCTCGGAGGGAGTAGATATCCCAGGGTCTCATATTTTTTTGTATTGATATGTATATTTTTGAGGGCTACAGGCTCTAGTTTTGTATGACACTACCATTTTTGGACATATTTATATATATACAACTTTGATTCTCGGTTCGATTACATATGTGTATGTTACAAATGTATGAATGTCTTTGTATTTATGTGCTCATGATGAATGCAACAAATGCCAATCTAATATATAGTTAGCGTATGCATCAGATATATAATTATGACTTCTCAGAATATGAATATATGTAATGGAAACAAAATGTCTCTCCAAGAGTCGTACCTTAAGGAATATCCGTAGTAATGTAGGGTCTCATACACGATACTGCCCATTCAGCTGAGACACAACTAGTTGTGAATCCAGGCAGACTTCTAAAGATAGGATGTCATGTGAAATGGCATCCCGAAGTAGCTAAACAATGGCACTATACTCAGCCACATTGTTAGATGTAGGACCGAGACAAGCACCTCCCGAGGACACAACTAGGTGGTCAGGTGAGAACATAACCCAGGCAATAGAAGCAAGCTGCTGCATATGTCGGCTAGCACCATCTGCAAAACCTAAGAACGTAGGACATCCCGCTGACATCTATCAATCAAACAAAGGCTAATCAGCAGACCTGACAACCAAAAAGGAAACCTAAACTATGTACAGAAAAAAATATATAATAGTGTACAAAAGTATAACCCTGAACCAGAGGTTCAAGCGTAATACCACTTGAGGTAGAGCCCATTTCTAGGCTCCTTCAAGACAACTCCCTCGTAATCTTCTAACTCATAAGCTCCTTTTTCAAGGACACGCTTCACAATGTAAGGACCGTGCCACATGGGATTGAACTTGCCTTCCCTCGGGGGTTCTTTAGCTTGGTCATACAAGAGTACCAAGTCACCTTCAGCATATTTCCGGGGATGGACAGACCTATCATATTGAACCTTGACACGACGCTTGTTAACATCAATGGCCACAGTGGCATCTCGACGGTGCTCGTCAAGTTGCTCGAGGTGTACTAAATGTTGCTCAATCTTCGTCGTATCAGGGAGGAGTTCTATGGATAGCTTGAGCAAAGGGATTTCGCATTCAATCGGTAAGAGTGACTCCACACCATGAACTAACTGAAATGGTGAGAACCTGGTGGCAGTCTTAACTGCGGTTCGATATGCCCACAAAGCGGGATATAACATGATATGTCAATTGGTATTGCTTTGTTGGATGGTACATTGGAGAATGGTCTTCAAAGACTTATTTACCGCTTCAACCTAACCATTCACTTGAGGATAGTAGGAAGACGAGTGTTCCTAATGAAACCCAAGCTTGAGAGACAAATCCTCCATCATCTTGTTTTGAAAGAGACTTCCATGGTTAATGACAATCTCTTTCGGGATACCAATTCAAGTGATAATTTGGTTGAACACGAAATGGGCTGCAGTAGCACCGTCGGCTTTTACTGTAGGCATGGACTCAGCCCACTTGGAAAAATAGTCCATGGCCATGATGATATGATGATGCCCCCCAGCCAAAGTTGGTTTGCAATCCATGAAATCTACCCCCCACTTAGTGAAGGGACCGACAGTGACGACCGGATGGAGGGGCACTGGATGCGAGTGTATGTTCCGAGAAAACACTTGGCAAGGGTGACATCTCTTCATAGCGTTAATACAATATTTAAATATTGTAGGCCAAAAATAACCCGCTCGCATGATACGCTGGGCTGTAGCAAGCCCAGATAAGTGACCGCCACACGCCCCCGCATGGCAATCATTAAGTACCCGTTCCGCTTCTTCGTGAGTCAAGCAACGACGGAGAATGGAATCCTCTCCTCGGCGATACAAAGTGTCACCGACGATAGTATAATCTTTAGCATGATGTCTCACACACCGTCACTCGTCTCATGAATAATGCGGAGGAAACTTCAAAGTTTAGAGATATACAATGACATCCCCATACCAAGGGTCCTCGGTCGAGATAAGAAATAAGTGTTCATCCACAAGGGAATCTTCATGAATGACATCCTCATCAAGCCGTGGAAGGTCTGACATAATTTCAACGAACACCAATGATTTCACTAATTTTGCAGAAGCAAAACCGAGATCAAATTCCTGAAGGATCACAATCCATTTATTATACTTACCCCCGATAAGGCGTTGTGATAGCACGAACTGAAACGGATTGATGTGAGCTACAACAGTGGTTGTTCGAAGCAAAATGTAATGCCATAACCATTGGACCACGTGAACAGTCGCAAGTGCCAGCTTTTCTACGTGGGTGTACCTTAGTTCAGCATCTACTAAATTTTGACGAAGATAATAGATAACATGCTCGACAAGCGCATCATCTACCTGAACCAAGACCATGCCAATAGTCTCTTGATACATGGCCACATAAATAATGAAATCTTGTGTAAAGTCCGACAGACTAAGCACAGGGGTTGATACCAAAGCTTTCTTAAGGGCATTGAAAGACTGCTGGGCTTGCTCATCCCAGATAAAAGGTGTGTCTTTCTTCAATAAGCGTGTGGAACCTTTAGTAATGCTGGCATAATTAGCTATAAACCAACGTAGAAAAGTAGCTCTCCCTTGGAGGCTCTGAAGTTGTAACAGATTACATAGAGGAGGCAACTGACGTATTGCCTCAACTTTGAGAGGATCAACTCTAATACCCTCCCTCGAAACTATGAATCCTAGAAGGCGACCAATCCTAACAGTGAAGATGCATTTGTTTGGATTAAATCGAATTTTGTATTGGATACATCGTTTGAGAATCATACGGAGGTGCTTGGGGTGGTCCACTCTCTTGTGAGAATGGCCAGTAAGATCATCCAAGAAAACTTCCATAATCATCTTAAGATTGTGAAAGGCATAGGTCATGGTTCGCTGAAAAGTAGCACCGGCGTTCTTGAGGCCGAAGGGTATTTTCTAGTACGCAAAGGTTCCCCATGGACAAATAAATGCTGTCCTATGTTGGTTCATGGGTTTGATTTGAATCTGATTATAACCTGAGAATTCGTCCATGAATCAAAAAATCTCATTCCCTGCACAAGCATCCAATATCTGATCAATGAATGGCATGGGGAAGTTGTCTTTCGGACATGCACGGTTCAAATCTCTGAAATCAGTGCATACATGGATCGTTCCCTGCTTCTTATCCAGAGGAGCAAGGTTTGACACCCATTCGGTAAGGGAAACGGGGTAGATGAAACTAGCTTTGAGCAGTTTCTCCACCTCTACCTTAATAGCAGCTGCCTTCCTACGGTTCACAGCACGCAAGCATTGTCGAACCGGTTTAGTATTAGGATATGTTCTAATCTCATGTTCAACAATGCGGGGGTCTATTCCTGGCATCTCCTCATATGACCAGGCGAAATCTTCCCAGAGTTGAGTAAACAAATCAGTGTAAATAGAAATCTCCTCAGGAGTGCAATCGACACTGACATAAACATTCTCGATCTTTTCGGGAGTGTGGGAGATGTTGATCGCAGTGGTTGGGGAAATATTGGCCATATTCCCCTCCAAGAAAACATCATGCGACTGCAAAAGAGCCACAGGGTGACCAACCATCTCAGCTAGAGTCATCCTAAACTCCTCTTTCTCAATGAGCTCAAGGTTGGGAAGGAAATAAGAGCGATGGTGCATATCTTCCCAAGGCCTCTCACTACCCCATATGGCTTTGAGGATAGCTTCATTAGATGGAAAAGTATCATCGAGGCAATCGTGAGAGCAAGATGAGTTGACTACCCAAACTGGCAGTGTAACGAGATTTTCTTCAACTGTCTGGGAAGAAGAGAGATCCGGATCTGCAGTGGTTTGCTGGATATGATCGTAAGTAAACTCCGCTACAGATAAGGGCATAGAAATCCCAACATGTGCAATGTCTCCAGACATAGAATCCGTGGATGGTAAAATCCATGGATCATCACAATAGGAAGTCCAGAATGGCCTATTATTCGAAGGAGGAGGCGCACTGTCGAAAATGGTTCCAATAAAATTCACAGGTGCAGAATGGTTAAAAGTTACCATTAATGAGGGGTACATCCCAACACATATGTTCCCAGTTTCCGGCTGAGAATCAAAAACTTTCAAAACTACAGATCCTGTGGATGCTGTGGAAGGAGTGCCAACATAATATAGTTGATCAATCATCACAATCTTGCCTTCATGGGGAAAGTAAATAACACGAAACACAGTAGACGCGATAGCTTTCATAGCGCACATCTAGTTCTGACCCAGTAAAAGGTTGTAGTCAATGGGCACATCAACCACTTCGACTTCAATAGGCATGGACTTACCTCCCAAGGAGACAACAAGGGAAGGGATAATTTCATGTGGCATAAAAGACCTACCGTCGAATGCAGTGAGTGTAGTTCTAGACGTGAGTAGAGGAGGAGAGGAAAAAGCTTTCCAACAAGTCAACGACATTACTGACATGGAAGCACCTTCATCAACCATAGTACGTTTGATGGAGCTTTTAAGGAAAACCACCTAGATTTGAAAAGCCACGTGGTAAGGTAAGCGAGGCTAGACATCAGTAGTATTGAACTTGATAACACTAGAATTTCCCCCATCTTGAACTACTAACGCACTCAAAACCTTCGACTGAACCATATTCACACATCCATAACCACTAGTATTGGAAGAAGCCGTTTCATTAGTACCATAACCAGTGGTGGGAACATGCGAAGCCATGTTTTGATGATGAGGAAGGGGATCCTTCAACACAACTGGGCTCTGTGCCAAATGCTTCGATGCTTCTTCAATTCAAGGACATAAGTGAGTAAGGTGATCCTCCCCACAAAGCTTGCAAGGGAATTTCACCTTACGCCTAGGTTTATGATCCTCGCCAGCATTACCGTGTTCCCGAGGAGGGTTGGCATTCTCTTTAGGAGGAGTATTACGATTGCTATTATTATTGCTTCCATTGTTTCCACACCTACGATTATCTCTCCCCTTTTTCTCACCACCAGGTTGTTGGTTACCCAACGGTTTCATTGATTGCACATTGTGTACATCAGACGATGGAGTGGAAGTGGACAACGTGTGGACCTGTCTGGGAGCAGACTGGTTTAGCGACAAATTTTGCATTTGATTAGCTACCAACTCTACAGGGTGAGTGCATGCGGACACCACGATGCCATCGGCATGTGGTCCAGGAACTGAGGTAGGCTCATGTCTTGCTCTCGGTGCATCAGGAATAATGTCATACAAAATGTGAGACTGAGAATAAAGTAGATCTAACTATTGGACTTTCAAGATAGCTTGTTCCTCAATCACAATGCTGGACATCGAGACATCCTTATCAATGTATGGAAGTAAAGACTTGAGGAACCATTCCAACAGGAACTCTAGAGGAATGTTAGATTTCACTAATCTCTTCCACCGACGCCACTCTTGAACGTGGTAAGAAATATGTGTGGCCTTATTTTGACGGAAGGTGGACAACAACTCGTACCAGTATCATAACGAACCGGTAACTAGAAATGGTCTAAGAAAACCAAAGCAATCTCATTGAATCCCCTATAGGTGTTCCCTGGAAACTCCACATACCACTTCGCGGCTGCCCCCGTGAGGGTGCATTGAAATAGTCATAATCGAATGGAATCATGATTCAAAGAGTTCGAGGAGCACCAAAGCTGAAACATTGTGACATGATCTCTTGGGTCCTCACCACCTTTCCCTTCAATCTTTGGAATGTCTGAAGGGAGCTTGGTAGGGACCGGGGGCCAAGTAGGGTCATGACACACCGGATCATTCGTGATCTTCGAAAGACCCGGGAGATTCAAGCGTGCAAGGAATGGGAGCTGCGGCTGGAAAGCTTGATTATAAGCTCCCATAAAAGGTTGGTTGAATGGAATTATGTTATAAGATGGATCAAAATTTTGACCATGAGGATTAAACTACTGATAATGAGGACCTAATGGCCCGTAATCTTTCCCATGGCCATAAGATGGATAACCTCCCCCTGCCTGACCCATTTGACAGTAAGCAGGTATATGCGCATTTTGAGCACCATATTGGGGTGGTGGGTGATATTGGTGGCCAGCACCGACTGGGTTGTAGTAAGGGTTGCCACCATGAGTATGGGGCATGTATGTACTATTCATAGTGGGAACCGTGTTGTATTGACTGTAATGGTATGGTATGTTCCCACCCCCAATATTAGGATTAGCTTGAGCAGTCGTGTGGTGACTAGAAGCATGAAAAGCATTCCCAGCTCCAATATGGGTGTGACTAGTAGCAGGGTTAGTGGTGTGATGTCCACGTGGACAGGAAATATTCCCACCCCTTACATTAACATTACTAGTGGCGGCAGTGGACGCAAAAGTATGCGGTATGTGTCCACTCCCATGGTTTGGAGGAACAATATCATGTGCAAAAGTAGTCCTGGGTTGATGAGTAGCGACATGTGTATTAGGTGGTGGATGGCGAGTCGTGTTCCGAACAACATTCCGACTAGGTTGGGTATTCCTAGGAGGTGGTCGTGTTCCAACATTAGCATGGTTAGGAATCTGACCAGTCCCCATACTATGTGAGTAGGTCGAAAACGTAGTGCCCCCAGCGAGGGTAGTACCTCCAGTGGGTATAGTATGTCTAACACTTTGACTAGTGCTAGCATGAGTACCAACCATAGTGCAAGGTTCGACAGTAGTGTGACTAGGCATACCAAAAGAGAGTGCGGTGGGGTTGACCATAGGGCCAATATCATCATGAGTCTCAGGTCTCTCGTATCTATAATCGCATGGAAATGAAGGAACGAAAGGCTCGTCCTATTCTCCTTCTTCAGGTAAGTCGGGCATCCCATAAAGATAATTATCCGGATTCGAAGGATCAAACGGATCCCGATCAAGTGGATTAGGCCAAATAGAACTAGGTTGAGTCTCAGGTGGATCACCTCCCCAATCCTTGTGAGGAGTATGGGGATCGGAAGTATGTTCAACTCTACCCAAAGGAGTTGAAGGGTCTTACCCAATATCGGGATGTGCAGTCATGTAGTCCTCAACGTAAGTCACGTAAGAATCTGAAGACTCAGAGGGAGCCCTCCGACGTCCTCTAGCAATACAATGTGTAACCAAAGTTTTCTTTAAACCAGCCAACTGACGGGACCGACGAAGAGTAGGGCTCCATGCCACGTTCTCTCCGGAGAGAGACATAGCGTCTCCAAAAGGCCAACTATCGATAAAAAACAGTAAATCAAAAGCACACACCTAGAGAAACTACAGCCAAGAGCAGACAAACAGAGTGGCTAAATGAGCTCTCGACACTAGAGCTGGTATGTCTCGCCTAGGAGAGGCTTGAGACTCCCAAACTATAGCCGGAGGTAACAGAATTAGTTATAGAGACACCCAGGCTTCACTGTGTCGATAGGGTCAATTCCACCGCACGAACACAACTGTGTTGTCCAATCCCTATCTGACTCAAGACACAAACAACATAACCACTGCAAGTACCCTGTGCGGTACCTAGATAAAGCAACTATGTTCACCGCAATATAACCAATGCTCAGGGGGATAGTCGCAGGTGGGACCCGTCATATGGGAAGGGTAGCTAAGCCCGAAGCACAAGAGGGTGAACCTCCAATACCCCCAGATACGAACAAATCCTAGATATATCTCCCACGTTCAGCCGGTATCAGAGGGATATCTCCTCAACCAACCTCCTGTGACCTCGTGCTTAACTCTGGATTGAGTAGAGCTTCCTGAGAACACTGATCTATACGATGGATTCCTCCACTCCCTGGTCAGACACCTAATGTTCCGTTTAGTAGTCTTGGATTGTTAACTCACAATGATCTATTCCAAGACTCTAAACCTATGTTAGTTGGTGTACCCTATAAATAAAATCAGTCTAATCAATTTTAATGATTAAGCGTTAATTTTAGTGGTTGTGATTACTCAAGGGATATGATCATGAAACTAGTGATGTGTAGACTCAATAGTATGCAAAATCGTCCAATCCTAGACTCATCTATCCAATAAAGCAATGTCACTAATATGCAAAATCAACAAACAATTCTGAAGTAAAGATGCAATCTTTTATCTTTTCAATGCACAAGCAGAACCTAAAATGAAGGCAACAAGCACTCAATGCAAGATGCAATACATGGAAATAAAATATTTTTGTATTTTCTCTTATAAACGAGAAGGAAAATGAAAAAAACTAAATGAATATTTTTGTATTTTTTCAATATAAATGAAATGAAAAAATGCAAGCAAAATCCTACTATTCAGTCACTGAAGTGCCGAGAAGATCACTAAGACAACCCAGCAGATCCTTAATAGCAAGACTCAGCCAAAGGAAAGAGCTCCAAAGGAAAAAACTAAGAGGTTAAAACCAAAGATTGGTAAAAAACCAAGAAGGCTCAACGAAGAGAAACAAAGAGATCCGGTTACAACCAAGGCATGAAACAGTCAAGAAAGAGGCCAACAAAGACTCAAGAACCAACCAAACTCACCCAGCAACAACCAAAATCCATAAACCAACAAAAGCTAGAGTTACATGATACTGTTGAAGGAATACCTGCAGGTACCCACGAGCAATAGAGTAAAAAGAGGTGGGTAGACGCGGGTAGAACTAAGCTAGCCTACAGGTGAGGAAAGGCAAATGGGAAATTAAAAAGTCCAGGGGCTCAGAAAAAGCAAGTTTTCTATAGTGTATCTTAACGGCCAATCAGTGACATAGAGCTTCGATAAACAACAACTCTAACTATGGACTAATGCTCAAAAAATTTCTCAAACATGGATGTTTTCCCCAACGGAGCTGCCATTTCTGTATTGGAGAAAACTCACTATGGATTGGGAATACCACAACAGACAGATGACTACCAGAAATCTACTCAATTCTCAAAGCAATGCTATTATAAATGATAATGTTAAGATAATGGAGAAATGTAACCAACCTCGATCCAACGTTTGATGTAGATCCCCGTTGGAGCTTTCAATCCACGCACTTGTAATCTGCAAATTAGTCTTGACAACCAATATCCAACAAGTACATATAATATATAATTGACATTAACATTATCAATAACAATGGTCCATAATATCATAAGAAAATGTAACCCAATGTATAATAAATGACATTCACACCATGAATGGACAAGAATATGAGTATTTCTATTAATGAACAAGAAGAAGTACAAAGTGATACGACCTCTTCCCGGCAACCAATCTAAACCAAGATTTAGATCAATCCACTTGTGCATCCACTACTTCAATCCTCCATGAATGGAAAACTCAAACCAGAAAGGATTTTGGAAGGTGAAAATAACTGGTTCACAACTATAAGGATCAATGAGTGCAGACTCAAGATAGGGCAAAAATCCACTAGAGTTCTCTTACGATTCTCTTCTTCCTCCCATCCATAAGCCATATGTGCTCAATATATAGTCCTCTCAAAGGTAGGTGAAAGGACACATCGAGGCGTTACTTGGGCATATGGAGAGCCAAAGGTCACCCAATGACTGCTTTTTGGGAGTAAAAAGTAATTAATAGTGGTTTTTACCATTTTACATGCTACCTGCAGGCTATAGGGATGCAACTCGCGGGTATGCTTGCTATAAAGATGCAACAGGAGGGTAGGAATAAAAATAAGGCAAACTGGTATCATTGAAGGATAAAAATGGATCTGAGTCACTGAAATGGATCCTACATGCCAAACAATGTTGATGCTCACAGGGTGGAATATTTCAGTGTAACATCTTGGTTACCACTGGTGTCATGGAACACATTCGTTTAGGCCAAAACTATTCTCCTGAAGATATCATCATGTTCATGACCTTATTCAAACAATTCCACGACATGTTCACTTGGACCTACAATGAGATGCCTGGGATAGATCTTGCCATTGTTTTGCATGAGATCAAAACCTATCTCGATGCTAAACGTGTCTGCCAAAAATTAGGACCAGTGCACCCTAAAAAAATTGCGGTAATTAAAGTAGAGATTGAAAAGCTCTTGAAGGTCGGATTTATCTACTATGTTCCTTTAACAGAATGGGTCTCCAATGCCGTCCTTGTGGCTAATAAGAAGGGAACCATCCGAGTCTGTGTCGATTAAAGGGATTTGAACAAGGCTTGTCCTAAGGACAACTACCCTACTCCCTTCATCGATAACATCATTGACAATTGCACTGGAAGTGTCATCTTCTCATTCATGGATGGATTTTCCAGTTACAACCAGATTGAGATCCACCCAGCCGACCAACATAAGACAGCTTTCATCTTCCCTTGGGGTACATTTTCTTATCACAAAATCCCTTTTGGTATTAAAAATGTTGGTGCTACATTCCAGCGGTCCATGTCATATGATTTTCATGATGTGAAGGACTTTGTGGAGCCATATCTTGACGATCTCCCTGCTCATTCGCAACATCGTGAGTTCCACATCGACCATTTGACGATTGTATTCATTAGATGTAGGTGGTACAACATCCGTCTGAATCCTCACAAGTGTATTTTCTGCATCAAGTCTAGATAGCTCCTAGGTTTTATCGATTCAAAAAATGGGATCTCCATTGATCCCTTGAAGGTTGAATCCATTGTCTCTCTCCCACCTCCCACTGACATTATGGAACTACAAAGTTTGCAAGGGAAGGAAACTTAGCTATGGCATTTTGTATGTAATTTCTCTTAGAAGACACAGGGCTATATGTGATTACTGAAGAAGGACGTCCCTTTCATATGGGATAACCAAGCACCACAATCCTTTGACAGTTTGAAGCATGCCATTACCCATGCCCTTGTGCTCCAACCGCCCAATTACTATAAGGATTATATCCTTTATCTTGTCGCTTCTTTCACCACGATCGCCATGGTCTTGGTCCAGGAGTACGCCAACACCCAGGAACATGTGATCTACTACCTCAGTAAGTGTCTTATTGACTCCAAAATGCGTTACTCACATGTTGAGAAACTCTCTCTCGTGACAGTAATTGCCATCCAAATGTTTTGTCAGTATATATTACTACGTACCACTACTGTTATTGTTGACTCAAACTTATGACATGTCAGGTGCTTGGGGGAAAGTATTCACGCTAGATCGTGATACTTCAAAAATTCGATGTCCTCTTTGAGAAGGCCAAGTCAAAGAAATCGTTCGTGTTTGCGGAACTCATTTGTGATATTCCCTGTGTTGATTCAGGATCTGAGTTGAACGATTCTCTTCTAGATGAGTCGGTGTTTCTCGTCAATGTTAAGATTCAATATGCTAATATAGATAACATCAGTATTTCATTCAATTTCACAACAATATCATATACATGATCACTGAAAGAACAACAAGCACAACATAAACATAAGAGACACAATTTATCCTGGGAAACCCTCATGTGGTAGAAAACCCAGCAAAAATCCCTAAATATAGATGACCAACAAATACAAAGATGTAATCCCCAAACAAGAGCTCCTCTTCTCCTCCTTTGCAGATCTCTCTCTCTCCTATGCGATTTCACAAGTGAGTGAGTGTGTGTTAAATGAGGAACACACCTCCTCTACTTATACTTTACTTCACTTGACTTTTAACACTAACTAGGTCGACTTCTCCTAGGAGAGTCTAATAACCCATAAAAACTTAACTCAAGGCTTACCTCACTAGGAGAGTCTAATAACCCTAGTTATAACATCCCAAAGGAGGAATAAAACATCTCCGGATGAATAATAATATCCCGACGGAGGAATAAAATATCTCCGGATGATAAAGTACAAATTGAATATTCTTAGAAGTTACAATATTTCAACAATCAACACATTAGACCCATGGTATGGAAATATCCTCTTGTATCTTCAAACCCAACGGATCAAACCCCAACTATCTCGCAATGATCGTCGTCGTATACGCCACCATGTCAAGTATTACTTAATTATCAGTGATACCTTGTATCATCGTGGTGTTGATTCTATTCTTCAACGTTGTCTGATATATGAGGAGGCTGAACACATCCCGAATGACTGTCACGTTGGGGCTTGTGGCGGTCATATTTATGGGATAACTACAACCTAGAAAATACTATGCACATGATACTACTAGCCTTCGATATTCAAGGACTATATTGAGGCCGTTAAGAAGTGTCCTCCATGCCAGCACTTTCATTCGAAAAAACACTCCCATCCATCCCCTTTACACCCAGTTATTTTCATCGGCCCCTTTGCTAAATGGGACATAGATTTCATGCACTGTAATCCTACCTTGGTCGGGGGCATGGTTATGTCATCATAGCTGTGCATTGTTTTACTCAATGGGCCGAGGCTATTCCTACATACAACAAGGACAAAAAAAACCATTGCACTCTTCACGTTTAATCATGTCATTGCGCAGTTCAGAGTTTTACAAGCCATAGTTACCGATCATGGATCTCTTTCCCAAAACCATATGGTGGATGAATTGAATGCCAGACTAAGTTTTCACCACGAAAAATCAACTCCTTGTTAGAAATATAGGATCGCAGAGCAATAACAATAAACATAAATGCAAATATAATCACACAAACACATTACAAGAGAAACACCAATATATCATGGTTCACCCAAGATGGGCTACGTCCACATTGAAGTTTCCATTACTTATTCTTATAACATCCAGAAAAGTGAAGGGATACAACCTGCAGCACAATCGCTGTACTTCCTCTTCACTGTCTCACAGTCTCTCTTCCGATCTCAGAGATCTTTACAATGCATAATACCTAATACATCAACCCTAGCCGTGTTACAATGACTTTCTTTTATAAGGGAAATACAATGGGAAAATACCACGGGTTACCCAAAACCATGGGCCTGTAAACTGTTAGCGAAAACAACCGCAAAAATTTTCCTCGGGGGCTCTGCCCCTGAACACCCCCCGAACCCCTTGGGGATCGTGTTGGGATCATAACCAAACCTGGGGTTCCAACATAGCTGAATCATCATCTATGAGACTAGAAGATCAGGATCCACAACCAAGACCCCTTTCTACCAACAATCCAATGGACAAGTAGAGGCCATTAATAAGGTCTTGAAAACCATGATTCAATGCATGGTGGGCATACACAAATAAACTTGGCATAACATGCTCTTTTCTGCACTATGGGCATACCGGACCTCCGTCAATACTGCCACCAGATTCACACCATTCCAATTAGTTTACAGATTGGAGGCAGTCCTACCAATAGAGTGCAAGATTCCGTCACTAAAAATCGCAGTTGAACTTCTCCTAAACACCACTATCGAGGAAGAACATTTCCTTCACCTAGAAAAAATCGACGAGACCCGCCACGATGTTGCTCTTACCAGTGAGGCACATAAGAAACGCAACAAAGCTCAATCTGATAGGTCAGTGAAACCTTGTGTCTTCAACAAGGGTGATTTGGTCCTCACATATGACAAAAGGCATGATAAGCCGGGGGTAGGTAAGCTTGAGTCCATGTGGAATGGGCCATACATTGTAAAATGTGTTCTAGACAAAGGAGCAAACGAGCTAGAGGATTATGACAGAATATCTCTAGGAGAGCCTCGCAATGGGATCTACCTGAAGAGGTACTATGCCTGAATTTTTCACGCATAAGTATCTTATATATATTGTACATGGCGTGTGTTTTGTGTGGTGTGACGCTTTGTTTTAGTGTGTCAAGATCTTGTTTCTCTACTTATACCATGTTCTATTTGCACGTGCAGATGCCAACTTGCTATGGATTCGCAGACGGTGCTAGCCGGCATACCCATAACCTTGATTCGATAGCCTGGGTACTTTATTCCCCTATAGATGAGCTCATTAGCTCATGAGGAAATTGTCTAGGATACACAACCAATAACACTACGAAATATTGTGCGGTGATTGGAACCCTAACCGACGCTCTTTCCTTGGGTATGAGCCACACTATTATCCATCTGGATTCACAACTAGTGGTTTCTCATCTTAATCAGATATACGTTATCCGCGACCCCACTCTACTTTGTCTTTTCTGACGAGTTCGTCTCCTGGAAAGGTCCTTTGAATCTGTTCAATACCTACACATTCAATGAGACATGAACACTGTTACCGATGCTATGGCCAATTTCATTCTAGATTGGTACATTACACACACATAAGATATCCATAAGACACAAAAAATAGATATAACATGTAAATTATCCATTTTATAAGCAAAAACATGTAGACAAGATCCCACCAATCACCAATAGAACACAATATGTATAAAATCCGCTGATAGTGTCTGCATATATAAAATCGGTACAAAGTACAAAAATGTTACTGCTGATACAAAAATATGAAGCATGTAAGCTTTTAATAAGAGTCCTCTCTACAAAATTTGAAGCTGATAGGCTTTCAGTATATACATATAAAGCATGAGCATAATCCCTAGGACGCTCATGATAGAAGACCACATCCCTCGCCACTTTCCGGAGCGATCTACCAAAACACAAAGATATCTCGACCGTAAGCTTCTAATAGAGATAGGGTAGGTCATGGACACCTGGCTCCAGGAAATCCAGTGTCAACCTGCGGATGTTCTCCTCAACCTCCTCCATCTCCTTAATGGAATCTCGGGCTATGGGGCCCATTTATCGCACCGCCCCTCTCCGCGCAAGAGGATAAACCCTAAACAGTCCCACCAGATCCACATCTACATGAAACATGTGAAAACCATCTACACTACTCTAAAAAAATCATAAATACATAAAATGAAAAAACACAAGCAGTAGTTTTTCTTACCGATATCGCCCCACTGCGCTCCCTTAGGGAGCATCAGGTCAGGGTCCCCTTTGAAATCCATCCCATCATACAGGTAGTCCTCCACCATGAGGAGATGTCCCCTCATCAATGTGAAGAAAACCTATGCTGAAGATAATAATAGCACCCCCACCACCATGGCGAGCCATCACCTCAGACCACCTAGTCATATGAGGATCTCGAGCATCTCGATCGTCAAGATCTACCTACGGGCGTAAGTGTGGCACTCGCTCCAGTATGAATGATATCACCATTGAACCATAACTAAATTGCTTCAGCGCCCTACGCTGGCATTTGGTTAGTTGATCCCGTAGACTGGTGAGGATCCCCTCACACCAGTTGAATACAGTAGGAGCCATACACTCTTCATCATACATCATTTGCGATTTTCTCACCAGATGAGCAAATAGACTACTGTCCACCCTCATGATGGTAAAGAGCATAGTACAGAGAGCTCGATCTCAGACATCCTTGATGGGAATCTTCCCACTAGCCATCTAAGTACTTGAAGTGCACCATTGATCAATCATGTCCTCCACAGTGCGATCACCCGTTCGTGATCCAGTCAGGGATATAGGGTTTCCCTATCGAGACAACCCTATTAGAAAGTAGATGTTCTCAACATCTATACTCAAAGTGTGCTCACCAATTTGGAAGTGTCGTTGTACCAGGTCCAAGCATTGGACCAAATATGACAACAATGACACTTGGGACCTCATACCCGACACTTGGAAGTACTTAAGCAAACCACAATTCCTTAATGCACCTATACATTGGGGATCATTTTCTGCTTGAGCATCGTCGAGCTCGTGCTTGTGTTCTCGCTACTCGAGGACCATTTTGGTCACGGTAATTTTATCCAAGAGGCCATTTAAACATCATTAGATACTTTTCAACTCTACCAAAATGCTTTTTCATGGTTAGATTTTGCACATGCTTAGAGGACATGCGCCGGCACAGACCGTCTTTAAAGATAGGGTGCCACTGGTGCAAGACGTTAGCTCGGGATTTCCGCCGGCGCTATCGTAATGTAGTTCCCAAAAGGGGATACTTCCCCGGCCACCAAGTGCAATATCTCCCTCCAACCATGCCCAAAAACCAACAAAAATGAAGAAAAAACAAAAAGTAAACTGCTAAAAGTTAAATAGATGAGTTTAGGGTTACCCGTCGCTGATGGCACTCAAAATGGTCAATCATAGCTCCCTAAATCGGCAAAGGGAAAATGATTCCAAATGGAACTTCTCACCTCTCCAATTTGGTAAAAAAAAATAGTAATTGTTTTTACTATTTACCCCTTTTTATATAAAAAAGAGCATATTCCTTTTTTAATTTGTTTTATTGTGGGTTATTTTTCTATAGTTGGTATTATTTATACTTAGTTAATCATTTTGACCTAGTTTCGAAGCTTGCAGGTGAAGTTAGGTACCTCATTAATACTGTTTTCCACAATTGTTGTCATTTCACGCATGTTATCAGGTATGAACAACTCGTTGAGCATTTTTATGTCATTATTTCACTCGTTAAATTTAATTATTAATGACACCAAGTTAACTCTTTGTTCTTTCTCATGCTCATAAAACGATGATAATAATTGACCAAGTTATATTTTATCAGTTTTTCGGGCTCATTAAACTCCAATGAAAAATGCACCCCTCAGAGTCTTTCTTTAAGCTCTTTTCAGGCTCTCGAAATACGAAATGATCGCTGAGCGAACTTGATGCATTCACGCTTGTAACAGTATTTGAATGATTGTCTTTCTGGTGATAGTTTACACCTTTTCCGGACCAGGAGGCACTATTTACGAAAAAGGAATACTCCAGCCAAGCATGACTGGAAGAGTCCTCTCTCGCGTTGTTTTACCATTTTCTGGGAGAAGAGCCTGACTTTACGAAACTAACCTTTGGAGTCTTCTTTAGTTCTTTTCAAACTCTCCAAATATGAAATAATGCCGAGTTTACCTTCTGTGGAGTCGTTAAAAATTAACATTGAAGGGCCCCCCATGGGATGAACCCCTCCTATCCTAGGTTCGTAAAACATTTGGGATTGGACTCATCCATGGGATGAGCTATACCGAGCATCTATTTACCCTCCTCAAGCTCGTTAAAAAAAAATGAAGCCCTCATCAGTCATGATGGGGAAAAATGAAAGATTTTGTGTTACACTATCATTTACGGCAATACATAGTTACTCTTGAACATGGCACTCATTTGCATTCGCATTCAGTACTTGGGTAATCCATTTGTCTTCGAGTCCTACTGATTCCATGAGTCATGTCACTCCTTTGGATCATCCAAGGAATGTTTCCATCATCAGTTGCATTGGGTGTTAGTGTCGTTCTCGTCATGTCAATACTTCCAAGTCATGACATGCCCATGTTCAAGAGATGTTTACTACTCATCATATGCATCAGTACACCTTCCATCTTGTCAGTCTACCTTGAGTCAGTCTTGTCCATTACTCTACCATCTGATCTACTCCAAACATCTGTTATCGAGTTTCATGTCATTGAAGGGGGATTCATCATGGCCCTCCTTTGATGGATTCATCCTTGTCGACTTCAACACATCATCCAAGGGTTGAATCTAGATACCAATCGAGTACCTTGGGCCTGCATGCCTTAATGGTAGGTTACCTCACTTTCCACATGAGTTTACATCATTGAATCTTCATTGAAATATTTCGTCGGACGTTCGACCTCAACTCATTGATTCATGCTCGGTGATATGTACTATGATACCTTGGGGATCATTAACATTAATGGTGATTTCCCTCCCACTTGTTAACAGTATACATCAATGAACAGTAATCAAGTGGTTTCCACCATGTTCGACTCCAAAACATTGTAATCACATGGATAGATTCATATCATTGCAGGTTTAGCTTGACGACCCTAGGGAAATCGTATCTTACCCAGGTTGCGATGGAGATTGTTTGAGTCATATTACGCAGATCCACTTTGTATTGTTCGTTGTTGTGTCATCACCTCATCATGGATCTACGATTGCGTCTAGTAGTCATGATTGTGTTCATTCGGTCCTCACTTCCATGGATCTGCATTGTATTGGTCAGCAGCCATGTTAAGAGGCATGTGAGACTAGTATATCATATTTAGTTGTATTGCAGTAGCATCTTCCAGCCATCAATTCCTTGCCATCCATCTTTCAAATCATTTCACCTATCTTATTCTACCATCTTCATGCTTTGGGGGGCATTCTGTTACACCTAAATCTTGTTATCATGTGACCCATGTCAACTCAGTGACTTAATCCTTGAAATCTCCCTGATCAAGAAGTCATTTAGATCAAGTTATTTCTGTTTGTCCACAATGTCTAGTTGGGATGACATAGGTTGTCTTCTAGCAAGGAGCATCCAACTAGGTCAGGAACAGACTGTCTTCATATAGATTGCGTCGGTGGCTTAGGTTTCCTTTGTGCATCCTATGTTTTCCCAATCAGGTTCAGGTTTCCCTCATGCAGCTTGCGCCGGAGTTGGTTAAGTTGGATAAAGGTGGCTTTCGAGCAAATTCTAGAAGGTGGTTGAGGTGGATCTCTATCTCTAAAATCTAGGTGAGTTGTCCTATGGTTCCCTAACCTCAAGGGAGGATCCCTTAGTCCTCTCCCCATGATCCTTAACCTACTCTATCCACTTGGTCCTATAAATACAAACCTCCTCCCCATTCCAAAGGGGGGGAAGTCTATCGCACTTAGATGCTAGTGTAATTATCCTAGGTGATCCCTATCTATCTCTTGGGAGGCATACATTTCCTTTGGAGGAATTGACTTGGCTTGTTGGAGGAATATTGCAATGTTAAGGCTTGGATTGTAATTGTCACTCTACTATGTATTTCTCACTCTTTTTACAGTAATATAATCTCTTTCCATAAATGTCCTTGTGTTGATGATGTTTATAGTTTACTTCCTTAACTGTTTACTTGGATGAATTAGTGTTTTGATATGTTTTACTACTTTTTTTGTCTCTATGTGCTTTGATAGGTCTTGCAGCTATGGATCTGATGACCGTGAAGCTTGGAGCAATAACGAGGAGAAATATCTATGGATCTGAAGGTAAGATATCTAAGTACCTTGATCTCTAATTGATCTAGGAAAGTAGCTTTATGTTCTGTCTCTATTTGTTCTAGATCCACTTGGACTAGGGAGATCTGGCTAGCGTCTGATCGAGTAGATTGTCCAATAACAATTGTACCTGGCTAAACTATTTTGTTGTAGTTTTTGAAACCTAAGATTGTAGGTACATTGAGTAATCCCCACGATATTCATAGAGGCATCCATCCTAGGGAGTTGAGTCCATGACCTCCTACTTGCAATTTGCAAAACCTAGCCACTTGGAATGAATCCATTGGTCTATCAGCAAATACTTCCTTCCTGAGCTACAAACCTTAATCACTAAAATCATAGAAATTTTTGAAAGGAACTCACCTAAAAATTGGTATTGTAGTTGTTCAAGTTACATGGTCTAAAGAAGATAGTTGTATTGAAAGGTATCCAAGAGTAAATTAGATACAAGGTTTTCCTACATGGTGCTCAATTTTCATGCAAATTAAAAGTGTACCTCATCACCAAGAAACAGATATATATCTATACATGCAATTAACACTATATATGCTATCAAAAATAATAAATCAATGAAAGTGTGTAGTAGTGAAACGAAATTTCCCTTATGGGGGATGATACCTCACTTTATTTATTCTTCATGTAACCTATGTTGACCTTGCGAGGTTGAATTGTCTAAGGGGTTAGCATAACTATCTTAATGAAGATATTCAATGATGAATTAATAAGTATTGAAAGTTGGAGCCAAACAATTAATTAGAGGTCATTGTAGGGGTTATAGAGGTGAGATTTTCAACTTCAAGAGCATGTAAGAAGTGGAAAACAACTTAAATCAGTATATTTCACCAAAATCTATGATAGAATCAACCATAAAGCCTCACATCTAACTCACACCCTCAATCAATCAAAGACGTAGATTTTATCTATTCATTGTTTTGTATGAAAGGCTTGACGTAGCATGCACCGGCTGAGCTTATCTTGCTTGTACGTTCAGGCGAGAAGCTCTTGATCCTATTGACCGAGCCCACGACCATGGTGGCCCCCGGGTCAGAGATTTTAAAAAAAATTCGAGAGCCTTTTTCCTGGCCCTTTTCCTGCTGCCGGCTCAAAAAACTATGCTTCGTTGCCCCTCCATCCCCAGCCCCTCCCCCCTCACGGCTCCGTTTTATCCCCCGTCACGGCTCCCTTTATGCTCAATTTTAACTTTGACACTCACAGCTCTATTTTATCCCCCTTCACGGCTCTGTTTATGCTCTGTTTTAACTCTGACCATCACGGATGAAGCTCACGGCGTTCACGAAGTTTGCGGCTCCAGTCTCCTCAACGGATGAACGACTATAAGTTAGTTATGATCTATTTTAACTCTAACAAAATCAACCATAAATTTATGTAATTCTCTTGACTATCCCCAAATCAAATCATCCTTAGCATTCTAATCCCCTCGCCCCAATATTCATCACAATCTTTTCATCAATGGCTGCCATGTACAGGTCGCTCTCCGCAGTTATAATTCTGCAACTGTTGTTAGCGTTGATGTTATTTCTCATATGTATGGCAGTCAGGTTTCGAATTTGATCCTTGATTTCCTAGAAATCATCATAGAACTGCACAGCCAAACAAAACAGAAACAACCCACATGTCAATAAATATCATCTATAACGCAGTTGCATAGTTTATATCTAGTTATTCAGATACCCAATGGGGGATGATTTCGATGACGTACAATGTTGGGAACACCAGGTTGAGTGAGAATGTAAGAGTAAGCCTGGGGCAGTTTATCATACAGGAATTGAATGGACCTGGCCGTGTCGTGATTCTTTACAAGGGTTACAGATTTCTGGGGCAATACCCCGATCATGCCAGTGAGCCTTCCATTGGAATCCTTTAGGTGCCACAGCTCATTCAAAGTCACGGCCTGCTTCAAGATAAAATTGGTAGTAAATTCATGTAATTCTCTTGACTATCCCCAAATCAGATCAACCTCAACATTCTGATCTTCTCTCTTATTCCTCTCGAAATCGGACTTAACTTCTAGCTTCACCACAATTTTCTTCCCCTTTTTCTCACGACAAAACAATGAATCTCGCCTTTCATTTATACTGGAGCTTGTAGGGACTGGTTTAACACTGCAATGGTGTGCTTGTAGTGGTTATTACATAGCGTGGTCATTACTCTCCTGTGGGTTTTAGTGTTCAGGAGTCCCCTGTTACCAGACTCACTCATTGAGAGCCACTGTACTGCACTCTTTTCAAACCTACAAAGTATCAGTATGCAATCTTCACAAAACTTATGTTTTCATCATTCATCTCTTGCTCTGCATGTTCTACTATACTTTCAACATACTAAACATCATGGGGGCTAGACAAACTCATTAGTAATGCCTTCTATTATCTTTGAGCCTGAACCTTTATCAACAGATTTGGAATCAAATTTTAAACCAGTTCTGTCAAGATGGTGCCTTTGATTGTTGATAATTTATTCAAGGATCTTGTTGTTGTCTTGTTGTTTGCCTTTGTTTTGAAGTTTCACCCTTGCTATTGCTATTTTTGCTTCAAGTTTCTCATTGATCTCATCCTTTTGTTGTAACTAATTGGTGAGAGCTTCTTTGATTTCCTTAGCTTCTTTTATTTGTTGTTTTAGCTGAATATTTGCTTGTTTGGAGGAACAATTCCCCAGAAAGTATATTATGCATATAAATTCTTCGAGAAATAGGTTCCTATTGATGCCCTTTTCTAGAAGGATGAGATGATTGATGTTATTGGTGTAACTAAGGGAAAAGGGCATGAAGGTGTTGTAACCAGGTGGGGTGTTACAAGATTGCCCAGAAAAACTCATAGGGGTTTGCGTAAGGTTGCTTGTATTGGTGCTTGGCATCCAGCCAGGGTTTCATTTACTATTGCCAGGGCAGGTCAAAATTGGTACCATCACCGTACTAAGATGAATAAGAAGATCTACAAGATTGGTAAGAAAGATCAATAATCTCACAGTGCAATGACTGAATTTGATAGGACTGAAAAGGATATAACACCAATGGGTGGGTTTCGTCACTACGGTATTGTAAAAGACGATTACATTATGACCAGAGGATGTTGTATGGGTACCAAGAAGCAGGTGGTAACTCTGCGATAGTCATTGCTGAAACAGAATTCTCTTATTGCCTTGGAAGAAATCAAGTTGAAATTCATTGATACATCCTCTAAGTTTGGACATGGGTGGTTCTAGACAATCCAGGAGAAGGCCAAGATTTATGGTAAATTGAAGGCTTAGTTAATGCTTACAGTGGACATTTCATCCATGCTTTCTGATAGTCTTTTTGCAGGCTAGGTTTATTTTAAGGATGAATTTTGAACATTTATTTGAGATGCTCTGATTTGCATTGAATTTTCCTAGATGAGTTTATTGAGTACCGATTGTCACAAGGCAATCTTTAATAATATTGCGAGTTCGTAAAGTCTTGCCATTTATTTTTAATAGGTACATGAAAAGTTTCATTTATTTAAATGTTGTCTGTCTCTTGACGATGGACTAAAGTTCATATTCTGATGTCTTCTTCATTGTGTTGGATGGAAGGTAAATCTCAGTTTTCATGTATGTATTTATGTTTCCAAGCTTGACTTGATTGATGGTGGAGGGAGGTGATGTTTATGAATTTGCAGATCATGTTGATATTATAGCTTCTTTTGTTTTTATCTGTGGCACCATTTTCATATAGACTGACTTGACCTAGAGGGTTCATTTAGTGTAACTTGACAAGTTATTAGTGCTAAATTCTAGCTTCAGGAAGCCTACAACTACATGATGACTGAGCATTTCTGACAAACCATTGCTAAGGGAGATTTCTATTTTAATATTGATGGCTGGTAATTATTAGATGACTGTCATGACAGTGAAATTTTTTTCTCTTGTGGTCATCTATTCAACTCTTCTTTTTAACTGATCAACTTCATTATTAAGATTTGTATTCTTCTCCCTTTCAAATTGTAGATCACCTAAGGAACTAATCAATCCCCCTTCATAGTCTACTTCTGCTTCTATTTCTGCTTCATGGTCTTTTTTTTTTTGCTATGTTGTTCAATTCCTATGAAGAGCATTTCTTCATCATCGATGTCTTCTTCATCTAAAGAGGACTCACTATCTTCTTTTGAATAGAAATTGTTTTTCTTTCTAAAGAAATTTCCTCTAGTTGTTTTCCAGTTTTGTCTTTTACTATTCTTACCAGCTCCATTATTATTATTGCTTGAGTTTTTATGTGGGCATTTTGAGGAAAAGTGACCAAATTCTCCAACATCGTCATACTTGGGATTGCAAATGTGCTGAAGGTTTCCCTTAATAGTAACATCATAAAAGGTTGTTGATTTTGTAAATAAGGCAGTTATGTTATGCAAATCTTGATATCATTGTGTTTTCAGGGAAAAGTTAGCTGTTGGTCATTCCATTACTACACGCGGTAATATTGTTGCTCGTCAGGTTGAGATCAAAGGAGCAATAGCCCTTGAATTATCTAGTCAGTTATAAGTTATAACTTATTTGTAGTAGTTTCTTACAGAAGGTTTTAGGAGCTTAATATTTTTCCTACACTTCAAAAAATTTCTTTTACTGCAATTTGTTTTGGTGTTGCTTTTAAATTTTATCCTTCTTTCACATTCAACGACTGAAATTAAGCTACGGATATCTTGTGCTAAACAAGAGAACTTCACTGATCATTAATTAGAGGTTCCTCTGCCATCTTATTCGATTCTTGCTATATATTGTTCAGATAGACATGGGGAATATTTTTTATTTAATTTGACAAGTTAGGACGTTTAATGTTTAATTTTTGTGCAATTCTCATAGTAGTATGTTTTTAGCTTTTCGGTAAGTTTTTTGGTCAAATCTTGGTAAATTACATTCTAGATACAGTTCCACCACCACACCACATCCTATGCAACCGCATTTCTATCATCAAACTGTACCCAAGTTTGGATTTGTACAGAACTGATGTTTTATTTTTGAATCTTTGATCCAGACCACTTCATATGGTACATCCTTAATACGAATATGTTCTCTCTTGGTTCTGCAAGCAAAATATTCGAATCGTCAGCATGTTCACATTCTAAACCCAAAATCAAAGAAACCTTCCATCCTTGTTGCAAGATATTTGTATTTATCTGGTCATCAATTTGGTCTAGTGTAAAGTATCCTCTAGTTTGTAGTCTTTGAATAAGTTCAAGTTGCAGAAAAATAGTATTATTGCATCCCATAATTGAATTGAATCAAAGTCTGACTTTGGAGCCATGATCCACTTTCCAGCCCAAAAATATTGTAATGATTGGGAACAACAGCACCAGTGATTTCCACTGGTTGGATACCTCTGTGATGCTCTTACGTGGACTTCTAATCCAATCCAATGATGATGTTGGAGCGATGTACTCTGAATAATAATTTGTTTGGTGGACTCCTGTATCAGGGAAAATGGTCCAATTACAAAAACATCTATGTGGTATCCTTTTAGGATCTTAAAAAAATATCTATGTATGCCTACAAAAGCACCTACAAGTAGTGTATTTTTACTTTCCACCTCATTCCTAACCACAAGGCTTAGTGAACCTAAGTGTAAGTACGAAGTTTGACATGCCATCCTAACTGTGTACTCATTAGTATTATGTAACTATGAAAGGATTGATTGTGTACTCATTAAACCGTTTAAATAATATAGATAGTCATGTTTTCCCATGAGTTTGTTAAAGAGGGTGGAAAGGGTTGATTGTGTACTCATTAAAGTGTTATTTTTCAAAATTTATATACTAGTGTTAGAGTTTCAAGGGTAGATGACAGTTTATTTCATAACCTGCTAATATTTCCTCTTAGTTATTATAATGCTTTTTCTTTTAATTTTTATGTTTTTCTCCATTTATAAGTGGCAATATGAATGCTTTTAAGTGGTAATATTATTCATTTACAAACTAAATATGATACTAACAAAACATATCACATGGATTTTGTTGGCAAATAACTTTGGAGTGCCAATGGATATTGTGCATTGCCATATCATGTCATCCAAATCCAGGCCAAGGGACGATAGCCTATGTTTTGTATGACAAAGTGCAAGACATAACCATACAAAATAGGAGGTCTATACATGGAGAGACCACAAACAACAAGGTATATTATATTGCCTTAATTGAAGGGCTAGAAGCAGCTTTAGAACTTGGGGTAAATGAAATTGCTGTTTACATGAATTCAAAACTTATTATTGGCCAAATGACAGGACATTGCAAAGTTACATCCACAAATCTTATACCATTGTGTAATAGTGCCCGTGAACTTGCTCATAAATTCCTCTCATTTACCATTTATCATGATGAGATGGATGGAGATCATATGGATGCTAGTAGGATGTGTAAGGATCTTTTATCTGGGGTAATGTCATCCCCAGTAAAAAATGCTAATCAACACCAACATAGATCCCATGTACGATGGAGTGAAGCAAAATGTGGTGGACATCAACGATGGATGTGTCATGCATGCATCTAGTTCATTTTTATTTTGTATGTTTTGCTTATGTTAATGTGGCATTTGATTTGACCACATAAAAATCACATGCCATAATGGATGTTGCATACTATTTGAATGTTCATAACGGATATTTTGTGTAATACCAAATATTTTGATGATTCTTGTGTTCCAGTATTGTGTGTGATGCTTTGTCTCATGGACAACATATTTACTTTCGAATAATCTTTTTGTACATGTACCTTAATGAACCAAATGTATTTCAAGCGTATGAGTTGTTATGATGTGAAAGATGCAAGGATCAACTGCATAAATTTGAAAAACTATGTGATAAATGGAAACATCCATGCTCCCAAGTATTCTAATATTTTTTGGGTGAATGAAGTTTGAGGATTATGATGTGACAGAGTGAATAATTTCTCAATGATGCTTCTCACCTGTACATGCCTTCATCATTTTTGAGTCTTTTCATTAAGTTCAATGATACTTCCAATGACCATGAACAAGAGTTTACTTGAATCTAAATACCAAGCACAATGCAACTTAATCCTATAAATGCAACAATACTTAGGTGTGAGGGGTTGAATTATCACTCCAACAACTCCTCTTGCACCCATGGATCACATCATGATTGCATATTTTTTCCTCTGTGTACATGCATAATTTTTCCTCTGTGTACATGCATATTTTTTCATTTCTGTACATGCATATGTTTTCCCTGAAGCCGCTTTTGAATGCACCAACAGAGTGGCATGTGTGGTTTAATCAACAATGTGGTACTCGCTAGATATATGCTAGGCTAGAAAATTTTGGAACAATAATGGACCATTGAATCTCTTGTCAACTATCAATTAAATTGTACCATAATTAGCATGGAAAATGAAAAAGCATCATGTATATTAGGAGATGACATCTTAAAAAAAATTATTACCATATTTGATTGTACTATCATACAAAGCTACTGTTATCTACATGTTGCGTGACTTTTTTTATTGACAAGAAGTTTACACTCAATCATCAGACTGTAATCTTGATATAAAGACATAGCTCACATAATGATAAGATGATTGTTACATTGTGCAAATAGAAGCTTAAGTGAAACATGTATGTTTAAAGCTATTGCGCTTTTCAAATGATACTGAATGCATTCACAAACCTGTTTCTATTCTGCAATGTAGGCATATTGACAAACTTGGAAATAAAAATTGAAGCTTCAGTGAAACATGTATCTTTAAAGCTATTGTGCTTTTCAAATTATACTGAATGCATTCCTAAACCTATTTCTATTTTGTAATGTAGGCATATTGACAAACTTTGGAAATAAAAATTGATTTCAATGACATTTATGTAGCATCTTCTCTTATGTAGCACCAAACAAGTACAAGAACACTAAAGTGCACAAATTTTTGAAAGAATAGAGACCTATCTGCATTACATTATGTGAAATATTAACATTTGAATTATTTTGATGACAATTTTGTTTTTACTTGAATATGTGCAATCGATTCATTGCCTCTGACAGCTTAGATATTTGGAAACATAGAGACATGGCTGATTCAATATTAATATTTCAATTATTTTGACACCAATACTATTCTTAGTCGAATCTATGAAATTCTCATAGTTTTGTTATAAATATAATGAATATACTCTTATCCCTCGATATAATGAATATTCTTCAATATGTTTATGATTTAGTATTATTGTCTTTGGATTTCGAGACAAAGCACATATAAGCACTTGCAATCTTGCATTTGTATATATTATTTGACATTAGAATAGTGTGACAATGAAGCACAACCTCCTTTACCCAGTTCAAATAACAAATGTTTCACAAATAAGTCAATTTAGAATGAACTAAGTTGTACTAAGAACGAACATTAGTGCCAAACATATTAAAAAGACCAAATAAGATCATTATTGCCAAACTTTTTAAAACAGAAAAACTTGTACATTTCATAATTGTAACCATAATGTGGATTGCCATTGTTTGATTATAAACGTTTATCCTTGATCTTGATGTCAATTGTTTATTTTGACTTTTGTTGAGCTTGATGTCAATTGTTTATTTTGACTTTTGTTGAGCTTGATGTCAATTGTTTATTTTGACTTTTGTTTACGTTATTATGCATACAATTATTTGTATTATTAGAAGCATTAGCTAAATCCTAATCCACATTTTCATCTTTAATAATTTTTGGACTTCATTACTTTTATAAAGGCCAAATAAGATTATAAAGGCCAAACATTTTAAAATAGAAAAACTTGTATATTTCAAAATTGTAATCATAATGTGGATTACCATTGTTTCAATAAACTTTTATCCCCAGCTTTAAGCCAGTTGTTTATTTTGACTTTTGTTTATATTATTATTGTGTACAACTATTTATATTATTATAAGTATTAGCAAAATGTTAATTCATATTTTTATTTTTGATAAATTTTGAATTCTATTACTTTTTATCTTCATTGCAACTAATTAATGAAGCTGTCTAGGACTTAAATAATACTACCATATTTAAGATTTTTTTATTTGTTCTGATAACAATAATGCTACACTTACACTAATTGAATTTATCTTTATTTCAACTAATTCAACTTATTTTAAAAGCAGATACTTAGCAGCCTTATTGTTAATTCTATTTGTTGATTTAAAAATAAATAATCCAATATATTATATAAATTATGTGAACAGATTTTAGACTGAAAATTAAAATTATTATGATAAATTTTACCATTTTTGAGAAGAAAAAAACCATTAAAATTATCAACATGCAAAATCAACTTAAAATTTAAAACACGCAATTTAACATTCATGTTTTCAATGTTGAATGACATTGAAGAGATTCGTCATGCTTACTGTAAAGTTTTTACAATTTCATAAGCTTTTCAATTTGGTGTTTTGCTTCATCTTGACAGTTGGCAGTCAACACTTTCCCAGGATGCAATTTGACTCTGTCTAAAACAATCTTGGGAAAAAAGCACCCTACACTGCAAACAGTAAGAGAAAGCCACTTCTAACCCCCATGTCAACCACAATGTTGTCATGCACAGTTTGCACACTTCAGATATTGATATGATAAATGCAAATAAACAACCAATAGCAACAGGAAAACATGCTCTGAATAATGACTGCAGAAATGTATTTACTCCAGCTAAATATAAGGGTTCTCATATGAGAGACCAGAGATTAATGAATAAAATGACACATAAGCTCTTATGTCATCAATTAATTGCTTGATCAATGCATGATAATGGATAATCTTCCTGCTTGTGACAGTTTCCACACAATAAAAGATTAAGTTCTTCAATGGGTAGTATTGTTTGACGCGTTGAGCACAAAACATGATTTGTGGGCTCCATCGAATCAACTTTTATAACCTTGGGACAAATATTTAAATCTTTCCTAGCCTTCAAATCATTGCCAGAAAAAATCTTGTCAATTTAGGTTCCCATGCTCTCTGGTGTTTCGACCTCTTCTACTTGAAATAGCTTCAGAATTTAAACCATATGTGACCATGCCTTTGGAAACAAGATGCTCTGCATGTTCAAACAAATGAACCCAAAAATATTTTGCTATAACATTTTCCTTCCACCATGGAAATGCTCTTCAGACTCTGATATCCAATCTTCAAAGCCATCTGAAAAAGATGTAAGGAAGTATGGAAATGAGTATAACTTTCGTTAATTTTATCTAGCATTACAAACAATAAACGCATTGAAGTCTTGGCATAGCAATGAAACTCCAAATCATGCATGTTTCAATCTTAAAGTTTTTTAGAATAACCAAATTTGCAAGTTTAAAATTCTCACCTTCACTTTTTTGGGTTTCTTTCACTGTCTCGTCTAGCAGCTCTATCGAGTACATCATCAAATGTTTGTCTCCTTCTAGTGCCTTGTGTTGGGCGAGGAAAGTGTGCAGAACTAGATGATGTGTCAGAGCACTTGCGAGTGACCATCCTTTCCAAAAAATCTTTCCCACGTTGTAGGGTATTCCCAAATCCATCTTGCACTTGTTGGAAATATGGAGTAGTTAGATGGTCCAACCCCAAAGTGGTAGATGGCAATGCTGCTTTGTATTCATTGGCAATGTCTTCCATGCGTTTCTCTAGGAAGCAAAGATGTGATTCTTCACTGGGCAATTGCATAAGTGACTCAAAAATGTCTCGAATACGTTGTGAAACTCTTCTTTGGTCATGACTTGGATTTACATGATTGGAAGTAACCATCAAACCATTGACATTATTATCTACCTGGAAACAAAGAAAGAAAAATTCACATCGACATGAAAAGAGTAATAGAAAAATATGAAATAAACCAAGTTATGAAATTACTACCATGACAGGAAAATCCAAGTCATTTGCAACTCCAAATCCATCATTTTCAGCTATCTGGTAACAGCTACATTGCACCATATTAGACCACACCAACTACTATTTATGATCTAAAACATTTCTATTGATCTAAATATGCATAATGAAATACTAAAAGTCACCTGATATGGGATTGTTTTATCAATTCCTATTTCTAGCTCTTCTTGTTCCAACCTGTTTTTTTCCCTCATCGTGGTAACCTTAATGACATGCTTGCACAGATATCCATTATTTGCCCAGCTGCAATCACACATAGCAAAGTTTGGACCTGATTTCCATACCATATATCTTTTCTCAATATCATGTTGGCTTTGCACATATGCTATCAAAGTATCAGAGTGGTGTAGTGTAACATTATCATCTGGAATAGATTGTGCTCTTAGCAAAGATTGAGCTTCCATTTTCTCCACTCTATAATTTCTATGAAAACCATTTTCATTTCCGCATTCTCGCCACCAATAAAAAATGTGGACCACTATTACTAATTGATGCACTAACCAGTCTACTCAATGATGGGAAGCTAATTGTATTGACTTTAGAAATATGTTTTTCAGGTGTGAATGGTATGACTCGATGGCGCCATTTGTTTCTTATCCAGCGTGCTTTAAAGTGCGACAACATTTTTCCCACATTCCTGATGAACATCATAGAATACCACTTAATAACTATAAAGCATG
This sequence comes from Larix kaempferi, assembly GCA_027924585.1. NCBI lineage: Eukaryota > Viridiplantae > Streptophyta > Pinopsida > Pinales > Pinaceae > Larix > Larix kaempferi. The sequence goes on along the minus strand of BSBM01000055.1, from coordinate 9,912,358 downwards.
TCAATAGGTAAAATATAGTACAACTATGAATTGAAATCTAGAAATATGTGAAATTCAAAAATATAGTAAAATTCTCATAGCACTTGGAGATTATGGATAGGCTAGTCATTAAATAAAAATATCTAGGATATTATAATATGAAGAAAAACCTATTCTGTCCAACCACCTTGCTTGAAAGCACTCAACAAAGGAATTTTCTTCTTTGAATTCAATCAAAAATCTATTGGCTTCCTCAAGAGCATATTCTCCATTTGTTTGGTTGTGCATAATGTCACTTAAACGCTTAAACATGGAGCACCTTGTAGTGTCATCTTTAACTTTCATCACAAGATGTTTTAGCCACGCCCTTCTGACATGCCAATTGCATAGGTATACTTCACATTGAAATGTCTCCCTGTTGAATAAATATGTTATACATTGTTAAAAATATATTCCTACTTTAATATTGTATGCAATGCTTCATTTCAAGAAATGGAAAAAACACACCCTATTAGCTATATGTACCTAATTGCAGCAATCTCCACTGCTGCATCATCTACCATGAATGCATTCAATTTCCATTCCAACATACCCATGCGTACTTTAAGAAGTAGAGTTTCCATCCATATCACAATATTTGAGGTCGTAGATCTTGACATGATGACCCATGCCACTGGAACACCGGTCTCTATGAATGTCGTAGATCTTGGCAAATGCAGCTTGAAAGCATCAAACCCAACAAAGTTACTATTGTCAATATTCTTCCTGTAATCGCTAAAATGGGGATGTTGCAATATGGAAAGGACATCCATGATTACATTATTAGAAATGGGTTGCAGACAGATGTTTCGGTGGAGACTGCTCTTGTAGGCATGTATGCAAAATGTTGAAACATAGATATTGCATTTCAGTTGTTTGATCAGATGTCTAGAAGAGATGTGGTAGCATGGAATGCAATGATTGCAGGGTGCATCCACATGGTTGAAGCGAAAGAAATATGACCCTAATGGTTGAAGCTGTGCGTGAACACTAAAACCCACAGGAGAGTAATGACCACACTATGTAATAACCACTTTGGGCACACCATTGGAGTGTTAAACTAGTCCCTACAAACTCCAGTATAAATGAAAGGTGAGATTCATTGTTTTGTTGTGAGAAAAAGAGGAAGAAAATTGCAGTGAAGATGGAAGTTAAGTCCGATTTCGGGAGGCATAAGAGAGAAGATCAGAATGCTGAGGATGATCTGATTTGGGGATAGTCAAGAGAATTACATGAATTTACTACCAAGTTTATTCTGCAGCAGGCCGTGACTTTGAATGAGTTGTGGTGCCTAAAGGATTCCAATGGAAGGCCCAACGCCATGATCGAGGTATTTCCCTAGAAATCTGTAACCATTGTAGAGAATCATGACACGGCCAGGTCCAATCGCTTCCCATATGATAAACTGCCCCAATCTTACGCTTACATTCTCACTCACCCCGACGTTCCCAACATTGTACGTCATCGAAATCATCCCTCATTGGGTATCTGAATAACTAGATATAAACTATCCAATTGCATTATAGATGATATTTATTGACAAGTGGGTTGTTTCTGTTTTGTTTGGCTGTGCAATTCTATGATGATTTCCAGGAAAACAAGGAGCAAATTCAAAACCTGACTGCCATACGTATGAGAAATAACATCAACACTAATAGCAGTTGCAGAATTATAACTGTAGAGAGCGACCTGTAGATGGCAGCCATTGATGAAAAGATTGTGATGAAGATTGGGGCGAGGGGATCAGAATGATGAGGATGATATGATTTGGGGATAGTCAAGAGAATTACATGAATTTATGGTTGATTTTGTTAGAGTTAAAACAGAGCATAACTAACTTACAATCATTCAGTCTTTGAGAAGACTGGAGCCATGAAATTCGTGAACGCCGTGATGGTTAGAGTTAAAACAGAGCATAAATAGAGCCGTGAAGGGGGATAAAACGGAGCTATGAGGGTCACAATTAAAACAGAGCATAAACGAAGCCGTGAAGGGGAATAAAACGGAGCTGTGAGGGGGGAGGGGCCAGGGGCGGAAGGGCAGCAGAGCATAGTTTTTTGAGCCGGCGGTGGGAAAAGGGCTGGGAAAAAGGCTCCCGAATTTTTTTTAAAATCTCCTACCCGGGGGCCACTGTGGCCTTGGGCCTAGTCAACGGGGTCAAGAGCTTCTTTCCTGAACGTACAGGCGAGATAAGCTCAGCGGCTTGCACCCCCACCCTATAGAGTGGACTTAGCACGATGAATATCTTGACGTGGAAGAATAAAATAGAAAATTTACACATATGTATAAGTAGGCGAATGATATGTCAAAAGTTGATAAAAACCACTGTCATAATGTCTTGCTCTGGATATTACAATGACAAAAATTTATCCAATTACCAAGAAGACATCATGTCTTACTCTGGACATTACAATGACAGAAAATTACCAAATTACGGAGAATATATCAACACAAGTTTCGTAGAAAATTATCTCTACAAGAGAAAAAGAGATTGATTTGAGTCAAAGTGGCGTCCTCTTTCTGTGCTCTGGTATTTTCGGTCATGATGATCCCACAGTTACCGGTTGGAAGATATATTACACATTCCGGAATTTGCTGATTCGGTGAGATTTCGATGTCATTCGGTTGAAATTATATTTTGGCTTTGCCTTTTCTTGAAACGTAATTGGAAGGTTGTAGAGAGAATAATGGACGGGGCCGGGGCCGGGGGTGGGGGTGGATCTTCAACATTTATCTCACTCGCTTGTGTCATGCGTTTCGCACGAATTTCATTCCCATCAACACAAATTCTAGACCGACGACATTAATGTCTTCGGCAGGGTATTGACTATCATTCATTTTCTCTATTAATAAGCGATTTTTAAGAAATCGGGTCTGAGCCTAGGAGCCAGCCATGGGGCTTCCTGCTGACTTGATGGAGATCCATGTACTATTCCTGCGGGGGTTCAAGACTCTTCAAAACCTCACGGCCTCATAGTTCTATTCAAGTTTTTCCAGAGGCGCAAAAGTGAACGCCGATAGGAAAAGAGTAAATTTTGTAACAATGTTAGAGACTGTTTTTCTTTCCCTTTAGTATACAACGAATAATATTACCACCCACCGAAGAGACCAACCATATTGAATTTTTAACCACTCTTTGCAAAACAAATACCTCCTCTGACCTCCTCCGACCTCCTCGACCTCCTTCGACCTCTTCAACCTCCTTTGACCTCCTCGACCTCTCCGACCTCCTCCGACCTCCTCGACCTTGAGCTCCTCGACCTCGACCTCCTCTGTCCTCGGCCCTCCCCGAAGTCATTCTACTCGACTTGAGTACTGATGAAGGAAACCAATCGACGTCAAAGTGACTGCGCTGACTACCAAGCCTTGCTAAAATGTGGTGGAGGTTGGTACTTAGACGACAATGATCAAGATGACGACGAGGACAGGGACTGTTGAGAAGCTACACTACCTGTATCTATCTTTGATTTTGAACAGTGCTTATTGTTGAAGAGTGTGCGAGTGATTCACAGTGGTCACCCAATCCAAGTACTAGTGTAGCTACAGTTGTAATTTTTTCTTTTTTCATACAAGGGTATTGAGATCGAATAGAAGCTGAGAAACTACTTATTTGAATTCCCTAAATTATGGGTGGAGTGTACATTTATTTGACCAAAGCTTAGAACTTCCTTGAGGTTCACAGTACGTGTGCTATGTAGTGTTATCAGATTAAGAAGATGAACCTGTCGACTTTGTTGGATTGTCGAAGTTGAATTGAGACTTGTCGAAGGTGAACTTGTCGATTTTGCAAGTTGTTGGAGCTAGAAATGATCATGAAGACTATCCTTATGATCATGAAGCGACATAGATCTTGTCCAAGGTCGACAATGGAAAATCCATATTAGAGTAGTATATACCTGCTTGACATTTGATAATAGGAAAACGAATGTTAGAACAGTAAAAAATAAGCGACCAATGGATCCCCTTTTTAAGTGTTGATGAAAATTCATGGCCGACGTATGTTTAAAAGTATCTTTTAGAGTCCACATATGTCGAACTTACAACTCTCAATCATGCCCATGGATCGGTCGATCAATGTTTGTGCAAACACATGTGTTTTCAAAAAGTATGGTCAATATTATGTTTGTTTTAGATCGAGATATTTTATTGTTTTGGTTGGTTGTAAATGGTCGATGTTACAATATGGTCGGAATTTCCTTTTTGGTCGAGGTAGACATCTTATTAAAGTTGTCTTGTATTTTGGTCGGTATGAAAAAAGATGGTATGCTTCTCCCAACAACATTTGTCACGTGCTCCAAGCCACGTATGCTCTTCAGCTTCACACACCTGTCTACCCACAACTCCTCCAAAGATGTCAATGGCTACATACTTGGCTAATGAGGATGGACGATCAACTATCTGAGTCTCCACCATCAGTTGTATGCGTGTGGTTGATGGTTCAACAAATGTAGAATGGTCAATCAATGACCGACTGGTTGGAGTTACTATCGACATTATTGGGTTGTGGGAAGTTGGTCGGCTAGTTTCAACCTAATCTAGTCAACCTCTTATGGAAGTTTCTACAAGTTGTTCCAAAAAAATTCAACATTTAATGATGTTATCTATTTCATTTTTTACTTAAATTAGCCAATGTTTTATAAGAACATTACCCATAAGATGGAGAAAACCAAATCCAATAATATTAATTTAAGTTTCACAAGTTATAGTACAATCGTTGAGGCCAAGCACCTTTGAAAATTCCCATGATTCAAACATAAACAAGTAATAGAATAAACCTAGAAAATGCCTAGTATTGTTGTGTTCTAACCATCCACACAATTATGCTCTATTGGATTGTTCAATTACACCTAACTTCTACACTACTAAATCTTGAAGCATTTGCACCCTTGGCCTCTTTTCAAGTGACAAATGGCATCTTAACTTTGTCTTAGATTCAAACTTGGTTATCCAAACTTCATTCCCTGATCTCAAAATGATAAAGGCTTGATGAATACTCAATCAATAGTTGGGATCACATAGATTTATCGAACAAGATGACCACACATATCCCATGTGGCTCATAAGGTCAACCCAAGTTTTTGCACGACTCATCAATGTAACCATCTTCCATCAAGCCAATATGACCAACTTCATTAAATGATGCAAGGTGAATCAACTAACAAATTCCTCCCACACATGGAACCTTATTTTGCATCAACTCATTCATATGGGACCACCAATGATGCTAATGTGCCCACACTACACCAGTAAATTTGACGTAGAAATCCATCCAAGATCGGTCCCTTGAATGTTTTTGTCCAATTCATGTATCACCCTTTGGCTCATCTAACTCAAACGATTGTTCATAAGCCTCCATCCATAAAATGGCCTCACCTTAGTCACCATGCATCCATATTCAATTTACTTAATTACTCAACTTCAGTAGATCGCCAACTCAAACTTCTTCCCAAATTCTATAAATTTTGTTGTCACAACCATGCCCACATGTTTGTGGTTGTTGTAGCTGACAAGTGTTTATAGAGTCATCTCTATCGGTGTCATTTTATAATAATTTTTCCACCAAAATCGTCTCATAAAACAACCTACCTTAGATGATCCTAATCCTATGAGACAAATTCAATCTCCATTCAAGTAAACCCAAAGTTTTTGCAAGTATTACACAAATGTAGCACCCAATACTTTGGGATTACACAAATGGAAAATTTAGAATGGAATGGGATGAGCCAACAATGACCCCTACACTTTGTGATTGTATATGTTCCATATATAATTGGGCGTGTTTTCTTGTGCAAACCCTTGTTCCATTCTTTACAAATGTGCAAAATACATAGCTGTCACTCACTTAGAAGTTGTTCATGCAAAATACATATGCTAAGTACTTGGTGCTAAATGTTCTAAATTCAATTTATGGACTTTGTTTCTTTTTGCAAACATTTTTAAATAGAAGAAAAATTGCATATAATGATTGACATTGGAAACAAAACATCATTTGGCACTATAGAGATGTGCTTAGACTTGTTGTAGTTGCATGAATGAAAATATATTTTCATCTCATATCTAGTGAGTTTTATGATGATATATACATACAAAATGTGATATCTTGACTAACTACCAATGTTTGATTAATGTACTCAATTTTTGTTTATTTATATGATAATATATTGACATAAAATATGATAGTTTGATTAACTACCATTGCTTGATTAATAGTTTTCCATGGAGAAAAATAATTTTTGATCTTCTTTATTTAAATAAAAAACCACACCAATGGTGCTTACACCATTTTCCAATGGACTTCACTGGTTGATGGTCGACGAGACTCCATATTTTCCTACTTTGCATTGAAGCTCCATGGCTTACCACACCTATTTTATATGTAAGTCATATTGCTTAATGTATCTTATGGAATTGCAAATACTTACCGGTGAGGATTGCAAATATGACTTACATATGCATAATTTCATCTAATCCCACTTAACAAATGCACACCTTCACCCCCATCTCCAATCTCATGAGGGTGAGTAACAAATGCACACTTTCACTCACCATCTCAAACCTCATTAGGATGACATGACAAATTCACATCCTCACCCTCTTCCTCTAACCTCATCCTCATAAAACTTAATCTTATTTAATATATTTCTATAAAATATGACAATGACTATATAAAATGCACAATTATAATCATAATAACTTTTTATTTAAATTATAATAAATATAATAAAAAAAATATCATTTTTTTAACAATTATATTTCAAAACCCTAAAAACCAAAATGTAGAACACAATGCTCATCAAAAGAAAATAAGGCATTCACCATGTGCCATTGAAAACTCTAGTACACACAAACAAATCTTAAATCATTGATTACTACATTAACTTCAATTTAAATCCCATTGAACAAAATAAAACACATTTTATAACTTAATACCAATTAAATATATCTTATAAAATTAAAATAAAATAATCCATCTTATCTCCAAATTTTTATATTTTTATACTTAATTTTTAATTCCTTATGCTTTAGGCATTAAATTTTTCAATCCAACAAAAAGCACATTAATGTGTACAGCATATAAATGACAATTAATAAACCCATTTTAAATCAATTCTTCATCTTTTTATTATGTTAAAAAAATATGGTATATAAATCACGATTAATAAATCCATTTTAAATCAATTCTTCATCTTTTTATTATGTTAAAAAAATATGGTCTAATGATTAATAGGCCCATTTTAAATCAATTATTTATCCTTTTATTATGTTAAAAAAATATGGTTGGTCTCTTCAGTGGATGGTAATATGGCCGATGGCCAAATGTAAAGTGGTCGGCATTGTAAACCAAGTCTATGTCTATCTTTTAGTATGGTCGAGTCACTTATGGTTGCTCGATGAAGTCAAGTAAACAGTGATGATTGTTTTTTTTATAACATATTTGTAATAAATTTTATGTTTAGTCGATAAAGCAAAGCTTACTAGGTGAAAAGTAAATACATTTCACTACTAATTATCACGAGTCCAACTATCATTTGGAGAAATGCGTCGACTGGCGTGAGTAGTTCGTCCACCAACATAAAGATGCTCACGCTAATCGATAACTACACCAGTGTTCGTCGACCAAATAACTTACCTGACGACTAATTAACTCTATCGACTGAAGCATGCAGCATTTTTTTGTTCTTTAATTTCTATGTTCAGCTATATGCTTCAACAAAGCTTACTTGGTGAAAAGTCGAGAGACAGGCAGGCCCTGAGCTGTATCATCCAAGCATTCACTCTAGTTGAAGCAATATTAGTATGCAAACTAATTGTTAGAGGCTGAGATTATAATTAACATAGTGATGATTAGAATATATTTATGGTAAAATAGATGAAAAATTCTATCATGTTAGTTGCTAGTGATAATCAGAATATCTCCGGTAAAATATATGAAAAGTTTCAATTAGCTACCATAATTGACAGTGGTAATTAGAAAATATTTTTGATAAAATATATGAAAAATGTCTGTAGCTACCATAATTGATAGTGGTAATTAGAATATATTTCTAATCAAGTATATGATAAATTTCTATCATATTAGTTGTTGGTGATAATCGGAATCTCTGGTAAAATATATGAAAAATTTCTATCATGTCGTTAACTGCCATAATTGATCATGATAATCAGAATATCTCTGGTAAAATATATGCAAAATTTCAATCATGTCATTAGCTGCCATAATTGATCATGATAATCACAATATATCTCTGGTAAACTATATGAAAATCCTATACAGAGGAGATGAGTGGGAGATCAGTCGAACCCAGAACCTGTCGGGTTTGAGTTATCGAAGTCAAGCCATCACTGGTCGAAGAGGAACCTGTCGAGTTTGTTGGATTGTCGAAGTTGAATCGAGACTTCGAGTTTGCAAGTTGTCGGCACTAGAAACAATCATGAAGACTGTACTTATAATCGACAACCAAGATTGCACTGATGGAGCTAAAGCTTCTGTTTAGTATAACAGAAGCTTCCAATGTTTCCAATGGCCTGTCAAAGCTTCTGTTTAGTATAAATGATCTAGCATGCCGAGAATTTATAGAATCACGTCGTGGTAATGAAGTGACATTTCCACATTGCCATTTTTGAAATCACTTCGCCATTTTAGTTTTCCTGGTGATGAAAGAGGATTGATCCTAAAATAAGATGGTTCTGCTGCATCGTGGGAAACAACAGGACTTATATATCCTCACATTCGCCACAGCAACCAAAAAAACCCTCCCCTGTTTACTGGATTAGCTCTGTGATGAAAAACAATGAGCTTGCGCACTGGAGATAGTTTCTTTTGACCCCTTTTTTACCATCACCCCAAGTTCACGTGCATGAAGTCTTTAAACTCAGTTTCGTTAATCGAATATTTCCCTATAGACACGCCTAGTTGTCGAAGCTAGTTTAAAACGTGATATGCACTCCGGAAATTTCCAAGTAGATTGGATGGTTATGCTACTATTGAGAGATATTTCTGGACTAAAATCGTGAAATGCCTGGAGAAATGAAAATATGAACCAGGGCATTAACAAATACATTGCTTATTATAAATACATTGTATCTTTCTTTCAACTAAAATGAAAGATGCAATTTCTGAAAGAGAAAAGAAATATATCCAATATCATTTATGCTTATCCCATAAACGCAAGATGACCATGTCGAGGTTCATGTCAGATTAGTTAATTCCTTTGTATTTTTGTTGAGATCCATTGAAAATATTAATTTTTCATATGAATAAAGCATTGACATGACTATGGCTAAACGCAAAATGACCAAACATCGACAGGGTCATCTCGACATGTCGTGATCTCTACAGGATCATCCTCCTCGACTGACCAACAATTTCGACTGGTTCGTCTGACGAAATTCATAATCTCGACAGAGTTGTAACTTATGGAGCCATTGACATCTTTGGAGAGTTATGGCCAGACGAGTGTGTGAAGCTGAAGAGAATACACGGCTTGGAGCATGCAATTGCTGGGATGTCCGAGTTAGAAGAGCTTTTGAATAGGTGGATGTGATGGCAATGTCAATAACTTTCTTGTGTGTAGAGTCAGTTAGAGTCCTTGCATAAAATTTACTATTTTGAAAGAAAGCACTCTATTAAATTGACGTATTAGTGTGCATTATCCTGGAAGTAGACCGTCAGCTATTTCATAAGAAGAGAGAGTCGGGTATTTCATAAGAAAAGAGAGTGGATATCTCTGTTTGATTAGGAAGGATCTGAAGCTATGCTAGGGTTTCACCTTTTTCTATTATCCTCATCAGATTATCCTTTGATGGCGTTCATCGTCCAAATCCAAATCACAATAACGAAGAAAAAGAGGACAGATCTTTTTTTCATTTCTGTAACATGGCATGTACCAAACTGTGAAACAACTGGCTTCTATTTAACATAATAACTGGATTTATAATTAAAATGGAACTATATTAGCTACAAATCGGAGAAAATATGGTTATTTCAATTCGAATTGACTGATACTCAGCTTCATGATTTTAAAATTAGGGATTTCGTAACTGTCATGGATTATATGGGCAAAGTGAGTTCAATTTACATCATATTCTGAAACATTCAAAAACTATGAGAACTAAATTCTTGGTCTTAAATTTTAGAAGGATTTCTATGAGTCTTCTAATCTTATCATTTGTATTACCGGTGGCTGCAACACCAACTCTAAACTTTGAAGTCGCAGCCAAGCAAGCCTAGCGTAGATGGCTAAAACCGAATTCTTCTTCTTAACTTTTAGAAGGATTTCTATGAGTCTTCTAATCTTATCATTTGTGTTACCTGTGGCTTTGGCACCAACCTTGAACTTTGAAGTCATATCCAAGCAAGCCTGGCTAGCACGAGCTGCCAAAAACCTCGTAACTTCTTTTTAGTATAACTGATCTAGCATGCTGACAATTTACAGAATCACTTCCTCAAACTTTTCCTAGTGGAGGAGGTCAGAGAGGTTGAGATGATTGGAGGAGGTCAAGGATGTCAAAGAGATCAGAGGAGGTCGGAGGTCGAGGAGGTCGAAGGTCGAGGAGGTCGAGGAGGTCGCAGATTAACTTGACAAGTTTCACCACTCGTCGGAATTCTACTTAGTCTGACAACTTGAATGTGGCATGGAGACAAAGAATTCCAGGCATCCTTCCAATTATTAATGAAATGCTATTATTATGAGAGATTACAATGACTAGTTAAGAATTTCTTTACTGTGTTGTATGATCTATTTATTCTTTCCCTTATCCTTATCAAGAATATAGTCATGTATGGAATGCTTTGTTAATGAAGCAAACAGTTATTAATTTTTGGTGATTCTTTTTTAAGATTTTTCATAATTTTTAGGCCGTTCACCATTTATGCACCCAAATGATCTTCCAAAGAATGAAACGACAAGAGAGTAAACAAATTCTTCGCCAATATTACCCAAAAATTTTCTCATTTTTTATCCACCCAAATGATCATGCTCCAGTTTGTATAAACCATTTGTAGGGATGATAAGTCAGCACAGGAAGGAGGAGATTTAGATTATAAAGAAGATAACATCTACATTGTTAATTCAAGCAATACTTAAAACTTAGGTTTAAATGATAGCTTTATATAAAATCAACCGTCAGAGGATAAAGATAGTTACAACATTAAAAACCAAATGTCCTTACCAAAACAATAAAGGAATGTCCATCGCCATAATCACTTGGAGCACACATAATTGTTTGTAACAAAATTGTATGCATCTATGTGGCTGGCTCATACTTTCGATATGCATCGAACTTCCTATGCAAGATAGTCAGTTGAAGAAACTATCTTGTCGATTTCATACTTTTGATATGCATCGAACTTCTTCTTCTTCAATTTCATAGTTCTTCCAGGAACTTGTCGAAGAAGCTATATTGTCGAAGAAGAAGCTAGAACTTGTCGAAGCTATCTTGTCCAAGAAGAAGCTATTGGTCTGGCAGATTTAAGTGGAATGAAGGAGGTTTGCGATTTCCCATAGTGGGAGGTAATAATTTCTTTTTTTGGAGTTATTTTAGACTCTAGACGGCATGGGAATCATCATCAAAAAAAAAATATTGGATTCACTTTATAGGAAGTGAAATTATTGTGTCAATAAAAGTCATGCTGCACCGGTCGACTTCTTCCATGTCGTGTCATGCTGCACCAATTTGTTTGAGGTATGTGTTGTTTCCTGTGCGCATAGTAACCATGCTGCTGAGGGTGGTTGTGAACACCTGGAGAATCAGTATCCAAATGATCTATGTCCGACATCTTTCTTACATGTGTCTGAAATTTAAATTTACAATCTGAAATTCGTTGTTCTGAATAGACAAGTAAGGAATTATGTTTCCCACCTTAAGTATGAACACAAGAGTTGGTTGTATAGAAGTAGTAGCAACAACAACTTCAAAGCATCAATTTTTGGAAGTAGATGCGAATTTAGTTTCAAGAATTTTTTAGCAGCATCATAGATCACCAATTTGTGGGCATTGATGAATTCGGTCGAACTCGGTTTAACCTATCGAAGGTTTTCCAAATATATAATGATGGACTTACGTTTTAATTGGTTCGACTTGTGGGTAAATAAAAATCAAACATGTCGACATCATAATGGTCGACGTCAATATTAAATTATATGCTTGAGAGTGAGTGTAAAACTAAGTGTTTTGGTCGACAAGTCAATATTAAACTATGTGCCGAAATCTAAAACTGTCGACCTGGAACCTATCGAAGTTCTTAATGTTAATTATTATTCCCATCGATTACAATGCCGACTGTATAAATTTCAAAAGATTAATTCTTTCGAGTTCTATTTGCGGTATTAAAATGAACTTAGATCATTACAGTATTAAAATGCTTTTTAAATACAGGAATCCGATAATTATTGATCAGTCTTATTGCTATTCGACATTGCCATGTAAAATTCAGTCTTATTGCGATTCGACATTGCCATGTAAAATTTAGGTAAAGTGGAAAAACATAGAAAAAAGGTCAAAGCAGAAATAAGATCGACATGATCTGGTTGGCCTGCGCGAAAGCAGCAAAACTAGCGGCAGGATTCTATTGGATTTATAAACAAGGAATCTTTCCGAGTTGGAAGGTAGCGCTTCTTGTTGGTGAACGCCTACGATGTAAAAATGTAATAAATAAGATATTAAAATGTAGGGAGAATTTTTGAGGCAAAATTTAGTCCATATATTAATTTTTGACTTTTTTCTAAAAAACTATTTATCAAATTTCATTTTTTTTTTCGAATTTATTTACCCAAATTTTATAAAATAATTTTTTTACTCTAAAAATCATCAAAATTGTCCATAGACTAAATAAAACCTTTATAAATTGAAACTTTTTAGAAAAATATGCTTTAACATTTTATGATTGGATATTAAAGAATTTAAGTAGGAATGCTTTCAAAGTGGGAAGACATTATGTCAATGCTTTTGGATTTTCAAATTTGGAACGTACCTTTCTAGTGGAAGTGGTCGTTGCACACATCTATAGAGAAAAAGAGAAACTACCTATGGTAAGAATAGAGTTAAGTTGAATATAGATAATATAAATAGGTATTTGGAAATATAGATGTTAGAAGTAAGAAAATAGTCGTAGCCAAGCCGGTTTTTTTCCATGCCTTTCGTTTTCCTTCGGTTGATGTATCATTGTTGTTTTTCTTGTTTTATGTCTGCTACATAGAAGTAGTAGAGGAGAGCGTGAAGGCCTTTAAGTGGAGATCTATGCTCCATGGGGATTGTTTCCATAACTTTTAGGGAGGGGAGCCAGAACAGTATTTCGAGTTCTGGGTGTCACTTTGAACTTTTGAATTGTTGTTTAAGGTGGTTTAAATTGTAACTTGAAGCATTCATACCACGAAAGTAGTAGGCCACACACCATTCACATCCAATTGCAGTGTCGTGTAGAAAATTGAATCAGCATATTGGAAAGGTGATTTTAATTATTGATTATTTTTAGAATATCAGTGTACATCATTGGAATTAATCCATTATTAAGTTATGTTGTATGAGTATTCGAAAGCAAGTATGTTGGGAGTGGTATAAGAGGTTATGGAAGTGGAAAGTTTCCTTAAAGATTAAATGTTTTTTATGGCATGCTCTTCAAGATAGACTCAATACGTGGGATAATTTGATAAGGATACGATGGGCTGGTCCAAATAGGTGTAGTCTCTGTCTGCATAATTGTGAATCTTTTAGACATTTATTTGTGGATTGTAGCTTCATAAACAGTATCTGGAAACTATGCAGTTCTAAGTTAAATATTGATTGTCAGTGGGTGGTTGGAGATTTTGACTATTGCATTCTTAATTGGTACAGGAAATGTAAAACTTTTTTTACCTTACGTATTTTTATTTCTTGGGTGGTCTGGCATGCTCGAAATTGTGCTCTTTTTCAAGATAAAAAACTAGATTTTTTGACCAGTGGTATTACAGCTTTGAAGATTTTCTAGACTTATAGAGATGACAATTAGGAATGACACTCTGTAGTTAGAGTTAGTCATTTCTCTTATAAAGTTTGTCAGCATGTCCTATTTTTTGATGGAGCTACTCAAAATGACATTTGTGCGGCTGGAGGGTTGTTTTCTTGAATGAACACCATTACTTTACTGTGTGCTTAAATTGTGGTGTTGGGACTAATATGAAGGCTAAACTCATGGCCCTTTGGTGTGTATTAAGGGTGGCAAATATTTTTGGTTTGGTGGACCTCAAAGTATTTGGTGATTCTCGAATGACCATCAAATGGGCTACATGAGAATACAATCTAAATGTCACTACTCTTCGTCATTTGTGTAAGCATACAAGACAGGAAATTTCTCTGCACCAGTTCATCTCTTTTGAACATATATACAGGCAGCATAACTCTTTGGCCGATAAGTTGTCTAAGCAAGCACATGATGGTGAAGAGGGACACCTAATTTGGGAAGAATGGCAGAATGCAAACATATAGGATATGGTTGTTTCATACTTCTATGACTAAGCTTTTGTTTTTTCTGCTTTGTGATACAATTTTTCTGTAACATTTTGGTGGTAGATTTTGGTGAAAAGATGTGGATAGATGGATCCATATTTTTTATCTTTGTACTATTTGATTCTTGATGAATAGCAATAGTACACTTTTTTCCGCTTAAAAAAAAAAAGTTTGGGAGTTTACCTAGAGGTTTTTCTAAAATTTGTAGAGAATCAACAATTTGGGAGAAGCAATAATATGATGATAAATAAAAAATTAATTATTATTTTTTAAATAATAAATATGTTATAATATTAATTTATTTAATTATAAAATGTAGTAGTGATTATTTACACTTTCTAAGAAGATCCATAAAGTTTAAACTTCAAAAGTTAAAACACCATAAGGTTGTGACAAGTACAAGGCCATAAGATATTGTTTTCTTTTAATGATTGTTTGAACTTGATCAACAATATGGAGCACTTCATTTTTTATTCGTTTTATAATATTGACATATTTGATTTACATAATTTTTGGTGGAATCTATTTAATAATGAGAGGGGGTGAATCAGTATTGGTGTAATTATGAACAATTTTTACTTCTTTAATAGATTAATTTGAACTTAATTTTGATCTTCAATTATGCATCCATCATAAATAAAACAGTCATCATCATATGCACCAAAACACAGAATACAGAACACACAAAATTTGACATGGAAACCAAACGGGAGAAAACCACAGAATGCTCTTTTATTATGAAAAGATTACATTCGAGGAAGAACCAACTTCCCTTGTTTACCAACACCAACTATAAGCAGACACTGACCCCATGGTCTTACAGGCACCGACTTGAAAGAAGCTACAACTCCCTGTGTTCTCCAGCACCAACTGGAAAGATGCTATGACCCCCTACTCTTTGCACCGTCCTGCCAGTTAGATATATAAAATAAGATATTACCTTGATGTACTTTTGATATGTACACACTTCGGATCTTTTGATATTCATTCTATTGTGCGCACCTTCTGTACGATGTAGGATTGTCGTAACTTTGCTACATACACCACTTGACTTCTCATTCCACTCAACACTTGAATTCAATTGACATTGCACTTTATACACTGGGTGTTGCTTCAACAAATTTTGCAGTCCACACCAAGGTTCAATATTTCATTCTACTATTGTGCTACTACATTCTTCAACTAATAGTGAGCATCAACTTATAACATGGTGTTCTGATATTGCGCATCAGTATCAGAGGGAACTACACACCTTCTATGATGTGTCTATTATGTTTAAGTGCCATAGTATTTCAGACAATCTACGACCAGCTGTCCATTATATGATTCGTCCTTTCTATTTAATGTACTTGTCTCAGATCAGCCTCATCATGATGTGCATACTTGATTCTGCTGCAATTCTGTCTTTGCGCATCTGATTGATTTCCTTACTTTACACACATCAACTCAATCTTCGTGCATCAGTTAAAATTCTTCACTTCGCGCATCTTTGGATATAATTCACATTTGTCTCTATGCACTTCTATATGAGAGCATCTGTGACTATCTACATGTTGTCTATGATTCTATCATTTAGTCCTCACACACTTGCGCATTCTCTGCATTCTACCTTTCCATCTTTGTGCAATTGTCATAGATCTCCAGCATCATTTTTCTTACCATCACCTATTCCATTCCTCTACTTGTGTACACTCGGCTCTTCACTAGATCATGTCGTTATGATACCATGAGCGCTTGATTCCCTAAAAACTATAAGTCCATATATTCCATATTTTCACTTACTAGATCTTCATTCTTCAATCTTTCTTCAAATCTCCAACTTGTTTTTATTTATACATGTCCTGCACAGATTGTATGTCCACATGTTGGTTGTGCCTTTCCTTCTTCTTTGCTTCACAGTTTATTCTTTTTCCACTTGTCATATTCTATGCCATTGATGTGTCATCATTTCTGGGTCTCACGCATATATGGTCCTTGACTGGGTGGGAATTTAACCCTTGTGGTCTGGCCTTGCTCCCTTGATGTACCATTTCCTGTGGAATTTGTGCATATACTATCTTCAACCATCACACCCTTCTTGGTACTTGTCTGCGCTTCAACAACTGAAAGCTTCCTTCAATTGGTGAGACTTGCGCGCTTTCAGGGACTTGCATAATTGTTCAACCATTTCTTGTTCCAAGCTACTTGCGCACTCCCGAACCTTGTCCAATCAACTTTTGACTTGCTTGCACACATTGACATTTGTCCAATGAACTATTTGGTTTGCTTGTGCACTCTTCAAGCTTTTGTCCAACAACCACTTTAACTTGTACCCGCGGAACTATGATTGGATGGACTTGTGACCTACATGTACTGGATGTATGCCTTATGTACTTCTTCAAAGTCGATATGCATGATGTATTTCTGAACATACTTCTTCATACTAGATACATTTCTAGATATACTTCTTCATACTGGCATCCTTTGACTTTTCATATTTCTTGTGCATATACTTATTCAAAGGGGCATTTCTATATACTTCTTCAAACTGACACATGAATACTGAAACCTCTTTGAAATTAGTTGACATCAAGGACAACCAAAGTTCAACAATTTTTGTTTTCCATAAAATCGGCAATTACCTTAGCGTATTTGTCTCTAAACATGTGTTTACATAAATTACATGAGTATTTTGGACATTAATTTGTTTTTCGACTTTGATAACAACCTACAAGAATCTAGTTAGTGACTAAGTAAAGGATTTAGTTAGTGACTTAGTGACTTAAAATGATAAATATTAAAGTAAAAACTTTATAATTTTAAATTTTAAAATTTATTTTTTATAATATGAATTTAAATCTAATAAATATAAATTGAAATTACCCCTGTAACCATCTTGATATTTATATTGGTAAAGGCCAAGGCCCAAAATATATCATAATTAACAATGAAGTTGATCATAAAGTGCGATATTCAACAACAATGTTATCCATATAAACTTGAGCCTCACTAGGTAGTACAACTCCATCATCATCATCATTATCATCACCACCAACAATAGATGTAATGTCATCAAAGGGTATGCCAACCAAGCCTACATTTGGTAAAGGATTATCCTCCTCATCATCAACATAAATAACATTTTCAAGATCCACAACCTACCATTCTTTAGGGATTTCTAAATATTCATGTAGCTTCCTTGAACAAGGTCAAAGACGACTATACACATAAACCAATTCCATTGCTCTCTTAGAGGTACAATCTTGTTCCTCTTGACCTAATTAATGCAACTATAAGTAGAAAATTTCCTTTGAGCTATTGAGAAACCAACAACTTGAGATATGAAGCGGAAGACATGCTCTCAAAGATCTTTGACTTTCCATCCATGTTTTCTCTACCATTCAATAGGAATATTTTGTAGATAAATCATGATGTCCCACCTTCTATATTGAGTCGATGTAAGGGGCTTAAGGTTCCAAAATCAATAAATTGCTCCTACATCACATTTTCTTCATCAAGGGTATATGGGTTGGTGCAAGATAATGCCTCGCTCTCGTGACACGTTAGTTGGAATGGAAAACTAAAGAAAAGAACAATATATTGACTAGGATGAATTTTAGAGGTACATGTACAACTTATTATATTATAATGTAAAAAATGAAATATAGGAAATCTAATAAGGTTCAAGAATGTGTAAATTTTATTTATGGAAAATGGGTATAAGAAATTCACTTTCTTGTAACAATCAGGATGTTTTTTTGTTTTTTTTTCTCTATATAACATAATACATATGCTCATGTTTAAGGTTAACGACACAATTTAGTATCAATATAATGGAATTTCTTGAAAAAAATTATACACTTGTACATAACTATTGGTTTTTGTGTACCACTATTTTTCCATATTTTTTAGTATTTATTTTATATTTATTTAAAATTAAAAAGTAAATAAAAACTTGAAATAATGAGGTCATCAATTAAGGTTGGGTTTGAGGGTTTGAACCAATCCTTTTTATGAAATACTTAGTGTTTCCTGTTAAAGGGATGAGAAGTTTTGACACATGTTTGGCCGTGGTAATCATGGACTTAAACAATTCTTTAAACATTTTAATCTTCTATACGATGATATCAACTTCATCCTGGAGTTATAAGACGAGAGGAGTATTCCCTTCCTTTCTCTAGGAAAACAAGTTTATAAGACTCATATAAAGAGCTATCTTCAAGTCGGTTCTCATTATCACCCTTCTCAAAAGATAAGGTCCTTAACACTTTAGTACATATGGTTGTTAGAGTTTTTTATAAGCAACATCTCGAGCCAAAAATACCACTTAACCAAGGTTTTAAGGTCTTATAGATCATTGTATACTAGAAGAATGATATTAGTAAGGATTTCATAAAAGAAGAAAGATTTGCCCTGCCCCATAATAACCAGCCCTTAACCATGAAATCCTACCTGCCTTATGTTCAAGTATTCACGGACAGGGTTGCGAATATTCTTTGAAAAAATGAAATCACTACATCATTCAAGCCTTTGGAAAGATTCCATTGACTTCAAATCGCTGGAAGTGAACAGAGAACATTGATTGTTTTAAGAAAGTCGTGAAGGAGTTTGCTGTACTTTTTTAGCATTGCTCCACTCTTTGTTGAAGAATCAGATCGATGTGAATGGATTTCAACAGTGAAATTAGCAGTATGAATGCAAGCGGTGAAAAGGAAGAGAACTTGAGAAAAGGTTTTCTTTTTAATCATTAAAATAGCTCCGTCATTTGAACAATTTCATGTGTATTTAAGTATTCATCAACATATTTTACATGAAAGCCCTTGAACAATATCATGTTTATTTAAGTAGTCATTTGTATGGGAAGTTATTCGATATAAAAGAAAATTGAAGATTTAAAATGGGATTGTTTGTATGAGAAGGAAAATAATAATAATGGTTGTTTTAACTTTCAAGGATGACGACATTTGTAGGTGAGGGACATGAGAGATTTATCATTCTAAGAAGAAGAGTGGTCAGGTTCGGCTAGTGGTTCTCAAGCAGTGGAGTGCTATGGATATCTCCGAAACAAAGATTTTGTGTGAATGAATTATATATATGTATGGGATTGACATTCGAATTCTATTTGGTTCAAAGTAAACAAATTCTATGTCAATTTTTTAAAGAAGGGGTCGAGTTCATTAAAATGTGTCATATTTATATCGTGAAAAAGACAAAAGATATGATTTGTTGCTTTGTGAGAAGGGAGATGAAGTTAGTGTTTGCAAATGGTAACTAGAGAAGCACATGGTAAGCGGAAGAAGCATATAGAAGATGAGGAAGAAGTGATGGGCATACTATAACCACAATGTAAATTGAAATATGGTTGTAAGACCTATTAGCCATGCATACACCTATAACCACAATGTAAATTGGCATATGGTTGTAAGACATGTTAGGCATGTGTACCCCTAGTTGGTGAGTCACCTCCGTAGATTTAGGTAGACAAAAGAGGTCGGCATGTTGTATTTTGATTCTCAGTTAAAACTATGAGGGGGGTTGGCAATCAACCCAAGTCAAGTTTAAAGGGGGGATTGTTAAGTAAACTTGACATGGTTAGAGAGTCAAATGTATGTCTACAGTTCATGGTTTTTGGGTCTATGGTATTGGTCCATTGTATTGCTTGTGAAGAATCCTACTTAAAAGCCAAGACAACTCAATTTTAAGATGCTTAAACAAGGCGGTGTTTCCTGATATTTTTTGCTAATGGTCATATTGGTCATTCCCTAAGCATATTGATTCTAAGGATGGATATCAATAGAACTATTATGGCTCTTTGTCCAAAGATTGAATTTCCAGAGTAAAACTTCATTATTTTATATATACTTAATTTAATGATTATGTTTATTTTTTTTGTACTCCTAATCATAATACAAATAAGTACAAATAAGTGATAAATGCATTCCCTTAATAAATCAACAAAGGAACGAGCTAATGGAACAAGCCATGTCTTCAAATAATGGAATCAACATAAGAAGCATGAGTGATAAATGCATTCCTTTAATAAATCAACAAAGAAACTAGCTAATGGAGCAAGCCATGTCTTCAAATAATAGAATCAACGTAAGAAGCATGGTTAAAATAAAATAATTGGTTGGGGTGACAATTGGTAAATAAAAATAATTATTGGAGGAGTGACTATGGGCTGATGGTTATTAATGAGGGCCAACATCATCTATCATGGAGGACGCCATAATTTACAAATAGAATATCTGCAACAATTCATATTAATAGAAACGTGTTAGCAACTTTACATTTGAACCTTCATCTAGGTTCAAAACGTCGACAGCTTCAGTCTCTACAACGAATTTTCGGAAAGATGACACTTTTAAAAGTATGAATTAATTATCAATAAAAAAATAATGTGTTCAATTATATTGCTATTGATATTTTCGTTTTTTTAATCTTTATTTATTTTTATTTTGATGGATATTTTGAGTAGTTGAATACTTTCACCTTAATATATAAAATTTAAAATTGATATTAAATATAGTAATTAACACTAATACATATTATAAGTTTTTTTAAATCCTTAAAAAATCTAAAACACAAATAATTTTAAAATACTAAAATCAGTTGAAAATGTGATTTCAACTAACCAAGTCTTATGTCGTTTTGGTTGGTGTGGCGGGGTTTTTCTTGCTTTTTATGGAAAATAAGAAAGTAAGTTTTCTTGGTGATTGGGTGCAACAACTAACAATCAAGTAGAAGTGTATGTCATATACCTTGGAATAGAACTAGTGAAAGGACTATGGTTGAAGAAGATTATGATCTTTGGAGATTCTCTCTCCATGTCATCAAGTAAGCAAGGAAACAAGTAGTGAAATAATGGATTCCATAGAGCAAGATTTACAATAGAATTGCTCGGAATGTACAAGGTATTAGTGAATCCAAATGATTGCACATAAAAAGGAACAATAATATTATGGTAGATCACTTAGGTAATGAGGTAGTCAATCTTGACAAAGGCATCATGGTATATAACAATGCCAAACTCAAAAAAAAAATGGGTACCATGATCCAAAGGTTAATCATCGAATTGTGTAATATATATACATATTTTTAATCAAGTTATGGAGGCAATCAAAGCATTAAGAGCCTCCTCATGCCCTCGAATCTACCTCTCATTACCCTCCTTTATGCTTAATCCTTGTCTTATGGATCATGACTCTAGTTTTATCAATACAAATTTGGAATGCCATTGAAGCTATGGTTTCGGGCATTGATGATGCTATTGCAAGAAATTCTAGACTAGCAATCAAAGCCACAAGCATCAGCAAGGTGAGTGTAACTAGTAAGTATATCATGGTTAGTTTTTCTCTCAAACCCATGGAGAATTTCAGTTATTAGTGTGAAATTCAGTTCACACCAAGATCTGATCAAGAAATTACACACTCTCACAGAAGATCTCACACAACTAGTCAAGAACACAAAAAATTACTCAAAATAGATACAAACTATATTTCTCTCATGAATAATAATACATCAACCAACCTTGGGAAATTAAATGGATGTCAATATATAATATTTACATCAGACATTCGAATGGCTAAAGATTCCATTTGAATCCTCACAAAATCAGACTTACTAAATTGATGCAAAACCCCCCTAGGTGGCAAGAGTGTTCTCTAAGTCACACCAAAGCCTCATGAATTTCTGATTTAGTGATTAGATAGCGATGTGGGATGAAAAAAATGCTAAATCCCAAAAATGGAAGGAATAAACATCAAGGAGTGAAAGTGGTCCAAAAAACACTTTCCCTAGTCAACTAGCTTTTCACCTTTCACACAAAAGCAGTAAAAGGTAGTAAAAAGAAGGAATGCGCATTTCTCACCAAAATCTTATCTAGAATTAGTATAAATGCGCCCAAGTGACTTAGGAAACTTGTGGTCCACACCAGGAAGGATTGTGGTCCCCCAAAAGATGCCCTGTGGTCCACACAATGACTCATATGCCAACTATTTAGTCTAATACATACTAATTAATTATAAAATGATTAATTAATGTCTCTAATGTATTAATTGAAATAGGAGTGGGTTTTAATTATTCGAACACCCCCCCATAAGTCTGACTTTATGTGCTAAAACTCAAAAAATAAAAAATACTAAGGGCCCAGTAACAAGACATGGTCACCCTATACAATACTTCCTAGTCCACAGAAAAAGGAAAGAAGGAAAACCTCATGGGAAAAACCTTCCCTAAAAAATGGACATCATCAAAATTAAAAGATCGCTAATCAATCCTTCACTCCACCACATGTTCAACCATCCCAAGAAGTGATCTCATATAGTTGAAAGTCTTCTCAGTAAAAGCTTTGGTGAAGATGTCTACAGTTTGCTCACCTGTTGGGCAATACTGCAAATTGATTATCTGGTCATGCACTAAACCTCTGATGTAGTGCATATGGATCTCAATATGCTTGGTCCTCTGTCTCTGTACTGGATCACTTGAGACCCTTATAGCACTTTGATTGCCACAAAAGATGACATAGGAGTACTAAAGGCAATCTTAAACTCTGAAAGAATACCCTGCAACCACACACACTGAGTAGTAGCATTCACTGCTCCTCTGTACTTGGTCTCTGCTGAAGATAGTGCAATTGCACTCTTTTTCTTGATGGACCAGAAAACGGGACCACCTCCAAGCATGAATACAAATCCATATGTGGATTTTCTGTCAAGGCTATCACCATCCCAATCTGAATTAGTAAAGCGAAGAAGATCTAGGCTAGAATTTGCAGCATAGTGGATCCCATTAGTCTTGGTGCCTTGCACATAGTGCAAGATTATTTTTGCAGCCCTCCAATGGAGCTCATGTGTCTAATCCATGTATCTTGATGCCACACTCACAACATAAGAAATATTAGGTCGAGTGTGAGTCAAGTATAGCAAGCTTCCAACAAGATACCTATACAAGGTGTTGTCAACCAAGGGTGTAGATTTTGCTTCTTCAAGTCTAACTCCTGAAAGGAAAGGAGTCTTTGAAGGATTTCAATCAGCCATCTTGAACTTCTTTAGCAGGTCAGATGCGTATTTGGACTGAGATACCTTAGTCCCATTCTTTGTTTGTGAAATCTCAAGCCCCAAAAACTGCTTAAGAATTCCCAAATCACTCATGGAAAAATCTTGATGCAAAGCAGTCTTTAATGAATCTATTTGATCAGTAGAGAAACCTGTGATTATTAAATCATCAATATACAACACAATAATCATTATTGAACTATCAACTAGCTTCATGTAAACATTAGGATCAAATTTGCATCTAACATAAGATTGTGACAAGAGAAAGTTCTCCATTTTACCATACCAAGCTCTGAGGGCTTGCTTAAGCCCATATAAGGACTTCCTCAACCTACACACATAGTTAGGATCACATGTATAACCTTCTGGATGTTGCATATAAATCTCCTCATCAAGTGGAGGAATGCACTCTTGACATCCATGTGTTGCACTTCCCAGTGCTTGGATGCAGAATTTGCGAGAACTAGTCTTTTTGAATCCTTCTTTGCAACTGGTGAAAAAGTATCATTGTAGTCAAGGCCTTGGACTTGGGAGAGGTCCTTTGCCACTAGCCTAGCCTTATATTTCTCTTCTATACTATCATCTACATACTTGGTTTTGTATATCCACTTACACCTTACCAATTTTCTTCCTGGGGGATCTTGACGAGCTCCCATGTTTCATTCTTCTGCAATGAATGAAACTCCTCATCCATGGAAGCCTGCCATCTTGGGTCATGTGAGGCTTCATCACATGTTTGAAGATCAGAATCTACCATCATATAACATTTCTTAGAAAAGTAAGGATCATTCACATTGAGAGCAATCTCGAATTGTGATCTAGTCCTCCTAGTGTCCTAAGGATTTCCCACTAGTTCACTAGCTGCTTGCAAAGTCTTAGCAACCCATTTAGGCCTTGTTGGTGAATTAGGTTATGCAATAAAATGGTCCTCATCATCAGAAATATCAAAACAAAAAAATTCAAGAGCAGCATCACTTACTTCTTCAGGTGGTGGTGAAGATGGTTCTCCAATTTCAACATTCTAAGAGGGCTCTTCGTCAAATTGAACACTTCTTTCAATGAAGGATTTTTGAGTGGTCATGTTCAGCAATTTATGTTAGGATATTTAGACACTTAGGAGTTAGTTAGGATAAACTTGTGTAATATATCTGTTAGGGATAGTATGTTTTTTTAGTATGCATTAGTATGCATTTGTAAATACTTAATCCGACTGTCACGATATGTTCCCGACATAGAGTGATCCAATGGCTCAACTTCTGTTAGATCATACCTAACATTGATCCATGGCTTAGCACCCGATTAGTCCATGATCTCTATTTAAAGAGCATGGAGGGTCATTGTTTAGTTGATCGATTATGAGAAGCTCATTTGTAACTTTCTTTCTTTGCATAAAAAATTGTCCCCTAGAAGCTATTTGGCTAGGGCCGTGGAGTGTTTCCCTCAAGAGGGTTGTGAATATTCTTTGAAAAAATGAAATCTATACTTTATTCAATCCTTTGGAAAGATTCCATTGACTTCAAATCGCTGGAAGTGAACAGAGAACATTGATTGTTTTAAGAAAGTCGTGAAGGAGTTTGCTGTACTTTTTTAGCATTGCTCCACTCTTTGTTGAAGAATCAGATCTATGTGAATGGATTTCAACAGTGAAATTAGCAGTATGAATGCAAGCGGTGAAAAGGAAGAGAACTTGAGAAAAGGTTTTCTTTTTAATCATTAAAATAGCTCCGTCATTTGAACAATATCATGTGTATTTAAGTATTCATCAACATATTTTACATGAAAGCCCTTGAACAATATCATGTTTATTTACGTAGTCATTTGTATGGGAAGTTATTCTATATAAAAAAAAATTGAAGATTTAAAATGGGATTGTTTGTATGAGAAGGAAAATAATAATAATGGTTGTTTTTACTTTCAAGGATGACGACATTTGTAGGTGAGGGACATGAGAGATTTATCATTATGAGAAAAAGAGTGGCTGGGTTCGGCTATTGGTTCTCAAGGAGTGGAGTGCTATGGATATCTCCGAAACAAAGATTTTGTGTGAATGAATCATATATATGTATGGGATTGACATTCAAATTCTATTTGGTTCAAAGTAAACAAAATCTATGTCAATTTTTTAAAGAAGGGGTCGAGTTCATCAGATAAAATGTCTTATTTATATCGTGAAAAAGAGAAAAGATATGACTTGTTGCTTTGTGAGAAGGGAGATGAAGTTAGTGTTTGCAAATGGCAACTAGAGAAGCACATGGTAAGCGGAAGAAGCACATAGAAGATGAGGAAGAAGTGATGGGCATACTATAACCGCAATGTAAATTGAAATATGGTTGTAAGACCTATTAGCCATGCATACACCTATAACCACAATGTAAATTGGCATATGGTTCTAAGACATGTTAGGCATGTGTACCCCTAGTTGGTGAGTCACCTCCATAGATTTAGGTAGACAAAAGAGGTGGGCATGTTGTATTTTGATTCTCGGTTAAAACTATGACGGGGGTTGGCAATTAACCCAAGTCAAGTTTAAAGGGGGGATTGTTAAGTAAACTTGACATGGTTAGAGAGTCAAATGTATGTCTACAGTTCATGGTTTTTGGGTCTATGGTATTGGTTCATTGTATTGCTTGCGAAGAATCCTACTTAAAGGCCAAGATAACTCAATTTTAAGATGCCTAAACAAGGCGGTGTTTCCTGAGATTTTTTGCTAATGGCCATATTGGTCATTCCCTAAGCATATTGATTCTAAGGATGGATATCAATAAAACTATTATGGCTCTTTATCCAAAGATTGGATTTCTAGAGTAAAACTTCATTATTTTATGTTTGCTTAATTTAATGATTATGTTTAATTTTTTTACTCCTATTCATAATACAAATAAGTGATAAATGCATTCCCTTAATAAATCAAGAAAGGAACGAGCTAATGGAACAACCCATGTCTTCAAATAATGGAATCAATGTAAGAAGCATGAGTGATAAATGCATTCCTTTAATAAATCAACAAAGGAACTAGCTAATGGAGCAAGTCATGTCTTCAAATAATAGAATCAACGTAAGAAGCATGGTTAAAATAAAATAATTGGTTAGGGTGACTATTGGTAAATAAAAATAATTAGTGGAGGAGTGACTATGGGCTGATGGGTATTAATGAGGGCCAACATCATCTATCACGGAGGACACCATAATTTACAAATAGAATACCTGCAACAATTCATATTAATAGAGACGTGTTAGCAACTTTACATTTGAACCTTCATCTAGGTTCAAAACGTCGACAGTTTCAGTGTGTACAACGAATTTTCGGAAAGATGACACTTTTAAAAGTATGAATTAATTATTAATAAAAAAATAATGTGTTCAATTATATTGCTATTGATATTTTCATTTTTTTAATCTTTATTTATTTTTATTTTGATGGATATTTTGAGTAGTTGAATGCTTTCACCTTAATATATAAAATTTAAAATTGATATTAAATATAGTAATTAACACTAATACATATTATAAGTTTTTTTAAATCCTTAAAAAATCTAAAACACAAATAATTTTAAAATACTAAAATCAGTTGAAAATGTGATTTCAACTAACCAAGTCTTATGTCGTTGTGGTTGGTATGGCGGGGTTCTTCTTGCTTTTTATGGAAAATAAGAAAGTAAGTTTTCTTGGTGATTGGGTGCAACAACTAACAATCAAGTAGAAGTGTATGTCATATACCTTGGAATAGAACTAGTGAAAGGACTATGGTTGAAGAAGATTATGATCTTTGGTGATTCTCTCTCCATGTCATCAAGTAAGTAAGGAAACAAGTAGTGAAATAATGGATTCCATAGAGCAATATTTACAATAGAATTGCTTGGAATGTACAAGGTATTAGTGAATCCAAATGATTGCACATAAAAAGGAACAATAATATTATGGTGGATCACTTAGCTAATGAGGTAGTCAATCTTGACAAAGGCATCATGGTATGTAACAATGCCAAACTCAAAAAAAAAAATGGGTACCATGATCCAAAGGTTAATCATCGAATTGTGTAATATATATACATATTTTTAATCAAGTTATGGTGGCAATCAAAGCATTGAGAGCCTCCTCATGCCCTCGAATCTGCCTCTCATTACCCTCCTTTATGCTCAATCCTTGTCTTATGGATCTGTACTCTAGTTTTATCAATACAAATTTGGAATGCCATTGAAGCTGTGGTTTCGGGCATTGATGGTGATATTGCAAGAAATTGTAGACTAGCAATCAAAGCCACAAGCATTAGCTAGGTGAGTGTAACTAGTAAGTATATCATGGTTAGTTTTTCTCTCAAACCCATGGAGAATTTCAGTTATTAGTGTGAAATTCAGTTCGCACCAAGATCTGATAAAAAAATTACACACTCTCACAGAAGATCTCACACAACTAGTCAAGAACACAGAAAATTACTCAAAATAGATACAAACTATATTTCCCTCATGAATAATAATACATCAACCAACCTTGGGAAGTTAAATGGATGTCAATATATAATATTTACATCAGAGATTTGAATGGCTAAAGATTCCATTTGAATCCTCACAAAATCAGACTTACTAAATTGATGCAAAACCCCCCTAGGTGGCAAGAGTGTTCTCCAAGTCACACCAAAGCCTCATGAATTTCTGATTTAGTGATTAGATAGCGATGTGGGATGAAAAAAATGCTAAATCCCAAAAATGGAAGGAAGAAACATCAAGGAGTGAAAGTGGTCCAAAAAACACTTTCCCTAGTCAACTAGCTTTTCACCTTTCACATAAAAGCAGTAAAAAGAAGGAATGCGCCTTTATCACCAAAATCTTATCCATAATTAGTATAAATGTGCCCAAGTGACTTAGGAAACTTGTGGTCCACACCAGGAAGGATTGCGGTCCCCTCAAAGATGCCTTGTGGTCCACACAATGACTCATATGCCAACTATTTAGTCTAATACATACTAATCAATTATAAAATGATTAATTAATGCCTCTAATGTATTAATTGAAATAGGAGTGGGTTTTAATTATTTGAACACCACCCAATAAGTTTGACTTTATGTGCTAAAACTCAAAAAATAAAAATACTAAGGGACCAGTAACAAGACATGGTCACCCTGTACAATACTTCATGGTCCACAAAAAAGGAAATAAGGGAAACCTCATGGGAAAAACCTTCCCTTCAAAATGGACATCATCAAAATTAAAAGATCGCTAATCAATCCTTCACTCCACCACATGCTCAACCATCCCAAGAAGTGATCTCATATAGTTGAAAGTCTTCTCAGTAAAATCTTTGGTGAAGATGTCTACAGTTTGCTCACCTGTTGGGGAATACTGCAAATTGATTATCTGGTCATGCACTAAACCTTTGATGTAGTGCATATGGATCTCAATATGCTTGGTCTTCTGTCTCTGTACTGGATCACTTGAGACCTTTATAGCACTTTGATAGTCACAAAAGATGACATAGGAGTACTAAAGGCAATATTAAACTCTGAAAGAATACCCTACAACCACACACATTGAGTAACAACATTCACTGGTCCTCTGTACTTGGTCTCTACTGAAGATAGTGCAATTGCACTCTTTTTCTTGCTGGATAAGAAAATGGGACCACCTCCAAGCATGAATACAAATCCATATGTGGATTTTCTGTCAAGGCTATCACCATCCCAATCTGAATCAATAAATCCAAGAAAATCTAGGCTAGAATCTGCAGCATAGTGGATCCCATCAGTCTTGGTGCCTTGCACATAGTGCAAAATTATTTTTGCAGACCTCTAATGGAGCTCATGTGGCTATTCCATGTATCTTGATGCCACACTCACAACATAAGAAATATCAGGTCGAGTGTGAGTCAAGTATAGCAAGCTTCCAACAAGCTACCTATACAAAGTGTTGTCAACCAAGGGTGTAGATTTTGCTTCTTCAAGTCTAACTCCTGAAAGGAAAGGAGTCTTTGAAGTATTTCAATCAGCCATCTTGAAATTATTTAGCAGGTCAGATGCATATTTGGACTGAGATACCTTAGTCCCATTTTTTGTTTGTGAAATCTCAAGCCCCAAAAACTGCTTAAGAATTCCCAAATCACTCATGGAATTTTTTTTATGCAAAGTACTCTTTAATGAATCTATTTGATCAGTAGAGAAACCTGTGATTAGTAAATCATCAATATACAACAAAATAATCATTATTGAACTATTAACCAACTTCATGTAAACATTATGATCAAATTTGCATCTAACATAAGATTGTGACAAGAGAAAGTTCTCCATTTTGCCATACCAAGCTCTGGGGGCTTGCTTAAGCCCATATAAGGACTTCCTCAACCTACACACATAGTTAGGATCACATGTATAACCTTCTGAATGTTGCATATAAATCTCCTCCTCAAGTGGAGAAATGCACTCTTGACATTCATGTGGTGCACTTCCCAGTGCTTGGATGCAGAATTTGCGAGAACTAGTCTTTTTGAATCCTTCTTTGCAACTGGTGCAAAAGTATCATTGTAGTCAAGGCCTTGGACTTGGGAGAGGTCCTTTGCCACTCGCCTAGCCTTATATTTCTCTTCTATACTATCATCTGGACACTTGGTTTTGTAGATCCACTTACACCTTACCAATTTTTTTCCTGGAGGAGCTTGACTAGCTCCCATGTTTTATTCTTCTGCAATGAATGAAACTCCTCATCCATGGAAGCCTGCCATCTTGGGTCATGTGAGGATTCATCACATGTTTGAGGATCAAAATCTACCATAATATAACATTTCTTAGAAAAGTAAGGATCATTCACATTGAGAGCAATCTCGAATTGTGATCTAGTCCTCCTAGTGTCCTAAGGATTTCCCACTAGTTCACTAGCTGCTTGCAAAGTCTTAGCAACCCATTTAGGCCTTGTTGGTGAATTAGGTTCTGCAATAAAATGGTCCTCGTCATCAGAAATATCAAAATAAAAAAATTGAAGAGCAACATCACTTACTTCTTCAGGTGGTGGTGAAGATGGTTCTCCAATTTCAACATTCTAAGAGGGCTCTTCTTCAAATTGAACACTTCTTTCAATGAAGGATTTTTGAGTGGTCATGTTCAGCAATTTATGTTAGGATATTTAGACACTTAGGAGTTAGTTAAGATCAATTTGTGTAATATATCTGTTAGGGATAGTGTGTTTCTTTAGTATGCATTAGTATGCATTTGTAAATACTTAATCCGACGGCTCAACTTCTCTTAGATCATACCTAACCTTGATCCGTGGCTTAACACCCGATCGGTCCATCATCTCTATTTAAAGAGCATGGAGGGTCATTGTTTAGTTGATTGATTATGAGAAGCTCATTTGTAACTTTCTTTCTTTGCATAATAAATTGTCCCGTACAAGCTATTTGGCTGGGGCCGTGGAGTGTTTCCCTCAAGAGAGTTTAAACCATGTCAAAACATCGGTGTGTTGATCTGTGATCTGTTTGTGTCAAGTGGTTTCTCTTGGTGTTCGGTCTTTTGGTAGTACCCTATGTACCCGAACATAGTATCAGAGCTTTTATGAAGAGCTGCTTCCGGTTATGATCTAGATCTTGAACTGTTATTGCCGAAACTCGAAAGGGTTTATGGTTCTAGTATTTATGTGCATTTCTAGGTTGTGGTAGGTGTTCCATTGCGTCCGTAGTGTTGTTTCCATTGGGAAATAGTTTTCGTTTGATAAAAAATGGTTCCCGGTTGCTCCAGAAATGCGTATTTCATTAGATCTGAAGGTATAATGTTATAGTGACGGTTTTTTTTTTTTTTTTTTTTTAAAAGAAAAAAATCTCATATTTTATCATTTTTTACTGTTAGATTTTTTTTGGGTTCAGATTGTTGATTTCTCGTCTACGTATGCTCTTTGCCATGCACCTTGACCAATCTCAGCAAATGAGAAACAGATAGGGAAAGGGTTTTTCTGGGCTGCGTATGCTCTTTGCCATGCACCTTGCGTGATCTTGAAACAAAGAGAAAACATAGAATTTCCTAGAAAGCTAATGAGATCTAACTACAGAAGTGTGGAAAAAAAAAATTTGTTTCGATTTGTGATGTGTTTTGCAGGAAAAAAGGAAAACACGCAAACCGAGCAAGAAGAGTAAAAAAAAAAAAAAAGCCCCCTTCCTCATTCC
Source organism: Larix kaempferi (assembly GCA_027924585.1). Lineage (NCBI taxonomy): Eukaryota > Viridiplantae > Streptophyta > Pinopsida > Pinales > Pinaceae > Larix > Larix kaempferi. Next base: position 9,880,682 of record BSBM01000055.1, on the reverse strand, counting down.
CATATTTTACCTACCTTTTAATCTAGCTCACTTGGTTCAAAGTTGTTTTATTCCTTATTAGGTCTTGAGTTCAAGTCTTAGGAAGTTACTTTTAAAAGAAAAAGTGCATACAATTTCTATTTTCAAGTTACTTTATTGTAAAAGTGCATCTCACTTAAATAATAAAAAATAAAAATACAAGTGAGTCACTTAAGTTCTTTTTTATTGTTGCACTATTTAAAAGTAATATCATTGTAAAAGTGAAATCACTTATTTTACAAAAGTGGTTCACTTAAAGCAACTTTCTTGTAAAGTGATTGTCAAAAGGTTCATCTTGCGAAGAGGGGGGTTCTTTTTTTTGCTAGACATTCTCTAGTTGCTACGTCACTATTGGGGACATCTTCAACAGTTTCTTTGTTCAAGCATAACTTCATCATACAAAGTCAGTTTTCAGTGCCATTTTTTTTTTTAAACCACCTATTTTTTCAAGCTCTTCACATCCAGACTATTGGTTTCTGCTTTTACAATCATTAATTTACAATATGGCCACCCCTTGTGATATTCTACTTAATAGTTTCAACTATTTCTCATGGAAATCTTGTATGGAGGATGTTCTACGAAGTAGGGACTTTTCAGAATTACCTCAAGGAAAGAAACAAAACCTACTGATGATGATAAGAAAATAAAATGGGCAAATAGATGTGATGAAGCTCGTGGATTGATTGGGATATCAATCTCTACTGATTTGTGATTCCACATATCTATAATTGATGAACCTGATGCTGCTTGGAACAAGTTGGAATCTATGTTTGGTAAACACAATGAAATTCGAGGTCACCAACTCGAAAATGAGTTTATTTCTTTAAATCCAAGTGACTTTTCATGCATTCAAGATTATTTATCTAAGTACAAAACTCTTAAACTCTTATGTGCAAAATGTAAGATTAAGAGGGAAGACAAACAATGCATTTATCATATTCTTTCCAAACTTGGACCTGCATATTCTATTTTTGTATCTACATTTTACTCCATGAAAGAATCCTTGAATGCAGCTAGCTATCAAGATCCTAGTCTTGAATCCTTTTGTGATTCCTTGATTAGAAAGCAAGATAAACTCATTCATCTTCGAATAATAAATAATGCAGATACATCTGGGAAAACCTTATTGTCCCAACAGAAAGAAAAGTCCAAGCCTCCCAAGAAACAAAATTTTCGCAATAATAAGTCAAACAGGGGTCTAAAACCCTCTCAGTCAGCTCCTTCTTTAAAAAATGACAAAGGATCCAAGCCAAAAGGCAAGAAGACTGAGCATCATTGCAACTATTGCGGAAAAGATAATCATGATGAATCTAAGTGTTTCAAGAAGATGGAAGCCTTGGAAGCAGCAATGAAGAAGCACCACATCAGCCTAGATTCGCCTTCAGAATTTTCCTCTCATAGACATGCACTTTGTGCTTCTAGTTATTCTTATAATGCATCTTCTTCTTCTACTTCAAATGAATGGCTCATTGATTCTGGAGAATCTTATCATATGGCCATGTTTTCTACTATCCATGAATGTAACACCAAACAAATATTTGTTGGTGATGATAGATCTCTAAGTGTTGTAGGAGCTGGAATAGTTCTAGTAGATAATGGTCATTTTAGTGATGTACTATGTGTTCCAAGAATTTCCTACAATTTGTTATCAATCTATCAGATCACTCATTCTGGTGAAGGTAAAACTCTGACCTTCACACCTCACCAAGTTGTAATCAAGGATTTTAAATATCCTCAACAGGTCCTAGCTACCAGAATTGTTGATGATATTACCAGGTTGTACAATTTTAACAACTTTGGGTCATCACCTTTCCCTTCAGTTTTTGTTGCTGATAGTGATAACTTCAACAAACTTTGGCATGAGCGATTTGGTCACTTAAATTATAGCTCATTGCAACAACCATGTAAAGAAAACATGGTGATAGGTCTTCCAATGGTATCTTGCAGGGATGGTGTTTGTTCTGGTTGTGTACTCGGAAAACATCATCAGGACAGTTTTAACAAACGTGCCTCTTGGCACACCTCGGTTCTCTTGGAGCTTGTGCATAGTGACTTGTGTGGTCCTCTTCCATCTGCTTCCTTTTCTAGTTTCAAATATTTCTTAACTTTCATTGATGATTACACCAGACACACTTGGGTTTATTTTCTAAAACTTAAGAGTGAAGTATTAACATGTTCTTGGCCTACAAGGCACTTGTTGAAAAACAATCTGGTCATCAAATTATTAAGTTAAAATTTGACAATGGAGGAGAATATGTTAACAAAAAGTTCACTACTTTGTGCACTGAACAAGGCATCCAACAACAGCACACTATTCCATATACACCACAACAAAATGGTGTAGCATAGCGGAAGAACCACACTTTAAAAGAAATGGCTAATTGTATGATCCAATCTAAGGGACTAAGTCTTCAATTTTGGGCTGAAGCCATTAATTATGTAAATTACATAGTTAATCGCACCTCCACTAAAGCATTACAAGGTCTAACACCGGAATAAGCATGGATTAAAACTAAACCTGATGTAAGTCACTTCCATGTGTTTGGTAGTGAAGCATGGGCTCACATTCCGGATGAAAAATGGAAAGCATTACAGCCTAAAAGTGAAAAGTGCATATTTGTTGGATATTCTGAAGATGTAAAAGGTTATAGACTTCTTCAACCACATTCTCATGATATAATCATTAGAAGAGATGTTAAATTTGATAAAAATCTCTTGGCCTGTGAGCCTAACTCGGCGATTGTGCCATCTTTGGCCTACGAGCCTGATTCGGCGTTTGTTCCTTCTTCTTCTTCTTCCAACTTCCTTGATAGGTTTCCAACTCCAGTTTCTGATGATGACAATGAGGATGAAAATCCACCTCCGCCTACTCATGCTCGTCCAGTTGCACTAGCACAAGTGCTTCCTCGATGGGTCCGTTCAACATGTGAAGCAGCTGGTGATCCTAGAGATCAACGTCGAACACATTCTCAGTTTCAGCGAGCCTCTTCTCTTTTGGCTCAAGTTTCCGAGAAGCATGATCCAGAAACTTTTGCAGAAGCTTCAGGGAATCCAGATTGGGATGCAGCCATGGATGAAGAATATGGTTCCTTAATGGCGAACGATACTTGGGATCTTGTACCTCTTCCAAAAGGAAGAAAACTTATCAGATGTAAATGGGTCTATAGAACTAAGTATGCATCAGATGGAAGTGTTGAAAGACTTAAGGCAATGTTAGTTGCTAAAGGTTTTCCCCAAGTTGAAGGGATTGACTACAATGAAACCTTTACTCCCGTCTCAAAAATGAACTCCATCCGCCTTGTTCTTTTCCTTGCAACCTTACATAACTGGGAAGTCCATCAAATGGATGTCAAGTCTACCTTCTTACATGGTGATTTACAGGAGGAAATTTACATGGAACAACCTCCTAGATATGTTCAAAATAACTCTAGCCTTGTCTACCGCCTTAAGAAATCCTTATATGGCCTTAAGCAAGCTCACAAAGCTTGGTATGCCAAAATGGATAACTTTCTCCTTGACACTGGTTTTTCTAGATGCCATTCTGACCCCAATGTCTATACCAAGAAAGTAGGAAACCATCTCATCATACTTGTTCTATATGTGGATGACCTTATTCTTTCTGGTAGTGACCTGAAGCTTATAACCCATGTAAATCCAGTCTAAAAAAAATAAATTGAAATGTCAGACTTAGGACATTTGCATTATTTTCTTGGTCTCCAAGTCCTGCAAACTAAAGAAGGAATCTTTATTTTTCAGTCTAAGTATGCTTGTGACCTTCTTCATCACTTTCTCATGGAAGATTGTACACCAGCCCCTTCTCCCTTCCAGTCTGGAGTCAAACTTTCTGCCACTTGTACTTCACTTGAAGTCGATGCCACCTTGTATCGTCAGCGTGTTGGTAGTCTCTTATACTTGACTCATTCCTATCCTGACCTTTCCTTTGCCATTGGTCGTGTTTCCCGTTATATGCAGACACCTTATGAAAGTCACTGTAAAGCAGCTAAAATAATACTTCGATATATTCGAGGTACAATTCAATTTGGGATTCATTACAATACAGGGGGGAAACCTTTGTTGGTTGGTTTCATTGATTCAGATTGGGCCGGCGATCCTGATGATCGAAAGTCTACTACAGGTTATGTTTTCATTCTGGGATCTGGACCTATCACTTGGGCTTGTAAGAAACAACAAGCTATTGCTCTTTCTTCAGCAGAAGTAGAATATCGAGTCGTAGTTAATGCCAGTCAGGAAGCTATATGGCTTCGGCAGATCCTTTCAGAGTTTGGATTCAAGCAACAGCAGCGTACTCCACTTTGGTGCGACAATCAAAGTGACGTCAAGCTTGCCAAAGATCCAGTTCTACATCAATGCAGCAAACACATTTAGCTACATATGCACGTCATCATAAATCTTGTTCATGATCGTGTTCTTGAATTGCTCTTTTACCCTACAGATGATCAAGTTGCAGACATCTTCACTAAGTCTCTTACAGAAGCAAAGTTTTCTAAACTTCGATCTATGTTAGGAGTTCAGGAACTTGTCATTAAGGGGGGATAGGCACTAATGCCTCCTTCCTTCTCCTAATAGTGTCACTTTTGTAAATCCTTCAATCCTATCCCAAGTTGTTCTTAAGGGGGGATGTTAGGATATTTAGACACTTAGGAGTTAGTTAAGATCAACTTGCGTAATATATCCGTTAAGGATAGTGTGTTTCTTTACTATGCATTTGTAAATACTTAATCCGGCGGTCACGATATGTTCCTGACATAGAATGATCCGACGGCTCAACTTCTCTTAGATCATACCTAACCTTGATCCATTGTTTAACACCCGATTGGTCCATAATCTCTATTTAAAGAGCATGGAGGGTCATTGTTTAGTTGATCGATTATGAGAAGCTCATTTGTAACTTTCTTTCTGTATATAATAAATTGTCCCATATAAGCTATTTGGCCAGGGCCATGGAGTGTTTCCCTCAAGAGGGTTTAAACCACGTCAAAACATCAATGTGTTTATATGTGATCTGTTTGTGTGAAGTGGTTGCTCTTGGTGTTCGGTCCTTTGGTAGTACCCTGTGTACCCGAACAATTTATAGCCTTTGGAGTCCTCTGAATAGCCAACAAAAAGACAAGGTTGGATTTTGGGTTTCATAGACCTCCTCTTCTCCAATGGAATTCTAGCCCAAGCCTTGGAACCAAAAATCCTGAAATAAGAAAAATCAGGTTTGTGCCCAGTCCAGGCCTCAAAAGGAGTGATTCCTTTGAGATATTTGAGTGGCACTCTGTTCTAAATATATGTGGCACAATTTATTTCCTTGGCCCAAAGTCTTGGAGACAAATACTTTTCCTCAAGCATACATGTAGCCATCTCCTTAAGAGACATTTTCTTCCTCTCAGCAACCCCATTCTGCTAAGGTGTATAAGGAACTATGTGTTGCATCTAAATGCGCGAGGAGGCACAAAATTGCTGAAAATCTGATTTGATATACACCCCACCATTATCAGATCTGATAATCTTGATATGTCTACCAGATTGGTTCTCAACTGAGATCTTGTAAATCTTGAACATACCAAAAAATTCAAACTTTAACTTAATGAAATAAATCCAACAATACCTGGAAAAGTCATCTATGAAGGTGAGGATGTATTTAGCATTGTTCAAGGACTCATGGGGGAATGGAGCTGATATATCAGTGTGAATAAGCTCCAAGGGTATAGAGGTTCGCTCAGTTTTGGATCTCCCATACTTATGCTTAGGGTGTTTTCCTAGGATGCAGGATTGACAAACACCTTTGCAAAATATGATATTGGGAAACCCTATGACCATTTATTTCTCATGAAATTGGGAAAGGTATTTATAGTTCAGATGGCCAAATATTTCATGCCATAATTTGCTTGACTCATTCGCATGGGTTAAAAGAGCAGAAGGTGAGGGGAATGGCCCAAAATGAGAAAACTTGTAGATTCTAGAGCATGGTCAACAATGCCTAATACAACAATTCGGCTTGTTGACATTTCACATATCTCAACATCATTTGGGGTAAAGGTTACCTTTTTGGGTCAACCTATGTGGGTCATTTGATATACTGACAATAGGTTTGCATCAAGTCCGGGAACATACAAGACATTATTGAATGAACCAAATTTGAGATCTATGCTACCTTTACCTTTCCTTGAAGTTTTAGAATTATAACCCAATACAATATTTGGACCACAGGAAGAGTCAAGTGAAGTAAAAAACTCACTTGTAGACACCATGTCCCTTGAAGCTCTGGAATCAATAATGAGTGAGGTAGGATTGGATGTGCTTTCCATCAGTGCACATAATCTCTCCTTATCATCATAATTTTGTCCTCCATCCTTCCTCCTTGCGCTCTCAGGAAGAGGAATGTTGGCTTTCTCCAGGAGTACATCCATTTGATCAATGGTTTTCTTCATGCAGGAGCTTTCAGGATGAAATCCCCTGCTGCAATAAGTACACTTTTCCTTCTCATTCTTCCTATTTGGATTCTTCTTTGAGTGGTAGGAGTCTTCACAAAATTTCTGCTTGTCTTTCTTCTCACTAGTGGGCTTCTTGAAATTTCCCTGATGCTCGGTTGCGCCCTGTGGATGAATTACTGCGCCGTCCTTGAGACTTGTTGGATCCTACAATAAAATAGAAGGATAAAGGAATAAATTGATAGCTCTGATACCATGTGAAATTTAGTTCACACCAATATTTGATCAATAAATTACACACTCTCACAGAAGATCTCACACAACTAGTCAAGAACACAGAAAATTACTCACAATAAATACAAAATGTATTGCTCTCATGAATAATAATAAATCAGCCAACCTTGGGAAATTAAATGGCTTTCAATATATAATGTTTACATGAGATATTCGAATGGCTAAATATTCCAATTGAATCCTCACAAAATAAGACTTAGTAAATTGATGCAAAACCCACTAGGTGGAAAAAGTGTTCTCCAAGTCACACAAAAGCCGCATGAATTTCTGATTTATTGATCAGATAGTGATGTGGGATGAAAAAACATGCTAAATCCCAAAAATGGAAGGAAGAAACATCAAGGAGTGAAAGTGGTCCAAAAAACACTTTCCCTAGTCAAGTAGCTTTTCACCTTTCACCCAAAAGCAGTAAAAAGCATGAATGCGCCTTTCTCACCAGAATCTTATCTAGAATTAGTAGAAATGTTCCCAAGTGACTTAGGAAACTTGCGGTCCACACCATGAAGGCTTGTGGCCCCCCCAAAGATGCCTTATGGTCCACACAATGACTCATATGCCAACTATTTAGTCTAATACATAGTAATTAATCATAAAATGATTAATTAATGTCTCTAATGTATTAATTGACATAGGAGTGGGTTTTAATTATTCCAACAATTGGATTCATCTTGTTAGTTCATTTCAAATCTAAGGGGAGCAATATTTGTTGCTCACCCTTGTCTGTTACTTATGCAGCATGCTTAGTATGTATTAATCCTAGGAATAAAGCATACCCATTAAAGCATATTTGAAATATTCGAAACAGATTGATCACTCTCGAAACTGAGATAAGGATGTGGGAGAAGCTCTTAGTGAGATTAGGGACATAAGTAGGTTGGTGAGGAGGATTAATTTTGATCTAGAAGGAATAACATAGTCCGTAGACTACATTAGCAACCATATTGAAACTTAGGACATAAAGTTTTAAGGGATTGAAATAAAATTCAAAGAACCGGGGAAAATGATAAGACAACTCGTCAACTAAACTATGAAATATTTTATTAGAGATCTATGATCTAAGAATGAAGCAATACATTAATAAATTGCAAAGAAAGAGATGAGAGAAGAGTAAAATTTTTGCAAATAATAATTTTCATTAACATCGAAAAACTCTTCCCCATTGAATAATGATCAATGAGTCAATACATGTTGGTTTCTAGAGTGATATAATTCTTGTAATCATAATTTTTAGAGGATGTTTAAATGAAAGGGTGGAATCACATTTCCAATCATTTAAAATTGGTTGTTCCAGTCTATTAATATCAGAATGCATGTGCAAGGACTGAGTGTTCATGATTGAGAAATGGACTCTGGTTGAAAACTGAATGGAAGCTTTAAATTCCTGTTGTTGCAAATGTTGTAAGTTTATTAATTGTAATGAAGGGATTCATACACAGGACTCATTATAGGTTTTATTTATATACACATGTAATGCAATTTATATTAAAAGGTTGAAGTGTCTCTTCTTTCGTTACTTTGGTTGTTATACAATGCTGAACATTAGATGGGTTTCTCATATTAAAATTCATTTTAGTTTGTTGGTGTACACGTTCACTATATAAGCATCATTGCTAAGTTTTGCAAGTTCTACTTTATCTAGTTTCTTTTATTTAACTTTATAGCTTTAGTGGTTTTGTGCTTTCATGCAATTAAACTTAACTTAGTTGTTTTATTCATTGTCCTATGGTGAGATTTGGGTGCATGCCTTGCATGGATTCATTTGTCAAAATATCATTCTAGCAAGCTATATGTATTCATTCATTGATCATTATTCAATGGGAAATATATATTAATGAGAATTATTATTTGAAGCAATTTTAGTATTCTCTCATTTCTTTCTTTGCAATTGATTAATGATTTGCTTCATGCTTAGATTCTAGATCTCTCATAAAATATTATGTGGTAGAAAATATAGAATGAATCTAGGTTCAAGCACATCAAAGAGTGCACCATAAGAGATGGATTAGCCACAATATAAGATTATCCTTACTCACTTAAACTATCATGAATGGAAGTAAAAGGTAGTACTCCTACTAAGAGGCAAAATCCTCAATAGGATATAAATTGGCAACGAAGTTGGACCCAATTCATCAATGGAAAAGGAAAAGTGGTTTAATAGGTTAGACGAAGCATATTTTTTTTATGTCTCTCAATTTCCTTATATCTCTTGTTTCATATTGAATCTACATCATCTCCCAATGAAGTCTGGACCAAGATAGAAGGACTCTTTGGAAAGAAGGATTTTAAGAGGGCATCAATTGGGTAATGATATTAACCGATTGAGTCCAAGTGACTTTGATACAATCGAAGACATCTTCCCAATATTTAAATATATTTTGAAAAATATAAAATCATGTGGGAAAGATAAGAAAGAAGACCATATTGTACTTTCCATTTTGTCAAGAATAGGCCCCAACTATTCAGTATTTGTTTCTACATTATTTTCTACCAGATCATCCATAGGATCCACTTGGAAGATGCATTCTTTAGATGAATATGCAACTTCTCTCACTCATGAGCAAGATAATCTTGTTCAAATGGGTACTCTCAAGGATTAAAATGCACATACACTTGTAGCAAAAGTGGGAAGAAAGGCTTGTAGTAGTTCCAAGCATAAAGGAAAGAAATACCAAGCTTAGGAGGAGGATTCAACATCCATGCAGGAGACCTTATATTTCAAAGGTGGGAATCCCGAGAAAGGTAAAGTGGTATTTTCTTATAGTAAGTGTATCTAGTTTTCACACCATCTCATGCTAAAGAGCACCTACTAAGGATTATGGAACCCTTAGTAGTAGATTCAAAAAATAGATAATATGTGTGAGTGCAAATAAAAATAAAAACTAATCCAACTAATGCAATAAGATAATAGATCAACATGAACCCATGAATAAAATTTGTATTTTGTATTATGTTGCAAATAATGGTTTACAATAAGATTTTACCTCAGAATTTGAAGAGACGGGGGCCCTTGCAGCTGTATGAAGAGTATCGCTCTAGGTCTCCAAGGTTCCTTGCTTGTTAATTTTCGAGCATTAATTCAATATACTCTAGGATCTTTACTGAGAGAATAACATGTACAGTATATCAATGCATATCAATCATAGCAAGCATATCAATCATCACAAGATGCAAACATAAGAGACAATAGACACACAGAGTTTCCATGGGTAAAACCCTAAGGTGAAAAACCCCACAACTTCCTCAGAGATAGATAGAGCAATAATAAAACCAAAGTACAACCCAAGTACACAGAGATAGTCTCCTCCTAGCAGCTGATCCTCCTCCTCACATGTGTGCCACTTTCCGAGTGATGTAGAGTAAGATAATGAGATGATCAAAATAGAGATCTATCAATCTTTATTTATACTTGTCCCGACTGCCCAATAAACTTATGGGGCTGACTTGTCTAGCTTCGCATAATGACCCATGGTTAACTTAATCAAGGCCGGCCCCACACATGGTGGTCTAATAACCCATCGGCAAGTTACGACACTTGAGACACTTGCCAATACAAATGACGACACTTCCTTATAGAGGAATAACACATCTCTATAGGAGTACAATATACATAAATGAAATACATAGGTGAAATACATTCCGAAGTTACATATACATCAACATTGCTCTTCTCTGAATGCTCAAATGGTGGCCAAGACTTGACTAAATGGGCACAAAAGCTCAAAGTGGTAGGCTAGAGTGCAAAAGGAATTTTGGTAGCATAAGGGTAGGAAGAGTGATACATTGATGTGAAATGGGGGGTCTCCATCACCTTTTTATAGCAATTTTGGGTGGTGGAGTATGGAACCATGGTATTGGGAAACGAATAGCATTAGCTAGTAGTATTTGATGGTTTCCGTCCTTTTTAATTTTTTTGACTTTTTCCCCTTTTCATTTTTATTTTGGGGGGATTTTAACCTTTTTTGAAGTATTTTCACTAATTGATGAGGGAAATAATGATTTTTTGCCCATTTGGTTACCAATTTAGGGTTTTTTGGGTTTTTGGAGGTCAAAAATGTAGGAAAAGGGGATGAATGGGTTATGTGACTAGGGGTATGAGCTAGGTGAACAATTGTTGGGTGTTAACAGATTGCCCCCTTATGTGTGAGGGAAGGAGCTCATCGTATGACCGATAGACATCATAGATTCTGACTTTTTCCAGGGGTGTGAGCATTATGATGGCAGAGAGTAGAAACTGGTTGGAGACTGGAACACATGCTTCATACAAACTATAAGGGAGAAAAACTAGAAATACATCACCTCAATAATGGATGATGAACATAATCTCAAATATATGGACAAGGAGGGCATACCCATGCTCGTATCAAGATATAAAAATAATAATGAATCCCAGAAGGGGACTTGAACAATACATAGAGAACTATTGTGTACACCATAATGGTCTAGAGGGGACACAAATATGGGACATACTCATGGTCCAACCATGACTGATATGAAGAAATGAGATATGGAAACAATGGAATCCATCCTCAATGTGGTACCATACCAACTGATACACTACTGAATCTAAAGGTGTCCAACAACTATATGGAATCAACGACTAAGAGTCAGAATCTCAAAGGTACACTGAACTGCATATGAATTGGATGCTCTAGGAAGCATATAGATGAAGGGATTCCGAACGCTATCGCCAATGCATCCTGGTTATCCATGGGAACATACAACCGGGGGGGGTTCCAAATAGACTCAACAATATTCTAGATTCAGGGGACATCTAGGATATTCGACCAATAACTGAAGGGACCAATACCCTGCAAGAATCTCAATGGTGTGATGATGGAGATGACGTGGAGCACATGAGAAAAAACCATTCTAAGAGGCACTAAGGACTCCTTTGAGATGGTCCACAAGCACTCACAACTGATGGAGATGAGTCCAAGGTACAGGGACCTATGGGTGTATCCTCTGGAATAGATGTGCTGACGTCGAAAAATGGAGACTTGCAAATACCAAGACAATGATGTTTCCTTGACATGAGCGCAAGGTGTACAACCAAGAGGTGATAGGACTGGATGTGAGACCAACATACTGTGGGGGGATACATGGGTCGCAGAGTGGGAGGAATCAAACTTCCTTTGTTTAGAGTATGACGACAAGTCTGACTTGGAAGCATATGAAACTGACTTCGCGGAAGGGAATCATAAGTTAGGGGATCAATGACTATGGCTGTAATGGGGGAGACTCAAGGGGGAAACTGATGAGTGATATCAGGAGACTCTAAGGGTGACACGTCACAAAATAGTATGAACAAAGGAGACCAGGCTAGGGATGCTTCCATAATGGTAGGACTAGATGTGATCTTTTGAGGCGCCGAGACGCACTGTTTGGGCCTTCTTCATGGTTTAAGGAGCTTAAACAAGGGATAGAGATGTGCTAAAAATGATAACATCGTGTGTATTTGTACGAGCCCGGGACGGTGCATACTCATGGGTGATTTCAATTTTAAGGAGTCTAAAAGTGATAAGAAGACTCTGAAATGTGGAGAGGATATCGTCAGGTGGATTTATACAAGCCCATGACAGTGAATGTTTGTGGTTGCTTTCAATTTTAGAGAGTCTAAAAGAAATAAGAAGACTCTGAGGGGGTTATTTTTCATATGTTAGTCCCCAAAGCCTGAAAAAAATAAAATTATGCAATGGAGAAGTCTTCTAGCCGATGTGACCAGAGTATTCATTTTTCATAATTAGTCTATCAGGTCCAAAAAAGGGTTAAACTTATACTAGATAGATTCCCTTTCAAATACTTTGATGGCCATGAAAGGAAGCAAGATTGCTCGACGATATTTTCATTCTTTAAAGAGTCATAAAAGATATTAACATAAACTCCATGAGTTCCTTTTTCATAAAGGAGCTACTCAGCCCAAAAAAGGGATAAAAGTATACCAAACCAATGTAAAATCCAAGCAAAGAGGAAGTGTTCAATCAAGGGACAAAGATGGGAACCAAGAAGGTGAGGGGGGGGAACAATGATGGGGCCTCCTTGCGGGTAGATGAATGGTGGAAAAATAACTCAATAACTAGGGTGGGGGGTTCATTGGTGTTTGTGCGGGGGGAATGATATGATCAAGATTGTAGATGGTAGTGTGTTCATGGAGGTATGAGTGGGAAATGATGAATATTGATCATAACATGTGTCAAGGAATCTGATGGCATCAATTGCTGTAGGTGGGGGAATAAATGCATATCTATAAAATGATGAACTAGGGGTGATATTTTCAAGATGTATTAGATTCCTTGCGCTTGTGGGTGGTGCAAGATCATGGGTGTCAAATGATGAAAAGGAGTGTAATGGTGTGGACACCCATTGGGAAACATGATATTCATAGTGACGACGTTGATGACATATCATAATTGGGAATTAGGGCCCTATGGTTATCAACAAAAATATTGGAAAATGAAATGTAAGTAGAGGGAAAACAATGCCTATATGTTATTTTCGTAATGATACATGTGATAGAAGCCAGACACCTTTTTTGAGGGATGGAGTCTTTTCTTGTAATGGAGAAACAAGGGGCCTCTTGTGTGTCTTAGTCATAATCATGCACATATGGTGCACATACCCTAGTGTAGTAAGGAATGTGACAAAGGTATTGACAATGCAGAAATACAAAACTAAAACATAGCGCACCTATGAGGTGCGTGAGGGAAATAAAGGGCCCAGGTGTAACTGGTTAGAATAGGGGATGGTCTAATCCATGATATATATCTCAAGGCACTGATCGCAGTGACATGAATGGTTGGTCAAACAGAGCTATGGTTTGTGCATACTATGAGTTGGAAGTTTAGGGACAATGTGTATAAATAGGAGGTGGGGCCAACTTGTCAATGTCATTTGTACTATTCCTCGATGGCCTCTAAGAACATGCTTGTACTAATTCTGGGAGATCCGTGTACTTATTTGACGAGCTGCGAGTTTCAGGTAAGTCGTAACCTTATGCTTATGATTTTGTTCTGGGTAGTTATAGTGAAATGGGGTCCCTTGGGATTCATGGATGATTTTTAGTGCCTAAACCATGATCACGTGGGATTTTAGAGTTATCCCACGTGAGTAAATGAGATAATGGGAAAATATCGTGCGATGGTAGCGTAAGATATTTTTGGAATAGCACATGGTTAAATCACATCCACTTTGCATGGTTAAAATGTGATGTTCTGTGCTTAGTGCAGGAGATAAATGCGTCGACTGTGCACTGATGTAGCACGAATGTATAATTGATAGTCATGCTACATAGCATGGCCGAAGTGATTATGTCGCGCACGCTGGTGCCGCATGGGTAACCCAGATACAACTGCATGGGGTGCAAGTGAATTAAGGTTAAGCCACACTATGAATGAGATTTATTAAGGTGAGTCATTGTGTATTCATGGTTTTGGGGATAGATTTATTATGTATGATAGCTTGGCCTTTGAAGGAAATTGTGAGTGAATCATTATGTCCATCATTGGGCATGTGGAGTGGTGGGAGAGGAACTATGATGACTTTATGTAGACGATACCGGATGCAAGGCACTTGAAAATTTTCAAGTGCTCCTTACTGCGATTAGCCAAGTATCTCCTGTGGAGGATTCTAGACATGTGGGATTTTGATGGGAAGGTATTCAGAGTCAGTAGATAGGAATTGAGCATCACAGGTCATGAATCATGATATATAATTTTCTATGGGTTTTCCTCACCTTTACGTATGGGAGGCAGTGCCCCTATAGATGGATGGACAGATGATCCTTGGTTTGGTGGATTGCTAGAGTGATGTAGATGAGAGTGATTTGAGCTCTGGGAGAATTTTGATGAGTCATTTGAGAGCCCTTCTGGTGCAAGTGATGGTGACAATAGTAGTGAGGTTTTTTGGGGTGGAATCCCCCAACAAGATCACTATGGGCTATTTGGTGCTCATAGAGGATGTGATAGTTAGGTGGACTGTGGAATGGGAGCATTGTTTCTCCGTGCGATGATGGAGCATATGAGCTCCTTGAGGCAGTGGGGGGGGGGGGGCGTGGAATCAAAGGAAGAAATTCTGTTATGGGAGTGTTTTATTATCCTATTTCTTTTAGTGATATCCGACATTAAGTCCACTGATAGTGGTTCCTATGAGGGGAGTTCAAGATCCCCATATGGTGTACTGGGGGCAAGTGAAGCCAAGGGTGGTTGGTGGGGAGGTATGTGAATTTTATACCTCGCACAACTTAGATGTGTGGGAGCATTGGATCAACTATATGGAGAGATACCACTAGAGAAGCATGGATTATTGGAGGGATGTAGAGTTAACATTCGGCACATCCGATACGTTTTGTGCTTTGATAGTTACATACATTTTTTTCCATGTTTTGACTATGCACATATTTTATATGTTCATCATGTATTGATGGTGGTTTCCCTTTGTGATGAAAATATTGTGCTGGTATAACCACCCCTACATGGGGGGTAGCATCGAAGGAGAGACAAGGGATCTTGACCAGTAGCAAGAGCTACAGTGGCTATTGGGGGTGTGCCTTCGGCTGGAGGAGCAATAATGGGGGGTGACCTTGCTTGGGGGCCAGTGGAAGCAAGAAGATGGCCTCTATCTGGGTAGAATTTGAGGGGAGGTTGAGCACTATGCCAGAGGGGATCGATGACATAGGTGTTTTCAATATCGATGACGAGGAGTTTTGATGCTGTAACTATCGACACAGTGTGGACTTCCTTCTCATCGGGTGATGAGGAGGGTTATAGTTTCTTTCCATGTTGTGAGAGAGGTATAGGGGGACCGGGTCCCCTAGCAGGTCAGAGACTGAGGCCAGATCCAGGTGTAGGTCTGGTAGAAACAGGGACCGCAAGGGTAGAGATACATCCTCTACCCATTATGGGGCCCGGGGATCCTCCAGTTGGAGGCGCTGTGTGAGTGCAAGGAACTCGTGATCTTCTTTGTATAAAGATGAGAGGCCCATTTTTTATTTATCCTATGGGAGGCATACATTCTTGATGTATTCCCCATAAGGAAGATATTAATGTATATATGACATATGAGGCCTTGGATGATGTACCAGACACACATTTTTGAGATATATATATATATATACAATTTTTTACGGTAATTTGTATATGATATATGTTTATGTGTGATGGCGTGAATTTGAGATGTATGGATGTATGTTTATGCTTGGTAGTAGATACTTGCACATGTGTACTCATATATGTATGTCTACGGTGTGTGTTTGTTTCTATGGATGGTTGATGGATCATGTGCCAATCTAAGACGTCATTGGCGATGTGATCAGTAAATGTGTTGGTGCTCTGAGGGACATGCATGAAGGTGGTGGATTCAAACTGTCGTACTAAAAGGAGTACTCACAAATACTTGCGAGAGAGGAGGGGGTTGAGGACATGAAACAAATTGTTTATCTGTGAAACAACTAGTTGGGAATCTAGGTAGACTTGCATATGGTGTATGAATCATTGGTGGCATCGCTTAAGAGACTGATGACAACATCATACATGGCTTGGTTGTTTGTGAGCCCTCTAAAAAAAAATACGCCTGTGTGGTAGAGGACGTGGGAGGAGGAATAGATAACCGAGGTAGCTGATGCAAGACTCTTGGAGCATCAACTTGCATCATCTACGTAGTTGATATAGATGTCTGATTGAGAGGTCATCTACATAAAAAAAATACAGAATTATTCTCAACCAAAATGGATAAAAAATGAAAGTGAAAAATAAAATGTCGGGTGATGTGAAACTAAACAATGTTAAAAGGGAAAAAATGGTTTGATCCTTCCTTTTGTTGGTGAAATTAAATGTTGGATCTTTTAGGGTGGTAACAAAGTAGTATCATCCTCATGGGTGGGAATCCAACATTTGTAGGGGATCCCCAATTGTGGTTTAAACATCTGGTAATGATTTCCGGGGATCCAATTCTTCATCAGAAGATGAGTAATCACTACTAGTTAGGAGGACAACCAAAGGAGATACGGTATCGATGATATCCAATAATGGGGAAACTAGTTCCTTAGTAGGTAATCTTTGCGGTACTATGTTGATGTAAGTAAGTTGATCTTTGAGTCTCATGAGTTCAAGATGAGCTTCTCATTGTACGTATAAAATGGGACATTGGAACAAAAAGTGAGAAGTATTGTCGTAGGATCAGTAGGGTTATGGTACTCAAGCATAGAAGGGTGTCTGTGCCACCAGGGAATTCAATTGATCCAAAATGGATGTGATGGTCATCGGAGAGAGCATGTGTGTGTGATGCTCACAGTAGGAGCATCCATTCTGTTGTGTTGTCATCGTAATATCTATAGGTTTGAGTTCTTGAAGCATTGTAGGCTCCACAATAGGGACTACCAAAAGGGAAAGTTATGATGGAGGAGAAACTCATGTTGTCGCTGATGTATTGACCACATTGATAGAAGTTGATTATTGGGTTTTTGGGAAAGTGTTCTCAACCATCATTTGAGTGAGGTGGATGGTCACCAACGACTCCCGAAATCAAGGGATATTGGGACAACAATGTGTGCAATGTCCAAACTGTGAACAAATAAAACATGCATGATTCATACAAAATGATTTGGAATTAGGTGTGGGCGATGATGTATTTCCCCTTATATTGTTGGTGAATCATGTGTTACGTTGAATGGGGTATTGAGCAAGTTTTGGAGCTCTCACAAGGTGGGGCATAGGTTGGTCGCATGGCCTTGTTTCCCGCAAAGAGCGCATGGTGGAGTGACTCTCTAGTTGGGAGTATTGGTCATGACCGGGGAATTTAATCGCTATTGGTTGATGCCCCTGGATTTAAGTTGAGTGATGCATGACGATTGGGGTGCAGGGTGAGGGAGGATGGTGCCTTTCAAATTAGGTTGCTTCATGCCCCCATTGGTGGAATACATAGTGGTGACCGACTGTAGCTTAGTGTTGGATGTCGTAGGTATGACTGTTGGTACAAATGACATAACCACCCTAGTAGGTGTTACATCGAAAATTAGGGAAAATTTTAAGAACCCCCGCAAAGTTTCTATGTATAATCAATGGGTTAATCCCCATGATATATAGGAAAATACGAAGGCTATTTGATCAATGTTATATTATGTATATAATAATTTTTGGTGAATCTCTCATTGAATTATATAAAAATATCGACAAATCAGTTACTAAATTATAAAACCTTGTAAACTCTTGGTGAATATTGACAAATGTGTGACTATAAGACCTGATAGATAATATAACTTCCCTTCTCATGTGGACATTAAGCAACTTGCAAAATGAGATTCAACCCATAAAATATAGACGAATGTAGCTTCGACTTCGATTTCCATGATCGATAGAAGGTGAAAGAGCCCCTAGCAACTGCAATTTCTAGAAATTAGGGGAGAATGGGAGGTACATAACAATTTTCATGGGAAAACAAAGGTTTAAATTGATTTTTAGAGTGGCAAAATCGTTTTATCCTGCCTCCCATTTTTAAATTCGATGGGGCTAACCTTCTATTATTTAAAAATAAATAAATAAAATGCGGGCTAATGATACCTAATGGGTGTTTAATAAAAAAAATAGCCCAGAATTTAGAACCCCTAAATTTAGCCCATGGGCTAAGATTAGCCCCTAAAAGTTTCCATGGTTGGAATATGGACAAACTCATAGTTGGCTACTAGTTTAGAGGCCATTTCTAGGTAGGGTGGTGTAACGTACCATACCAGAATACCCATAGTGAGTCTAGGAAGAGTCAACTAAGCCATAAACGGTGTCCCTTATATGGTGGTGGGTGGGTACAAGAAAGGGATTTGGAAGATTGGAGGTATCGGTGGACTCAATGTTTGTTCAATGCCATGGCTTAGCAGCGGTGCTGATGATGGTGTTGAGGAGGAGGTAGCCCCATTTTTGGTGGGGAAAATTGTGCACATTAGGCCATCGATAGTTTTGTGGATTTAGGGTGGTGGTCCAGAGTATACTCCTAGCAAATTGAACTCTTTGTACATGCTAGGGGCAATATAGACATAAGAGGGTTTATTTGTTCCGATGACAATAGGTAGGATATTGTTAGGGTTGCTAGTGGGTTTGGGATCATAGTAATTGAGCTGGTTAAGGGTGAAAATATTTCCATTTAAGGGAAACATCATTATATGAAAGTTCGAGGAAGCGACCACCTTCATGGAGTACATATAACTATGTCCTAAGAGGATGTTGTAGTCGAGTTGAGCATCGACTACATCGATGTCGATCATGACTATATTGCCCCCTAGCTCTATGGGGACATTTTGGTACAATCCTATGGGTATTAATGGTATCCCATCGTATCTGTGAAGGTAAATAGACGAGGGAACCAGCACGGGTGATCCAAATTGTTTCCAAACATTAGAGGACATGACGCAAGTGGATCTGCCTTGATCGATTAATGATAATGCTATTTACCATGGCGGGGACTTGAAATGCTATTTAAGAGGATGGTTGTAGTTCATATTTGTTGATATCAAAGGTCATAAGGCATGAGTCAGTAGGATTGATGGCGTCGAGTGCATTGAGTACATTGAGTACTTCCTTACGCTAAGTTGGGCATGACTATAGCACCTCTAACATGGACAGGGCTGCAGGTGACTGAGCCAAGTCATCCACAATAATGTAATTGTGGGAAACTTTCATATGGGGGTTATCAGGTGTGTGCCATAGATGGATTTTGGGAATCCATAGGATATATTTGGTACTTGGGCATGGTATTTACAAATGCCACCTTGAGGGGAGAGGGATGTATTCTACTTGGGGAGCTTCCATTCGATCATAACCTTTGTCTCGAGTCTGCAGATTAACATCCAGTGTATAGATAGTTTGGAAGGAGACATCGTCGGACGAGTGGGGAGATTGATGTTGCGTAACGACCCCTTGATTGGAAAAGGGTTATTGTAATACAATAGTTTTGGGTTGGGAAGGAGTCGGGGCCTGAGGGAGATTTATCACCGTCTTCTTCTTAAATTCCACTAACTATTGGAAATTGGGGGTAAGAGGGAAGTGATGGGGATAATAACCATATTATCTAGAAATGGAGCAATGCTAATTGGTCCTCAGGTCAGAATTCTTCCCTTATCTAGGGGGATTGTTTGTCCCCACATTCTGATTACCCGGGTTGTGGTTTTGCTATGAAGGAGGATTTCACCTTTGCCCCTACTGCTATTTTTGCTTGTTCTTCCCTCTCTTATTCCCCTAATTTTGAGGATTCTGAGTATTTGCAATGTTCAACTGCTCAAATTGTTGAGCTTGTTGCACCAAAAAAGGCTGAACAAGGTTAATCCATATGTGAGGCATGGGGGTTTGACTAGTCAGACACGAAAACATATAGTAAGGGTTTTATCCTAGAGGTGGGATAAATGTAGTGTATGTTCCATAGGATGTGAACGTAGGGATGGCTTGTCCCATTTGTGGTGTAGGAACCATTGTTTCCTGGAGAACATTCAGACAAGTAGGACTATATGGTCAATAATGTAACTAACCAATTGGTGGGGTTGGTACAGGAGGAGGGGGTATTGACATAGGTGGCATGGGTTGGTATTGTAGGGCCATATTAAATGGTGCCTGAGTAGTAGGAGGAACCTTTTCAAGATGGGAAATGGACCCAATAATTTCATCCACCAAGGGTGACAAACCTGTAGGTGTAGGATCCAACAACTAGTGCCTAGGGGAATTAGGGAGGATAGTGTAAACATATCCATATTGTGCATATATTATATCGAAATGATGGGCTTTCATAATATCCTCTTCCTCACTTTGCAACATTGACGTGGATACATGTTTGGAAATGGATGGTTGGAGTGATTTGATGAACCAATCGAACAAGAATAGTTGTTTTATTTTGATTTTACACAATGTTCGACATCTATGCCACTCATGGATATGGTCCGCGATGTGGGTTGATATGTTTTGTCAAAAATCTGTGAGAATTTTGAGACCAAGTTCATGGTGAATCATGAGATGGAAGTATGTGAGAAATGATGTGCCCAATGTTGCAAAGGTGTCATGGGTCGATCTTGTTAAATTCACATACCATTCGGCTATCATTGGCGTGAGGGGGGACTGAAAGAGCGAAGTCTCACTCAATCTTCCACTATGTTGTTGGAGGAACACCACAGCTAGAAGGACATGACATGGTTGGTGGGATCATCCCCTTACGTTCCTTCAAATTTAGGAATGCCATAGGAAATTTTATCTGGAATAGATGGCAATGTTTGATCATGTGCAATAGTGTCATTAATAGGGTTTGGCCAAATCCGAGAGATTTAGGCTAGCCATGAAAGGTATGGTAGCAGGATTTGGTCCTTCCATTGTATGCTATGTGTGGTTTCCACGAGGGGGATACTAGGGTGGTGTTGAAAATAATGAATGACCTCCTATGAGAGAGGAGGGATCAAAGTGGTCCAAAATATCTCCAAGATGAGAAGCCGAAGGGGAACCTCTTCCAAGAGGAGGGGAGGTAAATGTACGTAGATTCTCTCCAAGGGGAGAAAATCAAGGTGAACCTATTCTGGCAGTGGAGGAGGTAGAAGGATTAACACTCTTTCCGAGAGGAGAAAATAAACTGAGCAAGGAGCGACCTTTCCCTAATGATCCTATAAATGTGGCCTAGGAGCGACCTCAGCTAGAGTATCTTCCACATGAACCATGGGGAGATGGTGTAAAACCGCCCGTCAATAGAGGGGATAGGATTTGCAGTCTTCAATACTACCTTAGGGGTTTGTTTTGTTCCTCTATGGTGAAGGCTTCATGTCAAATGAGAGTGATTTTGGAATTTAAACATAGTTGAACACATGAAAATTAAATGCCAACCATAATAGATGCAATATAGTGCAACAAGTGAATGATATGTGCAAGGTCGGTTTAGTCCAAAAGTTTCCACATGTAGGTTCTTGTTAATTATGAGTTAGTAAACTTGTATTTAGAAAGAAAATAATTCTAAATTCTCTTCAAATACCTAATGTCCTTCCTCTCAAATATAACTGATCCTTCGAAAATCACAATTGATGGTGATAATGGGACCCATGCACCAATTGCCTAGTGAAGGTAACAAAGAGCCAGTTCTACCAACGATGGGTCCAATGTTCCAATCAAGAAGACTTGGAAACACATCCCAATGGAAATAGATGACTTTAGAAGTCAATTGCATCCAGAATTGCTCCTTTGCGATGTCCTATGTTTGGCCACTAAGATACCTTGCGTCAAGTGTGGATCAATGGTTCGACTTGCACGGTAAAGTGTCATCTCCCTACAAGAAGTTGAGTTAATCATAGAGGAGAGAAGGGAAACTATACCTATACTTTCACCTCCTTGGTCATGACACACTTCTAATCCAGGTTTTATTTGATCACTTGCTTATAGAAGGATTTTGATAGTATTGTATAAGTCAACAATGCTACATTTCAAAATATTGCTAATGAAACTAGATTGGTGGGCATTAATCGATTCCTATCCCAATCAATCCTACCTAATTAAAATGTTGTTTCGTGACCTCCTATGGAGGATTTTAGTTGGTTGGAAATTTAAAAAGTTGATTTTAAGGGTCTACTTTTGATTAAGGTGTGTAAGGGATGTATTTCACAATTCCCTTGCTTTCTAATTCACCAAACTCAGAAGGAGTGCGAGGCGAAGAGCATAGTTGGGGTGAATTTTTTTTTTAGGTCCCTTAGTGTGCGCTAGTGGTGCAAAACACATGTGAGGTAAGCAAATTTGTTGTTGCAAACTAACTATAAGAGTGTAACGTACAAATGAAAACGTAGATAAAATTATAACTCTAAAAGATGCTAAGGGTGCTTTGCAAACAAATTGCTAATGAAGTAAAAATGTGTAATGGAGGTATTTCACACTTCGCACCCCTTTTTGATTCACCAAGCCACAAGAAATGCGAGGTGAAAAGCATACTTGGGGATACAAGAGTCTTTAGGTCCTTGCTTGTGAGCGACAAGTGGATTCTACAGTGGCTTTGATCTTAAAAACATGTCAAGTAGGAAAAAACAAAAGATGTCTTGGATACTAGTGACAACAATGAGGCTCGTTGAAAGCCTCAAGTTTGGTTACCTAAGAAAATTTCGAGAGATGTGAACTCTTTACTCCTTAATATTGGTTTATGTGGACTAATTACTATAGACTATTGCAACTTGGATTATTCTAGTTCATTAATGAGTAGCCATTGGGCATGCAAGATTGTTGCGTGTAGATAAGAAGCAAATGAAATAATTGTAGCACATGAAACTATCGCTCTGTCGTGCGATAGCGCAGAAGAATTACAACAGACGCCTGGTAGCATAGGAAGTACACATAAAAGGTGCATGGATCAGAAAGAAGAATACAGTGCGGGTAGTGAATTTCTTATCTGCATGGGTAGCATGACTGTCGAAGGTGTTTCAATGCGTGTAGTGGAGCCGAGACGCCAAGATCAGCACTACTATGTACAAAATTAGTGTGGCTGATAGGAGGGAAATTCTGGATGTGGAGGTGGTAAACCTGATATCCTGCTAACGACAAGCACCTAGAATTAATCACTTAGCATAAAACTACCTAGTTTAAAAGAAATAAACAAAAATAAGTGGAGTTACCATTAGAACTGTTGTGGAAAAAAATGCACAAGGGTGCATCCTTCGATTTGGTAAGGGGTAAATCCTTGTAGGTTGCAACAAGGCCTCAGTACTTGGTGCCCCTGGTGGGGTGAGTGTGTTCTTCAAATGGGCCTTCAAGTGGCTATTAGTGAAACTTATAAAATGAAAAAAAATATAACAAATATAATGGGGGAAGAATGCAAACTCAAACAACCAAATGTATGCAAAACCACTTTGTATTTCCCAATGGTCAAGCATGCACAACAACTAGTAGGTGTAGGCTTTAAGGGAATCCAACAATCTATGTTAGGGAGGTCCTTCTTGCCCAAACTAAATGCTAAATGGGTTGAGAAAAAAACAGAAAGAAACTCTTTCTCCTTGGAGGAAGGAGGCAAGGGAGCTTTGGAATGCTTTCAAAGGTGGGAAGAGGTGAGCTATGAAGGAGTTCCAATGCAAATCCAGCAACATAACTTTGTTCTTTTTTCTCTCTACAAGATGCATGCCCATGGCTTCCTTTTACAGGCCAAGAGGTGGTAAAAAAACAACTAAATCCAAATATGAATGCCATCACCTCATGAAGTTGTTTGAAGTACACACAGTGGGATATTTAATGCAATAAGGGGTGTAAGGAGCCCAAATTCAAATTGTGGAGGTGATGGGCTATTGAGGAGCCTTCAATTGCGCCATTGGTGGGTGAGATTTGGCAGTTGCGTGGATATCGAAGGAATTTCTACTTGAGGGTCACATGGGTTCTGAACTGGTAACACACACTATAGCACATGTTAAGGAGGGCTCAGTTGCATGGCTTATCCAATTGACTATTCTTGGGCATTTTTGAACTCATGTTTCCTTTTGGATTTGTTGAGGAAACCTTTGGTGAGTTGCATTTTATATGTTGATGATGCCTTACTACAAGAATCGCCAAAATGTCGCATGTGTGCAAGATTCAGGCATTAACAACTTCATAAGGAGGAAAGTGTGCATCATGTATGCTGCTGAAAATTAATTAAGACCAAATTTTCACGTTCAAAATGAATTGTGGACTTGGTAGGAATATTAAAGCTGAACTGATGGCTCTATGGGGCCTTGCTAGTTTGGATTCTACATTTGGTATTGATACTATTAAAATTTATAGGGCCTCGATGGTTATTGCAAACTGGGAAAATCAATGATTTAATCTTTAGATAATTGCTCTCCAACAGTAGTGCAGAAGGACATAATTTCTCTTATCCTCCTTCTCGGATATTAGTATTGAAGATATTTTCCATGAGTTGAATGTGGAGGTAGATTCCCTCTCTAAGGAGGCTTTGGATGATGGTAAAGGTATCCTCTTTTGGGAGGAGTTTGTTGAAAACTCCTTAGAACATACTGATTGCATTCCTATATTGCCTGGTAGATTGGATGCAGATTGGCTGTAATGGTTTTTGACAGTTACCTATATGCTATGGGTTTTGGATAGATACTTTTGGCTTATTTGCTTGGCTTGTTGGTGTAGTTATATTTATAACACAGATCCACAATTCTGTGTTGTTGCTATCTAATAAAGCCTTGTGTTATGACATGAAGACATGAACTCATTTGGACAAGTGTAATTTTAGTTTTTTGAGAGACTCAACAGCTGGATGATATATTTTTTGATTCACTATATAAATTATAGAAGTACAGTTTTTTTTTTCTGCTCTCCACATAATGGCAGAGTATTGCTAGCGGCTATGTGATACAAGCGAAATAAAATATTCTAAAACTATTTTTTAAACTTTTAACCGTTAACCGCTATGTGATACAAACGGAATGAAATACTATAATACTATTTTTTAAATTTGTAGCCGTTACACTTAGAAATAGAACGATGTTAAAATCAAGTGAGAGAGATAATTAGACGACCGTTGGTAGTCGAGACCGATGACAACGACAAGGATGATCGCACGTGGCCACCAGCACGCTGCCCCACAATTTTAACCCTAATCTGAATCCAAACTTCAAAATTAACCTCGTAAAGTAATACCGGCTTTCGAAAAACCGTTTGTTTAACCCGCTTTTGTTGTGTGCAAACACTGCCGTCGCAACACCGGATTTTTACTTTGCCGTTCATTTTTCATCGGTTGATGTTTCATTGTTACTATTTTTTCATTTCGGTCTCTTTCTCAGAATGATCTGTCGTGGAGTCCCTGGGGATTGATTCACGACTAATACTAGTAGTTTAAATTTATGTAATAGTTTTTAATTTTGGAACAAAATGGTTGTTTTTTCGGACCACTAAAAACATTCCGAATAATAAAAATTCAAATTAATCAATTTTATGTGAATAATAAAAATTCAAATTAATCAATTTTATGTGAATTTAAAAGTTATATAATTTTGAATTGATAAAATGCTAGATATTAAATATTAATATTATATTCTAATTATAATAAACATTTTTGAAAGTGTTGAATTTATTTATACATTAAAAATAACATTTTTATTAATCTAATATTATAATTTATATATTAAATTCTTATAACACTATATTAAAAATAATATACAATTATAAAAATATTATCTTATCCATTTGAAACCATGATTTAAAAAAAAAACTTAAAAACCAATAATTTTGTTCTTATGTTAAGTTATCTTCATATTATTTGAACATAGCTTTCCCTTTCTTATAAGTATTTTGATTTTTTTCAAATCTTTTATATTTACATATAATTTCCTCTTTGTACTAATATATGCTTAGGCGTAGTTTAATAAATGATTTTTCTATGAAACTCAAACATAGGAGTGAGATGATATCGATTGTATTTGTCCTCGGAAAGGTCATGCCTTAGAGTGCTTACATGATATCGATTGTGTTTCCGTCGAGATTGTTTTCTATCAAACTAACTACACTTGAGCACGTGTTAGACAAATTTTACATGTTAGAAGAGATAAGAATCACGAAAAAAGTAGAAGAAAGTTTACATGGTAAAGGAGGTAAGAATCGGGTAAAAGGATACAAGTTTAAGATACTTAAGATGAGAAACAAAATGGGGAGATAGTAAACCTATGTAAAGTAGAATGATATGTATTTGTTCTGTACAACAGAGTGTGATTATATATATATATATATATATATATATATATATATATATAATTATAATTATAATTAAGAATAATAAAATACTAATGATGATGTTTATATTTAAAAATAAGATGAACACTTTGTCATTTGGAACTTGGTTTGGTTTAAAATTTAATTAAAAAGTTCATAAATGAACATATAAGGAAAACATAAAAATAAAATTGAAAGGAAAATAAGATAATGCAGAGCCAGAGGTATAGTTTTTAAGATAATGATTATCAAATAAGAAAAGCATAAAATATCTTTCAGTTTCACCAAAAATCTAAAAGTTACATACTTAACTTTCATGATGCTACTAGGGGAATGTAAGGAGAACTTTAAAAGGATTATATTTATTTACAATTTATTTACTTCAAATGTATAGGAAAGGAATCAAGGAAATCCACATAAGTATTAACACAAGTTTAAGGGCTAACACTTTTCATCTCATTATTGTTACTAGTTAAAAGAATAAATCATGTCATTATGGTGAAATCCGTTAGTGAAGATGAAATGAGATTCAAAATTTAGATAGAAAATTTTTAGAAGAATGTAGAAAACTCGAACAACGTACTTGAGGAATGTAAATTCACAAGATTATCTCAATCATCTATCACCAATCCCATGAGGGATTTGGATAGTGTTGTGGTAATAGGTGCCTTGTTGGAATCCGCTTAGTTGTATCATACTATTATACGATGAAATGTGATGAAGGGGAATCGATGCCCAGGACAAAGAGTCGAAGATAGATGATAGAAAGGCCCGTAGGATAGTCGATGACCTCCAAGAAAAGGGGCAATAGCCGACAGAATATGGATGTGTTGCGGAGGTTCTGACCAATAGCGGTCAATGGTAGGCGACGAGACAGTGGAGTAGAATGGTCAAAGGTGATGCCAACTAGGGGAAAAAGTAGTCAGGAGTCGATGATGACAGGTGAAGTTGAGGAAAACAACTACGAGGAGGTAGTTGGGAAATTGCAGGAGCAATTATGGCGGTAGTTGCAAAATTCTAGGTGGAACCACCTGATGAAGAATGTCACGTACATTATTTAATGAATTTATACCATGACTGGAAGTGATTGAATCCTTCTTTGAAAGACGATCGAGTAGGCGGTAAGATGTATAAATACTTATACATGCTCTGAGAGAGGGTTCCTTTGATATTTTTGAGATCCTTTGAAGGAAGGTAAGGAAGACGCTCAAGAGCACTGAGTGTAGAGTGTAGCAGAGAGCATCGACAACAAACATTCCCTCATGAATATAGGAAGTTGGTAATAGTCAATGTTCATTCTGACTGATCTGAGTATTAACTCAAGTTGTAAACAATTATGTAAAGAGATTTGCTCATTTAATTGAAATCCATAATTCTTCGAAACCCTCTTATTGTTGTCATGTGACTGTATGTGTTGTTTTCCATTGTGTAATGCTGATCTGTGGACTGACCATCGTTCATGTTTGCATCAGTTTGTATTAGAGAAGGAAGTTATCCTACGTGTAGAAGGTCTAGTTGCGATTGGACAGGGAAGAATAACTCAAGATGTAGTTGGGTAGAGTTGTGGAAGTGGTGACTTGGTTTCCTAAGAAGAGTGATGTCTTAGAGAGGCGTAAACACCCATGGTAGAGGACGAAGGACACACGAAGGCGTAGGGGTCATGATTGACTGCAAGATGTCCGAGGAATGTGTCCAGACCATGAGGAGTCTGAACAGCGAGTGGATGCACTAAAATAAGCCTAAACGAGGGGACAAGGTATTGATACCCTCGATCATAGTGACGATAAGGTCGAAGAACAAGAGAAGACTCCTGACAATGAATGGGAAGAATGTTCGGATATCCATCATCTATTTCGGGATACATATCTATTTCAGGATCATCTATTTCGGGATACATATCTACTTCAGGATCTTGCATGATCTATTTCAGGATATGCAGTCCAGTCACCAGTTTGATGCCTCCAGCACCTTATCCACCTTCTTCTAGCACCCAGGAGCCACTTTCCACAGAGTTTTAGCCCTCCTTAGCTGAAAGGCGCCCTCTTCTCACCTACTGACAGAGAAGGGCGCACTTGCTCACCTACCACTGCAGATTCACTCCAGTTACATTCAGTTAGCTCCGATTCTGATTGATTTCACTCCGATTTCACTCCTGACTGACTGTTTCACCTCCGATTGACCTCCAGTTCGATTAGGTGACTTGCTCTGACTCCAGTTAGCCTCCCATGCGCCCCCACTGAGCCTCCAGATCCTATATCAGTGCTACACACTTCAGTTACATTTATTATGATCAGTTAGACTCAGCTTGACACCTGGATGACTGTTTGTTGTGATTGATGAGCAACACCGATGATTGATGAGGACTCCTAGATTGAGTCAAGCTACTCCATTCAGTGATTCGAATGACCTCCTTAGGCAATTCGAATTGCTCTGTTCATTGTAACAGTTTGTATTGTAATTCATTCACCCTTTCTGGGATAGAGAGCACTGCTGCATGTTTTGCACAGTTTTGCACCATATCTTCTTATTCATCTGTTGTGACTGATTTATTTGTTCATTAGATCTGCTGTGACTAACTTTACATGGTATCAGAGCCATTGCAGGGACAAGATCTCTTTTCTACAGGTGTTTATACAAGAAGATTTGACTGAATTGCTAAAAATTGCAAAAAGTTTGGCATGAGATATCTCAAGGGCATTCGCTCCTGTGCATGCAAAGCTTGAAAAATACTCCAATACCACTCCAGAAGCTTGAGTTACCACATAATTCCTGGATCTGATACATTGGACCTATTCAACATTGCTTGAAATCCAATCCCAGGTGTGATGCAACTCTCAAAGGGTGGATTGTTCGACCTTATTGTGATTGTTCTTATGTGATTTGCAGGTTAATTATCTCCTCCAAGTGCACTCGCTACATTCTGCATGCAAGCTTCCCTACAGCATCTCCATTCGCTATAGTCTGCATGCAAGCTTCTTCTTCATCATTTGACTCGCTCCTAGCAATGGAATACTCTTCTTCAAAGCCTATCCTCACCCCATTCAATTATTTTGATTGGAAAGATGATATGGAGATCATATTACGTTCAAAAGGATACTACCGAGTCACTCTTGGTCTTGAATTGGAGCCAAACAATGTGGCAGAAAGAACCAAACACTACAATAAGCTTGATGAAGCTTACGGTCTTCTTTGTCTCTCCATCTCCAAGGATCTTCACTTCCATCTCAGCGGATTGAAGACTCCAAAAGCCATATGGGAGCAACTTGAGACACTATTCGGCAAGCAGGATGAGCTTAGGGCTTTTCAATTAGAGAATGAATTGATTGGCCTTAATCCTGAGAATTTCGAGAGCATCAATGAATTCTTCACAAAATTCAAGAACTTGAACTTGCAATTGAAGAACAGTGGTGTTATCAAAGAGGATAAACAGTTGATCCTCTCCATTCTAAGCAAGCTTGGGAAAGATTATTCGGTATTTGTCTCCACTTTCAATTCCGGTCGGCTAACTACCCCGAATTGGAAGATGCCTACCTTGAATGCCTTCATTGAGTCCGTTACGAAAGAGCATGACAAGTTGATTCAAATGGGGTCCATAAGCTCCAAAGATTCAGCCCTATTTGTTCAAGGACCCAATATTTCGAATGGTAAAGGAAAGCTAAAGAAGGAGAAGCCCAAATTCGAGCCTCACAAGCAAAAAGACAAAGGCAAGCAAACGGATGCACCATCCAGTTCGAAATCCAAGCAAAAGGGCAAAGAAGGTAACCAAAAATCTAAATGTACTTATTGTAACCGTGGCTTTCATCCTGAAAGCTCATGTATGAAGAAGACTATAGAGCAAATGGCCATCCTTTTGGAAAAGAACAACATAACCCTTCCTGACGGTGCAAGGAAGAAGGATCGGAATGACGATCATGAAAGAGGACAAGCACTCATGGCAACGGTTTCGAAGCCCACTCTCTTGATAGATTCGGGTGCATCAAATCATATGGCTGCAAATATTGATTCTTTTTCCTCATTCGATCCAA
Source organism: Larix kaempferi (assembly GCA_027924585.1). NCBI lineage: Eukaryota > Viridiplantae > Streptophyta > Pinopsida > Pinales > Pinaceae > Larix > Larix kaempferi. The sequence continues at coordinate 9,850,241 of BSBM01000055.1, read as the reverse complement.
ACAGCTCCATCCCCATCCATTTGGGAGATGACTCAAAAATTTCTTCAAAGGGCAAAGGTACGATTCATGTAGATCATGGATGCTTTCAGAATGTTCTCTATGTGCCTTCCTTAGCTTCGAATCTCCTTTCTGTGTATCAAATGACACATACTGGTGATCCAAAGAAAGTCACATTCAGCCCTAATACAGTTGAAATTTCTGATATCAAAAGTGGAAGACTAGTTGCGGTTGGAAAGGCAAACCACACTGCTAAATGTTATGAGTTTTCGCACTTTATTCCGCTTGCAAAACCCACTGCTCTTCGCACACATGGTAATGAGGTTAGTAGGCTTTGGCATGAAAGATTTGGACATCTAAATTATAAGTATTTGCTGCTGCTATCAAATAAATCCATGGTTGATGGGCTTCCACAACTCCGTTCCTCGAAGGGAATATGCTCCGGTTGCATTATTGGGAAGCACCCCGAGCACAGATTCGACCGCGGCAAGGCTAGCAAAGCCTCTACTATTTTGGGATTGATCCATTCTGATATCAGCGGTCCGCTGCCCCATATGTCATTAAATGGTTCAAGGTATGTTTTGACATTTATTGATGATTATTCTAGCTTTACATGGGTATTCTTTCTCAAAAACAAGTCAGAAGTGCTTGGAAAATTCAAGGATTTTAAGGCTTCTGTTGAGACCACCACTGAGAGCAAGATCAAAGCTCTTAGATCTGATAATGGTGGGGAATATATCAAGTCCGAGTTGCTGCAACTTTGTGCCCAAAGCGGAATCAAGATCCAACATACAGTTCCCTACACACCCCAGCAGAACGGTGTAGCGGAAAGGAAAAACCGGTCACTGAAAGAGATGGCTACATGCATGATTGAATCAAAAGGTTTGGATGCAAATATTTGGGCTGAAGCAATCAATGTTGCTGCATATATACAGAACCGAGTTCCACATTCATCCGTGAAAGGTATGACTCCTTTCGAAGCATTCTTTGGTCACAAACCGGATGTGTCAAATTTGAGAGTTTTTGGCTCTACTGCATGGGCTAGAATTCCTTCTGAGAAGAGACGAGCTTTGGATCCACAAAGTATCGAGTGCATATTGATAGGATATGGGGAAGAATCAAAAGCATATAAACTCATGGATATCAGATCTAAAAAGATATTCATAGAGCGCAGTGTGCAGTTTGAAGAACCGCTTCAAGAATTGCAACTAGTTGAGGAGAAAACTGCCGATTCACCGCCTTCACCAGAAGAAGATTCGAGCAGCGATAATGAAGGTATGAGTTCTGATATTTCTGATATTGTAGCAGCATATGATGATCATGACATATCAGGTTCGGAATCCGACCATTCAGATCCCCCTCAGTTACCAAAGTGGGCCCAAAATACTCTACAATCTGCTGGTTCGAATCTTGGAAATCCTGCTGATCCGAGACGAACAAGAGGAGACTTTCAAAGGGCAGGTATGGCTCTTTCTATTGCTGATCCATTTCTTCCTGAGATTTGTTATTTGATGGCTGGTTCAGATCCCCAATCATATTATTCAGCCCATCGAGATCCGAGATGGAAAGATGCCATGGATGAAGAGTACAGTTCTCTTCAAAAGAACAATACATGGGAGCTAGTTTCTCTTCCACCTGGAAGAAAATTAGTGAAGTGTAAATGGGTCTACCGTACTAAAGTTGCTGCTGATGGCACTATCAGCAAATATAAAGCAAGGTTGGTGGCAAAAGGTTTTTCCCAAGTCCAAGGAGTGGACTACACAGAGACTTTTGCACCAGTTGCAAAGATGGATTCCATCCGCCTTGTTTTAGCTATTGCCGCATCCAAGCACTGGGAGGTGCATCACATGGATGTGAAGAGTGCATTTTTACATGGAGACCTTGCTGAAGAGGTCTATATGCAGCAGCCAGAGGGTTATACATCAGATCCATCATTGGTTTGTAGATTGAAGAAGTCTTTGTACGGGTTAAAACAGGCCCCAAGAGCTTGGTACGCAAAGATGGACTCCTTCCTTCTTTCTCAGAATTTCCAAAGATGCAAATCTGATCCGAATGTCTATCTTCAGCGAGTTAAAGGTAATTTGTTGGTTATTGTACTTTATGTTGATGATCTGCTTATTACTGGTAGCACACTTACTTCAATAAACAAGCTAAAAACTGCCTTAAATCTAGCTTTTGACATGAGCGATTTGGGCTTGCTGAGTCACTTTTTGGGCTTGGAGATAGCTCAAAATTTCGATGGGATCACTATATCTCAGCAAAAATATGCTTCCGACCTGTTATTGAAGTTTAATATGGCTGAATGTAAGGCAGCCCCGTTCCCATTCCTCTCAGGAATCAGTCTTGAGGAGGGAGATTCCACACCGCTTGCAGATTGCAGTATGTATCGACAGTTGATTGGTTCACTACTTTATTTGACACATTCACGGCCTGATATCTCATATGCCATGAGTGCCGTGTCGAGATATATGCAGCAGCCACATGAGCTTCATTGGCGAGCAGCCAAGCGGATCTTGCAGTATGTGCAAGGTACGAGACAGTTTGGCATACATTATGCTGCAGATTCTGAGCTAGATTTCATTGGTTTTACTGATTCAGATTGGGCAGGTGATAGCATTGATCGGAAGTCAACTTCCGGTTATGTTTTCATGATTGGTCATGGTGCTATTTGCTGGTCCAGCAAAAAGCAAGCAGCCATTGCACTTTCTTCAGCAGAGGCAGAGTATCGAGGGGCAGTCAATGCCTGCATTCAGGCAGTTTGGTTGCAGGGTATTCTTTCCGAGTTTGGTTTTGGTGGCACTACTTCGACTGTCCTATTTTGTGACAATCAAAGTGCTATCAAGATCTCCACAGATCCAGTTCAGCGGCAGAGGACCAAGCACATTGAGATTCATATGCATTACATTCGACAGTTGGTGCATGACCGCACCATCATTCTGCAATATTGCCCTACTGATGAGCAAATTGCAGACATCTTCACCAAGAGCTTCACTGAGAAGAAGTTCTCTTACGTCCGTTCACTGTTGGGGGTGAGTTCCATCATGGTGGAGACAGATTGATTCATTATTATGCTTTAGACTTGAGGGGGGGCTTTCTTCCCACTGGGTTTTCCCTCTTTCCTCACTTAGTTTATTTTTCAGCATTTTTTGGATTATTGTATTGGGGTGACCTTTGGTCTTAGTTACCAGGGCCCCACATTATTTTAGTTGGCACATCATAGTCTAGCTTGAGGGGGGGTGTTCGGATATCCATCATCTATTTCGGGATACATATCTATTTCAGGATCATCTATTTCGGGATACATATCTACTTCAGGATCTTGCATGATCTATTTCAGGATATGCAGTCCAGTCACCAGTTTGATGCCTCCAGCACCTTATCCACCTTCTTCTAGCACCCGGGAGCCACTTTCCACAGAGTTTTAGCCCTCCTTAGCTGAAAGGCGCCCTCTTCTCACCTACTGACAGAGAAGGGCGCACTTGCTCACCTACCACTGCAGATTCACTCCAGTTACATTCAGTTAGCTCCGATTCTGATTGATTTCACTCCGATTTCACTCCTGACTGACTGTTTCACCTCCGATTGACCTCCAGTTCGATTAGGTGACTTGCTCTGACTCCAGTTAGCCTCCCATGCGCCCCCACTGAGCCTCCAGATCCTATATCAGTGCTACACACTTCAGTTACATTTATTATGATCAGTTAGACTCAGCTTGACACCTGGATGACTGTTTGTTGTGATTGATGAGCAACACCGATGATTGATGAGGACTCCTAGATTGAGTCAAGCTACTCCATTCAGTGATTCGAATGACCTCCTTAGGCAATTCGAATTGCTCTGTTCATTGTAACAGTTTGTATTGTAATTCATTCACCCTTTCTGGGATAGAGAGCACTGCTGCATGTTTTGCACAGTTTTGCACCATATCTTCTTATTCATCTGTTGTGACTGATTTATTTGTTCATTAGATCTGCTGTGACTAACTTTACAAAGAAGACCCAGGAGACAAGTTGTTAAATGTGTTATATGAGATGAAAGGTACATCAAAGATGGAAGTCTCTACCTACTGAGGGAGTCTAAACCTTGAAGAGTTGATCGACTCGATTAGAGAAATGGAGAAATAATTCGACATGGAGCAGATAGAGGACCCCAAAAGGGTGAAGGTTGTCTATCTGAAGTTGAAGGGTCATGCCTCATTGTGGTGGGACAATGTAAAGGCTGATAAAGTAAGGGAGGGAAAATATAAAGTGAAAAATTGGGATAGGATGGTCACCAAGTTGAAGATAAGTTCCTTCCCACCGACTACATGATTTATCCATTCAGGAAACTGTAGAACCTAAAGTAGAAGGAGATGACCATGAAAGAGTTCACACATGAATTCTATTGGCTGTCGATTCAGTCGAGATAGACCGACAAAGGAGAGGAGGCATTTTCCAGGTATGGGAATGGCCTCAAATATTCCATCTACGATGACTTAATTCTTTTGAGATTCAGGACAGTTGGAGAATCCTACCAGCTAGCTTTGAAGGCCGAGGAGAAACTGTCACAAAAAAACTCGACGAGTAGGGGAAAATTGACTGCTTGAAGCCAGAAGTTTGCTACTAGGAAAGGACAGACTAGTGGGATGAGGAAGGAAGAAATTTGTAATGAACGACGAGGAGAAAGCACGACCAAGGGTGATGCACCTGAACATGGATGGGGGGCAGAGAGCCCTAGAGTTCGTGATGCCTACAGTCAAAGAGTATTTTATGGAGGAAAACGTGTGGACCAACCAAAAATTGTCTGCTACAAGTGTCGAGTGTTGGGACATAAGGCATATGAGTGCCCAAAGAATTAGTACACCTCCAATCAAACTGAAACAAGAGGTTGAGGTATGGACGACAGGAATGGTCCAAATGGGAGGGGAAGGCTAGATGAAGCTGCATTGGAAGGAGGTCGAAACTTGACGACCCAGAGAATGTCGTTACAATCAAAACGACGAGAGGAAACATGACCAACCTAAAGAAAGTCCATTTTTTGAACAAAGGTTAAGATTCAGGACAAATGTTGTATGACCATCGTTGATGGAGGTAGCATAGAGAATCTGATATCGAAAGAGGAAATCGACAAACTAGGGCTGAAGCGTTGGCCACACTCGAATTCGTACAAGGTGGCATGGCTACAAAAGGGTCACCATGTCACGATGACGCGACAATGCCTGGTCAATTTCAAATGATTAGAGGGTTGCGGGATAGCATGTTGTGCGGTGTAATATCGATGTACCCATGCAATTTATTGATGGGATGACCATGGAAATACGACCGGAACATGATTTATGATGGATGCAAAAATGTGGTTACGATCAAGAAGAACGACATGAGTTTCCAGATGACTCCATTATTCGAAGAGCGGGTTAGTTAGGAAAAAGAGAATGACTATTGGGATAAAAGGTTGATGATGTGTTTAGTTAAAGAGTTTTTGAAGGAGGTAGAGAAGCAACAATATTTATTTTCTAGCATTCTCAAGGGATTGATTATCGATAGGTTGACAAAAGTCAGAGAGGTGTTATGGGAGTTCAAGGACATAATTTTCGATGAGATGTTGACTCGATTTCCACCGACGATGATCATATCCCATCAAATTGACTTGATTCCAGGGCCGATTCTACCGAATAAGGTTCCACATAGCATTACACCGGTGGACAATGTTGAGTTGAACCAACAAGTCCAATATTTGTTGGACAGGGGATTGATCAGAGACAGCTTGAGTCCATGTGTAGAACCATATTTACTGGTATGCAAGAAAGGAGGAGAATGAAGGATGTGCACCGAATAAAGGAATATCAACAAAATTACTATCAAATACAAATTTCCATTGCAAAGGATGGATGACTTGATTGACTCCTTGAGTGGAGTGACATGCTTCACCAAGATCGACCTAAAACGTGGATACCACTAGATCTGGATTAGGGATGGTGATGAATGGAAGACGACCTTCAAGACGAAGGAAGGATTGTATAAATGTTTGGTCATGCATTTCAGAATGGCTAATTCCCCAAGAACATTTATGATATTGATGAATGAGGTGCTGAAACTATTTTTTAGGAGATTCGTCTTAGTTTACCTCGACAATATCATGATTTTTAGCAAGACAAGGGAAGAACACTTGTCGCATATTGGACAACTCCTGTAGAAGTTAAGCCAAGAGGAGTTGTTGGTGAATCTTCAAAAGTATGCCTTCATGCAGAAGGAGATGGTGTATTTGGGATTCATGATTTCCTGAAAAGGGTTGAACATGGATCCAAAAAAGGTACGAGTTATTTTCGAGTGGACGGAGCCAACGCGTGCCATAGAGGTTAGAATTTTTCATGGGCTTTCAATTTTTTATAGGAATTTCATAAGGGATTTCAGTCGGATATGTGCACCATTGACAATGTGCATGAAGAAGGGTGAGTTCAAATGGATGGAAGCCCCCCAACGAGAATTTGAAAATATGAAGCTACAGGTGACAAAGAGTTCAGTATTATCTCTCCTAGACTTCGGCAAGGTATTCCAAGTAGAATGTGACACAAGTGGATTATCAATTAGAGATGTGTTGAGCTAGGAGGGTCAATCGATTGCATTCTTCAGTGAGAATATGGATGAAGCCTAGAATAAATATTTGGTCTATGACCAGGATTTTTATGCCAGTATTCAAGCATTGCAAAAATGGAGACACTACCTGTTGCACAAGAAATTTGTGTTGTTCACTGACCACTAGGATTTGAGATATCTGAATACTTAGACAAAGTTGAATCAGAGGCACATGAAGTGGGTCAAGTTTTTGCAGAGTTCTACTTTTGTATTAAAACACAATCTGGGCAAGACCAATTGGGCAGCTGATGCGTTGAGTCATGTTACTATGAATGACTACTATTATGACGATGTGACTAGAGTCGATAAAAGTTGACTATGAAGTTGACGAATATTTTGCCGATGCTTGGAAGGCGTCGAAGGAACCATGGAGTGGTGATAGAACCCCATAGTTCGATTACTTGATCCAAGAGGAATGCATCCATAGGGGATGACTAAGGGAGAATATGATTAGGGAGTTGCAAAGTGGGGGATTGGGAGGACACTTTGGCATCGACAAGACCAAAGCATTGTTGAGATATTGTAACTTCAAAGAATATTATATTTGTACTTTATTATTCTGGAGATGTTTCGTTCCTCCTTGAAGACCTTATTGTATATCTAGAGATGTTTATTCCTCCGTCAGAATGTGGTAACTCGGGTTATTAGAATCCTCTAGTGGGGGTCGGCCTTGTATGTGTTATGTGGGTCAAAGGGTTATTAGACCACCCTAGAGGGGTCGGCCCAGTCAGTTGTAGTGGGGTATTTAACCCATTGGTTAAATACGAGCCTACATGTTTTGTGTAAACGATAAATCGGAGTAGTGTATAAATAGAGGAGGTGTATTCCTCATTTTACACACTCACTCACTTGAGAGTAGCGCACTTGTGGAGGAGAGGTCTGCTATGATTGAGGAGGAGATCATGTCTTTGGTTTGCATCTTTGTATATTGCTGGTCATCTATATTGAGGAAGCTTTACTGGGTTTTCTACCCCATGAGGGTTTCCCAGGATAAATCTGTGTCTCTTGTGTTTATGCTATGCATGTTGTTTATTCAGTGATCCTACATATGCTATTATTGTGAAATGGAATGTAATGCTGCTATTTTCTGTCTTAGCATATTAAATCTTAACATGGTATCAGAGCTAACTTGAAGGAAGGCAATGTATAGCACTTACGACACTTGCTTTACTTACGACAATTTGAAGGGTAGGGTTTTATATAGCAAAAACCAATCATCGTGGAACTTTCACCATAAATCAATTTTGGAAATGGTTCAGGATCTGAAACCTATATAGGTCGTACATAACATATCTAGGTATCTTGTGTCCAAAGGGTACCCTCCGATTCGTTGTACTTTGTAAGTTATGATCAGTACAAGTTAGGGTTTCTACCTCTTCCAGATCTCAGTCAAAATCAGGTGACCTAGAAAAAAAGGTCATAACTTGGGCTAGGAAGCTCCAAATGAAATTTCATAAAAAGTAACAGGTAGTACATAGACTGTACTATCTCAACAAACGTGTTCAGAGGCCGAAGTTGCACCAGTGACACGTGGCACACCGTACAAGTTCGCTCTCCTGTTTTATCCCATAAAAAGGTCACGTTGCGACACTTGGCATAACTTGGGCTAGGAAGCTCCAAATGAAATTTTGTAAAAAGTGACAGGTAGTACACAGACTGTACTATCTCAGGAAATGTTTTTAGAGGCCAAAGTTGAACCAGTGACATGTGGCATGCCGTACACGTTCGCTCTCCTGTTTTACCACATAAACAGGTCATGTTACGACACTTGGCATAACTCTCTCTCAGAAAATCCAATTGAGGTCATACCTGTCGGGATGGAAAGATGACAGGTCAGGCTACCACAGAAAACGTTTTCAGACCCTTTGGAGCAAAAATTTCAGAGTTATAGCAGAAACAATCAGGTACATATTTCTGTCAAAACATAATTATTTTTGGAGCACCTTCATTCATGGCTTCCGGAATTTAGGGTTTTGGAGAAAGTTAGAATTTTTGGAATCGAAATCCACGGCTGAATGCTACTCAGGAAAATCAAAATTTAGAGAACAACATCAAATTTTTGGTTGGGTAGAAGACCGGGCTTGATCAAATCCCAGTTCAGGATTTTGATCGGAAAGATGGAAAATTAGGGCTTCAGCAAAAGTTGGAATTTTTTAAGTCTGTAACCATGGCTGGAAGCTCCTCAGAAAAAATAAGAGTTTAGAGCCTTGGATCGAACCTTTTGATTGGACAGAAGGGTGGGCTTCATCAAACCCTAGTTCAGGTTCCTGTCTAGAAGATCCAGAAGTTTCGAAGGCAATTTTGAGGGGTCAAATTTGGAGATTTCAAAATTGAAGTATGCTAGTTTGATCAGCTTAGCAAGACACATCCTTCCATCCATTCAGAAGTGTGAAAGTCAAAGATTGAATTTTTAGGGTTTCTCTAGCAAACCCTAATCAAGCTCCAGATCAAGTTTCAGGGGGAGTTGAGGCTAAGGCCTGACATAAGAAGACTACAAGAAGTCTCGACAGGTATGACTTAAGGAGGTTCAGGTATGTCTTGAAATCTGATTCTTGATTAAGTTCATAATGTGTTTGTCTTCATATTATTTATTAGTACAATATTGATTAATGTTACAATTGTCTTATCACCCTAGTAACAGTGTGAATACATGTGAATGATCGAAGACATTCATTGATTAGGGATATATGATTGTACTAATGCATTATGGTGTTGTGTGAGGTTGATGTTGTCTGCTAACAAGATACAGGTACATCACAAAAGACAAATCAAGTTCCATGACCATGACAACATGAAGACAAAGACTCATCCATAATCTTTGTTCTACTTGCGAGGTATGTATGACTTTGTTATATTATGCTTAACCTATGAGACATGCAGGTTCTAACTCAGGATCTCTAAATCATTGAAAAGATTGTTTAGGTAAGTTGTACATAACTAAGCAGGTATACTAATGCAGGTATGTTTTCCTATGTCAAGTTAGAATCTTACCTTGTGTTAGGATCCCTTATAAAAGTATACTTGGTATGATTGGTTAGGCTGATTCATAAAGTTAGTAATCAAGGGTTTATGCATATTATGTCTCTTATCTTGATGATTTAATTAACCAGAAGAGTACTATGATCAAACACGATTATGCATGAGTAAAAGAAGACTTCCTTGAAACCCTGAATACTAATGATCATGACTATACATATTCAAGATTATTTAAAATTAAAATGTTTTGATAATATTGAGAATATACTAATGAATGTATGTTTGTGTATGAGATCATGATGATGACACTAGTGCACACTTGAGCATGCATAGTGGTATAGAATGAATAGAACTTCAAAAGACATATAGAAGATCAAGCGGGAAGCAACCATACAAACATAAAAGATAAGTATTTGAGTTGTTATTTGAAATAATAAATGATATTGCTTGTATGCATATTTGTATTCCTAGAATATATCATGCTGAGTGTAAACATTCATAGAGCATTGAACAATATACTACTAATATGCATATGATTGGTAAGTTGGACAAACATTCCATTGTTGCTTGTCTAGAATGAAACCTCTTTGCTGACATGCTGAGAGCTGTGCACACTCTTGATAGTATGTTCTGGTAGAGATGGAAGGCATCTAGATAGCCACTATATGCATACAAGATATGGGAAAGTGTTGTGCCAAAGTATTGGTCAAAATAGTTGCATAACTATGTAAATGATATCTGTATGCATAATAGGTTATCATGTCAATATGATTTGATGATTATGAAGTATTACTAATCATGTACTTAATTTTGATTTGTAGGAAAGATCATGAAGAATGATGAACACCGCACAAGTGATGGATGTTCAGACAAGAATATTTACAAATCAAACATAATATAGAAGGCTCATGGCTAAAATACTCTCTTAGAAAGAGGAAGAGAATCATGATGAGATTTTTGCTCCAAGTGACTAGATAAGACCATTCTCTTAATGATGTAATTAAAGAAGAAGTGTGAATCAGGTTTTGTATGGGTAGCCAGGATCGATAGTAAATTAATGAGCTTAATGATCACCATGGGTGATGTGGATCTCAACCTTTGCTACAAGGTTGAATATGGTTTCTATACACAGATGTCATGGATGCAAGAAGGAACTCACCACAGAGTTCGAATGATGTTGAGGCTCATATCAGTAGACCCATCTAACGAGAGATTGCACAGATAGATGGTTGCATAAATGAAAATGAAAGATATCAGATTGATGCATTACTTCCTAGGTCCGAAAGTATGGAAAGGCTCAGAAGGAATCTTTCTCAAACCAGGGAAAGTATGCCGAGAAATATTAAAAGGAATTGATATGTTGGAATGTCCACTCTCATGGATTCCAACTTGAAGTTGTTAGTGAATGACTCATCAGAGTTAGTGTATATAACTCTATACAGACAAATTATTGGGTCATTGATGTATCTAACAAATACTAGATCAGATATAAGCTTTGCTGTGAACACCTTGAGTCAGTATCTAGTGGAAACTAGATGTGTTCACCTGATAGTTGCAAAGCATGTGATGAGGTACCTAAAGGATACGATAGATGTTGATCTATGCTATTTTGGAGATCATGACTTCAGATGGATACACAGACGTTGATTGAGCAGAAAGTGTATTAGACAAGTAGAGCACATCGAGAGGATGTTATTGTCTGGGATCAATCATGATCTTGTGGTTTAGCAGGAAGCAGTCTAGTATGGCCCCTAGCACAAGCAGAATATATGGTTGCCTGCTCTGTTAGTTGTGAAGCAGTATGGATACATGATTGTTTGATTTAGAGATAGACCCTACTGTGATACTATGTGACAAACAGAGTTGTATCAAGATGGCAAAGAATCTAGTGTTCCATGATAAGTCAAAGCACATAGAGATCTGGCATTTCTATATACAAGATATGGTGCAGAAAAGGACTATAAAGTTCAAATTTGTAACAAGTTACTAATCTACTAACCAAACCTCTACCTCAAGTAAATTTTTCCGAGACAAACTTAATATAGTTCAGAAGGACCCTCCTCGAAAGGGGGAGTGATGTGATCACTCATGATGAGATTGCCTGCATCGACAATGAGGTCGATGAGGAGGATACCTATATTAGTGATGCCAATAGAAAGGTTGGTGGATGGTCCTTAGAAAGGGTCTAAGGTGACAAGGGGATTGCATCATCCTTGAACATATGTTCTAAAAGGAGCCGTAGACAAGATGTCTCCGAGAAAGAAGAGGATTGTATCATCCGTGGACTTTAGTCCTAAAGTGATCCATAGACAGATGTCTCCGAGAGTAAGGGGATTGTATCATCCTCGGACCATAGTCTTGTGAAGTGAACCGTAGAGAAGATGTCTCCAAGAACAAAATCCTAAATGAATAGGTAAGGGTATTGTATCGTCCTCGGACCATAGTCCTGTGAAGTGAACCATAGACAAGATGTCTCCGAGAAAAAAATCCTGAATGACCAGGTAAGGGGATTGTATCGTCCTCGGACCATAGTCCTGTGAAGTGAGTCATAGACAAGATGTCTCCGAGAACAAAATCCTGAATGAATAGGTAAGGGGATTGTATCGTCCTCGGACCATAGTCCTGTGAAGTGAACCGTAGATAAGATGTCTCCGAGAACAAAATCCTGAATGAACATGTAAGGGGATTGTATTGTCCTCGGGCCATAGTCCTGTGAAGTGAACCGTAGACAAGATGTCTCCGAGAACAAAATCCTGAATGAACAGGTATGGGGATTGTATCTTCCTCGGACCATAGTCCTGTGAAGTGAATCGTAGACAAGATGTCTCCGAGAACAAAATCCTGAATGAACAGGTAAGGGGATTGTATCGTCCTCGGACCATAGTCCTGTGAAGTGAACCATAGACAAGATGTCTCCGAGAAAAAAATCGTGAATGAACAGGTAAGGGGATTGTATCATCCTCGGACCATAGTCCTGTGAAGTGAACTGTAGACAAGATGTCTCCGAGAACAAAAATCCTGAATGAACAGGTAAGGGGATTGTATCATCCTTGGACCATAGTCCTGTGAAGTGAGCCGTAGACAAGAGGTCTCCGAGAATGGAATGATAGGACTGGATCATCCCTGGACTTCGGTTCAAAAGGTACATGATAGGACTGGATCATCCCTGGACTTTGGTTCAAAAGGTACATCACAGGACTGGATCATCCCTGGACTTCGGTTCAAAAGGTACATGATAGGACTGGATCATCCTTGGACCTCAGTTCAAAAGGCACATGACAGGATTGCATCATCCATGGAACTATGTCCTAAAGAAAGCAGGATTGATCATCCTGTAATATGATCATGTGTGTTGCAGGGTATGCTGCTATTGTGTGGATACTTGTATTGATGATGTGTATACTTGTATTGTGTGAATACTTGTATTGATGATGTATACTAGTATTGTGTGGATACTTGTATTGATGATGATGTATACTTGTATTGTGTGGATACTTATATTGATGATGTGTATACTTGTATTATGTGGATACTTGTATTGATGATGTATTGATGTGGATACTAATACTGTTGATCTAGATGACGATGTTGTTGATCGTATTGATCTAGATGACGATGTTGCTGATCGTATTGATCTAGATGATGATCGTGTTGATCTAGATGACGACACTGCTGATTGTGTTGATCTAGATGATGATGATCCAAATGCTGTAGATCAAGATGATCCAAATGCTGCAGATCAAGATGATCCAGATGCTGTAGATCATGATGATCTAGATGTTGTAGATCGAGATGATCCAGATGTTGTAGATCGATATGATCCCGATGTTGATGATCGTATGATGATGATGCTGATGATCATGAGGATCCAGATGTTGATGTTGTTATAGTTGTTCGAGTGCTGCAGAAAATGAAGACTCAGGACTGAAGATGTTGATGTTCCAGTAACTGCTTGAGTTACTGATGATGTTGAGAAAGCTTCCAATGATTTATAGATGTATCATGTATGATGTTGATGACTCCTTGCTCGTGCAGATGTTGCTATAATATCCTTCTCGTTAAGGGGGAGTGTTGATATATTGTAACTTCAAAGAATATTATATTTGTACTTTATTATTCTGGAGATGTTTCATTCCTCCTTGAAGACCTTATTGTATATCCGGAGATGTTTATTCCTCCGTCGGAATGTGGTAACTCGGGTTATTAGACTTCTCTAGTGGGGGTCGGCCCTGTATGTGTTATGTGGGTCAAAGGGTTATTAGACCACCCTAGAGGGTTCGGCCCAGTCAGTTGTAGTGGGGTATTTAACCTATTGGTTAAATATGATCCTACATGTTTTGTGTAAAAGATAAGTCGGAGTAGTGTATAAATAGAGAAGGTGTATTCCTTATTTTACACACTCACTCACTTGAGGGTAGCACACTTGTGGAGGAGAGGTCTGCTATGATGGAGGAGGAGATCATGTATTTGGTTTGCATCTTTGTATATTGCTGGTCATCTATATTGAGGAAGCTTTACTGGGTTTTCTACCCCATGAGGGTTTCCAAGGATAAATCTGTGTCTCTTGTGTTTATGCTATGCTTGTTGTTTCTTCATTGATCCTACATATGCTATTATTGTGAAATGGAATGTAATGCTGCTATTTTCTGTCTTAGCATATTAAATCTTAACAAGAATTGGTCGAAGAGAAATATTACTGGCCGGGATTAGCGACAGATGTGAAGAGATGGATCCAAAAGTGTCGGATATGTCAGCATGCCAAGGGAAGAAGTCAGAACATGGGGAAATATACACCATTGCCAATACCGAATGCCCCATGGAAAGATATCAACATGGATTTTGTGCTAGTATTGTCGAAGACACATCAAGGTAATGAATCCATTTTTGTGGTAGTCGACATGTTTTCAAAGATGAAACACTTTATTTCGTGTCGGAAGATGAGTGATACCACTGTCACCATTGTTTTATTTTTCAAGGAGGTTGTGAGGTTGCATGGATTTCCAAAGAGTATAACATTGTATAGAGACACATAGTTTATGGGTCATTTCTGGAGAACCCTTTGGAAGAAATTCAACACGAAGCTACAATTCAGTTTTGCATACCATCCACAGATCGATGGATAAACTAAATTCATGAACATGAGATTAGGGAATTTGTTTATAATTGTGGTCGGCAATCGACCAAAGTAGTGGGAGAATATGTTGGTACAAGCGGAATTCATGTACAATAATTCATTGAACCAGTTAACTGGAATGGGTCCATTCCATATAATGCAAGGAAGAATCCCACATGGGGTAACTGATTTAGTCGAGTTTCTGATAGAAGTGCGGAGAGGTGTAGACGCTAAATCATTTTCCAACCACATGAGGGAAGTGCACGACAAGGTATTGTGACAACTAGAGAAAAGTAACACAACGTACAAGTTGAGGGCCGAGAAGAAAAGATGACTACATTCATTCGCAGATGGTGACTTAGTGTACTCACATATAAGCAAAGAAAGGTTCCCCGAAGGGACATATAATAGGATGAAGCCAAAGAAAATTGGTCTATGTAATATCATAAGGAAGATTTCATATAATGCCTATGTATAGGAGTTGCTGAAGGGGTTGGATATATTCCCAATGTTTAATGTTTCTTGACTATAAAAGTTTAAGGTAGGGTCGACGAGTGGGCGATAGCCAGAAATTGAATGGCGGAACAACTACCAGCTTAGCCAATGGAAGAGGTTGCGAAGTGCTCGACGATCAAAAATTCAAGAAAACCTAAAGTCAAAAGAGGAAGGAATATTTGTTCCTGTGGAGGAACAAATATTTGGAGGAGGCAACATGGATTTTTGCAGATAAGCTTGAGTAATTGCAAAACCACGAGAAAATTGATTTTCAACCTGGGGAGGTTGATGCAGGGGCATCGACACCCAGGAAAAAGAGTCGAAGATAGACGACGGAAAGGCCTGTACGATAGTTGATGAACTCCAAGAATAGGGGCAATAGTTGACAGAAGATGGATGTGTCACAGACGTTCCCACCAATAATGGTCGATGGTAGGCGATAAGATAGTGGATCAAAATGGTTTAAGGTGATGCCAACCAGGGGAAGAAGTAGCTAGAAGTGGATGACAACTGAAGGAGGAAGTTAGGGGCCCGAGGAAAACACCTACGCGGAGGTAGTCTGGAAGTTGGAGGATAAGTTATGGAGGTAGTTGCAGAATTCTAGGTGGAGCTACCTGATGAAGAATGTCATGTACAATATTTAATGAAGTTTGCCAATGACTGGAAGTGATCAAAGCCTTTGAAGGATGATCAAGTAGGAGGGAATGAGTATAACGACATGTACATGCTCTGAGAGAGGTTTCCTTTGATATTTTGAGATCCTTTGAAGGAAGGTAAGGTAGATGCTAAAAACGGTGAGTGCAGAGTGTAGCAGAGAGCATTGAGGAAGAAGATTCCCTCATGAATGTAGGAAGTTGGTAACAGTCGGTGTCCATTCCGATTGATCTAAGTATTAAATCAAGTTGTAAACAATTATATAAAGAGATTTGCTCATTTAATTGAAATCCATAATTCTTGGAAATCGTCTTGTTGTTTTTGTGTGACTATATGTGTCATTTTCCATCGTTAATGTTGATCTGAGGACCAACCATCGGTCGCATTTGCATCAACATGCTTACTAAGTATACTATCCATCAATATGAGAAATCATACCTTAGGTTTCTCATAATATTTTCCCCTGGGAAAAAAATGCTTACTTTGAAGTTTAAGATCATTTTATTTAAAGACGAGCCTATTTAAAGACGAGCCAAGGATTTTGTTTTGATCACGAAAAATCCACAAACAAAATTAATGACAATTTAAGTAACCAATTCAATTTATATTTTTTAGTTATGGAAATTAAGGTTTGGGTTGAGAGGTTTCCCCAACTCATTAACCTCTAATGATTTAATAGTCATGATGTCACATGCAATGATGTATCAAGACTATGAAATCTTGGGAAATGCCTAATTTAATCGAATGCAAAGGATATGGAGTATATTGTACCTCAAGTAGGTGGCACAATTGTAAGGATTGTTTGTCAAAAATTAATTCCAACCTCCACATCATCCCTCTCACAGTGAGATCACGTGAACATCATCTCTCGAGCAGTGAGATCACGTGAATATTAGTTGGTATAGTTAATACTATATAACTTCTATGAGAATCCAATCGATAGATGTTTCTAGATGTATTGGAAGAGTTTGTAGTGTGTATAAATCCTATAGTTTGGTTACTGGAAGATACAGAGTAGTTATGGGTAATTTTGGCCCGCTGTCCACTGCCCCTACTCTTTCATTTGGTATCAGAGTGCATGGAGCGATCCCCTTGCCTTGAGCTTTGAGGTCTATCATTTCATTCCCATCGGTTGAGTTGTTACTCCCATGGACTAAAGACCCCAATTCTATATACCAACATATTTGTGATCTGATCCATCTAGCAGAGGAGAGTTATTGCTGTCGTGTGGTTGTTTTCTGAAGTTTGTAGCTTGCGCTTTCTCTCACATTGCTTGACAAGCGTTGCAACTTGGGTGAGTGTTGTTATCAGAGTGGAAGGTATCATCTTGCTCTACCTTCCTTGAGCGATTTGTGGTATCCAATATTGGTTAGTATGAGAATGAAAGCAAAAGCATGGCTATGTGTTGAGCGTTGAGCATATGCTCCCACAGATAGGCACTTCCATTGTTTGAGAAAGCACCCCACTTGGAAATTTAGCTCTTAAGTCACTGTGCTCTTTGGTATATGAGAAGGGTGTTGGGAGCTGAAGTAAATTTTTTAGTCATCTTGAAATGGATATTCCAACCACTATTTGAGCATGTGATCCTGTGGTTTGAGAAGCTGGGTGCCCCCATGTCCTTCGGGGACTAGTCGCTACCTGTAGAAAGGGGAGAACCCATGCACTTTTTTAGACCTCGCTAGTGTAGAGTGGAGTCTGGGATTGCAATGGTGAAACCTAGTTGATGATTGAGTTCTCATTCCTTCATATGTGTAGCTCAGTGTAGCTACAAGTTGAAAGTAAAGGGTCGTAGCCATATTACAAGGTTGCTTGGAAGATATAGCCATTTGTTGTGTGTTGAGGAAGGTCGATGAAGGAAATACATCCTTCCTTGCTTTAGTGGTTGTCCTTTCCCATGGTTTAATGGTCGAGCTAAATCATGGTTATCCCATGTGCTTATGCAAGAGAGATGAGAAGCCACATACGGAATTTGTGAAGGATCAATCCTAGAGTTGAGCTTTGCGTTGAGTTGAGCAAAATTTCTGAGTAGCTAAAAGTTGTAGCTGCATATATTGAAGAGCATCATCGAAGGAAAAGATATTGAGCTTGATGTCTATGAAGTTGAGCTCAGATTTATCGAGGAATGGCTGGAAAAGATTATGTCTATTGAAACCCCTCCTGTAGTAGTTGAAGATGAGAAGAATGCAACTAAGGAGGTTGCAAGTGCAGCAATGCAAGCTTCCAGAGAGAAGATAAATGCATAAAATCCTACTTTATTTAACGTTTTAACTCTGTATATTTGTACAGGTTTTGATTGCAGACATAGAGATGCAATAGCTAAAGTATTGAAGCTGCCATGCCACATATACAAGAAGAAGAAAGTTAAAATGAAGAATCCAGCACAAGACAGGTTCAAATTTTTGCACTGTTGGAAAATGAAAAATAAAATGGCCTAGTTCTTTTGATGAAGAAAATGTTCAAAGAATTTTTGTAGTTTTTGTTGTTTTGAATTTGCTGTAGCAATGTTGTATGCACATGCCTTAGTAATTTGAAGCCTTATTTTTGAAATGATGATGCTGGCTAAAGCCATTATTGGATGATGGATAAATTCGATGCTAATGTTTGTTGTTGAATGTTGAAGAATCAATGTTGTTGAAGAATGAATGTTGAAGGTTGCAGCCTTGTGATATTTGTGATCTTTGTGTGATCCTCCTCCATTGATGAGTGGTTTTCTGAATTCTGCCACCTATGGGGAGGGAAGAGCATAGAGTGAGCCTCTGCCTTAATCAATATGCAGTTGAGAAAGGACTCTGCATTAGAAGATCTGCCATAAGACTCTAGGACATGAGAGCAATCTGATGATGAAGACTCATGTACCAGCAGCAACATTGAAGAAAATTTTGAAGTGTTTTGTGACTACATGTAAGCTGCCTAGCTGAGACTTTAGACCAACGAGCCATGACTTTTTGTAAGCTATGTAGTTGTAATGTGGATATTGAAATTAAGGGGGAGTGTTGGAAATTAATTGCAACCGCCACATCATCCGTCTCATAGTGAGATCACGTGAACATCATCCCTCGAGCAGTGAGATCACGTGAATATTAGTTGGTATAGTTAATTCTATATAGCTTCTACGAGAATCCAATCGATAGATGTTTCTAGAAATCTTGAGAGAGTTCGCGTTGTGTATAAATCCTATATTTTGGTTAATGGAATATAGAGAGTAGTTTTGGGTAATTTTGGTCCATTGTCCCTACTCTCTCAGTTTTCACATTCCCACATGAATGAACCTTGTGTGAATATCGTTTCCCATCAATAGAGTAATGTGACTATGAAGTAACAAGGAACCAAAACCCCAATCCATTCATATTCATAAAGGTAAGACAATGGATGCATTATCTTATCATACGAGGAATCAAAATCCCAATCCATTCATATTCATAAGGGTAAGACATATGAGATGCATTCTCGAATGACTCTAAGCAGATACCATGCTTTTTTTTTGTTTGGAAAATGTAAGATTGTTCATATTAGTTTTAGGGGGAGGGGTAGATGAAAGGGAAAATAAGATGATGTTCTTGTCGTCTTTTTGGAATGAGTCTTTTTTAATTTTTGTGAATGAGGATGAATACAATTTACTTTCAACATACTTTATCTTTAATAAAATAAGATAGGTTTTATAAAATTTTATAACCTAACATCTCCTCATAATTTATATATTTATAAAAGTCTTAATTTACATATTTATAACTCTTAATCATCATGCTATTAATTTAATTTTCACCATGCTAAAATTATATTTGATTTAATTTCTTAATAAATCTTATAAATCAATACAATAAAAATTAGCGTTATCATCAATAAACCAAATATTATTTATTTTTTAAATTTAAGTTTATTAGTTTTCTCAGTATAGATATACTATTTGTATTACACTGTAATTGTGAGAAGTCATATTTTATTGAGTATTTTATAGAAAAACTAATCGTTAATGTATGATATGTGCGTCGCATGGTGACTCTAAGACATATGTTTCGGTCATAAAAAATATTGTAGCTCCAACGTTTGAGTAAAGTTTAAGAAGATGATTTATGATGTAATCATAATTATGTTAATTTGTTAGCACCCAAATTGACCCCCTAGGTTGTGGGAAAGGGAAAACTGGGGTAACAGCAGAACCACTTTAGACTTGTGCTACTCACCTAACAAAGTCAGAGAGGGATCCTCAATATCTCATAGAAGACTGAAAGTAAAACAAGAAGGAACATACAACCTCTCTTATCACTCAAGATATACATTCAAATCATACATAGAAGGTCAGATTTCTGATGGGACTCATTGTGTAAAAGTGTTGGCAGAATAATCATAAGGAAAAAACATTAGGCAATGGAGTCAAGGCGTTACACATAAATCAGATAGCAGTGTTGCAGTGTAGACTATTAAAACAAAGGCAATGTAGCCACCCTCTTGCCGTCGTAATGCTATTTTCTGGTGCTAAAAGAAGAAAGTAAGAATAGACCATTGATACGAGGATCCATCAAAGATGAATTCGATATCAACTTTAGTAGCAATATTGAGTGAACACCTGATATAATAACCAGAGCTTGTTTCCAAGAATTCTATGCTATTATACATTGATCTCAGATATGAAAGGGAAAACATAATGTAAAAGTCTCAAAATAGAGATTGATTCCCAAGCCATAGCCAAAATGATTTTCCAACCCTTTTCTCTTCTATTAAAGTGATATTTATAGGATTTTTTAGTCTTGAATTGGTCATCAGGAAACAATTAAAACTATGATGCCACCTTGACAGCCTCAAAATTGGGGAATATTACATACATGTTGAGCTCAAAACAGATTGATTAAGATGGGAAATAGGAACACGGTGAGTAGACCGCCACCTTACTCCCGAACCTTTAATTGGCCCCACGGATCAAAGAAATTCTCTATTCTCAAAGAGTTGTCCGCCTGTGATT
The DNA here is from genome assembly GCA_027924585.1 of Larix kaempferi. Taxonomy (NCBI): domain Eukaryota; kingdom Viridiplantae; phylum Streptophyta; class Pinopsida; order Pinales; family Pinaceae; genus Larix; species Larix kaempferi. Next base: position 9,829,438 of record BSBM01000055.1, on the reverse strand, counting down.
CCTCTGCTTGAGGGGGAGGTGTCGCATCCTTAGTGGAGATTACAAAATACTTGAGAATCTCCGTGTCCTCGTGGATGTCTCACTTATCTTCAGGGGTCTCCTTCTTCTGACGTTGAACCCTTCTGCAAACTTGTCGCTCTTCGGCCTCCTCATCTTCTCTGGTGCTGCCAGTTTCTACGTGGTCGAATACTACGGGAGATGAAGCAGCGTGTTCTTCCTCCACTTCAAACCACGCCTGCTTGAGCATAAATACCACTTCGGATCTGTCATGTCCTGAATTTGGAATTGGGTCACAATGGCCTAATCACATTAGCCATATTCATTAGAGTTTGTAAAATTGATGTTAAGGGTCAAATAATTGCCAAGGAGGAAAATTACTAGTTTCCTAGGTTTGGGGTGGAAGCTTTGGGATTTGGAATAAGGGGGATAATAAATGATGTTTAGACATTAGAAGGGTTCAAGTATTTAATAAATAGAGTGAATAAAGAAATTCAAGAGAAATCCTAGGTGACAAATGGTTTTGGAGACATATGGAGGATGTGGGACCCACACTAGCTTGATTTTTCATAATACATGGTATCTCTCTTTTGAAAATTCAAATTAATGGGAATGTGAATACTCTTGGGTGAGTTGGTAAGTCATAACACATGTCATTGAGCATCTTAGGTCGAATTGGGAAGTATTGGTAACCTCCATGGAAGATAAAGAGTCAAAGTGGAAGTTTGTGGACACTTGGGCTAGATTCCCTAGCCCCTATGACACCAATGATGGAGCATCTATGACAACTATGACAAATTGCAGACCTGACCTCTGACATCTGACCACTATGACATGTCAGCCCCAAAAATAGGCTCAAAGAAGGCGAATTTGGGAGTTGGAGAAGCCAAAGAGACTCAAAATCAAATTTGGGAGAAGATGGAAGGTTGGAACTAGGAGACAAGTGGCAAATGTGGAATATTTCCTAAATGGAAATCTATTGAATCTATTGAGAGGATTTCGACCCGTAGAAGGCTAATGTTGGTTATAAAATGTAGAAATGAAGTATGAGAATGGCTTTTGATCATTTGTAGAATTTGCAATTGCATTTGTGAAGAGGGAGAGCTAGTGGATGACTAGTTTCTTGCCTTAGCCAATTTCGAGGGTGAAAGATTCCCATCCAAGTTGGTAATTGGAAAGGCCATTCAGACCTTTCATTTGGAGATTTAATGGAGTCTTTATTTTCAGGTGTAATCTATAGGGCAGCTCATGGTTTCTTCTATTGCAGCTCACTCCTTCAACCATTTCCAGTTTTGATGGCATATTCTTGATCCTTGAGGGAGGGCATTTTTGGTGAGCTATTTTACTCTTTGGGGAAGCTTTTAATGCCCCATTTATTTTGTAATATGAAGTAAATACTCTGTTCTTCATATCCAAAAAGTTTCAGGTCGAAATTACAATTAGAAATGTATAAATCTCATTTTTAATGGAAGAACAATGCCATTTCCCCACTACCTTGTTGTGAGCCAATGTATTGATGATGATTTCGAATGAATGGATGATTCTCTAACATATTTGTGATCAATATACTTCCATGGATGTCTTCAACAAGTCACATGTACTGTACTTGAGCATTTGAAGCATTTTTACTCAGTTTAGTTGTATTGGGAGGTGAAATAGTGCCATTTCCCCAAGGGTCGAATTGGGGATTTTTGCTGTTGAATGGGAGAGGGTGAGAACAGTTGTAATAATCCATTAATGGTGCATATGAGACTTTAATAAAATAATTAACACATTACATACCTATGTTCATAAATTTGAGTGGGTTTGGAGGCATTTGGGAAGCCATTTTCAATACTTACCCCAGGGGGATTTGAACCCCAAATTACTAGTAAAATTGCATAATTGGTCCAGAATCTTAAGAGAGTTTGCAGAGGTCTTTTGGTGGAAATATTTCATCCATAAACATCATATTCAAGTTCTAATATCATTCATACACCTTCCTTGAATATTTGAAGGCATTTGGAGTCAATTTGAGACCTAGAGACCAATACTAGTCAAAGGAAAATCACTAGTAAAGTTACCTACATTGATCAGAATTGAAAGAGGATTTGCAGAAGTATTTTAAAGGTCCAAAGGCATCCCTGAAACACATATTTATGTTCTAATATTATTCATATACCTTCTCAGAAGATTTGGGATCATTTGGGGCAAATTTGGGACCTAGAGATCAAAACTAGTCAAAGGTCGAACTAGGGAAAAAAAGTGGAAAATTGCAATTTTAATGAAATTCCTAATAAGGGACATTACAGGATCCTTGTTCCTTCTCCATGACCAGAATCTAACTGAAATATTCCTGGGCTACCAGGTGCACCACCTTTCCCATGCAATGATTTCGAACAGGGGACGCGAGGACCATGCCAATAATGGTCATGATGATGATGGAAGCTACATGCGATCATCCTCGCCATGACGACCTGACCAAATCTCCTAATCAAGCGACAATGATGTCTAAGGATTGATCTGACGTGAAACATGCTTATCAAAGATTTCCAGATAGTGGGAAAAGCATACGACGACGCTGATGTGGCCCCTTTCCTATTTGCAATCATTTTGATGGTAGTAGAGCTACATTTAAGTCGTCTATCCACACGTTCAAATCCACACCATGTATCTTATCTCCATTCTCAATTGATTCCGCACCTTTATCACTTGCTACTCTGGATCCTCTACCCTCTGTCTCAAGTTTAATACATCTGGTCAAAGCAGTTTTGCGGTCCTCAGGGGGAAAACCGCCTATATGCAGTGAATCAGACTCCTCGAAAAAGCCCTCAGACTCGGGGAAAAGCATAATTCGGTCAATGAAACAAAGGGAAGCAAGCGACTGAAACCCTCTATGCATGTCCAAACCCTCTTCCAGCAAACCCTCATTCTTCTCTTAGTCTTAGGTATAGATAGTCGAAACTCTGTATCAAATGAATCGAGACCCTACCTTCTCGAGAGAATTTAACCCTACCTTTCCAGAAACTGGTTCTTCATCTATTTCCTGTTTCAAATAGACTTAGATTTGCTAATATGGGCGGTTACAAGGCCCTACCTATCACTTGAAAAGATTTAAGAATGACTCCTTCTGTCGCCTGCTTCGTCTTATGCACGCCCGGAAGCCTCTGAATTTGACAGCTTCAAGACACAAATGTCAACTGTACATACCGACTCTTATATATATAACCTTTTTTTCCCTTTAAACTCATGTCTTCTTTGCCAGCTACCGACCATTTCCATTCATTGATCTCTCATGCCTTGATCTTGGCCGTTAGATCTAATCCCTCTTTTACTGATTTGACACCCCTTCCACACCTATCGTTGGATCACTTTATGTGCTTCAATCTCCATCATCTATCATGTGCCTACACAGTGGTGTCACATTCCTCTAAAATGGTTTTCTTTACCACTCATCCCCCTTACAACAAGTCCTGGAGTTGACACCTATCAGGTTGTATTGCTTATCAGTACCACCAATATCCTCTTTCCACCGTGCATCTTCGTTATGTGATGATCACCGTGAGCCATCCACGTGGTCAATGGTGTATCCCCTTACTTCAGCGGTATCACATCCTCTCCAGTTGGTTTCTCTTACCGCCTTTTCCATTTGCGACATTGTTAATATTCGACACGTATCATCTGGTTTTTTCTCATCGCAACCACCTACGCACCTTTTCTCCAATGTAGTTTGGCTATGCGACGATCAATGAGAGCCGTTGATCTCCTATCTGCGCCCCATCAACTATGAAACTAGCATGGCCTTTAACCATTTCAATTTTTATTTTTGGACTATAGTCTTTTATCCCATTTTGATCATTTTAATTGCATTTTGATACTTTTATTTTGAAATTTCTTCAATTTCATTATGTTTAACACTTCTAAACCAAATTTTCTCACACCTTTAGCACCTAGCCATAAAAAATAAAGGGAATCTAGGATTTCTTCAAGGAATTTTTAAAATATCTCTCCACTTCACCTTAGTCCTTATGCAGAAAAACTAGGTGCTAACAACTGGCTCCGACTGGGGATGCTATCCTCCCTGTGAGGTAGCAAAGAACCTTTGGTAGATCGGTACCTGATCCATTGGGAAGCCCCCGCAAGAAAATCCTCCTTGTAGAACAAAACTTTTACCTCCTACCCTAATTGGACCACCATGGAAACTACACTGAAAACTTCAGAACTAAAATTGAAAACTAAAAACTGACTGTTCATGCTAAAAATTGAAACTTACTACTGAAATTGGAAATGCCGAAAACTTGGGCTTATTTATATATAGACTACTCTATTTGAGAGGCTTTGGATTCAAGTTATACAAAAATGCCAATGTAACTAGTCCAGCAACTGACACCCCAAGTGGATCCTCCCATCGTGCCCAATTAACATCAGGAGAACGGGGGTCAATGGTAGCAGGCGATGATGATGGGAGAGGACCTCTTGTGTGAACCCAAACCGCGTACTCTAGCCAATGAAATTTTTCATATACATATGCTGTTGGATCATATAAAGTGCAGTACGATCTACATTCCTCTTGCATCCTAGCAGATTTTCTTTTAGAGGAGTTGTACGTAGGAAATTCTTTTCCCCAGGTGCTCTTGTGAGGCCTATGGGTTGTGCACCTTTGACAAACTCCGATCAAGACCCGAAAATAATGCCTACTGAAACCTTCGCACAACTTGGTGAGACTTAAACGAGCAACTTCGAGCACCTCTCCACGACGTGGCTATCCCTTGGTAAATTGGGAGGTTGCTCCCGCACAAGAGCTATCTATAACGTCTCCTCTTGGGCTACTTATGATCCCTGGGTTGAAAACCCGATTCTGCTCTATAAATTCAAAAGAAACATTGCCTTGTCCCCTGAAAGGATCAAGAAAAGGCCATTCTTCTTGAAATCCAGCCTCCATGTTTGAAAGCCTGCACGAAAATCATGCTGCCTAGCTCGGTCTCCCTCATGCATCTCGATTATCTAGTCAGCTGGCTAGAGATATTGGCCAGGCCCAAAAAATTCTTCCAGGGTTCTATAATCATCTTTAGTCCAAAAAGTGGATTCCATATAAGAATCACATGGGCCATCCTGGTCACCTTCTAGCATCTCAGCTATCTGGTCAACCTATTGAAGGTACACGCCGGACCCAAGAATTTCTTCAAGAATTCAATATTTTCCCTCAAGGATCACATATTCTTCCTCGAGGGTCTTATACCCTTCTTCAAGGACTATGTATTCTCTTTCAGCTGCTATCCAAAAAGAAGTCACTGCCTATTGGGGGTCCCTGGGAACACTTTGATCGCTAACTCTTCCTTCCTCTCCCAGATGATGGTGAGTTTACCCCTGCAGAGTCTCACGGTTTTCTTTATTCATGGCTTTAAGAATTTCCTTTATTCTTGGTAATGATTCAGCTTCGGGGAAAGGGGTTTCACCACCTTTGGGCTCAATATTTTGATGGATCTCAATGGTGGATTCAGGACCTACCCCTGAGTTCCCTTCTTTGGTTAGTCTTCCCTATTGGTGAAGCTGACTACACGAAGGTTCATCTTTATCCTATATTTCAAGAAAGCTTACGAATTCCCCCAAACAGTCCTCTTCATATTCATCATATTTAAGTGAACTAAAATCTACACTGAAATCATCACTGATAGAAACTTTAGCAGGATGATTTCAATTTACATCAAACAAATTAGAATTACCTTCTTCTGACACCTCACCCGGCCGACCACCTTTTTGCTCATCATGGGAAAGATTGGAATGTTAGGCAAGTTCCCCTTGTTCGTGTCTCTCTTCAAATCTTATTTCTTCTTCAATCCTTTCATCATTATCTTGGTTTGATAACTTTCCAGACATCCTAAGATTGTCTTCAACCTCCAATGCATCCATGAACATATGCTGCAAATTTGAAGACCTTCTCTCCAAAAAATGAAGAGATAAATAAGGAGGAAAGATAGATGCATAGTGTAATTTAGCAGCATTCTCTAGGGGCTGAATTTCCTTTGGCATGTTATAATAGAAGGTTGCAAATCTCGTGTTAAAGCTAGACATGGTTTCATCTTATTGCCTTCTCATAGAGTAAAACTCTGAAATAACTAGGTCCCATGGCCTTCTCCTACCCCAAAACCCCAAAAAGATATCAGACAACTCCTCCTAGGTATCAATAGACTCAAGCTGCAAATGATTAAACCATTCCTTCATGTCTCCTTCAGTATTGCCATCTTCCCTATTTCGGGTGATGGATGATCTTCTTCGATTGTGTCATATCCCTCTTCTTGGTTTGAATGTTGTGCTTCTTCCTCCATGTCCTCCTCATTATTAGAAAAGATCTCAATGAAGTGTGCTTTCCCCTTAGCACATTTATGCCCTGGCACCCATGGTTGATGACATGTGAAACATAGTTTCTTTCTTCTGAGTTCTTCCTTGCTTGGTACCTCTTTATTGTCTCTCCCAAATGAATCTTTTTTCCATGGTATCTTATCATCTTTGAAGTTGGAATGAAAATTGGGCTTGGCAGGATACTTTGTCTTGGGTAGCACATTTTTCATATCTCTTGCCAAGTTCATGGAATATTTCAATGAACTTGGCTTGTGATATTTATCCAAATAGTTCAAAGGTTCAACCAAACCTTCAGTAAATATCAAGACCAATCGAACCATAGAGATATCAACAACCATAACTGACAATTTTTGGAATTCCAACATGTACTCCTCAGTGGTTCTAGTTTGCTTCAACTGTGCTAGTTCCTTGAAAGGAATTTCAAGGTCTTTTCGATCAAATATTTCAACTAAATTGTTCACAAACTCTTCATATGATGTTATTTGATCATGTCCCATTTTTTAAGTCCATGTAACCACCAATCATTTGATTCTACCTCAAGATGAAGAATAACCATTTTTAAATCGTCCTCTTCAACCATTGGATTCAACTGAAAATACACATCTAACTTTTGTAACCAAGTATTTGAAAAACTTTGTGGCGATCCATAAAAGGTGGGAATGGTAACTTTTCCTATTATACCTCAATTCTTTATTTTGGAAAGGGGTTATGCAACCTCCTCTAGTTCTAAGCTTGTTTGAGACATTGAAGAATTGTTCAAATTGTAAGGTCCTCCTACACTCTTCACTCAACTGATGCCATTCCTCTAGAGCTTCCTTTATCCCAAATTGTGTGTTAGGATCCTCTTTGGACTCAAGAAACCTGGGTGTGGTGTCTCTTTTTTAGCTCTGGAAGTCATTAGGCCGATTGTGAGGCCTGGTCCTTGAGAAAATGTTTTCACAAACTATCATTTTTTCCTCGAAATGAGAACTACTACTGCCTCCTATTGCCAATTTGCTCCCAATTTGACTAGTCATCAATTCAAACCCTTGCATAATCTACCTTGTCATGTCCTCAAAAAATGGTTTCATGAATTTTTTAAAATCCTCTTTCTCCTCCATCTCTGAGGTTCCTTTGTCATCCCTAGCCATGGATTTAGGAGAGTGTGCCTCTTCGCCTACTTCTTCCTCTTCACTAAAGGTACTTTCAGTTTTGGTTTCTAGGGGTGGGGGATGACTTCTTTCCCTAATCAATGGTCACCCAAATCAGGTGCAAGGACCATGCTCTGATACCACTTTGAAATCCCATCTATGCAATGTTCTTGAATTCAACCAATTTCGAATCTAGGAATGCTTTACCCAAACTATTCTAAAAGCTTCCAAATTTTTTCGAATGGTGCAAGGAGGGACTTGGGAGGTCATGGGAAAGTAGAATACACCCTTTATACATCCAAACATGTTCTATAAACATTCATGGTCTGCAAATTTCAATGAGACAATAATTGGGACAAAACTAGTCAATTCGCTCGATGGAAATCCCCCTACGTCAGCCACTATTATCCTTTCCAAACATTGTAAGGAATTCCCTAATATTCAATATGAAACTTGGATCTGTTATAGTAAATCAAGGACAACATGTGTGCATCATTATATCAAGTTTTATGGTTGTATAGGTCTCCCAAAGGACGACAGCTTCTAAAGCATACAATTTATGTGAAAATGGTAGATAAGGGGTCATGAATTAATGTCATGAACTATAGTAAGACTTGAGGGGTATGCATACAATATTTTGTCCATCCAATTAACTTAAATGTGTAGATTAAATAATAGGCACTACCTCCATAATATTTTGATATCAAAATGATACAAAACATTCTACAATCACCATGAGAATACAATAAGGGAAATAGCTCGAATATCAATGTTTCTTGGAAAAATAGTACATGAAGTGCCTAGTATTTCGAGTTGTAGCTCTAATGATCTATCAATTACTATTTTATTCTTCCATTAACATCTTCATAAGGTCTAAAAATCATCCTTCCATTAACTATATGCAACAACGAGTGCTCTATCACACTTTACATGAACATTGAGAGAAAGATGAGAGAATGAGAATAGAGAAAGAAGAGTGAATATGAACTCGAAATCAAATGGGGGTTGAACCTACATCAAAACATATCCATGAAGCTCTTTTCATAGGTATGAATGGCCTCTCCATCAACCAAATTGGATGGGAATCTTTCACCCTTGAAATTCGTTCTAAGGTGGGGAGGATGAACATCCACCGTGCAAGGACAAGCTAAGCTCTCGAAATGTGCCAAATGAGAAATGATCAAAATATACTCTCATTTCTTCCTCCTCATATTTTATTAACCTCCAATGGCCTCCATAGCTCCAATTCCCTCCAAGATTCTTCTCCCAAATCGAATTAGGGATATATTATCATGAATGACACTTGTCCATCACGTTCTAGCCTTCCTCTTCCATCAATTCGAATGGGGAATCTTGGCTTCCATAACCCCCCTTGTGCACCCTCTTGGAGCTTATTTTTAGCCCTAACATGTCATATGTGTCATATGTTAGCAATCAGTTTTGAACTTGTCATAGGTGTCATAGAATCTTCATCATTGTTGTCATAGAGATTAGGGAATCTAGATCCAAGTCTCGCAATTCTTCTAAGATGCCTCTTTATCTTCCACGGGAGTTACTATTCCACTCCAATTTGACCTTCCTAGATTCATGCCATGAATAATTCCTCTCCAACTCCTCCACAAACGTTATACTCAACCTTGGATTCAAATGGGCGAGGGAAGGATGCCATGTGGAATGGAGAATATTTGCTTGTGTGGATCCCACACCACCTATGCGCCCTCATGACCAAATTACACCTTATTTTTCCATTATTATTATTTATTTAGCCCCTTTAATGTGTATTTTCCAATCTAAGGTTCATTTGGGGTCTTATAGTTCCCTTATTCCAAGTCTAAATGTTTCCACCCCAACCTAGGGAACTAGAATATTGGTGTAGATTTTTCCTTCATGAGATTTATTTGGATGGGGACATTACATTTAGGGTCTTCTATACCTTCCAAAAAACAGTAGGTTGTATGGCATAGAAATTGTGGGAAAATGGTCAATAAAGGACATAAGTTTATGGCTCAATCTTTAGTAAAAATTCAAGGGTCTTCACACAACATTTTGGTCATCCATTTTGTCACATATGAAGCTAGAAACATATGCTAAACTTCAGAAAAAATATGATATTAAACAGATACAAATTCATTCCAAAACATGACGAGAAACAAGTGAGGAAACTAGCTCGAATCTTGGTTTTGGTTGGAAATAATACATGGAATATATGATAATTTGAGTTGGGGCTCTCATATGGAGTCCATTACAATGATATAGATCAAATAACATGACAATGGAGTTGAAATATCAATCATAACAATCTTTATGCATCTATGGGTGCGCCATCACACTTATACATGGACATTGAGAGAGTTTTGAGAGAAATAAAGTAGAGAAAGAAGATACGACATGAAATCGAGCTCAAAGGGGCTCTATCCTGCATCAAAATATATCCATGAAAATATTTTGATAGGTATGAATGGCCTCTCCTCTAACCAACTTGGATAGGAATCTTTCACCCATGAAATTTGTTCTAAGGTAGGGAGGATGAAAATCCACCGTGCAAGGACAAGATAAGCTCTCCAAAAGTGAAAATGAGAAATGACCCAAAGCTAATCTCCTTCATCCTCCTTCTCTTTTATTAACCTCCAATGGTCTCCATAGATTAAATTCCCTCCAATTTTCTTCACTCAACTCGAGTTAGGGAGAGATTCTCATAGAGACACTTGTCAAGTTCTTTTTGTGAAGAACCTGCAACAATTAATTGATAAAATGAACAATATATGAGACACAAAATATTTTATTGATTGTAGGCCACTTCGAGGAGGAAACCTCCTTTGAGAAATATCAATACAAATAAATTCACAGTTCCTTCATTGGCATCAACACAAACATATATACTAAGTCTAGGCGAGAATACTATGGGTCAAAACCATGGGCCAGTAAAAACTATGGATCAACAAATACTACAGGATGACTTACAAAGCATATGCGTCCAAAAACAAGAATGCAAACTATGGATCAAAAAATACTACAAGATGACTTACAAAGCATATATGTCCAACAACAATAATGAAAACTATGGATCAACAAATACTACAGGACGACTTACAAAGCATATACGTCCAACAACAATATACTAACAAAGTAAAGAGAAGGGTTGACATGGGTTCCTAACATTCCCACCCCCTTAGAAAAAGCTTTGTCCTCAAAGCCTTAGATGTGGAAATTGTTGTTGAATATGAAGAAGTGATTCCCATGTAGCATCCTCTAGTTGCATTCCATGCCACTGAATTAATACCTCTGTGATAGAGCGAGAGAGAAGCTGACGAGTGAGCTTATTGAGGACGACCTTTGACTCCAAAAGAATGGATCCTTCATTATCCAGTTCGGGTAAAATACTTTGTCCTCTGATGTTGGTGCCAAAAAATTTCTTCAGACAAGAGACATGAAATACTGGATGAATGCGGGAAGAAGGAGGAAGTTCCAATTTATAAACAATGGACCCAATCTCCTGAAGAATCCTATATGGCCCATAGAACTTTGGAGCGAGCTTATGACACCCTTTGAGTTTCAGGGAGGATTTCTTGTAAGGCTGGAGACGAAGAAAAACCAAATCACCTGCTTGGAAAGTGCACTCAGAACGGTGTTGATCGGCTTATTACTTCATGCAATTTCTTGCCATGTGAAGAGTTTCCCGCAAAATGCGAAGAATCTGATTGCAATTTCGAAGGATCGTGTCAACTTCCTAAACTGGTGAACTATTGGGGGTGTATGGAAGAAGAATTGGTGGTGCTTGACCATAAACTGTTTCATATGGAGTCATTTTAGAGGTAGTGTGCTAAGAGTTATTGTACTACAATTTAGCGAGAGGGAGCCACTTTTCCCACTGATGTTGTTGTTCAGAGGTGAAGCAACGAAGATAAGTTTCCAAGCATTTATTGATAATTTTAGTCCAACCATCTGTTTGTGGGTGATACCCTAAACTCATCTTCAGTTTGGTGCTAGTGTGGCGAAACAGTTCTGTCCAAAAATGACTGGTGAAAGTTGCATCATGATCCGAGACGATGGAAAAAGGGATTCCATGAACACGAAAGATCTGGTCCAGGAAAATTTGAGTGACTGAGGAGGCTATATAGGGATGGTTGAGAGTGCAAAAATGCCTATATTTGGAGAGGCGATCAACCACAACCAAAATCATTGTCTTCCCTCCATATTTAGGGAGCCTTTCAATGATATCCATAGAAATATTTGTCCAAATCCATGTAGGTATGGGCAAGGGTTTGAGCAATCCAAAAGTTGTGTCGTTCCACCCTTATTGCGCTGGCAGGTATCACATTAAGCCACCATCTGTTGAATTGTCCTTCTCATTCCCTGCCAAAATAAGTTACGTCGTGCTCATTCATACGTTTTGAGGAACCCAAAGTGTCGTGCCGATGGAGAAGCATGGAGTTCATAGAAGACAGCATGTTGAAGATCTGTGCTCTGGGGAAGCACCAGACGACCCTTGTATCTCAGGGAAGCACCATCCCAAGAGTAATGTGGTACAGCAAAAGGGTTGTTTTCCAAGTGTTGGATGATTTGAGATAATGAAGAGTCATTAACATAGCCTTGTTGAATAGATTGCAACCAATTTGGAACAGTCATAGAAATAGTTGAAAGAGAACCTTGGTCATCAAATGTGCGAGAAAGATCATCTACCACAATTTTGTCCTTACCCTTCTGGTAAGTGATCTCATAGTCATAACCCATGAGTTTTCTAACCCATTTCTATTCTGATATGGAGGATACATGTTGTTCCAGGAAATATTTCAGACTCTGGTGATCAAAGCTATGAATTTCTCATCACAATGATAACAAAGCCTTTTTTCTATGCATGCATGCATCTCAGTTTCAGACAAATGCTTGATAGGAGTTGGGCGAGGAGCTGGTGGGATGGGAGGTCGTTGAGAACCCATATTTCAGAAGGGAACAAAAGTGGGTTTTGAGCATTGTTGGGTTGCAGTCTTGTCTTCTACCAACTTAGCCAGCCCTAGGGCTTCCATCATCATGTTGGGACAGAACATTTTGACCTCAGAGCGGATTGCATCCTTTAGACCACTGATAAAACAACTCCGATAGAAGTCATCAGGAAATCCTTCGATGTGGTTGGCTAGTTTCTCAAGTTCGGTTTGATACTCTCTCACAGTGCCGATTGGCGAATTTTACTGAGGGCTCCTGTGAAGTCATCAAAAGCACTAGGACCAAATTGTTGCAGAAGGACCTAGCAAAAGTCTATCCATTTTGGCTCTTCATGAGCCTTGATGTACCAATAGTACCATTAAAGAGCTTCCTGTTCCAAATGAAAGGATGCAAGTGGAACTTTGTTGACATCAAATGTACTATGGAGACTAAAATACTGTTCTGCACAATAGATCCATACAGTTGAATCAGTATCATTGAAGCGAGAAAAATCAAGTTTCGGACCACGAAAATTGTTGGAAGAAGAGAACCCATTGTCTGATGAAGACTCAGACTGTCGTTTGTTGTTCAAGGCTGAATGCTCAAGGTGGGGGGCAAGAAATTTTTCATCCTGATCCTGGAGTTTCGCTTGGATGGCTTCAAGTGCTTCCTCCATGGTTTTTGCTCCTGCGCGAGTGACAACCATAACTAGGATTTTTTTTTCTTTTTTTTTTTAAGCGGGTAGAAAAACAAAAACATAAATTGTTTTAGTAAAGGAAAATATGGATTTGGGAAAAAATCTAATGGTTAATTTGGGTTTGACTAGGTTTTGGACATTGTCGAATGGACAGGGAAGCAGAAAATGAGGATTTCATAAGCGGGGTGAAAGAATGAGAAAATTTGGCAGAGAGGGACAAAGAAGCAGAAATAGGAAAGGAACTTTGTGGTAAAATTTGAAGCCGATTGGGTGAAAGTCGAAGAAGTTATGGAAAACCCTAAAAATAGACAAATGTGGGATTTCTGGCTTTGGGAAGGGGAATTTGGGATAAGGTCCTCAGGATTGAAATATGCAAAATGGGATTACAAGGGTGTCACAGAAGTTTCAAAGGAAATAGAGGGAAAACAAGGGAGATATGGAGAAAAAACATATCTATATCTATATCTATATCTATATATATATATAGATATATTCAGGAATGGATCTACAACGGCGTGAAAGGGATCGAAAACATATAGGTCTCCAACGACGCAGAAGTGATCAGAAACAGATGGATCTGCAATGGCGTGGCAGTGACAGACAACAGTTCTGGACAGAGGAAATCTGCGATTTTGTAGCTGAAAATAGATATGGACCCCAGGTATGCTCGGCTTCCTAACGGTTTAGGGGATTCACTCGACCACCAATGTTGTCTGACGGCTTGCGTATTGGGGTAGTACACCTCACTCCACGGCTTAGCTAAAACTGATAACCGCTTTGCCATAAACGATAGCTCTTGGTTTACCTCACGGGTGGGAACTAGTCAATCAGGTAGGGGTCATTTCCCTTTTCCATGGCAGGTCCTCTCAATGGGCCAACTACTTCGGGGTTCCTATGGTACTCCTCACAATGAGTTTTAGGGCTTATGTCCAAGTACTTCCCATAGTTAAGCGGATAGAGATTATGCCCAGATCCGAACCTGTAACAGATGTGAATGTTTTTATTTTTTGGCAGAAATTTCACCCAACGAGCCAAGAAAATGCTCTGATACCAAATGTGAAGAACCTGCAACAATTAATTGATAAAATGCACAATATATGAGATCACATAATATTTTATTGATCGCATGCCACTTCGAGGGGGAAACCTCCTTTCAGCAAGCTCAATAAAAATAACTTCACGGTGCCTTCATTGGACTCAACACAAACTTATATACTAAGTCTAGGTGCCAATACTATGGGTCAAAACCATGGGCCAGTACAAACTATGGATCAACAAATATTATGGGATGACTTACAATGCATATGTATCCAACAACAATAATACAAACTATGGATCAACAAATACTACGGGATGACTTACAAAGCATATGCATCCAAGAACAATATACTAACAAAGTAAAGAGAAGGGTTGACATGGGTTCCTAACACTTTTTTGCAATCCTCTTCCCGCAATTCGAATGGGGAATCTTGGCTGACCATAACTTCCCCTATGCACCTTCTCGGTGGCTATTTTTATCCCTGATATGTTAGATGTGTCATAGGTCCACAATAAGGTTTGGATTTTTCATTTTTTCATAGATTCTCCTTCATTGTTGTCATAGCTGCCCGGTAATCTAGCTACAAGTGTCACATCTTCTCTATGAGGCCTCTTCTTCTTCCACAGGAGTTAGTCTTCCACTATAATTCGACCTTTGTCGATTCATGCCATGAATAATTCCTCTTCAACTCCCCCAAGAACATTACACTCCACATTGGACTCGAATTGGTGAGAGAATGATGCCAAGTGTAGTGAAGAATCATGCCACATGTGGGTCCCACACCATCTTATGTGCCCTTATGACCAAATGCCACCTATTTTTTTCCTTTTTTATTATTTAATTTACCCAATTAATGTGAATTTGTAGGTCTAAAGTCCATTTGGGGTCTTATAGCTCCATTATTCCAAGTTGTCATGTTTCCACCCCAACCTAGGGAACTACTAGATTGGTGGAAATTTTCCTTCTTGAAATTTATTTTGATGGGGATATTACAAAATTATAAAACAATGATAAACATTTATTGGAAAATAGCCATGCACTAGTATCAACTATTTTTTGTATATCTATAAAATTTAATAAATAATGACTTAAATTAGTTTGTATACTGTTGTGCTCTCAATCGTGTTGAAATTTTAAAAAGCCACTTTTTGAAAAAATCGAATTTTAACCAATTACAAAAATTTCCATATAAAAAAATATATTATGAAAGCTTGTTCGATTGTCTATATCTTATATTCTTATACCATCTTAAAATTATTTCCACAAATACCCCAAATTTTCTCTCAAATTTAGAGATTTCCTAATTTTTAAGTTTTATATGGAAATTAAAGGGCCTTAAGAGCTACCCATGATTGTATATCAACCCTTAACTTCATCCCATATATTTTATAGGTTTAATCATATTTAGTGATGCTTATTTTTTGTTAATATCTTGGAAGCTTATTTGATTGTGGATAGTATTCCAGTAAGCCCCCTTCTCCACATGTTGTTATTTTGTTATGGGGACATGAATTAGAATCCCATAACAAACAAATATGTATTTTCAACCTAAATTAAGAGTTTGTACAAATTATGGACCAAAATAATATAGTGGAATGCTTTATACTCTATAAGGACTCAAGATAATATAGTGGAATACTTTATACTCCATGGAGACCGAATATTATATGTGAATGTCTCTCTATAACCATGGATCAAAACCATTTTCTTCTGGGTGCTTCCCTTTCTCATGAAAAGATGGTATATCATTTTTCTTAGATCAATTTATTTCGATATTACAAATTGGAGGGAAAGACATGTTGCCTTCTTAGATAAGGGAGAAGGGAGAAGTGAGGATCTCAATTGAGACAATTAATCATACCATTACTTATGTCACCTATTTATTACTAATTAAGAGGGCTACAATAATTTAGTTATATTAATACAGTTAGAAAATAAGAGTTAACATGTTAATAATGTCTCAAGAAATAGTTTAGAATGTAATAAATAAAAGCAATCCACATGAGTGGATGCTAAGCTAGAACGTTGATTTTGGGGTAATGGGTGTGGAGAATACATCTAAATTCATAACCTTGAATGTATTTGATATGTTCATAGACATAGTGAGAAAGATGAAGTATAGCTTCAAATTCATTCAGTTCATGTGGAAGGACTAGTTATAAAAGTTTAAAGTGATTATTCTTTCTTCTTTTTTAAACAAAATCCATTATCATTAGTGCATGCTTATTTCTTTTTCTAGCATTTGTAACATCTATGGGTAGGGACAACATACTAGTCGAGTGGTTATTGTAATCTCTACGAGGTAGGGACAACATACTATTTGAATGCTTGTTATAATATTTATTACTAGTACACCATACTATTTAAGTGTTTATTGTATTATCTATGGGGTAAGGCCAACATACTATTTGAGTGGTTATTGTAATATTTATGGGATAGGAACACGATACTCTTTGAGTGTTTATTGTATTGTGTATGGGTAGAGACAACATACTATTTGAGAGTATTTGTAATATCGACAACATACTAGTTTAGTGGTGAGTGTAATATTTATTGGATGGGAACACCATACTCTTTGAGTGGTTATTGTAATATCTATGGGGTAAGGACAATATTAGAGTGCAGTATTTGTAATATTTATAAGGTAGAAAAAACATATTATTTAAGTCGTTAATTGTAATATCTATGAGGTATGTATTACATACAATCTGAGTGGGTATAGTGGTTATATGTATGTTAACAAAATAATAATAAATAAAGTTGCTACTAGACTCCAAGATGGTCCAATTGCATTTATATATTTTCATTCATTTATTATGAAGACGGTCCAATTGCATTTATATATTTTCCTTAGTTATTGTGGGAATACGTTTGCTTACCAAAAATATACCCATAAAACAGTTAATTCTCTTTACACATGGCTACATAGGAGAATTAAATACATGCATAATGCACTCAATTTCTCAGCACACATGGCTACATGGGATAATGGTCAAAATACATGCATAGATACTCAATTCAACCAACAAATGTAGGCATCATAGTAAGAATTGGTCACCCACACATCCTATACAAGACCGTCTCTCCCTTCTCCTGTATTGTTCTTTCATCAAAGTAAACTCAGGTTTTCTACTTCCTTTCGAATATACGTATAAGATAATGACGCTGATGAAGTAGGTCCATTTGTTCAGAGTTATGAGGGACCCTGGTTGAGCAGGATAAGGAAGTTAAAATTGCCAAGGGTTTCTGTTTCTGGACCATTATCAGAATGGCAAATGCACCATAGCAGTAGACGTTGCATTCCTGGGGCATCCCATGGAGCTAAAAAGAATGAAATGACAACACTACAAGACCAAACTTATAATATGTATCACTAAGTTGTGGAAATTCATGAAAAAGTAACGCACTATGTCATTTGTATATTGCTATCAAAAGTCCCAACATGGACCCAAACGACCACTACAGACATAGATTTGATATAAGCGTTCCATACATTTATGCCTGAGTTGACAACCCATCCCCTGCACCCAATTCATCAGTTGATGGATATCCACTTCAAGAAGAAGACGATCCAAATCATTAGAAGCTTTTGACTTTCATGTCTTCCATTTTTAATGCAAGCTGTCCGTGAATCTATATCAGAGTTTGTATATTGATGATATCTTGTTCAATTAGTAGATGGCAATTATCAGTTGATGGATATCCACTTCAAGAAGAAGGCGATCCAAATCATTAGAAGCTTTTGAATTTCATGTCTTCCTTTTTTAATGCAAGCTGTCCATGGATTTATATTAGGGTTCTCTCTTCATGATATCTTGCTCAAGAAGATGCCAATCAAAATAATTAAAAACTTTTAAAGGTCATGTCATCTTTTTTATGCTAGTTGTCTATGAATTTATGTCAGTGTTTGTCCATTCCTAATCATAATCATAATCATGTTTACAGGTGTTCGTCGATTTAGAACTTTGAATATATAAAAGTGACGTCGGTGCTCGGCACAGCCTAAACATGATCGTACATGTGTCGTGCCTGTAAATCTGATAGACACGTTTCTTTGTGATAGGATAGCTGATAGTCATGTTCACACACATTATTGGATGCAGGGCTCATTGGTGTGAACAAGCTTTTAGAAATAGAAAACGCTCAGGGTTAAATCTAGTCGTCCAGCTGCCAATGGCGTAACAATGGATAATGTAGCATTAGATGTTGCCACATTCATTCCTGAAGGGACGGCTTTAGTAGAGCGTCGAGCAAAGGTATCTATTGAACAGACAGATCGGGATGGGGAGTTTAAAATTACTAACTTTTGATATAGAAAAACTGTTGAATTATTGATCGTAAGTTTATATCCAAACGAAAGCTCAAGGCTGTTATCGTCTTATAGATATGGAAGATGTGATGGGAAGTGGATAATGTGATGTATTTGCCTAAGAAGAAAAACATGAATACGACAATATCTTTCATTTAATAATTGAACTCTATCATGGTGGGGAAAGTCATTATAATAATATATGGTATATTTTTAAGGTTGTGTAAATACTTTATTTGTTAGGAACCCATGTCAATCATTTTATTTACTTTGTGTCAACTCTTCTATTTACTTTGTGTTAACTTTTCTATTTACTTTGTTAGTATATTGTTCTCGGAAGTATATGCTTTGTAAGTTGTCCCGTAGTATTTGTTGATCTATAGTTGTGTTATTGTTGTTTGGCGCATATGCTTTGTAAGTCGCCCATAGTATTGTTGATCCATAGTTTGCATTGGCCCATGGTTTTGATCCTTAGTATTGGCGCCTAGACTTAGTATATAAGTGTGTGTTGAGGCCTATGAAGGCACCGTGAAGTTATTTGTATTGAGCTTGCTCAAAGGCGATTGCCCCCTCGAAGTGACCTGCGATCAATATAAAAGTGATTATGAGTTATGTTATTTCTGCTAACTCGTGTGTTTTTATTAATTTAATATTGCAGGTTCTTCACATCTGGTATCAAAGCACTTTCTTGGGTTTGCTGGGTATAATTTATGCCAATTTTTTTTTTTTCCGCATCTATTGCAACTTCGGATCTGGGAATAATCTCTATCCGCTTAACTATGGGAAGTACTTGCGTATAAGCCCTAAAACTCATTGTGAGGAGTACCACAGGAACCCCAAAGTAGATGGCCCATTGAAAGGCCCTGCCAGCGAAAAAGGTAACGAACCCTACTTGATTGAATAGTTCCCACCCGTGAGGTAAACCAAGAGCTGACGTTTGTGGCAAAGCGGTTATCATTTTTACCTAGGCCGTGGAGTGAGGGGTACTGCCGCAATACGCAAGCCATCAGACAACATTGGTGGCCGAGTGAAACCCCTTAACTGTTAGAAAGCCGCACATACCTAGGATCCATATCTATTATCAGCTGAAGTATTGCCGCATCGTTTCAGATCCATTCTGAAAGTCATTCCAGATCCAGCCGTTTTCGATCCAGTCGGCGCCATTTTAGATCCCTCTGTTTCCGATCACTTCTGCGCTATTGTAGATCTATCTGATTCAGATCCCTTCCATGCCATTGTAGATCCATTCCTGAAAAAAAAAAAAAAAAAAAAAAAAAAAAAAAAAAAAAAAAAAAAAAAAAAAAAAAAAAGAGAAGAAGTTTATTTTTTGGCCATATCTCCCTTGTTTTCACTCTGTTTTCCCTGAAACTTCACTGACACCCCTACAATCCCATTATGCATATTTCATTTCTGAGGACCCTATCCCAAAGCCCAAAATCTCACATTTGTCTATTTTTAGGGTTTTCCATAACTTCTTCGGATTTCACCCAATTGCTTTCAAATTTTTTCACCAAGTTCCTTTCTTAATTCTGCTTCTTTGTCCCTCTCTGCCAATTTTTCTCATTATTTCACCCCGCTTCTAAAATCCCCATTTTTTGCTTCCTTGTCCATGAGAAAGTGTCCAAAACCTAGTCAAACCCCAATTACCCCTCAAAGTTTTTCCTAAATCCAAATTTCCCTTTAATAAATAAACTTGTGTTTGTGTTTTTCTATCCATTCCAAAAAAAAAAACCTCCTGGTTATGGTTGTCACCCACGCAGGAGCAAAAACCATGGAGGATGCACTTGCAGCCATCCAAACAAAACTCCATGATTTGGATGAAAAATTTCTCAGCCTCCATCTTCAACTTTCCGCCATGAACAATAACCGACAACAAGAATCTTCTGCAGCCACTAGGTTCTCTTCTTCCAGCAATTTCCATGGTCCGAAGCTTGAATTTCCTCGCTTCAATGGTACTGATCTGACTGGATGGCTCTATCGTGCAGAATAGTATTTCAGTCTGCATAATACTTTTGATGTCCAAAAAGTTCTAGTTACATCTTTTTATTTGGAACAGGAAGCCCTTCAATGGTACAGTTGGTACATCAAGGCTCATGACGAGCCAAAATGGACAGATTTTTGCCAACACCTTTTGCAACGATTTTGTCCTAGTGCTTTTGATGACTTCACCGGAGCACTCACTAAACTCCGTCAAAGTGGCACTGTGAGAGAGTATCAGACTAAATTTGATAAACTAGCCAATCACACAGAAGGCTTGTCTGATGAATTCTACATGAGTTGTTTTATCAGTGGTCTTAAGGATGAAATCCAGTCAGAGGTTATAATGTTCTGTCCCAACACAATGATGGAATTCCTAGGGTTAGCTAAGTTGGCAGAAGACAATATTGCATCCCAATAGCACTCCAAACCCACTTTTGTTCCCTTCCAAAATATGGGTTCTCAACGACCTCCCATTCCGCCAACAACTCGACCAACTCCTATCAAGCATTTGTCTGAAAAAGAGATGCAGGCACGCAGAGAAAAATGGCTTTGTTATAATTGTGATGAGAAATTCACTCAGGGACATATATGTGTTGAACAAAAGCTCTATCTCTTAGATATGGATGCTCCGCTTGCCTCTAAAATTGGTGAAGAAGCTCCATATGCAATGGATGCTCAGGTCGACATTCAGGAGCCCCCTTTTGACCCCCCATCTCAGGATGAACAACCAAAGATATCTCTCCATGCTTTATCCGACATCACCACCCCCCAAATAATGCGGGTCAGGGGTTATTTCAAGAAGCTTCCTCTTACAATACTCATTGATTCTAGTAGCACTCATAACTTCATTGACCCCTGGATCGCCAAATAGGCTGATTGTTTTGTCCATCCTTGCTCCAACTTTGAAGTCATGGTTGCCAATGGAGGCACCTTACCTTGCAAGGGAAAGTGTCACAATGTGCGTATCTCTTTGGAAGATTATAACCTGCGCTCTAACATGTTTGCCTTGTCCTTAGGCAGATGTGATGTGGTTTTTGCCTTGTCCTTAGGCAGATGTGATGTGGTTTTTTGCTCTAACCTCAACACTTTCTCTAAGGAGACGTGGAAACCATACCACCATTTTGTGAGAAAGGAAACCTCTGACAAACGATTCACAACTGAACTCCAAGTTTCCTCCATCGATGAGTCTATGGAGGTTTTTGGTGGAGTCCAAGGCCCGAACTTCCTAAGAAAAACCTGAAGGGATAGCTTTGTCAGTTCATCCAAACCAACATCCTTCCCAACTACAAGTCTATGCCTCTCTACTCTAGCAGATTGGAGCTTTTGTTTTCTTTTACTAAAAAAATTTCCAGAAACTACTGGTTCAAAAGGTTTCGACATAGTAAGGGATAAACCTAAAACTTGTTTCTCTTTACCTTTCAATTGGCAAAGAGCAGGCAATGTAATAAAACCATTTTTTGGCCCGCTTCCAGATAACTTCACATTTTTTACTTCACTCAGAGTTTGAGGAGATCCCAAACCTACTCCTTCATCCAGATCCTCAAGGTTATTAAAGTCCCGACAAGACTCATTCAGTGTTTTTGGATACCTCAGGCCTTGATCGCTTCCTGATAATGGCACTTGTTGCACTCTGCTTAAACTTGAATGGGATGCCCAACATAAACCTATACCTAGCAATTAAGAAGTTTTTAAGTCTTGAGAAGACTTATAATTGAAAGATATGCTAGGTTCCATCACCTCCTGAATACTAACAGGGGCCCCATTCTGATGCTCAGTGGTTGAAGTTTCCAATAAACTAGCCTTTGTTTGTCAAAAACAGCTAGATAATCTCGAAACTCCTCCTCGGTCTTAAATATTACACATCGTTCTCGAGGACCAGGGTCTAGTGGGATAGTAAAAAGGACAAGTTCCTCTTGGTAAGGGTATGCCATCGATTAGTTAAGGATACCTTCTTTCTGCCATTTCTGTGAACTACGCCACTGTTGCGTGCTTCTTATAGTTTTCCCCATGAGATACAATCCACATATGGAGCATCAATGCAAAATGCACCATAGCAATGCACTATGGAATTTTATTTGATGATCGAAAATATATCATTTAGGGTCTCTTATTTGAATATCATGGATATTTTAAAATATTTTAATGAAGAGGGTGTTCTTTTTAAAAACAAATGCATAATTTATGAAGTTATTGATAAATCCTGGGCTTGGGCTTATTTTGATGGAGTGGCCTAGGTAAATCCTCACTTGGGAGTTCTATATATCATGGACTCCGATTTTTACAAGTTCAAAGTAGATTTAGGCTTATGTTCAAACAATGGAGTTGAACTTATGGATTTAAAACTCGTCCTCAAATTTGCATCTGATCTGAGTATTCAAAAACTTCATATTTTTGGTGATTCCTTACTTGTTATTGAGTGGATGATGAATAAAAAATATGTTCATAACATCCTTCTCACACCTTTATATGATGATCTATAGCACTTATGGGTACTTTTTAGGACATATATTTTCAACATCTTTTTATACAAAGGAACATTGTTGTTGACATGCAATCAAAGGAGGAGGGTTTGCTTCTTGGTCTTCGTTTAAGGCACAGGTGGTACCAGTATGTGGATATTCTGACTCAGTTTGATCTGGATCCCTATTTACTATGAGGTGATGGATTGTGAAAGCTCATTAGTTCAAGTCTTTATTTTTGCAGATCATATACAGTGGTTATGTGGCCACCTTTTATATATTCTCCTTATTATCTCTGTATTATGGATGACTATATATATTCTCCTTATTATCTTTGTATTATAGATGACTATAACTTTTTACAATAAGCTTCATATTTTTTGGTATATTAGTGTACTTTCTTATTATACAGTTGGTGTAATTTTTGGCCTTTGTAGATTCTAGATTCTTAAGATTTTGATCTTTGTGTCGAATATTTAAAATGTGGTATGCCATTATCTTTATTGTTTAATTTTCAAATCAGCTTGATAAGTCATTATACAATATAATTTTATCCATACATAAAATTGTTTTTTTTCTTTAAAAAAAACATTCATTTTCTAGAACATATGGTGGAGTTAAACAATGGAGTTGAAAGAAATGACAACACTACCAACTTATAATATGTATCACTAAGTTTGTTGAAATTCAAGTAAAAACAACGCACTAGGTCATGTGTATATGCTATAAAAAGTTACAACATGAAACCAAAAGACTATTGGAAACATAGATTTGATGTCAGTTTTCCATTCCATACATTTATCCATGAGTTGACTAGGCTTCCCCTGTACCCCAATCATCGATTGATTGGGGCCCACTTCAAGTAGAAGACGATCCAAATAATTAGAATCCAAAAGACTATTGGAGACATAGATTAGATATAAGTGTTCCTTACATTTATCCTTGAGTTGACTAGCCATCCCGCAATAATCATAAGTTGATTGATATACACTTCCATCCCCAAATCATCATAAGTTAATTGATATACACTTCCATACACCAATAATCAGCTGATTGATATCCACTTCAAGTAGAAGAAGACGATCCAAAACATTAGAAGCGTTTAACGATCTCGTCATCATTTTTCTAATGCAAGCTGTCCATGAATTTATATTAGTGTTTGTCCATTCATGCTATCTTGTTCAAGTAGACGCGAATCCAAGATTCCCAATAATTAAAAACTCTTAAACGTCATGTCATCTTTTGATGCTACTTATCCATGAATTTATAGTTCAGTGTTTGTCCATTGATCATAATCATGTATACAGGTGTTCGTCGATTCATAACTGTGAATATATAAAAGTGTTGGTGCTCGGCAAAATATCCTAAATATCCTACATGTGTCGTGCCTGCATATCTGATAAGATAGTTCATATTCATGTTCACACACGCTGCTGGATGGAGGGCGAATTTTGCTGAACAAACTCTTAGAATTGGAAAACGCACAAGAATAAATCTAGTCTTCCAGCTGCCAATGGCCGTAATACAGGATAATGCAGCATTAGATGTTGCCACATCCTTTCCTGAAGGGCGCCTTCAGTTGATCGTATCTACTGGACTGTCAGGTTGGGATGGGGAGTCTAAATTTACTAACTTTTGTATAGAAAGACTGGAATTATTGATTGTAAGTTTATATCCAAAAGGAAGCTCAAGGCTCTGTTATAGATATAGAAGATATGCGATAGAAAGTGGTTATTATGAATCATTTGCCGAATAATTCCTGCATCATGAGCCCAAGGGAAAAAGATTAATATGACAATGTCCTTCATCTTCATTTATTAATGGAACTCTATGACTTGTTTTGATGCTTGTGTTGTGATGATAGTTTCCTCTAGTAGCATCTATGCTCCAATAGCATGCGTGACCTAGAAGCAGGTATTAGAGACGAGATGATCCAGTAGCAGCTATGAGAGACCAAAATTAAGGATTTCTATGTCAAAGCAGAGTATGTGTGCTTTGATTCGTATATATATTATATCGATAGACTAGACCTTTTTAAAAAGAGTTTGTGTGTATATATATTATATAATAGGGTTATTTTAGTGAAATAAATACAATTAAATTTTGTAATTATGATTTGATAATATACTTGTTTCATCCCTAACTTAAAAAGAGAAACCTTACTGATCTACCCTACCAAAATGTAACTTAATTATAAAAACAAAAGGTTATATCCACGCCCGCCTGGCTGTAACATAATGTAGCATGAGATGTCGCCACATTCTTTCGTGAAGGCATGCGTTTGGAAGAACATCAAGGAGAAGTATCCAGTGGACAAAGAGATCGTGAAGGGGAAGCTCAGAATTATTGATTGTAAACCAATTATCCAAACGGAAGTTAAAGTTGTTATAAATATGGAAGATATGTGTCGGCAAATGGATATTATGAAGCATTTGTTCGAGAATTCCGACATAGTGACCCTGAAAGTTATGAATACTGACAATGAACTTCATTATTGCAACTCTGTCAGGGTGAGGGTCCTTTCGATACAATTGTTGCTAAGGGAATGCAAGGTCAATGTTGTTCCACGTATAAATTTTGGAAGTAATCCAGGCAAGTATGCCCTATCTGCCAGCCGTCGTATTGTAATTACACTTTGCACCCGAGGATGGAAGATGAGACCTCTGCTTGTCCAATTCTCCACAGTGGAAAGTTAGCACATCGCCATGAGCTCACTTTTAAGAAGCCATCCTAATAAATAGGATGAGTACCTTTGAACTTTGTACTGTGATTAATTACAGGCGTAATTTCCTCGTGTAACATGCAGACACGAGACTAGAATTAAGGATTTCAGTGTCAGAAAAACTACGTGTCGTCTGATTCACATCAAATGTGACTTATTCATTGCACTATTACCTACAACGAAATAATAAATATATTACTGTAAGGGAAGGGAAGGCTACCAGAGTAAGAAGCTTTAACAAAGATTATATAATATAGGCTCTTCTCTATCGATTGATACGTGAAACCTTCCTGCAATAAATATCAATATCAATGTCAATGAGGTGTGAAACGCAGAAGTACCCTAAAAAATGGGTGTCTACATTAGAGGGGACCTCATCAGGAATACCTTATCAGGAATAGTACAAATTTTTTATTAGAATACAGAGTAAAAAATTGAATGTTGGAACATAAGTTATTAAAGTTTTTAATTTTATAATCTAAAGATTAAGACAAGTTTACAGTAACAAATTCAGAAATACAATTATATTGAACAACAAAATGAACTCTAGCATTATCAAGGTTGATCTTTTCTGAAACAAACTCTACTATGAAAGAGTTGAATAAACACAAGGGTTGGGCATGTAAACCTTCAGGTTTACTTGTCTTCCCTATTTGCAACATTAAAATACAAGAAATAGATCTTTATTAAATACTGGAATATATTTAAATACAAACACCTACAATATGAAAACATGCTTCAGCAACCCTAGGTTAGCGCATGATTCATATCAGTATTATATTAGATGTTGTATACATTTTCAACATGTTAGGGGGTCTTAATGTTGTATATCTACTGCAAATAGAATGTAGGTATTTTCACAACCATCTCATAACACAAATATTCCAGATTTGTAAAGATGATCATATGATAAACTCATTACAGAGATCTAGTTATTTAGCTGAGATTCAAACTCAGAATGTACATGAAACAATACAGATATAGTCAGATCCGATACATATACCATTCAACTATATATCACATATACTCAGAAACATATATAAATATTATTCCAAAAAAACTACTCTACAAGTCAGAAGATAAACACTTATATGAATCTGTTGACAAGTGGAACCCGTCACAAACCTCTCAGCCTTTGACTAGCAAGTTCTCCTTGCTCTCAGGTCACCCTCGAGCTAAGTTCATAGTCCCCTAGGTAGGGTATAGATTTAGTTACCCTTAGCTTGTTATTTCCCCAAGTTATCCAGGATATTTCAAAGGCAGCAGGAAACCCAGCACCCAACTCAATACTCTTGAGCTTCAGGATTCTCTAGGGGCTTTTAAGCCACAGCCATGGAGAGAATCATTAACACAGTGTATTCAGGTAAATGCAGTACTCCTGTAAGCTTGGTGTAGTTCTCCTACCTGCACACAATTAAGTGGCCAAGCTCATACAGTTTCCTGCAAGCTTGGGGTAGTTCTCATACTTGCACACAATTAAGTGGACAAGCTCATACCAAACTGTATGATTCCTCCTGATCTTAGTCAAATTGGTCCTCCCAAATATGCCCTCAATCACTTGGCTTCAGGACTAGTTTGGTTCTCCCAAATCTGTCCTCCCTCACCAACATTCATTGTCTCAAGTTCAGGTTTTCCCATTCCCATTGCTCTTGTGTATTCAGTTCATGAGATTGTGAATGATTCATAATGAATAATGAGAGTTCCAATGAGTTTTCACCTTTTATTCCCTTAGGGGAATTTTCCTCATTATATGAATTCTTTTAATTCATTAATCACTCAATTCTTTTCTTTAGGGTTTTCCAATTGTCTTCAATAATAATTTCTTATTAATATTATTATGTGGCATTTTCCCTCCAACCTTAGGGGATTGTGACTCCCTCTTTAATTTGCTGGTCCACATGGTCAATAAAAACCTCTTTAGCAGATTTCTAAACTTTCCTAAGTATAAATGAAATAATACTTAACAAAAAATATAATAGTGGTTCAAAGTCCAAAATAGGGGTATTACAGTGCAAATGCTTCCACTTGTCAATTTCCTTCTACAACAGCTTCATTCCTCCTAGTGGGTCATTGATCATTCTTCAACAGTCCCCTTTGGGTGAGTGTCTCCTATTTTAATTTATTAAATAATAATAATATTCTATTATAGTCATCCTTGACCAACCTTGGTCAATAACATAAAACCTTACAAGAAGTTTTAAGGTAATGTTTTTTCACAAACATAACAAAATTTCAAATCTAGGTAGGTGACAAATCAACAGTCCTCGAGACCATTGGTGAGATAGAAGGTAATGTATTATCTTTATTAGTAGACCATGGTGCCACTAAAATTTTCATTTCATTTAGAGCTTTAGAACATAGTAAGATGATGGCAATCAGTCAAGAGGATTTCGACACTATTGAAATGGCCTCTGGAAGTATCCAAAGGGTGGTTCTCAAAGTAGAAAATTGCGGAGTTGACTTAGGGGTATGCTCTACTAAAGTATCATTCTATGCTATTGAGTTAGGCACTTATGATCTAATCCTAGGAATGGACTAGCTAGAGGCACATTCAGCAGTAATGGATTTCTGAAGTAACTAGTTAACATTTTATGATAATGAAGGTTACAAGAGACTACTTACGGGAAGGAAAAGGAAAGTCTCCTTAAGGATGATTTGGTCCATGACAATGAAGAAGAGTATGAGAAAGGGATGCCAACTTTATGCACTAATATCTATGAACAAGGAAGGAGATAAAGTGGAAGTAATCAACCATCCGCTATTTTCAGAATACATCGATGTATTTCTAGATGCTCTACCTGGTCTACCGCCATAGCATCAATTAAATTTCATTATTTAAATGAAACCAAAGACAGAGCCTATAGCTAGAACTCCTTACCAAATTTTGGTGCCAGAATTGAAAGAATTACAGATCCAGCTTCACGAGTTATTAAATTTGGGGTTGATTAGACCCAGTGTATCTTCATGCGGATCACCTATGATTTTTTTCAAGAAGAAGGATGGCCAATGGCATTTGTGCATAGATTACTGTCATCTAAACAAGAAAACTATAGGAAATAAATACCCTCTACCAAGGATTGATGACCTTTTTCATTAAATGAAAGGTGCAACAATATTTTCTAAGATTGATCTAAGGTCGGGATATCACCAATTGAGAATCAAAGATGAAGATATCCCTAAGACTTCCTTCAAGACAAGATTTGGACACTTTGAGTTTGTAGTAGTACCTTTCGGATTGACAAATTCACCAAGCGTATTTATGAACTTAATGAATGGTGTGTTTCGTCAATACCTAGACAAGTTTGTGCAAGTATTTATGGATGATATTTTAATATATTCTAGAACTCCAGAAAAACATGAGGAACACTTCAGAATAGTGCTTCAATGCTTAAGAGAGAACCATTTATACGGGAATTGATCCAAGTGTTCGTTCTTTCAAAAGAAGATCCACTACCTATGACACATTATATTTGGTGAAGGGATTGCGGTGGAATCGAAAAATATTGAAGCAATTTGGGAATGGCCGGAACCCACCAATGTACATGAGATATGAATTTTTATGGGATTGGCGGTAGATTATAGATGGTTTGTAGAAGGTTTCTCCAAAGTGGAAGGACCCATAACAGAATTACAAAATAAAAATAGACCTTTTTTGTGGACTGAGAAATGTGATGAGGCTTTTTCTAAACTTAAGGAACTATTGACAACAACACCAATACTAAGAGTTCCAGATATGGACAACGATTTTCTAGTTTGTACGAATGCATCGAAGGATGGACTTGGGTGTGTATTGATGCAAGAGGGAAAAGTGATTCCCTACACATCCCAAAGGCTAAGACCGCACGAAGAGAACTATGCAACACATGATATCAAAATGACTGCATAAATTCATGCACTAAGGTTATGGAGACACTACTTGGTCGGAAGGAAATTTGAGCTAAAGACAAACCATTGGGGAATACAACACATATTTACTCAAAGAGACTTAAATGCTAGACAGAGAAGATGGTTGGAGTTACTCAGTGATTACGATTTCGACATTACCAATGTGAAGGTAACCTTAAACAGAGTAGTTGATGCACTCAGTCAGAGACCTATGATATTCTCAGCTATACCGATGAAAACCAACCTAAGAGAGAAGATTCTAGCACTACAACAAGATGACGCATGGTATAATGAAGTGAAAACGAAATTAGAGATTGAGAAAATGAGGATCCACAAGTATGAAGGGTATTCCTTGGACATGGATGGGTTACTGAGGTATAACAACCATATCTATGTACTAGAAAATGAAGATATTTGGAATTTGATTTTGACAGAATCCCATCGAGTGATTTATGGGGCTCATCCCAGATTAAAGAAAATGTATGTAGATCTGAAACCCTTGTTCTTTTGGAAAGGAATGAAGAGGGATGTGGCAATTATTGTAGAAAAATGTATGGAATGCTAGATGGTGAAAGTAGAACACCGACACCCCGCTAGATTGCTCCAACCCCATGCAATTCGTGAGTCTAAGTGGGAAGTCATCTCCATGGAATTTATAGTTGATTTACCTTTGACAAACAAAATACATGACACCATTTTTGTAGTATTCGACACTCTTACCAAGAGTTCCCACTTTCTACTGATCAAGAACATGTATCAAGCTCCTGAAATTGCTAAGGTTTTCATGAATCAATTTGTAAGATTGCATGGAATAATGAAAAATATTATTTCAGATAGAGGATCGGTATTTACCAGAATGTTTTGGACAAGCTTCCAAGAAGCCCTAGGTAGTCAACTCAAATTTAGTATAGGATCGGAAAAAGAGCTATACGGATGCGCATAGAATAGATCGAAGTTATGAGACTCGGGATAAGGTATTTCTATGATTGAAACCATAGAAGAGTTCAATAAAATTTTGAAAGGGAGACAACTTATCCCCTAGGTATGTAGGACCCTTTAGGATCTTGGAATGGATAGGAATAGTTTCCTATAGTCTTGAGTTTCCATCATCTTTAAGTAGGATTCACAATGTTTTTCACGTTTCAATATTATGTCATTATTTTCCCCATACTTCACATGTTATTGATCTGATAAATGTGCATATAAAGAACGACGGGGCCATGATGGCCGAGACGATCCGGGTATTGTACCAAAAAACATGACAGCTTAGGCACCGTGTGATTGATCAACTCAAAGTGCAATGGGATAGTTATAGTCCTATCTTTGTGACTTGCAAGGACGCAAGTGAGATGCATCATAGCTTTCCATATTTATTCTGAACTTTGGGATGAAGTTCTAGATGAGAAGGGGTGTATGTAATGCCCCTAGACTGATGTATACTTTGAGGTCACTTGTCAAGTGACCCAGTTGAATAAACTATAATAAAAATTACCCTTTGATTATATATATTATGAATAATTGAGAAAGACCTGATGATGTGCATGATGACAAATTGATAAACGAAAACAATGAATTGAATTACATTTGTGGAAATGGATACTTTATTTAAATTGATGAATAAATGCATTTTATGCTTAATGATTAGTTGTTTTATGAAATATATGATGTGTATAAATGAATTTGCATATGTTTCTTAATGGTTAGCTAAGTTATGAAATATATGATGTGAATGAAAGAAATGCATGTTGGCTTAATGATTAGCAGATTGATGAAATATATCATGTTATGAGTAAATTATGGTTGCGTAATGATTAGTAGGTTATGAAGTGAATTATGATAAATGAGAACAGAGCTACTAATGTGTGCTTTGGAGCATGTGTGTAGTGACAGCTGAAACGATTCACCGACGGACTCACAAAGGATATAAATGGGTCATAGTGTACGAATAAAATCACACACGGAGGAACAGCGACGTCGTAGACTTCCTACGGATTCCACGAATGATTTTAAAAGAACCTATCTGCTTACTCGGGGTAGCGTGAAGTCATGTGAAGTGGAGCATGATGAAATTGGTCAAGTACAACATTGGGGAGCATGCAGTAAGAACAGAATTACTCCTCAGTGCCATTAGTCTCCAATAGAGTGTATACGGAGGATTGAAGGTAACAAATCTTAAATCCCTACATGAAGTTCCTGCAAATTAGATGAAACAGAGAAAATACTAACGAAAGGACCCAATGATGTGGTACAATTTTGATAATAAAAAATTGAGGGATGGATGGACCCAACGATGTGGTACCTAGACCCAAGACGAGAAAAACTAACGAATATTATGCATTGAGCATATAGGTTTGCATTTAGGCTATTTGCACAAGAAATAATTATTTGTAATTAAAATAATGGAGAATATTTGTTTAGGAGAAAATAATATACTAAGAAATTAGCATGTAGACATCTCCACTTTCACCCACAAAAATAGAAACTAGATTGAAGCATCAGGGGGGACAAACTTGATTAAATCTAGGAATGTAGGTACACTCTCTTAGGAATTAGACACATGGCTTGGTGAGCTAATTATATTTAAATAATTAAAATATTAGGAATATTTGCATGAAGCGACATGTGTTGCAGAGAAATTTCCTATATAAGGAAGGCAAGAGGAAAGGGGAGGATACCCTATGCCCGGATGGTTACCGAAATAATTGTGAAAAATTGATTTGTCTCTATTGTGAGTTTGGAAAGAGGTCCTGGTGGGGGGAAGCCCACTTCTGGATCTCTAGTTTCTATGTCTAAGCTCTACGACCCAATTTCTTGGGGGTTTGGAAGGAAGAAGAGTACTCTTGATATGGTCGGACGTTCCACCGAGGTGTCCACCGGTGAATTCTGGTGTTTTGGAAGAGGATCGAGAAGTACTTGAGCTCCAATATCACTGCGAATAACTCCAGCATCCGTCTGGTCAAGTAATATTTATTTAGTTTGAATATATTTGAAAAATGAAAATGATTAGAGATAGTAGTTATATATTACAAGGCAGATTTATTTGTAATGCATTTCAATTGTATAAATTTTATTGTGAAGTTGAACTCAAAGGATATTCTCGTAGAGATGAAACTAATATGGAAGCTCACGATATACCCATGGTATCTGTATAACCTTGCATAAAATTAATTTTATTTATGGGCTTGCGCAAGGTGGCCTTGGCATTGCATGGGTCTACTTGATAGTATTTTGAATTTATCCCTTACTGCATTTTCTACCTGTTGGAAGACCATCCACGATGACGTCCTTATTCCTCCATTAAGGAGACTGATGTAATGTTTCATTAAAATTGCATCTTGTTAAAATTGTATTGGCGATTGATCTATGTAGATCAATGCCAGCAGGATGTATTCTTTTATTATATCAACATAACCACCGAAGCGACTACCATAACACTTCACTTACTTGATTTTCCTTAAATGTGGGAGGAGATCAATCTCTGTAGATCGATGCCAAAGTGTTTGTAATAGGTTGTTATCTATGCATACTAACTGAAGCGAATGGTGAAAGATCTCACTGGATCAATTCCGATTTGCGGTTGTGTTTCATTATACTAGCATCACATTTGAATATAAATGGTGATCGATCTCTGTAGATCGATGGCCAGAATGCTTGTGTGAATTTATTATTTATGCATATCATTTAAAGGTAGGCGGTGATTGATCTATGTGGATCAATTCCAGATTGCCTTCAATAATCAATTGCATACAACCTTTTATTTCACTTACATACCTTGCGAATACAAACACAGATCGATCAGTTCATTACACATGTAAGTCAACTGAAGTAGATGGTGATCAGTCCTTGTAGATTGATGTCCGTTCATTTGTTAATACTTCATCATACCTGCATATCGTTTTAAGGTAGACGATCATTTATTTATGTGCATCAGTGCCATACTGCCTTCGAGGTCAGATGGTGTACAACCTTTTGTTGTGCTTTCATACTATGAAAATGTAGACGGCGATCGATCTTGTCATTACATTTTCATGTCGATTGAAGTGAATTGCGATCGATCTCTGTAGATCGATGCCAAATCGCTTCTAGTGTTTCAATCTACTTGCATAACATTTAAGAGTAGATGGCGATCAATCTTTGTGGATCGATGCTAGATTGTTTTCAATGTTGGATTGCTACAACATCTCGTCATGCTTACACTATGTGAATCCAGAGGGTGATCGATCTCTATAGATCAATGTCAAATGATTGAAATATTTCCTTATGTTTGAATTTCATTTGTTTATGGATGCAATCCACCTATGGATCGATGTCGTGACTACGTATATAGAAATGTATTTTTATTACATGCGAATGGCGAGGCATGCACACGATCTATGTATTGATTCCATCCCAATGTAGGTTGTGTTCCATTAATTACTTATTGAGGTATGGCGTGAATGCATATGGTCTCGGTGTGACCAATTTGAGGTTATGGAAGTGTAGTTCACTTCCCATATACCTTATGCAAACCTTAACATGTTCGATATTCAAGTAGATTGACCTTTTATATTGTTGTTGATTTGAGCTCATATATTCATGGATTGAGCGACTCCATTTTATTATATCAATTGTATTGATTAACTTTTAATGTATTAAATAGAGTAGGAGGGTAGGTAGTATCCACATTATTATGGTGATGTTCATTCAGGATTTTCTTATGTTGTATATTTAATACACATAGTAACTTATGCTTAGTATTTTCATATGTTGTATCTTTAATTACCGAACAAACAAAAGAATTGTAATTATGACGAATCTATCTTAAGGATAAATATGGTTGATTAATTAAACTGGAATAGTTTCTTAGAATAATTAAATTATTGTTTAAGAATTTCTTTAATTTAAATGCTATGGTCAACACATATGGATGTATGAAGGTAGCAGAATGCGTAGAGTATTATTATATTGTCTTAGAGTATTTATAATGTCATATGTTCTACTTTGAATTAGGTTGTATGATATGAAAATGAAGACACTCTATATTCAATTATGTATGTCATGATGTGGATTATAGTAGGGTCATGGTTAGGGGAATGAGTCTTTCTATACAACTAAGTTATGATATTGCTACATTTGTATTGTGGTTTCAGAAAAGAAGTTGACCACTTATCATTGATCATGATACAAAATTGGCAATTTACTTATTTTCAAAAAATTAATTTCCTAACTGAGCCGGGCCCTACAGCCAAGAAAAGACACTCGTGGGTCTGCCAATAGTAAATTCCCGAGTGAAACTTATACTTGTGGGTTCTACACGGAAAAGGTCGCGGTTCCTCGCGGGTTTAAAGTAGAGTCAACCACGGATGCGTAGGTCTATAAACGCGAAAGTCACGGTTCGTATCGGATATTCACAGGTTTCTCTACAGTAAAGTCGCGGCTATGCTGAAACACTTGGGGGTCTCTGCACTAGAGGGTATCGAGTATCCTGAAGTAAACACGAGTTTATAGTTAGAGCAGACGTGAGTATGTCGTAGCACACGCAGTTCTACATACTAGAAGTCGCGGGTCTGCAGTATACTCACGGGTTCGCAGTAGGTCAAGTCTTGGTTACCCGTGCTGTCTATGAAGAGAAAGACGTGAATGTTGAGTTTTAGGTCGAAAACAGTGTCGATTATGTGGAAGACGAAAAACCTGCAAAATGTATACCAAACTTGGACGAAAACTACTGATTTGACAACCGGAAGATAGATATCCTTGAGGAGAAGACAAGAGTCATATATATCTACAAAAAAAAATTCAATAACCCCTTGAAAATTTTCTGCAAAAACTACACAACAAGGTTAGGCTTATTTAAAAAAACTACAGAAACATGCCCAGATTTGAATAGAGGCCTAATGGCTAGTAGATAGAAAAAAAATCTACAAAAATAAACAATGCCCAAATGATAATAGTTATTGATTGAAATCTATATAAGGTGCTAGATCATAGCAACCAGCTCTGATACCATGTCAGAACTATAGATCTAGCAAAACTAGCTTACATATCTTAGCAATAAATAACATATCAAATTAAATAAGAACATAAAGAGAACAAGGAAAATAATACACCAGATATACGTGGTTCACCCAATTGGGATATGTCCACGGGAAGGTTATCTTCTATTATCTCCAGAAATCTCCTTCAATCTTACAAGAGAACAACTACAAATAACCCCAATACAATATAGCATATATTGTGAGCACAATACAATGTGTTGTATTAGTATCACATGATGATGTGTTATGACTCCCTTGACCCTATTATATACCAAGAGATATGGAGGAATTACTCTCACATATTGCATGTGGGATAATATAATTCTCCATAATAACATATCTTTATATAATAATGGATAATAAGAGAATAATTTACCATAATGAATATTGGATATAATGTATTACTCTTTTACATAAGATTGTATATAAATTATGACATAATACAAAGACATTATTACCTTCCAAGCAATATAATTATGTAACGATCATAAATAAAGAATAATAATTAAATAATTAATAGTTAATAGTTTAATAGTTAGGAAAAGACGTGTCTTCTCGTCTTAATGGTCTGGCCATAATTAAAGGTGACCAAACCTATGTAATCATCATCTTATCTTATCAAATATATTTTACCATTTACCTATTTATGGATCCACTATCGTATTTATGTTGGAAGTTTATTTAGAAGTCGGATTCCTCCGCTTCATTTGGTATCAGAGCAGCTCTTTCCTCAAGCCTCATTGATTCCAAGCTGGTAGCCATCTTCTCAGAATTTCTGAGCTACTTGGTCTTTGACCAGATATCGAGCTTTTGGCCCTCGGCTTCACATACCCCTCCGTTTGCAACTCCTACATTGCAACTCCTCCATCACTCCTCTCCCATTCTACCTTCGCTACCCATTTCTCCCCCGCCACATCCACTTCTCTGCATATAGTTCACCATCATACGCTCCATATGCTCCATCTCCCGCGCAAACCTTCGACTGGACCTCCATTTTTCCTCCCTCATTCCCCTTCACATCGCAACTCCTGCTCACCCCCTGTGCACTTTTCCCAGCACCATTCATGCCTCGATGAGCCTTAGATGCAACCTTCCCGCTCTAACCTCTCACACTGCTCCCACTGCCTTCTGTTGCACCACTCCCTCCACGCAAGCTCTCCAATCCTCGCACCTCCCTCCTCTCTGCCTCCCTCTGTCCTCACTCCAAATGCAGTGCCTTCTCCCCATACACCCTCGCGTACCCTACCTTCCTGCCCACCTCACAACGCCTTTCCTTCCATCTCCCCGTTCCTTCCATCTCCCCGCTCCACTTTACACATGTTCTTTCATCCACTACGTCCACCAAGTCCCATCCAAACCCCCCACCATTTCTTGCTAGACCTTCACACCCTGTCATCCATACTTCCTCCTACACACGATGCACCCATCGCCCACTTGCAAATCCTTCCCCCACCGCCACGACCTTCCCACATCCTCCCTCATTCCTTACCCTGTCCCTCCTCACTCGACCTGTGCCGTCCCTTCTCGAACTCCCTAACCTGCTCTCCCTCTCCTCTTGTTGTGCTTGCCACCACCTTTTCCTACACTGCCCTCCCACTTGCCATCTCCACCGCGACTGCTCTCCATCCCCAGGGCCTTCACACTTGCAAAAAAAAAATGCATATATTAAAATTATTATAATAGTTTAACTATTTGATTAAAAATAATAACAATACTAATTTATTATTATTATACTAGATCATATTTCAAAAACAAAATATTAATAATAATAATATTATTAAATTTTTAATAATAATTATTGTTATCAAAAAAATAAAATCAATTCTTTTGAATAAGAATTGTTTGGAGAAACAAAGCAAATTCAAGCCAAAGAAGGCTCATCAAGAAGACATTAAGACAAAGCCAAGAAAAACAAAAATCAAAAGTCCAAGCAAGACTCCTTATTGTCAAAGAAGTTGAAGAACACTTATCACCGAAGAAATCAAAGTCAAGGACAATCATTTATCATTGAAAAAGTCAAAGTAAAGGAAGGCTTATCAAGAAGTCGAGACGCTTTATCAACAAGGAAGACCAAGTCAAGAAGACCAAGTTATCGTCCCAAGCCAGGAATTATGGCGAATTTTAAAGAAGAATTGTAGTCCGGACTAAAAGAAGCATTGGACAAAGCATTTGACATGACGAAGCGAGATATGTCTAACAGATTAATAGAACAAGAGAATCATTTAAAAAATGAAAACAATTTCAATCAAAGATTGAAAAATAAAGATATAAATAAAGAAATAAATGATTACAAAGCAGAAATAATACGCTTGAACAAAATCGTTTCCAACAAGGATGAAGAACTGACACAGATACAAAAGAAATTAGAGGATCAAGAATCATTGGTCGACCAGTATCGACAACAGAAAAACGTTCTTCAACAACAAAATGATGAGTCTAAAAAGACTCATAAGTCAGAGATCAGAAAAAGTAATAAAACAATATCCAACAATTCCAAAGAAATTTTCAGATTAAGAAATCATAACCAGACACTAGTCACAAAAATTAAGAAGTTGAAAAATAGTCAAAAGATAGAACTGTCTACGGAAGACATTGAAGGAAAACTTCTTGACAAGCAAGAAACAAATAGCTGCATCATAAGTCATAACAAAGATCTTAAGGAACAACTTAAGAAGTCTGAAGATGAAAGAATATCGCATGTAGAATTGATTAAAAAATGTCAAAATGATAACATGCAGTTAGAAAAATAGTTGGAAAAGATAGAGAATGAAACCTTTAAACATCAAGGGAAGAAAATACAACTTTCAGCTTAGAGCAACGAAGCAAAAGAATAGACAACAAGATCTCCTTATCGTCACTCAAATTATAAACGTCATTTTGACCAACGATAGGGTCAAAATGAACATACACAGAGGAATTACGATGTCAAACAAGCAAGAACATCGAATCAATACACTAAGCATCAAACAAAAAGTTACGTCCCACAAAGTGATCAAATAGCTTCAATAAAAATAGATCTCGGATGGACCACATCAGAGACGATGCGACAGTTCTTACTTGGAATTCGTAACTCATATTGCCTCGTTTCATCAAAAGTCGCAAAGACTAAAGATCAACAAATAACATTACAAGCAAAAAAATCAGACATAATCATTGTCGTCAAATAAGCTTTGAGGACAAAGCTTCCCTTAAGGGGAAGGCAATGTAACGATCATAAATAAAGAATAATAATTAAATAATTAATAGTTAATAGTTTAAAAGTCAGGAAAAGACGTGTCTTCTTGTCTTAATGGTCTCACCATATTTAAAGGCGACCAAACCTATGTAATCATCATCGTATCTTGTCAAATATATTTTACCATTTACCTATTTATGGAGCCACTATTGTATTTACCTTGGAAGTTTATTTAGAAGTCGGATTCTTCCGCTTCAAATTAATATATTCCAACATTTAGGTCATGAATCTATTAGTACTCATTATGTGTTAGATAAAGACCATATGACATCCCCTAAAATTCCTTTGGTCAAAACAAAAACATCTCGCCAAGCTAAACGGGGATCAAATAAAATTGATCTACTTGTTCCTGAAACTCCTCAGCCCTAGCCCAGTTATATTCTCACTTCATCATTCAAAACTCTTTCTGAAGGTGATAGTGTTCCGGTTGGGAATGTTGCGGGTAAGAAAGAGGCACAAATGTTGTCTAGGATTAAACAAAATTGGTCTTCGCAACCACTCAATCGTTCAATCATTGATGTGGACGACCTCAAAGAACCTCAACCTGAGACTAAAGGTTTTAAAAGGGAGTTACAGGAAGTTAAACAATTAGATGAATAATTTAAACTACCTACGAGTGTATAATCCGCTCCCCACATCCAGACTGCGTTAAACAAGTCTCAATCCATCTGCGACCGCTTGATGAAGTTACCGGATATATTCGAGGTACATCGTGTGAATGCCCCAATGGATTGTAAGATGTTCCAGTATCTTGTAACCGACTAGGCTTCCAAGAATTATGCTCTCACAGAACAGATACAGGGTTATAAAAACAAAATTCAGAAATTGGTCAAAAATCAAAATCTTGTGGTTAAACAGTACCAAACTCAAATTGATCAATTAAATCAGGAATTAAATGCATCCCGTCAACAATCCATCATCCATATAGATGGGATGAATATATATTGTGCCTCTGATCATTTAAAGTCTACTGGGAATTCATGAACCGTTTGATTATTTATTTTTTTACATTTTTACAGTAAGTTAATTCATTGCATTTTTATTATTGATCATCTTTAATAAGAGATAGCTGCAGAATTAAAATGTTGCATCCATCTCGCTATATTTTATTATTTTTTATTAATTTTCGGTGCTTATTTTCAGGTACGTATTCCCTTATTTATCTTCTTCCCTTATTTATCTTTGTTTTGAAGCTACGTGGTCCTCACCGTCTCAAATTTTCCTATGTGGAAAAGTTTGGTAATTTGGTATGAGATTTTGACTTGGTTATTCATGCTGGTATCAATCATAGATGAAATATTAAAGAAATAGACTATGGAGGTTGTTGTAATATCTCATATTTCATGCATATATCATGCCTTGTGTGTTGGATCGTGGTGATCTTTTTAGCTCTATAAAAAGGATTATGTAGACTTGTAATGGGTTTGGAGGGAATTGGTGAAATACTCCTTCAGACTTAATAACTGTTGACTATCATGAACCTTTATGTTGAATATATATATGAATTTTTCTGTATGTTTTCATTATCGGTTCCTATTTTTATGTCATTATTATGTTTCGGAATTTATAAATGCCATCTTTCCCCTGTGTAGTTTTTGCATTTTGAATTATACAGATTAATGATTGTCTGAACTTTGCCAGTAATCATTAGTTCCATAATTTATTTCACCTTCCCACTATGTTTAGGAATTGCCAATATTTATGTTGACCAGATGTTGTTATGACTTGGATTATTTCATCAGTAGTTCTATTGAATGGCGTATGTGTAATATGGTTTATTTATTTAATTGCAAAATTATTTTGTAATTAAATCACAAATGTTTGATCATGTGCTATGAAATGCTTGAAATGGTAATTGAATTAATTGATACTTATTGGACATGTGGTCCTGAGGGAGTTTTTTTATTTTATCACTCAATAATTTTTTGTGTCATATTAATCACATATTTTATGTGTTATTATGACAAATAATTGCACGTCTTATGTTGGCATCAATTAATTTCATCTGATCTATATGATTCATCTCGTCCGAGCAATAATCGACTTTATTTTAGTTACAGAGTGAGATTTTGATTAATATTCTGAGGAATATGTCGATTATGGATAGAAGATTCATCTCAATAATGAATTGAATTGTCAGGCAACTAATGCTTTATATATTCAGGATATATGAAACATTATATGTTTAATAAATTTGGGATATTAAAATTAGAAAATATTATTTTGTGACACCATAGCTCTTTATCATTTTGTTATCTGCAGATTAAGTTAGTTACTACTTGGGATCCCAACCCTTTTTATGTATATTATGTATTAAGGTAGTAGTTTAATTTACTTTCTGTACATATTGTAGTTTTTTAATTACCTTTTGTTTTCCTTTTTTGTATTCTTAGTTAGAAATAATCTCGGCTAACATAGCTGTTAAACATGTTAGGATTGGTTATTTCAATAGCCTACGGTCGATTTGACACCTTAGGATCGGGTCAATGCCTCCTAGTTGACACTAGTGCATAACTCCAGTGTCAACAACATGTCATGCCAATTGGATGAGGATAAGTAATTAATAAGTGTAACAATGACAAAATGATATTTTGATTGTCGGTGATCTTTATGTTGTACCATATTTTTTATTCTTATTTGTATATAATAAACTGGGTTTCTTCTTCTATTGGATTGTCTAATGTTGCAAAATATTACATTATTGATCAAATATATGAATGATTTACAGTGTGAATTTGAACAAAGCTGTAATCAACACCCTTCTCAAAACACAATAGGTATATTATAACAATAAAATATAAAAATAAATATTACTGTAAAAATACTTGATTCTCGAATGATCAATTGAAAAATTGTAAAAATAAAAAAGAGAAAACTATATTTACATACCAACAACATCGAAAAAATTCACCATGACACCATACACAATCTATAAAATTAATAAAAACTATATTTACATATCTGCAGCATGGAAAAATTTACCACATTAGCATATACAATCTATGTATTTTAACTAACGAGTGTTTTTTTATTCATTTCCTTGAATTGATGCCTACTCAAAATTTATTCACCGGTGCTCTTTCACATATTAAATGTACTCGTGATCTTTACATATCATTCTAACTAGTGCTCTTTTTAAAAATAAGAATCAGTTTTTTTTGTCCAAACTATTTGCACTAACACTCATTGGTATACTATATGCATTGGTACTTATTGGAATAGTATACACACCGATGCATTTTAATACAAAATGCACAATAGTGCACATAATACAACATCAACATTGGTATGTTTAAATATACAAGAACACTAGTGATTTAATAAAATATACGAGGCACCAATGCATTTAGCACAATGCACCAGTGTTGTTACAATACAATATATGCACCATTGTTTGTGAATTAAAACATAACGTTTAGTGCATTGGAAATTAATCTACGCATCAATTATATCATTAGAAAGTATAATAACCTGTGTGTTTTATTTATAATACATGCACTAATGTGTTGACATTGTGTTTATGCACCAGTGCATTTTTGTTATAGATGATGCATCAGTGCATGTTATAAAAATATAAAGCATCGGATAAAAAACATTTGCTAAAACCTCCAGCCTCCCATATTTTTTGTTATAGTGATTACACATTATAACCTCAACAAAATCGTTTGCTACCAGAAATGGATGTTGTAGCAGAGGCTTTTGGACAATTTTTGTGAATCTTGTAATACTAAAAAGCTCCACTAGAAGTTTTTTTTCTTGTAGTGTCAAAAGATAAGAAGGCTAAGCCCCATTGTATTTTTTCTAGGAAATATGGTCATCTGGAATATAAGTGTTTCAATAAGATGGCATCCTTGGAAGAAGCAATGAAGAATCACATCACCAAACTTGATTCATCTTCTAACTCTATAAATCATGGACATGCACTTTATGCTTCTTGTCTTTCCTTCAATGCATCTTCTTCCTCATCTCCTAATGGGTGGCTCATTGATTTTGGAGCATATTATCATATCGCTAAGGATAAATACATTTTTTCTTCACTAAATGAATGTAACACAAAAAAATTATTTGTTGGTGATGATACTAGTCTCTAAATGTTGTAGGAAATGGTCAGTTCATTTAGGTGAAGGTAAGAAATTAGATTTTACAACTCATCAAGGTGTAATGAAGGATTTAAAATATCGTAAGCATGTCCTAGCAACTTGAATTGCTGAGAATATTACTAGCTTGTACAGATTCAACAACTTTGGGTCATCACATTTTCCCTATGTTTATATTTTTCATAGTGATGACTTGAGAAAACTTTGTGATGAACGATTTGGTCATTTAAAATATAGTTCATTGCAGCAACTATGTAATGAGAAAATTGTGACTAGTGTTCTTGTCATCTCTTGCATAGATGGTGTTTTTCCCGAGTGTTTTCACGGAAAACATCATTGAGACAATTCTGAAAATCATGCCTCTTGTAACACCTCGTGTAGTGTCCATTTTTAAGAATTTGCACAAACTAGAAAAAATTGCAATTTTTAACCAATTCAACCCTTAGATTAGTATTAACCCAACTGCTTCTGACTGGCTCCAAATGCTTCCAAATGGGGTCTGAATGAGTTTGGAAGGTATTCAGACATATAAGTGAGAATTATGGATGCTTAAAAACCCTTAAAACACTTCTGCAACATTCATTCACAATCTGCACAAAGTAGGGAAATGTACTAGTCAAATCGAGCTTCAATCCCCCAGGAGTAGTGGTCAAAGATGCCTCTCCAAGTGATGTTAAACCTTTAAAAATTTCAGAACAGAGGTATGGTGCTGATAAATTACTTTAACAAGCTCCCAAATGTATCATCAATTAGTTCTTATGACCTTCTGAAACTCCCTTAAATCATATGTTTATATGCAAGTCTTCACATAGGGGGGAAAGCTAGTAATTTTCACCATATGTTATGAAATTTGAAATTTAGGTGCCAAGGACTTGTGCAATGCGAATGAAACTTCTTCATAAAATTAAATACACTCCATAAATCAACAAAATCACAGAGAATGACTGATACAACTCGAAATAATGGCTCTTCAAGCTCCAACAACAAGTCATAGAGAAAATGGCATCATTTATGCATTGTTTGATACTTTTACATAGTTTCACTTGGTATTTCGACTTGAGAGTCTTCTGAGAAGTAAATACATATTATATATATCAGAATAAAAATAAATTAATATTCATGTACTCTCACAAAAATATCAGCATCTCACAAAGGGCGCAATTCCTCCAGGGGCCCAAATATGCAAGAAAATGTGAAAGAGATGCAAGAACAAGTTGTAGATGAATGAACCACGAGCTTCCTTGAAGCTTCAACCTATAAATAAAGACTCCATTTTAGCTCCAAATTAAATTTCTGAATGGCCTCTCCACTTTCCAACTAGGATGGGAATCTTTCACCCTCGAAATTGGTGATAAGGCAAGTAGACTAGCTCTCTACTTGCTCTTCTCTCCAAATGCAATATTGTTAGGAACCCATGTCTTTACTTTGTTAGTATATTGTTGTTGGACGCATATGCT
Organism: Larix kaempferi; assembly: GCA_027924585.1. Taxonomy (NCBI): domain Eukaryota; kingdom Viridiplantae; phylum Streptophyta; class Pinopsida; order Pinales; family Pinaceae; genus Larix; species Larix kaempferi. Next base: position 9,785,158 of record BSBM01000055.1, on the reverse strand, counting down.
TTGTAGGTCGTCCTGTAGTATTTGTTGATCAATAGTTTGTGTTATTGTTGTTGGCGCATATGCTTTGTAAGTCGCCCGTAGTATTGTTGATCCATAGTGTTGATCCATAGTTTGTAGTGGCCCATGGTTTTAACCCATAGTATTGGTGCCTAGACTTAGTATATAAGTGTGTGTTGAGACTTATGAAGGCACCGTGAAGTTATTTGTGTTGAGCTTGCTCAAAGGAGGTTGCCCCCTCGAAGTGTCCTATGATCAATATAAAAGTGATTCTAAGTTCTATCATTTCTATTATTTCGCATATTCTTATTAATTAATTGTTGCAGGTGCTTCACATCTGGTATCAGAGCACTTTCTTGGGATCGCTCGGTGAAATTTCTGCCAAATTTTTTTTCGCATTTGTTGCAGGTTCGGATTTGGGAATAATCCCTATCCGCTTAACTATGGGAAGTACTTGGACAAAAGCCCTAAAACTCATTGTGAGGAGTACCAAAGAAACCCCGAAGTAGCTGTCCCATTGAGAGGACCTGCCAGCGGAAAGGGAAACAACCCCTACCTGATTGACTAGTTCCCATCCGTGAGGTAAACCGAGAGCTGTCGTTTGTGGCAAAGCGGTTATCAATTTTACCTGAGCTGTGGAGTGAGGGGTACTGCCCCAATACGCAAGCCATCAGATAGCATTGGTGGCCGAGTGAAACCGCTGAACTGTTAGGAAGCTGCACATACCTGGGGTCCATATCTATTTTCAGCTGAACTGTTGTCGATCACTGCTACGTTGTTTCAGATCCAGCCGTTCAGATCCATTCTGAAAGTCATTCCAGATCCAACAGTTTTTTCTCCATACCTCCCTTGTTTTCACTCTATTTCCCTTGAAATTTTTGGGGAACCCCTGTCATCCCATTTTGCATATTTCATTCCTAAGGACCCTATCCTCAATTCCACTTCCCAAAGCCCGAAATCCTACATTTGTCTATTTTTAGGGTTTTCCATAACTTCCTCAGATTTCACCCAATCACCTTAAAATTTTACCACAGAGTTCCTTTTCGAATTCTGCTTCTTTGTCCCCCTCTACCAAATTTTTCCATTCTTTCACCCCCACTTTTGAAATCCTCATTTTTTGCTTCCCTGTCTATTCGACAATGTCCCAAACCTAGTCAAACCCCAATTACCCTTCATATTTTTTTTCAAATCCAGATTTTCCTTTACTGAAGCAGTTTTTGTTTTTGTTTTTCTACCCAGTCAACCAAAAAAAAAAAAAACTCCTGGTTATGGTTGTCACCCGCACAGGAGCAAAAACCATGGAAGAAGCACTTGCAGCCATCCAAGCCAAACTCTAGGATCTGGATGAAAAATTTCTCGGCCTCCATCTTGAACATTCAGCTATGAACAACAAACGGCAGTCTGAGTCTTCATCAGACAATGGGTTGTTTTCTTCCAGCAATTTCCGTGGTCCGAAGCTTGATTTTCCTTGCTTCAATGGTACTGATCCAACTAGATGGATCTATCGTGCAGAACAGTATTTCAGTTTGCTTAATACTTTTGATGTCAACAAAGTTCCACTTGCATCCTTTCATTTGGAACAGGAAGCTCTTCAATGGTACCATTGGTACATCAAGGCTCATGAAGAGCCAAAATGGCCAGACGTTTTCCAGCTCCTTTTGCAACGATTTGGTCCTAGTGCGTTTGATGACTTCACAGGAGCCCTCACTAAACTTCGCCAAATTGGCACTGCGAGAGAGTATCAAACCAAATTTGAGAAACTAGCCAACCACACTGAAGGATTGTTTGATGACTTTTACCGGAGTTGTTTTATCAGTGGTCTAAAGGATGCCATCCGCTCTGAGGTCAAAATGTTCTGTCCCAACACAATTATGGAATCCCTAGGGTTGGCTAAGTTGGCAGAAGACAAGATTGCAGCCCAACAGTGCTCCTAGCTCACTTTTGTTCCCTTTCGAAATATGGATTCTCAACGACCACCCATACCACAGGCTCCTCGACCAACTCCTATCAAGCATTTGTCTGAAACAGAGATGCAAGCACGCAGAGAAAAGGGGCTTTGCTATAATTGTGATGAGAAATTCACTTGGGGACATAGATGTGTTTAGCAAAAGCTCTATCTCTTGGATGTGGATTCTCCGCCTGTCTCTAAAAATGGTGACGAAGATCCAGAATCGATGGATGCTCAGGTCAACATTTAGGAACCGCCTATTGACCCTGCGTCTCAGGATGACCAACCAGAGATATCTCTCCATGCTTTAGCTAGAATCACCACCCCCCAAACAATGCGGGTCAGGGGTTACTTCAAGAAGCTTCCTCTTACAATACTCATTGATTCTAATAGCACTCATAATTTCATTGACCCTTGGATCGCCAAACAAGCTGATTGTTTTATCCATCCTTGCTCCAAATTTGAAGTCATGGTTGCCAGTGGGGGCACCTTACCTTCCAAAGGGAAGTGTCAAAATGTGCGTATCTCTATGGGAGATTATACCTTGCGCTCTGACATGTTTGCATTGACCTTAGGCAGATGTGAAGTGGTTTTGGGCGCTCAATGGCTACGCACACTTGGCCCTATCTTATGGGATTTTGCTAAACTTTGGATGCAGTTTTTCCTCAATGGAAAAAAACACACATTGACAGGATTACAACCAGAGTCTCTCAGCATCATCAGTTCACATCGCATGGAAAAACTCCTCAAGAAGAATTCACATGGTGTCATCGCTCAGATCCATTCCATTTAGATGCAACCATCAGCGGTCTCCACTACTCCTTTGGATCTACAACACATTCTGGATCGATATACAGGTGTCTTTCCTGAACCAATGGGATTGCCACCTTCAAGGAAAGAAGACCATCATATTCAGCTCCTTCCTGGCAGGGTTCCTCCCAACATCAGACCCTATCGCTACCCATTTCACCAAAAAAGGGAGATTGAAATGCTCGTTCGGGACTTATTGAAGCAAGGTATTATTCGCCCAAGCACTAGTTCCTTTTCTTCTCCAGTTCTTCTTGTCCGCAAAAAAGATGGGTCATGGCACCTTTGCATTGACTTCCGAGCACTTAATCACCTCACCATCAAGGATAAGTTTCCAATTCCTGTTGTTGATGAGCTTCTTGATGAGCTTCATGGGGCTCAATTTTTCTCCAAGTTGGATCTTCGTTCTGGGTATCATCAAATTCCGGTTCATGAGGATGATATCCCTAAAACAGCTTTCCGCACACATGATGGCCATTATGAGTTTTTGGTCATGCCTTTTGGCCTCACTAATGCTCCTTCCACATTCCAGGCCTTAATGAATAAAATATTTCGGCCCTACTTGCGGAAATTCATTTTGGTATTCTTTGATGATATCCTCATCTACAGTAAAACATGGGATGAACATCTCCAGCATCTGGATCATGTCATGCAACTTTTCTCTGGCCATCATCTCCATGCCAAGCAGTCTAAATGTGTTTTTGTACAGAAGGAAGTTGAGTATTTCGGGCACATTATCTCAACACAAGGAGTTCATGTGGATCCTGCAAAAATCGATGCCATGAACAATTGGCCGCATCCTCAGACACTCAAGAGCCTTCATGGTTTTTTGGGGTTGACTGGCTACTACTGCAAGTTTGTCAAGGATTATGGGAAGATTGCAGCTCCATTAACTGCTCTATTGAAAAAGGATGCTTTTACATGGACACATGCTGCTCAGTGTGCATTTGACAAACTAAAACAAGCTATGTGTACTACACCTGTTCTAGATATGCCCGATTTTTCCAAGCCTTTCACTATTGAGAGTGATGCTTGCGGCAATGGACTTGGTGTTGTTCTCCTTCAAGATGAACACCCCATTGTGTTCACCAGCAAATCCTTTTCAGGTAAGAATTTAGCTGCCTCTACATATGAGAAGGAAATGATGGCTATTTTGCATGCAGTACAGAAGTGGCGACCATACCTATTAGGGAATCATTTCTGCATCAAGACTGATCACTAGAGTCTGAAATATTTCTTGGAACAGCATGTCTCCTCCCCAGCACAACCGAAATGGGTTAGCAAACTCATGGGTTATGACTATGAGATCACTTACAAGAAGGGTAAAGACAATATTGTGGTAGATACTCTTTCTCGCACATTTGATGCCAAAGGTCCTCTTTTAGCTATTTCTATGCCTGTTCCAACTTGGTTGCAATCTATTCAACAGGGTTATGTCAATGACTCTTCCTTATCTCAAATCATCCAACGCTTGACCAACAACCCTTCTGTTGGACCACATTACTCTTGGGATGGTGCTTCTCTGAGATACAAGGGTCGTCTGGTCCTTCCCCAGAGGATAGATATTCAACAGGATGTCTTCTATGAACTCCATGCTTCTCCATCGGCAAGGCACTCTAGGTTCCTCAAAACGTATGAACGGGCACAGCGTAACTTCTTTTGGCAGGGCATGAAAAGGACAATTCAACAGATGGTGGCTGAATGTGATACTTGCCAGCGCAATAAGGGTGAAACAACACTCCTTCTAGGATTGCTCGAACCCTTTCCCATACCTACACGGATTTGGATAGATATTTCTATGGATTTCATTGAAGGGCTCCCTAAATCTAGTGGGAAGACAGTGATACTCATTGTGGTTGATTGCCTCTCCAAATATAGTCATTTTTGTGCTCTCAGCCATCCCTATACCGCCTCCTCAGTCGCTCAAATTTTCCTGGACCAGATCTTTCGTCTTCATGGCATCCCTTCTTCCATTGTCTCGGATCGTGATGTGACTTTCACTAGTCATTTTTGGACAGAACTATTTTGCCACACTGGCACCAAACAGAAGATGAGTTCAGGGTATCACCCACAAACAGATGGTCAGACTGAAATTATCAATAAATGCTTGGAAACTTATTTTCGTTGCTTCACCTCTGAACAACAACATCAGCGGGCAAAGTGGCTCCCTCTCGCTGAATGGTGGTACAATACCTCTTACCACACTGCCTCTAAAATGACCCCATATGAAGCAGTCTATGGTCAGGCACCTCCAGTTCTTCTTCTATACACCCCCAACAATTCACCAATTCAGGAAGTTGACACAATCATCCGAAACCGCGATCAGATTCTTCGCATTTTGCGGGACAATCTTCACATGGCAAGAAATCACATGAAGCAACAAGCTGATCAGCACCATTCTGAGTGCACTTTTCAAGTAGGCGATATGGTTTTTCTTCGTCTCCAGTCGTATAAGCAATCCTCCCTGAAACTTAAAGGGCGTCATAAGCTCGCTCCAAAGTTCTATGGGCCATATCGGATTCTTCAGAATATTGGGTCCATTGCTTATAAATTGGAACTTCCTCCTTCTTCCCGCATTCATCCAATATTTCATGTCTCTTGTTTGAAGAAAGTTCTTGGCGCCACCATCTGTGGTCAAACTATTTTACCCAAATTGGATAATGAAGGATCCATCCTTTTGGAGTCGGAGGCCATCCTCAATCAGCGCACTCGTCAGCTTCCCTCTGGCTCTATCACAGAGGTCTTAATTCAGTGGCACGGCATGAAACCAGAGGATGCTACATGGGAACCACTCCTTCAGATTCAACAACAATTTCCACATCTAAAGGTTTGAGGACAAAGCTTTTTTTAAGGGGGAGGGGATTTTAGGAACCCATGTCTTTACATTGTTAGTATATTGTTGTTGGACACATATGCTTTGTAAGTCGTCCCGTAGTATTTTTTGATCAATAGTTTGTGTTATTTTTGTTGGCGCATATGCTTTGTAAGTCGCCCGTAGTATTGTTGATCCATAGTTTGTAGTGGCCCACGGTTTTAACCCATAGTATTGGAGCCTAGACTTAGTATATAAGTGTGTGTTGAGACCTATGAAGGCACCGTGAAGTTATTTGTATTGAGCTTGCTCAAAGGAGGTTGCCCCCTCAAAGTGGCCTGTGATCAATATAAAAGTGATTCTAAGTTCTGTCATTTCTGCTATTTCGCATATTCTTATTAATTAATTGTTGCAGGTGCTTCACAAAAATGAAAAATGTAAAATGATCAAAAGCTAGTATTGTTCTTTGTTCCTAACTTTTATAAACTTCCTAATGCTTCCCGAACTTGAATTCCATCCATGAGCCTCATGCCGACTCAATTTTCGAAGAGATTCCAAATTATGCCACGTGTCCCTCCAAATCTATCCTCCTCCTCCACTCAATTCAAGTAGGTGTCTCTTTGGATTTTTTAACTCCCTTCAGTGCCCTCTTGGAGGCTATTTTTAGCCCTGACATGTCATATATGTCATATTTCAACATTCAGGTCTGATTTGTGTCATAGGTGTCATAGCATTTTCATCATTGTTGTCATAGAGCTAGGGAATATACCCCAGGTGTCACACTAGCTCCAAATTGCCTCTTCCTCTTCCATGGGAGTTACTCTTCCTCTACATTTCATCCTCATTGATTCATGCCAAGTATTATTCCCTTCCAAGTCCCCCAAGGATAGTGGAATCCACCTTGGATTCGAATGGGTGAGAGTGGAATGCCATGTGGCATGGAGAATCTAGCTTTTTGGGGGTCCCACACAACCCATGTGTCTCCATGACCAAGTCCCACCTTATTTTCTCACCATAAATATTTAAATTTCCCCTTTGAATATATTTATTCCCAAACCAAAGTCCATTTGGGTTTATTAGTCTCCTTATTCCAATTTTAATGTCTCCACCCCAACCTAGGAAGCTAGTAGGTTGGTGGTATTTTCCTTATTTGACATTTATTTAAATGGGGACATTACAGTCCTCCCCACACACGATTGCTTGCCCTCAAGCAATCTCAATTTAGTATGCTACAAAATTGTTCCTCCTCTATCAAGTGGGCTTTCATGAGGAATGTCTCCCAAAACCTTTTCATTCTTGTGTTTCATATTGTGGGAAGACACTACCTTATTAGGATATGTGTGCATTCCTCTCAATACCCTTTGTTTTCCCTTCGAATGTTTGAATATCATCTCAGGGATTTGATAGTTCATTGTATGTTACCTTATAGAGTACATCCATTGCACTCCCAATACCACATTACTATCAGCAACATCAACCACATAAAATCTATCAAAAAATGTGTAATTACCTATGGTGAATTGTAGCTTTGGAATCCATGTTTTGCACTCCATAGTATGGTGACCTGGAATGATGGTTGTGAATTCCTAGAATGGTTCAGCAAGTATATTTCTCCTCTCCACCATGGCTACATCAATTAATTTATGTGTGTCTCCTCCATATACCAATACCAAAACACTTTGTCCTTGTACAACTCCTTGGCATCAAATAGTGTGGAAACGAGAAACTCCTAAAAGCACTGCTAGTCTCCCTTTTTCAGGTAATGGATGATCTTCTTCTTTTTTCTCTTCTTATTCTGTTGTGGCATATCCCTCTTCTTGGGCTGAAATATTTCCTCCTTCCTCCATTCCCCCTTCATAGTCATCATCACAAAATACTTCAATGAATTGGGCCTTTCCCTTAGCACATTTATGTCTTGGTACCCATGGTTGGAAGCATGAGTAACATAGTTTCTTCCTTCTGATATATTACCTAATTAGTTCCTCTTTGTTATCCTTTCCACATTCATCCTCTTTCCATGGCTTCTTTTCAGATCTGAATTGGGAAGGTAAGTTATTCTTGGGAGGAAACCTTGTCCTAGGTGGCACATTTTGTAGATCTCTTGTCAAGCTCATAGCATCCTTCAATGAATTGGGTTTGTGGGACTTAACTAAACCTTTTAAGGGTTCATCCAAACCTTCAGTAAACAGAAATACTAATCTTACCATAGATATATCAGCCACCTTAACTGATAATTTTTGGAATTCCATCATATATTTAGTAGGGGTTCCAACTTGCTTTAATTGGGCTAGTTCTTTGAATGGCAATTCTGGGTCCTTTTGCTCAAATCTTTCTAATACCCTATCAAAAAATTCTCCATAGGTTGTAATCTAATCATGTCCAAAAATTTTCATACCATGGAACCACCAATCATTGGAATCTCCTTCTAGATGCAAAATAGCCATTTTTAAAGCATCATTTTCCACCATAGGATTCAACTGAAAATAGACATCTAGTTTTTGTACCCAATTATTTGGATAACTTCGGGGTGAGACATCAAAAGTGGGAAGGGGAATTTTACCAATGGCACAATTCAATTCTTTATTCGTAAATGGAGTCCTATTACCATCCCTCATTTTTAGTTTTCTTGCAACATTAAAGTATTCCTCAAAGGGTAGAGTCCTCTACAATCTTCACTCAACTTTTCCCATTCTTTTACAATCTCCTCCATGTCAAACTGGGTGTTAGGTTATTATTTGGCCTCAAGAAATTTAGGTGTAGTATGACTTATTAAACTCTGAAATTCATTAGGTCTATTATGAGGTCCTATCCTTGAGAAAATGTTTTCACCCATTGCCTTATTTTCCTCAAAGGAAGAACTATTGATGCCTCCTATTACTCCTTTGATTTCAAGTTGACTAGCCAACAATTCGAACCCTTTCATGATATGTTTTGTCATGTATTCAATGAATGGTTTCATGAATTTATTAAATTCCTCTTTATACTCTGAGGTTCCCTTCTCATGCTCAGCCATAGTTTCACTAGAATACACCTCTTCTCCTTCTTCTTCCTCTTCAACAAAAACACTTTCAGTTTCAGATTGTAAGGGTAGGGGATTATTTCTTTGTATTATTGTATTCATAAATGGTCATCCAAATCAGGTTCAAGGAACATGCTCTAATAGCACTTATACTATCCCTTTTTAAGAATTTGCACAAACTAGGAAAATTTGCAATTTTTAACCAATTCAACCCTTATACTAGTATTAACCCAACTGCTTCCAAATGGCTCCAAATGCTTGCAAATGGGGTCTGAATGAGTTTGGAAGGTATTAATACATATAAGTGAGGATTGTATATACTTAAAAACCTTTAAAACACTTCTGCAACATTCATTTACAATCTAGACAAAGTAGGGAACTGTACTAGTCAAATCAATCTTCAATCCCCCAGGGGCAGTGGTCAAAGATGGCTCTCCAAATGATGTTAAACCTTTCCCAATTTAATAAAATAGGTATGGTACTGATAAATTACTTTAATTAGATCCCCAATGTATCATCAATTATTTCTTATGACCTTCTGCAACTCCCTTAAATTAGATGTTTATATGCAAGTCTTCACATAGGGGGGAAAGCTAGTAATTTTCACCATATGTTATGAAATTCGAAATTTAGGTTCCAAGGACTTGTGAAATGCTAATTAAAATTCTTCATATCATTAATTACACTCCATAAATCAATAAAATCATAGAGAATGACTTATACAACTTGAAATAATGGCTCTTCAAGTTCCAACAACAAGACATAGAGAAAATAGCATCATTTATGCATTGTTTGATATTTTTACATAGTTTCACTTGGTATTTTGACATGAGAGTCTTATGAGAAGTAAATACAGATTATATAGATCATAATACAAATAAATTAATATTTATGTACTCTCACAAACATATCAACATCTCACCAAGGGCGCAATTCCTCCAGGGTCCCAAATATGCAAGAAAATGTGAAAGAGATGCCAGAACAAGTTGTAGATGAATGAACCACGAGATTCCTTGTAGCTTCAAAATGTAGCTAAAGATTCCATTGTATCTCCAAATTAAATGTTTGAATGGACTCTCCAATTTCCAATTAGGATGGGAATCTTTAACCCTCGAAATTGGTGCTAAGGCAAGTAGACTAGCTCTCTACTAGTTCTTCTCTCCAAATGCAAAAAGCAAAATGTAAAATGATCAAAAGTTGGTATTATTATTTGTTCCTAACTTTTATAAACTTACTAAGGCTTCCCTAACTCAAATTACATCCATGAGACTCATGCCAACTCAATTTGCGAAGAGATTCCCAAGTATGCCACTTGTCCCTCCAAATCTAGCCTCCTCCTCCACTCAATTTGAGTAGGTGTCTCTTTCTCTTCTCTAAATCCCTTGAGAGCCCTCTTGGAGGCTATTTTTATCCCTGAAATGTCATATATGTCATATGTCACCATTTAGGTTTTATTTGTGCCATACGTGTCATAGCATATTCATCATTGTTGTCATACAGCTAGGGAATTTAGACCAAGTCTCCCAGTAGCTCCAAATTGTCTCTTCCTCTTCCATGGGAGTTAGCCTTCCTATACCTCATTGATTCATTCCATGTATTATTCCCTTCCAACTCCACCAAGGATAGTGGACTCTAGCTTGGATTCGAATGGGTGAGAGTGGAATGCCATGTGACATGGGGAATCTAGCTTTTGGGGGGTCCCAGACCACCCATGTGTCTCCATGACCAAGTGCCATCTTATTTTATCACCATAAATATTTATTTTTCCCCTTTTAATATATTTATTCCAAAACCAAAGTACATTTTGGTTTATTACTCTCCTTATTCAAATTGTATGTCTCCACCCCAACCTAGGAAACTAGTAGGTTGGTGGAATTTTCCCTACTTGACATTTATTTGAATGGGGGCATTACACCTCGGCTCCATTGTAGCTTGTTCATGTGATTTGTGTGGTCTTCTTAATTTTTATTGTTTTTATATCTTCAAGTATTTCTTAACGCTCATTGATGACTTCTTTAGATGCACTTGGGTTTACTTCTTAACACTTAAGAGTGAATATTTTGACAATTTTTTGTACTACAAGGCCCTTGTAGAGAAACAATTTGGACATCAAATACACAAGTTAAGAATATATAATGGAGGAAAATATGTAACAAAGAAATTTACCAATTACTGCATTGCACATGGAATTCAAATGCAAGATATTGTTCCATACACACCACAACAAAATGATGTTGTTGAGCGAAAGAATCGCACATTAAAAGAAATGGCTAACTAAATCATCCAAGCTAAGGGATTAAGTCTTCAATTTTGGGTTGAATCCATTAATTATTCCACTTACATAGTCAACCGCACTCCTACTAAGGCTCTATATGATATAACACTAGAAGAAGCATGGATTAACATCAAACTGTATGTAAGCCACTTTGGTGTGATTGGTAGTGAAGAATGGGATAATATTCTTGATGAAAAACGTAAAGCATTACAACCTAAGGGTGAAAAGTGCATATTTGTTTGATATTTTGAATATGTAAAAGGATATAGAATTATTGAACTGCTTTCCAATGACATTATTATTAGAGGATATGTTAAATTTGATTAAAATCTCTTAGATTGCGAGAGTAATTCATCATGTGCTCCATATGTGTCCTACACACCATCTTAGGTGCTTGTTCCACCTTCTACTCCCAACTTCTTTGAAAGTTTTCCTACTTTGTCTTCTTCTTATGATGATGATAGTGAGGATGAAAATTCACCTCCTCCTACTCAGTTTCCTCCAGTTACACCAACACAACTACTTCATAGATGGATCCATACAACATGTGAAATTTTTGTTGATAATGTTGATGATCCTAGAGATCCATGTCTAACACGTCCACAAATCTGGTGCACCTCTTCTCTTTTGGTTCAAGTTCTAGATAATCATGTTCCATTAACATTTGTAGAATATTTAGGCCATCCATATTGGAATACAACTACGGATGAAGAATATCATTCCTTAATGGAAAACAACACTTTTGATTATGGAAAATTTTAAGAACCCCCCCTAAATCTCTATGTATAATAAATGGGTGAATCGCCATGATATATAGGAAAATATGAAGGCTATTTTATGAATGTTATACTATGTATATGTAATTTTTTGGTGAATCTCTCATTAAATTATATAATATTGGAAAATATTGGAAAATATTTCACTAAATTATAAAACCTTATAAAGCTTGGTGAATCTTTCACTAAATTATAAAACCTTGTGAAGTCTTGGGAAATATTTCGGCAAGTTTCTCCTTAGAAATGCATGGGCCCCTACATGCCCAAATACATGACTATGAATGAAGTCCCATCCTGTTAGCATGATGCCCAAAACACCCACAAAATCATGATTTCCACATCATCGATCACAAGCTTAACAATCCCCATGTTTCTTTGGGGAAAATTTTTATTTGAGGTGATAGGATTTAGAAATATCCTAGACGCAAATGGGTTTCTATATCAATGACCCTTCTCATGTGGAGATTAATAAACTTGCAAAATTATATTCAACCCATAAAATATGGACAAATCTAACTCTAAATTTGATTTCCATGATCAATAGAAGGTGAAAGAGCCCCTAGTAACTGTCATTTCTAGAATTGGGGGCAAATTGAAGTTTCCTAGCAATTTTTGTCCGTGAACATGTTTAAATCCATTTTTAGGGGAAAATTTGTTTTATCTTGGCTCCCATTTTTTAATTAAATTAGTATAACCATCTATTCATTATAAATAAATAAATAAAATGTGGGTTAATCATACCCAATGGGTGTTTAATAAAAAATTATCCCATTAAACATTTAAATCCCCTAAAATTAGCCCATGGGATAAGATTAGCCCCTAAATTTTTCATCTTTTTTATTTTGTTCTTGTTTTCAAAGGAATAAAACTTGTCAGATGTAAATGGGTATATAGAACTAACTATCCATCTAATCGAAGTGTTGAAAGACTTAAAGAAATATTAGTTTCCAAAGTATTTTCCTAAGTTGGATGAATTGGCTACAATGAAAAAATTTACCCTATGTACAAAATGAATTCCATCCAATTTGTTCCTTCCCTTGTTGCTTCACATAAACGGGAGGTCCATCAAATGGATGTCAAGTCATTTTTTTAGCATGGACATTTTCAATAATAAATCTACATGGAACAACCTCTTGTTTATGTTTATAATGACTCTATCCTTGTTTGTCACCTTAATAAATCTCTCAATGGCCTTAAGCAAACTCCTTGCACCTGGCATGCCAAAATGGATATCTTTCTCCTTGACACTAGTTTTTCTAAATTCCATTCTAACCCCAATGTCTATAACAAGAAAGTAGGAAACCATCTCATCATCCTTTTTCTTTATGTTGATGACCTTATTCATACTAATAGTGATCCTCAACTTCCAACCCATTTGAAATATATCCTTGAGAATAATTTTGAAATGACTTACATAGAACTTTCAACATTATTTTCTTGGCCTCTGAGTCGTACAAACCAAAGAAGGATTTGTTTATTTCTTACTCTAAGTATGATGCAACCTTCTTCATTGTGTTCACATGGTTTATTGTAAACCATCCCCATCTCCCTTCTAGTCTGGAGTCAAACTTTTTGCCACTTCCACTACACTTGATGTAGATGTTACCTTGTACCATTAGTTAGTTAGTAGTATTTTGCAGTTGAATCATACTTAACCTCATATTTCCTTTTTTATTGGCCTTTTTTTCTAGTATATGGAAACACCCCATGTGAGTCTTTGTAAAGCAACAAAAAGGATATTTCAATATATTTGGGGAATAGTTCAATTTGAGATTTATTACAGTTGAAGGGGGACTCCTTTGTCGGTTGGTTTCATTATTTTGGAGTGGTCCAGTGACCCTAATGATCAGAAGTCTACTGGAAGTTATGTTTTCAATCTTGGTTCCAAACATGACACTGGGCTTGTAAGAAAAAACTAGTTGTTTCTCTTTCTTTAGTAGAATCAAAGTATCGATCCATAGGTAATGCAAGTCGAGAATCCTTATAGCTTCAACATATCCTTTCATATTTTGGATTTGAGGAATAACATCTCACTACCATTTGGTGTTACATTAAAATTTCTATCAATCTTTCTAGATATCTAGTTCAACATCAATGCAGCAAACACAATGAGCTATAGACGCTCTTCATCTGAAACCTTATTTAGGATCTTGTTCTTGAACCGTTCTTTTTCCCTACAAATGATCAAGTTCTAGACATATTCACAAAGTCTCTTATAGAAGCTAAGTTTTCTAAACTTCGATCTATGTTAGGAGTTTAGGAATTATTCATTAAAATGGGATAGGCTCTAATGCTTCCTTGCTTCTCCTATTGTGTCACTTTTACAAATCCTTCGGTCTTATCCCAAGTTATTATTAAGGGGGATTGTTAGGATATTTAGACACTTAGGATTTAGTTAATATCAACTTCGTATAATGCATCTATAGGTAAAGAGTGTTTATGTATTATGCATTTGAACTTATGTAATACGATGGTCATGATATGTTCTAGACATAGAGTGATATGATGGTTCATATTCACCTCGATTTTAATGACTATTGATTCATGACCTTAGCACTCGATTGGTCCATGACCTTCATGTAAAGATCATGGAGGGTTATTTACTTCATGATTGATTGTGAGAAACTCATACGTAAAAAAAAATCATTTCCATATTATATTTCTTCAAGTGGGAAAAGATGAAATTTTTCAAGATCCTTGATTATTGTAAAATTATATTCATATATTCTAAGTATCATGAGATAGAAAACATTTGGAAAAAATTCCTCAAAATAGGAGAAAATTTGATTTGGAAAGAAAATAATTTAAATTAAAGGTAAAAACTATGGAGGTATAAAAAATATCAATTATTTCTCTAAGAGAAGAAGTGGTAGCCAAAGAATTTAATAAATCTAAAGATGTGATCCAAAAATATGGTGATAGAGCTTAAAAGATAGAATTGCATGAGCCAAAAGTGGAACTAGTGAAGGAGAATTTATGAATATTACCTTTCCTACCTCCCAAACCCAATCCATTTGAAATTTTCATAATTCAAAAGCTTATGTGGATAATCCAATCTTCCCATTAAACATTGTAGTTTTTTTTGGATAAGGTTATAATAGACCATAATAGATACCACTATAATTTTATTAAAGTCAAGAAGATATCCTCCACTGTAATTTGATAAAATTCAAGAATATATCCTCAAAATCAATTTAAGTGGAACATTGTTGTAAATGGATATATAAAAAAAATTAAAATAAAATACATAAATCATCTCTATCCCAAGAGTGTGGATTACACCTTTGAATATAATGAAATATTTGAACCAAGATGTAATCTTAAGCCTAGAAGTGATAGCTCCCAAAGGGAGGAACAAGGTTTTGAATGAGGCCTACTAAGAAGATAATGAACACATATCATTAGTAAGCCATAAATACTTCCTTACTATAGTAAAGAATATAACCATCAAATAAGTTAATGAAGGAAGAGTGTGGAATACACCTTTGAATATAATGAAATATTTGGACCAAGATGTAATCTTAAGCATAGAAGTGATAGGTCCAAAGGGAGGAACAAGGCTTTGAATGAGGCCTAATAAGAAGATAATGAACACATACCATTAGTAGGACATAAATACTTCCTTACCATAGTAAAGAATATAACCATCAAATAAGTTAATGAAGGAAATAAAATGATGATAAAGGGAGATACGGGAATATGGAAATATTTGAAAATGTGAAATCGTGATAATATTATCATTAAATGTGAAAGGAATAGCGAAACATTAAAAACAAATCCTCAAAATATGATTTGAAAAACAAAATCCATATGTCGTATTACTATGGGAAACTAGTTTGAAGGGAAGAAATTAGAGTTTTACTTTCAAGAATCCTAAAAGATTGCTTCTCTAGTACAATAGACTATGAGATAGATAATAAGCGAAGATCGAGGGGAAATATTTCTTGGCAGAACAATATCATGGATCTTACAAATTCATATTTATTAAATGTAGGTATTATTCAATATATTTAAAATCTAAATAATTTAAATAAGTGAGTTGGAATTTTCCATCATTAATTTTTAGGGCGAAATGATGACCAAAAATATTTCTAGGAAATCTTTAAAGAAGACAACACAAATAGAGAGGATAATGTAACATTAAGAGGTGACAAAAAATTGCCAATAAATGTAGGGGAAACATTGGGATAATGAGATGTATAATATCCCCTCATTAGATATTTTGTCTAATGGTTTAAATACCTTATCCTTTATCCTTTTTATGTGGAACACGCTAGTATGATTCTAACCTGGAGAAATTTCACAACTGGAGGACTGTTAAAACTATTAGAATGAATTTTGGTAGTAAAAAAGACTAAAAGAATTAGATAGGTTAAGGTTATAGGTTGGAGAATGAAGTTTCCCTCACCATCTACCAACATTGATTCAAAAATAGAAGAATGACTAAAAAATTCTAGGGTCGTTCAAATTCAACCATCTTTTGTTAGAAGAAGAGAAATTTAGGTTCTAGTCATTATAAATCTGGAAAAATATGACCCAAATATAGGAGAAATAATAATGTTTCAATTAGTAGCTAATTTGAAAAGAGTTGAGAGACTAATAATAGAAATATGAAAAAAGCAAAGTTTAGAATACACAAAAATATTTGATAGAAACAAAATTAAAAATTAAACTTATTCATAAAAGAATAAAATAAGGCATCATATTGAATTAACAATAATGAAAAACAAAAAGGAAGTTGTTGAAGAATATGGAGGTTCAATAGTATATATATATAAACTTATATAAACTTTTTCAAAATTATAGTAAGCATAAAAATAACACCAACATCATAGGGCAGATCATAAATAATCTTAGTTCCAAGAATAAAACACTTCATTAAATTTTAGAATAAGGAATAAATTACTTAAAATCCTTATTTAATTAGAACTCTCCAAGGTGCAGCATAATAAATATTATGAAGATATCCTCTTACTTTCCCATAATGTTATATTAGTAACAAAATGATGTTTTGGAAGCTAAGGTGACAAACAAAGAGTTAAAATATATCAAAGAGTTCTTTAAGAAAGCTAATATAATCCGGCCTTAATTGGTGGATAGAAAACTTTTGCTTGGGATTTTACTTTCAAGTAGAGAAAGAAATCAATAATTAAGTTTAAAAAAATATAATATATAAACATTCATAGCACTCATCCAAAATAAATGATCTAGAAACATTGAGTGATTACAAACCCATATCATTATGTAAATATATGTATAAAATTATCACAAAAATATTGGCGAACAAACTCAAAGAAATTATATATGAAAACATGTTAAAATAATAGTTTGGTTTATTGCATAATAATAAAATTTATGATGTCATGGAAATGGACCAAGAGGGTCCACACACAACACAAATTGAGAAGCTTTGAACAACGGTGATAAATATTAACCTAGCCAATCTTTTGATAAAGTTATCTGGAAGGATCTTACATTGATTTTCAAACACATAAGGATGGGCATCCAGTTAATTAATTATGTCACAAGGAACTTATCTTTATTTTCATTTATATTCATTTGATATGGAAATAACTATATCATTTTCTATATTCTTTTATGATTAAAAGGGGCTTATGATATGGTTTTCCATTGTCACACTTAGTAAAATAGATTAAATTTGAAAAGGAAAAGGAGGATTGATGATGAGACTAGAGAATTTATTTGTTCAAAATAGCCCTAGTATCTAAGAACCTATCGAGATTAATGAATGATGAAGTTCTATTTGGAAAAATATGGATTCCAAATGCATTACCTCCAATACAATATATTATTGGATTTGAAAAGGTGTGAATATAGATGGTTGAGTCTCAATTATTTTGAAAGGAAATGGTGAAATAATTTCCTTTGACATGTTTATGGTTAATATAGAATGTTGTTAAACGGAAAAAGGTCAAAAATGGAGAATACCCTTCACTAAGATTTGCCAAAAGTTAGAGAATGTTTGGATTTTTAATAAGTTTTCTACATATTTATTTTTGCATTTGATTATGGGTCAAGCATCATATGAAATTAACGATAGAAAACATATCTACAACTTGGTTTCCATTGAATCAACTATTTTAACCATCAATTATGAAAGGAAAAGTTAACATTAATGCTTCTACTAGTTGAAACTCATATCAAAACTCAAAACTAATACTATGCATGATAGGATATTATATATAAAGGTTCACACTTATAAAAATGGTCCAAAACTTATACATTAAATAATATTGCAGAGAATAGTGAACACTTAAAAAAAGGACTAAAGGGAAAATTATAATTTGATTTAAAATGTGATATTTTGAGAAAAGAGAAGTAGTACATAATGGTGTAACTTAAGGGAAAATATCCTCGTATTCTTTAAAATTAATATGATTTATTTGGCATCAAAGATCCAAAACTAGAAAGGAATGATTTGTATATGATTTAATAGGTGATTTACAAACAAAAATAATTAATAACCTTTGCGTTGTCATAACTAATACATGTTGGTCAAAATGAAACAAATTTACACATGAAAGGGGTAGGTCTTTTGATTTGTTTTGGGAAAGAAACTTTGGGTCAATTTTTCAACAAGAGAGAGTTGAATATATCATTTCATCTTTAAAATAACACAATAAAGCATAGATCAAATCTTGCAAGAACTAGAAACATAATACAAACTAATATATTGCTTTTAGTCACTTTGTTTTTTGAAATATTTTATATACTAATACATTTTAAAGAGATTTTAGTTAATATTATGTGTTTATATGCATTTGTGTGTATCTAATTATTTTTTCATTGTTGTACTATTTTAGTTATGTTTCTAATGCATTTTAAATTAATATACAATTAGATCTATAATAGTCTCTAAGTGTGCACATACGAATGAAGTCAATAATAAGGGAGACAATTAAAAAAAATCATTGCAATTTCTTAGTCCTATATCAATCTAGTTCAACCTGATTAGGTCCTCAATCAAGCCAAGATTTTTTCCAACAAAACATATCCAATCCAAGAAACTTGTGGAATAAGGGTAATAATAGTCATAAAAAAGTGTTCAACCAAAATCAAGGGACATAGGTAAATGCATCCAATCCACTAGCTAATGTTGAGCTCAATCCTAACATCATAATTCCTAATCAAGATTCCAATAATAAAGTGTGAAATAAGGGCAATAAAAGTCATAAAAAAGTGTTCAACCAAAATCAAATGACATAGGGAAATGCACCCAATCCACTAGCTAATGCTGAGCTCAATCCTAACATCATAATTCCTAATCAAGATTCCAATAATAAAGTGAAAGATAAATTGAGCATTTAATATTTTAGTTTCCATTCACAAGAGAAGGGTAAAATGAATCCCTTAAATTTGATAATGAATAAAGGAAGTGGGAAGGAGAATCCATCTCAGAATGCTTCAATGCTTTGTACAAAAAATTTTAAAATAATAATAAAGTAAAGAATAACGAGCCTAAAGCCCCACCTTGCACTATGGCATGGAAAATTTGGATAGATACAAATAATATGATTTTCTAAGGGAAATACATCTTAGCAATGCATGCATGTCTTTAAGTAAGGCATGTTTATAGTGGTATCTTGAAATAAATTTCGATAACTAGAAATTATATGATTTTCCAAGGTAAATACATCTTACCTATACATGCATGTCTTCAAAACATGCTTATAGTGGTATCTAGAAATCCTTGAAGTAGAATCCTATGACAATTTTAATCTATTTGAACATTGAGTATTCTAAATCCTATGGATAGGTGGATTTGTGCGCATTATACTTATTGTTAAATATGAGTAGAGGGATTTCAAGTATGCAAGTCCTCAAAGATAATAACAAATTGGGAAATGGATAATGCAAAGTTAGAAAATATATATGTCTTAGTGATGGAAACAATCAAGGAAGCAGGAGGATCTATGGAATTTGGTTTTTCATGTGTTCCATCAACTAAATAAATTTCTAACAAATTATCAAAAGAAGCATTAACATTGCAAGAAGGTTTAGTAGTAACAGTTGAAACAAAGAAATGAGGGCTCTTCTTAAAGAGGCCTCTTTGATTTTTTCAATAATTATCCTACAATGAATATCAACAATATAATTTTTTAACATGTTAATGTGATTTCCTTGTGTTATTTGGAATAGCCTAGCAAGCCTATATTATTTTTGAAGAATCCAATCTCTCATTTTTCTTAGGGAAACAAACTTATGATACTTTGAATGTTTATCCCTTATGGAATAATATAGCTAACTTATCTCTTGTGGAGTATCAAATAGACACAAATTAATGTATATTGTGATTTCTACTTCAAATATAGAATATGCAATTTGTTTTCTTGGAAAAATAATTAGCATCGATACTTCTAGTAATAATTGTGAATTTGGTGTCTAATATGCAAACCAAACTTATCCATGATACAATTTTATATAAAAAGATTTACACTTATGGAAAGAAACCAAATTTTCCATTATATAATATTATAGATAATTATGCACACTTATAGGGTTGGACCAAAGTAAAATTTATATTTTGTTTTAAAAGGTGAGATTCTGTCTAAAGACAAATAGTACACAATGAAGGAAGTTTAAGAGAAAATATCCTCATTTTATTGAAAATTAACTAGATTTTTTGGGGACCAAAGGCCTCTTAAATTGGCAGGATTGATTTGAAATTGATCAAAGAGGTGATTTACCAGTGCTAAATAAATAATAAATTTCACATGGGAATAACTGAAACTTCTTGCTATAATGAAACCGATTCACATGGGAAAGGAGGATAGGTCTCCTAATTTGTTTGAGGAAATAAAATTTGGATCTTTTTTCTAGAAGGTGGATGTGAATATTTCATTTCATCCATAGAAGAGAACAATATTTTATAGTTCAATTTCTATAAAAACTAGAAACTAAAGACAACTATAATATTGTTTTTAATCAATTTGTACTTCAAATTTTTTTATATACTAATATATTCTAAGTATTTTCTAATGAAACATTATGTGCATATCCATAGGTATGTTTCTATATATTTTTCTCATTATTGCACTATTTTACTTATGGTTTCTAATAGAATTATTGAACATAAAGTTATATATATAATCACACAAGTTGCACATAGTAATGAAGTCAATAATACATGGGATGTAACTAAAAATGTTATTACATTACAAATTCTAAGAATTATACTCAAAAAAATCAAAACCTTATGATGATTATCTCCTCTATATTTAGCAACTCCAAAATAGAGAAATTCACAACTCAAACAATTAATCCCCTATTTAAACATGTTTGGGATTTATACCTTGAACTAATTTAGAATTTGTTTTTAACAATTTTTTGAAGCAAAAAAAATTGCAATTGGTGAGTTAAGGAAGGCACTAAAATTAATCAAAAGAATAAAACAATTTGATAACAAAGTGCAAGAATAACTTCAATATTAATGGAAGTGTAAAACAAGGAATAACTATCATATCCAGGTTTGGGATCTTGTGTGACTATCATTAAAGAAAAGAGAGATTCTAAAGTGGATGGGATTATTTGAACCCTTGTTTCAATATCTTACGAAATATTGGAAGCAATAAATTTTGTTTGGACCTACCATCATACATGAATCTTAAATGTATGAATCTTAATAACATAGTGAACATCAATTTTTTTTTAAGTTATTTGAACCATCAATACTTGGTGAGGAGAAACATTTTGGATTAGTTTTTCCAATGGTTGAGGATTTAGTACATGATATGCAAACTGAACTTATATAGAACATAATGTTATAGATAAATTTTTACAGTTACATAAAGTGATGAAACTTGTCCAAGATTCAGTATTGTATTTAATGGTGTTCACTTGGAGGAAGGGGTTAATGGAATACTTAGAAAAAAATTTAGAAGTGAGATTTTGTGTAAAAATAATTAGTAGGGAATGGGAGAACTCTGAGAAAAGTACCTTCATCTTCTTAAAAATAATAAGTTTTTTTTGGACCAAAAACATATTAGATGGGGAGGTATGATATATAAAATATATGAAATATGATTTCCAAATGTTGAATAATTAAAAAATTCCACAGAGGCATAACTAAAACTTGTAAAATGAAAAAACAACTTACATAGGAAACAATATTCAAGCAAGGCACTAAACTTCATTGAAAGAATACATAAATTTGAAAAAAAGTATCATAACAACTTAAAAAATATTAGTTGAACTATAATAAATGCATGATTATCACAAAATTTCACATGATTCTTAGGTTGGAGTTCTTGTATTAGTACTTTTAGAAAGAGAATATTTCAAGTAGGAGGGAAGAATTTAATCCCTTATCAATAAATTAGTTTGATGAACACCTTACAACATAGTGAAATAAGATCATTCATGTTGGTCCTAATTCCGTACATGGATATCTATTTGAATCCTCAATACTTTACAAGTCCAAGGAATAAAGATTATTCCTTATTTCTTCTAACATTTTGGGCTTTACACATGATATGTGCAAACAAAACTTATGTAGGATATGATATTATAAATAAATGTTCACTTACAAAAAGGGACTAAAACATGTATGCGATACAATATTATAGAGAATGGTGAGCATTTATAAGAAGGACCACAAGAATATTTACATATTGGTTTAATTTGTGATATTCCAAGTAAAGGATACCAAATTATAGAGAATTGTGAGCATTTATAAGAAGGACCACAAGAATATTTGCATATTGGTTTAATTTGTGATATTCCAAGAAAAGCCAAGTAGTATAGTATAGAGTAACTTGACTAAAAGTATTCTCATATTCTTTAAAACCAAAATCTTTTCTGGGAATAAATACCTCTTAACTGGGGAGTTATTGTCTTTAAATTATCTAAAATTTGATTTAGAAATGTAATATAATTAATAAATTTCATAGGGACATAATGGAATCTAGTTGGAAAAATGAAAAAACATTTCACACAGTAGAGGATAGGTCTCCAATATTAGTTTAGGAAAGAAAAGTTGGGTATGTTTTTAGAGAGGAGATGTATAATGTTTCATTTCAACATTAACATGAAATAAAAATTCACAAATCTATTTCTATAAGAATTAGAAAATTAAAACAAAATAATATATTGTTTTATCCATTAATTTTTATTTCAAATCTTCTATAGTTTGATACATTCTTAAAATATTTTCCCAAAATCGGTTTTTCTAGTTAAAAGTTATGCGCATAATCATTTATGTGTACATGTATTTATTTTTCAGTAATTGCATTCTTTATAAGTGTGGCTTCTAATATACATTTATATAAACACACAATTACAGTATATCATACAAAACACACATAGGAATTCAACCAATAATATTAGAGACAATTAAAAAATTCCCTGTAGTACATATTCTAAAAGGGCATAACTAGAAATTCCCCAAAACATATGAACAATATTTTCATTTTATTTAGCAATGGTACAATATACAAATTCAAAATTTAAACCATCAATCCCCTTTTAAAGCATGTTTATGTTTTCTATCTCAAATCGATGTTTACATAGTTTTAACAGTCAATAGAAATTGCATATGTTGATTCAAACAAGGCATTAAAATTTATCAAAAGAACACACCACTTAGAGAAGAAAGTAAAATAACAATTTCATTAATCCCAGTCAAATGATGAAACAAGGCTGGGAAATCATAAAAGTACCTATAATTTCCAAAGTTTGAATTTTTTGTGACTATATATAAGTAAAGAGAGATTCTAAAGAGAAGGGGAGAATTTAAACCTATATTGGTATGTTTCTTTCAATATCATAAAACGTATTGGAACCAAATACTTCAAGTTGGGCCTACCATCATGCATAAATATATATTCTACCATGAACAAGTTTTAAGTTATTTGAAATGTCAATACTTGATGAGAAGAAAGAATTTGAATTAGGACTTTCTGTTTAGGATTTGACACCTAGTATGAAAACTAAACTTCTGCATGATGAAATATTATAGAAAAAGGATGACACTTCTAAAAATATACCAAAACATGTGGAAGATATGGCATTATAAAGAATAGTGAAATCTTAAAAAAGAGACCAAAACTTGTGTTAGATACAATATTATAGATAATGGTGGACACTTACAGGAAAGGATCAAAGCAATACTTACAAACTGGTTTAAAATATGAGAATCAATTCAAAGTTAAGTGATTCACAATGGAGTATATATGCCAAAAAGCACTCACGTTCCTCAAAGTTAACAAGATTTTTGGGATCAAAAACCTCTCAAATGGGGAGATATAATCTGTAAATGATCGAATAGGTGATTTTAAAATAACAAATAAGCAATAAGTTATACATGTCCAACACAACTAATAATTATTGGATTGTATCATCTAAGTGAGCTTAATAGTTAAGAACAAAGGTCTTCTCTCAAGAGGTTACATGTTCAATTCTGAAGGGGGTAGGGTATGTACATGTTAGCAAGTTACTATCCATGGATATTTATGAGGTGCTAAAAGGGTACCAACACTCTTGCTCTCACTTTTAGGCTAAAGAACAGAATGAATTGTAATTTCTGGGAAACCCTCAATGCCCAATATTCTCCCAAAAGAACTTAAAAGTGTTGGAAAATTGTTTCTGGGCAAACCTCAATGCCCAAAAAATTTGAAAATTGTTAGGAAAAACTAAAACGCAGTTTGCATGAGAAAGGAGGATAGACATCCTTTTTTGGTTGCGGAAAAAAAGTTTGGATTTTTTTTATGAATGAATGATTGAAAATTTATGTTTCAGCCTTGGAGAAGAACACAAAGATTCTAATTTTTTTTTAGTCACTTTGTATTTCAAAAATTTTGATATAGAATACACTATCAAGCTTTTTTTCTCCAAAAAATTCTAATTATAAAAAATATATAGATATATAGATATATTCTAATACACATCTATTAACTACTCATTTACATCCAAAATAAACCTAAAATTAAATAAAAAATAATTAAAATTTCAATTACAATATAATTTTTATAATAAAATTAAATCTAATACATTATACATTAACACATAATCTCCTCCTTTATTTCCTTTCCTAACTTGTCATGAGATAAATACTCTTTCAAAATCTTATTATTTTAATCTAATACATTATACATTAACACATAATCTCCTCCTTTATTTCCTTTCCTAACTTGTCATGAGATAAATACTCTTTCAAAATCTTATTATTTTATTCTCTTCCCTACAAAAATGCAAGATGTTTGACTACACACCCTAACCTTCTAGGATTTTCAAACCAAATTTTCTTGGATTCTTCCATAGTATTTGGCATATTGTTGGTTTGTCTCATAAATACTATACTATATAATACTCGTCTCGTAAATGCTATCTAATATTCTATTTTAAAATATTATTTATCAAGCGCCCTCAAATTCCCCATATTGTAATTGGGTACCACCTACATTGTATTATAAGTAATGCTGATATACTAATGTTCAATGCCTTCGAGCAAAATCCTTACTAGTTGTAGAGAGTGGGTCGATGGGGTTATAGTCTACCTTTAATGTGAAAATATAAAATGCATCTACAAAGGACATGATCATAGATCAATAGTTCAACATAACATATCAATAAATATATTGATTTACTTGGGACTGGAACACTTTAAAATGCATCTACAAAGGACATGATCATAGATCAATAGTTCAACCTAACATATGAATAAATATATTGATTTACATGGGAATAGAACACTTTAAGGATGATAACAATTCTATTTTCTTTTCACAACTCATTAAACTTTTGGTTAGATTTATGGAGGATTTATTATAAAATTAAAATTAATAATAATACTATGTTTTCATTAACTTAACAAATCTAATAATATTTTTTTATTAATTTAATAAATTTATTATTTTTAAAGAATTTATTATTTTTAAGAAAAATATTTGATTGTATTTATTTAGAATTTAAATTATAAAAATAATAACAATACTTTGATTTTATTAATCTAATATATATATATATATATATATATATTTTAAAAGATGACTTGTCGTATTTAATGGAATACTTGCTTTCACTAATCCAACAAATTTAGCACTTTTTAAGAAGACACTTCTCATATTTAATAGTATATGATATTTACTTGGATATATTTAGGGAATTGAACTCTAGAAAGTTGATAACCATTCTCTACTTTCACCAAGTTAGCAAATGTACTAGTTTTCAAGAAACATTTTAATGTTGACATTTAGTTGGATTTACTTACGAAATCAAGCTTGGCTATGAATCAACTATCGATGAATGCAATAAGCACCCTTTGACTTTAAATGCATATTTAAATCCACCGCATTTAAACCAGACATCATTTATATTTAAAAATATGTGACATTTAATTAAATTCACTCGAGGAACTACATTTCAAGACTTTTTTTCACTAACCTCTTTAACTTAAAATGCATATTTAGTTCCATTACCTTTAAAGAAGCCACCATGCCGTACTTAATTATGTGTAACCTTTGATTCAATTCACTTGAAGAATTGAACTTTAGTGGGGCAATAACAATAACTTCATTCACTAATTCAACGAATGATCTCAAGTTAAAATGCATAGATGGTACTGAATAGTTTGTGACTTTTGGGTAGATTTACTGTAAAACTTAAACAATTGTGGAAGACAACCTCACCTTTTTATACTTATTTCACTAATGTAACAAATCATTTTGACTTAAAATGCATATTTAAATCAACCATCTTTGGTTAAATTTAATGACAAAACTGAAATATGGTGGAGGACATACTCACCCTCTTTAATTGAATTCACTTAGGGAACTGAACTCTAGATTGTACCTAATATTTGGTGACTTCTAAGTGGATTCAGTGGAAAAATTAAACAGTTGTGGAAGAGGGAACTGAACTCTAGATTGTACCTAATATTTGGTGACTTCTAAGTGGATTCAGTGGAAACCTTAAACAACAGTGGAAGACAGCTTCACCTTTTTGTACTTATTTCACCAACACAGCAAATCATTTTGACTTAAAATGTATGTTTAAATCCACCATATCTGATTAGATTTAATGCAAAAATTGGAATATGGTGGAGGACATCCTCACCATTTTCTACTTAATGGTGTGTGTTTTTTAGTTGAATTCACTCAGGAAATTAAACTATAGTGGGATAATCTCATCATCTTACTTTCTCTAACCCAACCAACACTTTGAATAAAAATGCATATTTAAACTTACCAACTTTCAATAATATGTTTGAATTTACCACCTATCAAGAGGACACCACATAGAAATCAATAGTGTTTACTATTTGGTTGGATTCACTTGGGGAAGATATCATGTTTCACTGAATGTTGATTGACCTCTAGTTGGACTTACTTAGAAAGTACTCTCATAGAGTAATAGAAATAACCTAGTCCTTTTAATTTAATTAATCATTTAACAATAATACTTTACCTAACTACTCATTTGACTTAAAATACATATTTAAAATCACCACCTAAAATTTAAAAAAAAACTAACAAGTTACTTTAATAAATATTTAAATGTGTCACCTTTCCAAAAGACACTCTTACTACATTTTAATAAAACACTCTATATTCAATAATATATTATGGAAGACACTCTCAGTTTGTCTTCTTTGAATAAGGCACCCTGTATTTAATAAGATATCCTATTTGGACAAATATTTAAATTTTTAATATCTTTCCAAAGGAAACTCTTACTACATTTTAATAAAACACTCTATATTCAATAATATATTATGGAAGACACTCTCAATTTGTCATCTTTGAATAGGCACCCTGTATTTAATAAAATATCCTATTTGGACAAATATTTAAATTTGTAATATGACACCATGTCTTAAATAAGGTAAGCTACCTTGTATTTAATAAGATACCCTACTTTGACAAGTATTTAAATTTTTAATATAACATTCTCTTCCATTAGATAATATATTTGAAAAATATTTAAATTTACCACATTTTCACAGGGTTCCCGCAATTTATCATCTTTTAATAAGATATCTTATATTCAACACCCAATATTGAATAATATACCTAGAGAACACTTTCAATTTACCACCTTTCAATAGGTCACCTTGTATTATTCAAGGATCATTAATCAATAATATACCTCGAAGACACTTTCAAGTTACCACATTTTAATGATTCATTGTATTCAACACCCATAGTCAATACGATGCCCTCTATTCAACACTTTATAGATAATAAGATACCCTTTCCAAAAGATACTTTCAATACATATGACCTTTTAGTAATAGACCATGTGTTCACTTTATCTTCAATAAGATAGCATACTTTGAAAAATATTTAAATTTTCAATGATGCCCTTACTCAATAAAATATCCTACTAGAGTAAAATACTCTACAATACTTACTTCTGTTTACCTTACCAGTTTTTAATAAGACACTTTCTACCTAATAAAATATAATAAAATATCATATAATACTTAATGGTGTAATACTGTATCATATTTAATGTTGTAGTGGTGTATTGGAGTTCATTCTGGAAAATTTTAGCTCTGATCCAATAACATCTGATTTTTACATCAAAGACTGTAATATCTTAATATGAGCAACTTACTGAACTGCATTATCTAAATAAGCTTCACATTCCCAGTGAAACCTTTCATTTAAAATACATATTTAAAATCAAATAATGAACATTAAATAAAATAAGGTTCACTTATAAAAAAAACCTTCTTAAATATTTTAACGCTCCTTTGACTTAAAATAATATTTAATAAAATATCATATGAAATTAAAATACCCTGCATAATACTTAATAATATTTAATTTAAGACACTTTGCACCCAACAAAGAACCATATAAAACATAATGATGTAAAACCTATAACAGGGCAATGGTGAGTAATGGTGATTGACCTATAATTTGATTCACTTTGGAAGAATCAAACTTCAAAGTTGGAGCCAATTACATCTCATTTTCACATGTAAGACAATAATATCTTACTTTCAAAAACTTACCAAGCTACACTATCTTAATAAGATTCAACAACTTACCAAGCTACACTATCTTAATAAGATTCAACAAACTACCAAGCTACATTTTCTTAATATTCACTTGCTTAGTGAAGTCTTAGATTTGAAATGTATATTCAAATTTAAATAGCGATGATAAAATAAAATAAGGTTCACTCACCTAAAAAACTCTTTTAAATATTTGAATGCCCCTTGACTTGAAATGCATATTTAAATATAAATATTAAAAATAAAATAAGAACAAAGATGTGTTTGGCATGATTTTGACATAGGGAAGACACTTAACTAAACTAATTAGTTGTATATTAATCATCTATATTCGACCTAAGAACTAAAATGATGCACTATACATCTAATGACATAGAATGATGCACTATACTTATGATGACACACCATTAATTTGTTCTAGATCTATAGAAACTTTGTCAAATACATAATTATAACGAATTACATATGGTGAACCTTAAGCACTCGACAAACTTTTGGGGGATTTTGAAAAGATTCAATATGTGGCATTGAATTATTGTCATTTACATATGGCAAATCTTAAAGTCCAACCAACTTTTCAGAGATCCTAAAGACCAACTTCTCAAAGGACCTAAAGAGTTTGACCTGAAAAACTTAAGAATGTGCTATTGGATGAAGCCTTTGGTTTGAAATGCATATTTAATTCAAATAATGATCATAAAAAAAAGGTTCACTCAACCAAAAAGCCCCCTTAAATGCAAATTTAAAGTCAAATATTTAACATAAAATAAAATAAAAACAAGGTTACATTTGACATAAATTTGACAAAGGGAATACATATATAAATTCAAATAATGATAAACAAAAAAATAAGGTTCAATCGCCCATAAATCCCCTCTTAAATGCATATTTAAATTCAATAATTGAACATAAAATCGCCCATAAAACCCCTCTTAAATGCATATTTAAATTCAAATATTTAACATAAAATAAAATGAGAGAAAAGGTAGATTCTGGGCCATAATAGATAATTCTAGTGTGATTTATGTTGTTTACAATGATGTAAAGCTTATTGACTACTTTGATTATAATGTAGTGTCAAAGTTTTTTTTGGATTCGCTAGGATGCATAGATATCACCATTTGCATGTTGTGAACTTTAAGTACCTCAAACTTCTCTAGAATCATGAGGAGCTTGACAATGCCCCATTGGATTATTGTCATTTAAATGTGGCAAATTTTAAGTGCTCCAGCAACTTGTTAGGGAAACTTCTATGGAATCCTGAAGAGCTTGGCGATGCACCACAATTGGCTTATGTCCATTTACATGTGGTGAACTTTAAGCACTTGACCAACTTGTGAGGGATCCTTGACAAGTTGGTCGAGCGCTTAAAGTTTGTCACATGAAAATGACGATAACCCACTGGTGGTGCATTGTCAAACTCCTCAAGATTCTAGAGAAGTTTCCCTAACAAGTTGTTGGAGCACTTAAAGTTTGCCACATTTAAATGACAATAAGCGCTTAAAGTTTGCTACATGTAAATGGCGATAAGCCAATTCCGCATCATCATCCCTAAGAAGTCAGTTGAGCGCTTAACGTTTGCCACATGTAAATACCAATAATCTAGTGAATCATCATCCCTAAGAAGTCGGTTGAGCACTTAAAGTTTGCCACATGTAAATACCAATTATCTAGTGGCACACCATCAAGCTCCTCGAGATCTTAAAAAAGTTTGTCGAGTACTTAAGGCTCGCCATATGTAAATGATGATGGTGATAAGCATGTGTCCAATAGTGTTTTTCAAACAGCACATAGCCAAGCTCCTCACAATCTACAGAAGTTTGTAAGGTTCATAACTATCACCATATACATATGGAAAACCTAAATTATTTCACAGACTTCTCACCATTTACATACAGAAAACTTTAAGCATTTCACAGAGTTATGAGGGATCCCAAGGAGCTTGACCATGCTCATCCGAAGACACAGTGTAAAACAACTGGACAATGCTCATCCAAGGACACAGTGTAAAACTCCTTGACGGCATCCAACGGCACACTGCCAAGTTCCTTGGATCTGGGGAAGTCTGTCAGCATAACTATTCCTGTTTAAATATTGCAATAATATCAGGACTTGACCGAGACTCTACATTTATCAAGTATATGGTTGAAATATAGAAAAACGGTCAATTGGAAACTCCAATCAGTAGTTATTAATTTATTAATTTGGTTTCTTGGTCCTAAAAGAAATTATATATTCAGATTCGAATCTAAAAATATGGTCTCTGCTAAGGCTTTGACATGGCGAGAGCTATGACCGTAAAAGACATATCTAAAGTCATTGGGTGTGGAAATTTTTCATTTACCTATATGTCCGGGGATTGACATTTTTTGACTCGGCTGTTTGTTAGACAAAGTAGGAAGCTAGCGTTCATGCATGGTTCTTGAATTTTGAAAGCATTTTAGGTAATAGTAGAGCTTCCTTGCCATTCAGTCTTCAAGTAAGAGTTCTCTCCATGTCTGTTATGCAACTTATTAAGTCTGTCTTCGCAAAAATTCCACAAAGAACTGACAATCCAGCATTGCAGTGGCTATTATATAAAGGGACAGCCGCATAAAACTATTACTGTATCAAGCAGAAGATAAAAGGAAATTAGGTAGCTTCTGTTGGGGCAACGAAGGCACAAGGGCTGCATGTTCTCAAGCTTGCATTTTGACTTAATATGGAAGTATGAAGTGTAATACTAAAATTATCACCAAAAACTTGTTTTAAAATGAAAACAAGGTGCCATTGATAAACGAATGTTGCATATAAGGGTTTCGAGCCTATGAGGGTCAATCACAGCCTTTCACGGGTACCGAAAAACAAAAAGCCTCAACGTTTTAATTTATTGAATGCCTTTCTCCCTCTGCTTGTTAAATAATGTTTGCATCTTTATCTTAGTTTTTCAACGTTTGAATCTATTGAATACCTTTCTCCCTCTGCTTGTTAAATAATTTTTGCATCTTCATCTTAGTTTTTCCTGTTGTATATCAATCTCGTCTTTGGTTTTAGTAAAAGATATATGGGTAAGACTGCATTAATGGCCGACCTTATCAGTTAGTTAATAGTTAACTTGTCCAATAAGTTTCATTTCCTGATATCAAGAGCTTGAATTCAAGCCATAATGATTATTGGATAATCCGGGTCAGTGAACAAATTTAATACCAGATATCAAGAGCTTGATATCTGGTATTTTATGCCTTGAAGATCTTTGGGATGCTTGAAACAGAGTTTAAATCGTTCATCGGCTATTACTACAAGCATGCATTTTCTATGCCACAATCACTAAGCGCAAGCTTACCAGGAGTCAACTCTGTCAATTTCAGTCTGCTTTTTTATGCCATATAATATTTGACTACTTAAATTCGTTATTTAGGATCTCCTTTTGTTCTCTCCATTGGATAGAGTGAGAACACCAGATCCTTGAGCAGAATACTAGTACTGCATTAGTCCAGACGAGTAATGGAGGTCAGACTAAGAATAATGGCCATGGCCTTCATGTCTCGCCTCCAAATCATGGAATCCAGCTCCTGTATTTTGTTTTTTACCATAATCTGATGTGATGAAGTCGTCAAAGCTCTATAGTCAACATATCATCAAAAAACCTGTACCCACCTACTTCACTCCAAAAAAACATGAAAACAAATCGTTTAAAGATACTGGTAGGTTTTTTCTTGGTGAAAATGCTTGATTTTGCTTTGTGACAGGAAACAAAAGTTCAATGACATAAAATCCAAAGGACTTCTATTTTAGGATGAATTCAGCACTGCAGTTTTGTTGTGAAATGAGATTTGAGGAGTATAACTATATATAAATATCTCTACAGTTATATTAAGTATGTCTATGTTAAGGGCTTCTGGGGAAACTTGAAGCTAAATTTTAGGACAGTTGGGTTTGATTTGCGGCATGAGTACTGTATGAAAAATGAAGTCAATATAAAGAAAACACTGCAACAGACAGGAACATGTGCCATCAATGGATCGCAAACTCAAGCAGGCATAAATTTAGGAAGTTAAAAATCTAGCATTACACATGATGAAGGAAATTGTACAAGGCAAACAAGCTTGGAAAACAAAAGAAAGTCTTTTTTTCATTAGACCTGAGATGCTCCAGTGTGTTTCTCCTTCTCCCTTTTGTTCGAGCGGAACGATGATGATGAAGACGACGACTGAATTTATCACCCAGCCCAAGTCTCAGTTGCCCCGAAAAGAATGAAGGCAGCACAGTACATGTCTGGGTATAATTTGTACACATAATTATGAATGAGCTGACCTCGTGGGGGAGCACCCAAGGGACCGTCAGGCAAAGGCAGCAACGAAGAGTACTTGTACTAATAAGGAGGGCGCGGGGGGTGCTGTGCCCAGGCATAGACGTCATGAGGCAGTTGGCCGTTGGAGAGCAGATTTGGGGGAACGTTGTACATGGTGCTCGATGGATCAGAGATCTGCTGCTGCTGCTGCTGTTGCGCCGCCGTCAGATTGGATGATTGGGAAAGCCCTCCAGGAGGATGAAGCTGCATAGGCATCGGCCCCTCGTCTTCTTCTAGGGGCAGTCGTTCATAGGGGGCATTACGGAAAGTGGCAGCCATGACAACGACAGGGCCGGAAGCCAACAGGGCGCCCACAACGCTCCCTCCCACGATTTGGCCTTGTCCACCAGCAAGATAGATTGTAAGGCCTGTGGCGCCGGGCGGCACAGGCGGTGGCAGGAAAGCCCCGGACAGAGATAGGATCTCGAACCGTCCGTGTAAGGTCACAATGGAGTTAGGCGCACCGGGCTGCCGCAAGGTAACGTTGGTGACCGTCCCGCTACCGCTGAGAATGCAGATTCCCCGCTGCCGCCTTCGTGCAAACGTTGCCACACTCTCGGCTATGTCGCACCCATTGGCAATCTCCATTACATGAGCTTTCAGGGCGTTGGCACTATCTTGGTGTATAATTATTGGGGGCTTCGGTTTGTTCTTTGACCCAGGCGGTCTCCCGCGAGGCCTCCGGCTCATCTCCGCCCCGCCGTCCAGACCTTCCTGAGACTTGCCCCCAGCGTTGCTATCGTTATCGTCCCGCCCTCGTTTCTTCGATCCGCTGTTCCCGCTGTTCTCATCTTCAGAAGTTTGCAAGTCCCTGGCTTGCAGACCGTGGCCATGGCCGGGACCGGGAACATGCCCAGACCCGGGCCCTGAACCGGCGCCCGGATCGACTCCCCCCATCGCCACATTCCCTGCCCACCACCGGTTTGCCAGGACTGCGTCCTTGAATACACTACAGTAAAAACTCTCTAGCCTGCCCCGGCCTTCACATGTAATTCCAAACTCCTTCCTTTCCTCTACCTCGCAATCGGTCCTGGATTCGATTCTCACAGAGCATCAAATTAGAACTCTGGTCCAAAACGCATCTGCCCTCGCGTCTAATCCTTCTCCGCAGCAACAACGAGACATCAACCGAATTAAAAATAATGGCGACTCGGCGAAGAAGAAAACCGGAGGTGTACAGTACCACCGTTCGCACATGAGAAAACCGGGTTTCACAAGCGGTTTCTCAAAATACGGTATTTATTTGTTTATTGATTGATGAGAGTGGGTTTTGAAATTTGGTTTGACATTAGGGTTAGAGTGTGGGGCAGCGTGCGCGTGGGCTAGTGGGGGCCATCGGCCTCCTTCTTGTCTCTTCTCTCACGATCGACTCCCAATGTGTTTCTAATTCTAAATCTAAGCGACTCGACATCTAGAAAGAGACTAAACGTTTTTCTTATCACATTTCATTTGTATAATACCACTAGTTCCCCTAACGTCCCCTCAACTACTCCTCACCATCAACTATCTTATACCATGGAATACCTAAATTGCCACTCAATAATACTATTCACCAAGCTCTCCTACTTTGATTTCTCAAGCCAAATTGCCCTAGAATCACGTCTGATTTCTAGGTTAGTAACTTTATAGAGGGTGATTTCTAGGTCACTGATGAGCCAGGGTCATCGTCTCTTTGTCTGCCTAAAGGGGACAAATACATTAGTTAAATCTTAAGTGGGTTCCAGCTCTTCCTTAAAAACATAATGCAGAGCATCCACTCTCTCCTGGTCAATAAAACATCTTCTAAGAGCTTTCCTAAGACAATGTCTCAAAGTGACACGTGGCCTGAGGTCCCCTCAAAATGAGTTTGCAAGGGGCTTCAATTTTGTCCTCTACCTCTTTTGCTAAGATGTAAGTCGAAATCATGACCTCATCAAAAGGAGAGAAATTGATTCTATTGCTAATATGGTGGTCCTTGCATTAGCAATATTTTAAGAAAACATGATTATAGTAATTAGTGCTAATCAATTAATATTGGATGGCCTAACCTTATTACAAAAATAAACTTAGTTAATTAAGATTGAATTGTCTATGTACAAGCTTTGCGTGCACTACCGTTCTTCCAAAATTAACTTGGTCCTTTGTGATCAATATAATCACTTTTTCGTTTACTCGCCAAATTACCAAAGTACCCTAAAGGTGAGATGAGTCTTCCTCGATATAATCAGGCTATTAAATCCTAAGCACATTATATCAATTAATTGCCCAATACAATACATGAAAGGCAACTCCACAGACTAGGGAAGATAAATGCTAATAAATATGAATCATATTCTTAGGATTGTGGCTTGTGTTTCTCAAACCTCGTTGGATGAGCATAGGATGAAAATAACATTTTATGTTTTTTTCACAAATTTGATCCTCTTTGAATGAAGAGAGAAGGATGATCGCATTTTTTCCATCCAAAATTGATTTTTTTCACATAAATTTAATTGCATCTTCTAATTTTTAATATAATTCAATCTTCTCATTTTTAATATATATTTTTAATAGGAATTTTGACTCTATGTCATTAAATTTTAAGAATTAAAGACAAAGTTTAAAATTAACAGAATTTAAATGTATAATTGTTTTTTAAAATTCAATCTTTGAATTATAAAATTCAAAAATCATTCTAAGATATATTATTGATTATTTTTAATCAGAAAATAAATAAATAATACTTGTAATTTTTTTTTTAAATTCAAATTATTAAATACAAAATAAAATATTTAAACAAAATTCAAATATATATATATATTTGAAAAGATAAGAAATGTTCATAATAATTTTTTAAAATTAATAATTTCAATAAACCTATTTTATAAGTAAAAAAAATGTTTTTAAATATTTATAACATATAAATTGAATTAAATATGTTATTGTTATTTTGAATAGATTATTCTTTGTAAATATTTTAGAACAAATTTAACAAATACATTATGAGTTCAACTTCTCGTTAATATTAAATTAATTAAAATATTTAAAACTTAATAAATAAGAAGTTGATTAAAATCTATATTAATATTTAAGATAATATTCTTAATTAATATTTAAGATAATCATAACTTTGTCACGACCACCACACACCTTATGTCCCATCTTCTTATCATTCTTTCCTTTATCATAATAATGAAGACTTTAAGTGTCTAATGATTCGAGCATATTTATAGTAGAACATTGTAATATGGTATTACCATTCAAAGCCCCTAGAATCAATACATTCTTCATGTGCACTTAAGCACTTAGTTTACTAGTTTACTAGTTTACTAGTTTCTGACTAGCATTTTAGTTCTATACATGAATAATTTTTCCAAAAAAATTCTCTCAAAGTTGTTTACACAAAGTTTACAATATTATGTCAAAATACTTTGACATAGTCATATATATTCACTTAACAAAATATCAAAAAGAAGATAAAATATTCTGCTTGGTTTCAGAAACACTTGATCTTATCCTGTTATTAATGATGTCCCTTCTCTAAGTGTGAGACCCTCCTTTGACAAGGAGTTTGATTTCTCATTTGATTCTCTCAAAATGTGGCAGATTAGAATGTGTTGTATGCTCCTGCTAGCCTTTTAAGACTATGGTCGATTCATTGAAGATTTATATTCCAAATCTGGTTACTTCCATTCATGTAGTCAATCCATTCTTCCAAGGAAAAAGTATATGTATGTTTTCCATATTTTTCCATTCTTAATTTAAAAGGTTTGGGTACATACAACAAGTTATCATTCCTTCTTTTTATAGAGATTTATGCTTTATAGGATGCAATTAGTATCTTGTTTTTTAAGAGATTTATATTTATAGGATGAACAAATACATGATATAGCAATTTTGGTATATACCAATTAGTATGCAGGTACTAATTTGTTGTTTTTTTTTAATTTTATTTATATGTTAACAAAATTGTGACTTTATTCTAAAATAAATGAATAAACTAAACTTATACCACAGCTTAACTTTAAATCATCATGGAATGTAACCAAGTAACCTTTCTCCACTACTGGGCTCGCAGGTTGGGAACTGGCTCTTCACTTGTCCTTTTTTCTCTCACCAACATGCAATTGTTGATTGTGGGAATGTTGTATTTTAACTACTAATACGATTAAACATCTGCAAGAACTAGGAAGGTGTACACTTAACTTTATTGGAAATCCCTTTAATACTAATATTTTGCATCGGGGGTAGTTGTATATTCAAGCATTAGGTCAAGTTAGTGATCAAGCACAAGCTAAAATGAATATAATGAAAAAAAAAAGA
Source organism: Larix kaempferi (assembly GCA_027924585.1). Taxonomy (NCBI): domain Eukaryota; kingdom Viridiplantae; phylum Streptophyta; class Pinopsida; order Pinales; family Pinaceae; genus Larix; species Larix kaempferi. The sequence goes on along the minus strand of BSBM01000055.1, from coordinate 9,747,932 downwards.
ATTGAATTTGTAAAATATTTAATCAAAAATAATAAGAATTTTATGTAAGTTATAATCAACAAATCATAAAAATAAAGAAGATATCAATTTATATTTAAAAAAAAACTTTTAAATTTAAAATTGAAAATATTTTTAAAACATTAAAATATTATAAAATTAAAATCCAAACATGGTGAAAGATCCATGGTAAGAGTTAGGCTTTATCCATCACTCTAAATGAACATAATGAACAAAATATGATAACATATTGAAATTATGGAGAAAAAGAACAAAGATCTTATATATACGATGATGTATAAATTATGAAACAAAAAAAAATTATATTAAAAAATTATAATTTTTAAATTAATAAATAGATTTATTTTAATTAATAATCTATATATATATATATATATATATATATAATTGTAAATTAAAGATTATTAAAAAACAATGTGAAACATTTCAATACTATCAATACAAAAATTAAAATAAAATATTACAAATAAAATAATCTAAAATAATCATAAAAAAATCTAAAAAATATATAACATATAATTTAAAAAAACAATAATAATTTACTTCTGGAAAATAACACACCAAAATATAAAAAATATACACATAAAAATGTATAAAATTTATCGTATCACAAGCCACCTCCGAACTTTTCCATGTATGATTCAATTATACCAATCAAATGAATCTACTTACTTCAAATAAATATGTATATAATTAAAAATCTCAATCTATTTGATACTTTTAAGGTTTCTCGCTATTGTCTAAGTTACCCAACATTGCCCATAAACAATCAATGTTAAAATTAATAATTTTAGTGATGTGAACGTCAAATCCTTCGTAAACTCTCCGCTTATATTTTGGGGCTAAAGAGGTATATAAAAGACATTAATATTTTGGGGCTACAGAGGTATGAAAAAGAGATTAAGACACTTAAAGTTTGATCTTGAATAATTATTATATCGAGACTTTTGGGGTATCATTTTCTTTCAAAAGTTTAAAAATTAAAAATTATGAATAGAATATTATAATGTTTTGTGAAAAAAATATAGTTTCCATAATCTAATTATTAAATTAAAATATTATTTTTATATTTTTAAATAATAATACAAACTTTGGTATAATCATTGAAATTATTTTTAATTATGGTTTAAAATATATAATTCACAACAAACAACTATTTATTTATTAAAATATTGGATTATAAAAATAAAAATATTGTTAAAAATATATAATTCACAACAACCAACTATTTATTTATTTTATTTATTAAAATATTAAATTATAAATTTGAATGTTTTTAAATTAATTTTTAATATATTTATTAAAAAATATTTTTAAAAATTAACTTTAGAAATCCAATAAAATAACTTAACAACCTAATTCCTTGAATGCTATTTTATGTAATGTTATCTTATGTCAATGACTAAGAATAATCTTAATATTATCTCTATCTTTTTTTACTTTTACTTATAATATGGTGTTGGGAAAGTTGTCATTATGAATAATCTGAATATTACATTCTTTAATCTTTAAATATAATATTGTATTTGGAAAGTTGCCATTATGAATAATCTTCATCTTAATTTCTTTAATTTTTAATTATAATATAGTGTGTGGAAAGTTGGAAAATTGTAATTATATATTAAAATTAGTACATTTCATTATAGTTGTAAATTTTATATGAATTATGTTATAAAATATAAATTAGTATATTTTATTAAATAAATTAAGTTATTTATATAGACATGTTTTTTTGAAATTTTATATCAAATAAATTTAAAATGATGTTTTTATTTTATAATAATAAATAAAATTTAAAATAAGTAAGCATTAATCGAAAATGATTTATGAACATTATCAATTTAAATAAATAAGAAAAAAAAAACTTAAATACAAAATTTAATATCATAATTTATGTTATAAAATGTATTATTAACCTTTAAAATAACATTTTCCTATTACACTCTCGACGTTAGGTGCTTAGCTATTGCCCGATGGCTTGATCCACAAGACCCCACATGGCCGCGGTATGATCTACCATCTGCAATCACAACCCTTTGCATATGTTGGGATGACTTCAACTAGCTTTTCGTGGTTATCATGGTTTGGAATAATAGGTTCGTTCCATCACTTGTACCTCATGTTTGCTCTATGGTTCTCCTTGAATCACAAGTTTGATTCAAGAGGTATCCCGCCTTGCCCCTCCTTGCCCCACTCCCACACCATCCTTCTTGCCAACATGGCCTGAGGAAAACACAAGGAGTGTAAGACCACCTCTAGAACCTGTCGTTCCCACATGCCCCATTTCTTGAATGAAACTAAGAAATACAATGCTTTATATGTGGGTCTAGTTAATGTCACTGCTCAGACCCACATTCAAAATATGGAGTCAAAAATTCTAAGCAATCTTCTGACTTTGGGATCAGAGAAACATCTTGCAGAGATGGTTCGGTCGGTGGATGATGTTGGGTCCACTCGAACCTAGGACACTAGGTATATGAAGACTCTTGGTTTATTTTGGTGCACAAGACCCTCTTGGGCCAAGTGATTAAGGAGAGTGCAGATGGGAGGTTTCATGACCAGTCTCATGATCTTTTTTTGGAGGCTCGTATGGAGCGGTTAGAGAACTGGGTCAGGCGGCTCACCCATGCACACATGGATGTTGATTCTTGAGTTAACGCGAAGCTAAATGCCCTATAAAGGAATTAACGGGAAAATTTTCCAGTTGGAAGCATCAGTTGAACCTATCTCCTCCCTCTCCTTCTCATCATTAGTCATTCCATCCAGGATCGTCCTCGGGCATAAAGCCTGAACCTTATGTTCCAGGTGCTGATATCTTCCATGCTCTTCCTAATTTTATACCATTGATGACTAATTCTACTCTAGAAATGATGGTATTAAACTATGATGTTAATCTCAGTTTTAATTTTGCTCATTTTGATCAATTGGTCAATAAGGATTTAGTTTTCAATTGAGAAAAAATTAGTTACTAGCTACTAGAATGATGGATACTTTTGATACCCAAATCTCTCGAATGGCCTAAATTTAGGCTAAAATCGACTCACTGGAACTTTTAGAAATTCTATTACAATATTTATATTTAAATATATCTAATATGTATTAATATTGATTAAAATTTACAAAATCACATAATATTAATTACAACTTAATAAACCTTATATATTTCATTTAATAATTTATCACAAAATAATGTCAATATAATTACTTATTAAAATTAAATATTATTGTTGATATATCCATTTTTATATCTAATAATAAAAATATTTGATGTTCATGATAGTTATTGTTTTTTTTTAGAATTTTATTTTATGCTAAAAAAAAATTAAGAGAATTATTCATAAATTATCATAGTTGCGATGAATTAAAAAGTTAGGAAAGAAACTATTGAAGTAAATATTTTGAGAAAGTTATTTTTCATCTCTAACCTTCTCTATCTCACAAAAATTGACATATTATGTCATCCCATGATGTTTTAGGAATTGTCTAGCACCCTATTTCACTATGAAGGTTGTGCGACTTTGTTCTTATTTTAGTAATGTGGATTCTCTTCTTTAAGCTAGTCAAAACAAAAAGATAGATTTGATTTTCTAAATTAGGGTTGATCATCACATCTCTATCCCAACCTGACTTAAATTCCAAGTAGTTTTGACTAAAATATGAATAAATTTTATGAAGTCTATTGTCTCCCACATTATTTATATTGTTCTTGTACATTAGGTACCCAGTCACAACCATGTTCTCAATCGGGGAGAGACTCATTTCTATGAGGATGATATGATAGGGTGTATTTTCTTTAATTTTGAGATTATATGTTATAAATAGTTTTTGGATTTGCTTTATCCTTCTACATGAATTTATAAAGATGTTGTACCCCCAAATTTCAAACAATATAAGATTATAAAGTGATGAGAGTCTCAAAGAAGAATTTCTTCCTATCCAAAAGTGAGAGATTTGTTGATTTACAATTGTTTTCAAGTTCATAATAATATTTTCATCCTCCATTAGTCCTTTTGTCAATGCTATAGTTCCAATTAAACTTATGATGAATTTCGATTCCATGATATTTATATGAAATCACTTTCTCCAACTTGTTATTAACATAAACTAAATCATCATAAATGATCCTTTGAGATTTGATTGTAATTTATCACGATCTTTGTTTTGTTAATATTAATTATTCTAACCATACTAAAACAAAAATCCTTAAAAATTTTAGTTATTTATATAAAAAATAGGAACTCCTTACTATAAAAACAATATCAACATAAAGAGAAAAAAATAACCATCCGAAAAATATTAAATTAAATAACGTAAAATATAATGAAAAAACAAAACACTTACACATTAACATAAGGAAAAAAAAAATGACTATCAATCAAATAGTGTAAAATATAATGAAAAAACTAAACACTTATACATTACCATGTAGAATACATATCGTAAAACGAACTTTGTTCTCTAAGGAATGGTTTTATTATAACTCTAAGAAGGTAAGCGTGGATAACAACACACTCTTATCTTATCAACATGGGTATTATTATGGTTGACTTAATTTCTTGAAAGTTATTGGTATTTTTATCAAACTTAATAAAATTATATTTTAAACATGTAGTTATAATAAATATTATATATTCTAAGTCAATAACATTATCATAATTACACATTTATTAACAATTGTATTTTATATACATCTAAGTTAAATTATTAATTAAATTGTTACTTAATTTTATTTATATTAAATTTGAAAGATATATAATACTAAATTTATAAGAATATATAATAGTTTTGGTATTTGTTATGTGGTAAAGTATTTAGGTAATGATGATAATGATGATGGCAGTTAACATCCACTAAGATCAACTCTGGTCTATTTGACCTTAAGAGGATTACTTTAATTATTGTAAAATTTATTTATGTGCTCAAAAAGCTTAGAAAAAAGTGTTCCTAGGTCACCATAGTTTTCACAAGTTAGAAGGTTAGGGAGGTTTTTGCTGCAGCAAATACTATGAAACTGTGATCTATGTGGGTGTACGCAGAGCACTCTAAGAGAAAGTGACTTTCATCCTCAATGCTTGTAGTCTCACAAAGATGGAGAATCCTTTCCACCCACGGTGTTTTATGAATTGTCCAATGACCTATTTCACTATAAAGCTCATGAGAGTTTGTTCTTTTCTTGGCTATGCTAATTTTCTTCTACAATCTAGTTAAAGCAATGATATATTTTTTATCTTCTAGATTAGGTTTGATGACCTCCTTATAGTATCTTAATTTTCTTTTGCCTCTAATTGTTTATCGCCTCAGGTTTTCTCTTTAAACATAGATGTAATACTATTTATTATTATTATTGATATCTTGTGGAGTGGCATTTTCATCAATCACCGAATGGTTTAACCGAGCCATCAGGCATCTTTATACTAGGATCTTTTGAGTCTAAGTTGGTCTTGACTACATTTTAAAGAAATTTTAGGAAGTCTGTGGTCTCCCATGTTATTTGTTTTTGGTACATCATGTACCTATTCATAGCAATGCTCTTGATGGGGGAAAAACAACTTCTAGAAGGAGAATGCGAAGCACTTCTAGATTTGTTCAATTCTTTCATGATTCTTTAGAGATGTTGCAACCCCAAACTTCACAGCCATACAAGACAACGGGAGTGATGAGAGTTTAAAAAAGAAACATATTTTTGTCCCAGATCACAAGGTTTGTTGATTTACAATTGTTTTCAAGACCAAAATAAGCTTTCCATCCTCTATTAATCCTTTTCGCAATGCTATACTTCGAGTTGAGGATGTGATGAATATCAATTCCAAGATATTTGTAGGAAGACACTTCCTCCAAGTTCCTATTTCCATATACAAAATTAGCATAAGTGACCTTCTTGAACTTGAAATCATAACTTTTGCTTTTTGAGTGTCAACAATCATACCCATATTAAAGCATAAATCCTTAAAAATTCTTAATTTCTTATCAAGATCAAAGAGGCACCTTGCCATAAGAATGATATCGCTAGCATAGAGAATGATGATAATGACTATAGCCGTTAAGGTTGCGCCAACGCGCCCTACTTCTTCTAAACATCCTTCTAACTTATTGATGTACATGCCAATAAAAATAGGAAAGAAAAAAAACCTTATTTAACTCCAATATTACAATTAACATTAAATATTCATTCACCTAAAAGATTATAATTAAGAATATAAATATTATGACAAAATTAAGTAAGATTTACGTTTAACATCTAACCTTATGTATACTTGTAAATACAAACATGAATATTGAGAAAATACATATCATTGGATAGAAATCCTACAGTAGGAAATATCAATATCCTACATAAGTAACAAAGAATTTATATATCTATAAAAGATATAAAAATTATTTTGATTGAAACTTTCAAAATATAGTATTTAAACTATATATAATTGTTAAAATTAAATAGATTATTTCCATGGTTGTTATTTTATGTAGTTTAATGGTGTGATTGTAGATTTAAAATATAAATAGACGTTGTTAAATATAAATATATATCTCTCAAATTGAGTAAGTATATGTTTTTTATTTTTATTTTTTTGTATAAGTAGTATTTTTTTTCCACATAAAAAATTCATAACTATATAAATAAAGATATAGCTACATTTTTTAGATCTCCTCGTGAAAAAATGCATGTGCATTTCTAATTTGATCCAAAATTCTAAACTTGAAAGTCAAAAAGTTTTTTTAGCTGCGGTAGAATGTGCACATCTTTTCAATATTACATTCTTGCATTCAAACAATAAAATCCTCGTAAAAAAAACTAAACACAATTTCATACCTTTTTACATGAGTAGTAAATAAGAGACCTCTACTAGTCTACTCCCCCGAAAAAATCATTAGTTCTTTTTGCTTAAAAAAAGTCTTTGCACACACTATTACTGATAAACATCGTCAACAACTTACAAAAAAAAAGCATGAAAATATCCTCTAATGGTTGAATTTTGATTTTCTGATATTTACCATTTGCCTTCTAGCAAAAGAGATCCAAGCTTTGCCTATTCATCTGCCAAATTGTTTCGTTCTATGTAGATATGCTTTATTCTCACATAATCTATCAAATCTTTTAATCTATTGGTCTCTTGCAATAGAGTCTCCAATTGAACATTATGAATCTCGCTTAAATCGCATTTAACCATTTCACAACGATCTGAGAATCTCCAAAAATATGAATATCTTTTACATCTTTCTCCATTGCCAACCACATCAGAATTCTTAGAGCATACGATTCTACATAATTGTTTGACCCCTTTCCAAGTCCAGCTTTAAAGCTAAAAAAGTGTTGATCATTAAAATAGATTAAACCCCTTGCCCCACAAATCTTTGGAGACCCTTGGGCTGCTCCATCAAAATAAGCTCAGGGATAGGTACAACCAATTACTTCCTCTTCCACCTGTCTAGTCTGTATTTGCGTCGTTTCCTGTGGAAAGTAGCTTAGAATACTTAAACTTTGAAAAGCACATTGAATAGGTAAAATGTATTTATCTTCAAAACAACTTGCATTTCTTGTGAACCAAATCCTTCAAGAGACAATAAGAGGAAGTGATTTGTAATCTGCAAAGTCTTCATTTAAACTCCAAACCTTTAAATAGTTTTCCACTGTATCCCCCTTCCATATACTAGAAATATTTATCCTTTTTTCAATTTCATTCTAGACTGTTTTTGAAGAAGCACACTCAAAAGCTAAATGAAAATTTGATTCTTCTACATGTTAACATAGGTAGCATTTGCAAGGTCCCATTCTACTTTTCCTTTGAATTAAATCCCACGAAAGGACATTATTTGAAAGCAGGAACCACATGAAAATTTTTGTTTTCAGAGGACACTTGTATTTCCAAACTACCTTCCACCACCCAAAAATTTTGGATTCACCTTTTCCTCAATAAAAAAAACTATAACCACACTTTAGAGTATAATACCCCATTGGAGAAACATTCCAAACTGGAGTATCTAGTTCCATGTTCCCTTTAATCCTGACATTGATGTCCTCAAGATTTGAAATGTAATCTTTCCATATATATCTGTCAGCTCCTTGGAAATATAAGTAGTAGTTATGGGAAGTTTAACAAATATTGAGAAAGAGATTTAGAGGTTTCATTTAATTATTTTGAATATAAAATATAATTGTCAAATTATTATTATTATTAGCGATATTAATTTTTCAATTTTTAAAATATAAAATTTTAAATGATAATAAAAAAAATTAAAATACTACAAAGATTTTTTTAATCTTTACTTATCAAAACTATTTTTCAAGATTGTGAACTTAACAATAAAATTAGAATTAATGCTCATCAACCATGGACTAACTCCAAACCACTCCATGATAATTGAATTTATAAAATTTGTTATAAAAAGGAAGTTGAAGACGAATAACATTTCTTGAGAAGTGTTTATACGTAATAATATAATTTTATTCAATTTCATAATTTAAGATTTTATCTTAATTTGATTTTTTTTTTTATAATAAATTTCATTCATTTTAAGAAGATCATAAACAACATCATTTATTAAAATTTAGATTTAATTTCAGCAATATTTCAAAGGAAGTTTGTAAAATTAAAATATATTTATAGAAAAATATTATATCTAATATTCCAAGTATTTTGGCTTGTTTCATTTGGAAAGTTCGGAATCTGGCTATTTTTCAAGATATTAATCCTACTATCAAACATACTTTATTTTCCTTCTGGCAACTGTATTTCCTATATGCAAAGACTGATTTTCATAAACAAAAAGCTAACAGGAAATGCTTACACTTTAAAAAAAATGTTGACATGGCTATTGGCTATTTTGATGGAGCTGCAGCAGATTACAAGTGCGGTTCAGGTTTTTTTATCAATTGTGGACAATCCATTACCCTGAAATTCAGATTGATGGGAGGTTGGGGAACAAACAACAAAGCTGAACTAATTGGTCTTTGGGGTCTTTTAAAGGTGGCACATATGTGTGGTTTGAATGCAATTAGTATTTTTGGTGACTCTCAAATAGTCATTAACTCGGCAAATAAAAAAGCAAATTTGAAGAATGTTGCCCTTCAACACTGGTGTACCCGTATTTTGCTCTTTTGGAAGGTTTCCAAAATCTTTCTATTGCTCATACCTACAAAGTAAACAATGTTGTAGCTGACACACTTTCCAAATTAGTCATTGAACGAGATCTAGGCACACTAATTTGGGAAGAATGGGAGGAGGAGATGCTTGTCAACACGAGTCAATATACTTCTTTCTTTTTTGAAAGCATTTAATTCCTACTTTGGATGAGAAGTGGAAGCTGATTTGTTTTTTCAAGTTTTGAGGTATTGAACATTTGCGAATCATTTTGTATTGCTTATACACTCTCTATGTTATGTCGGAAGTGTTTGTAGTGACATGACGGTATTAGTCCATGAATGATTGTACTTTTTTATTTCAACTGAAATAACAAAGATATGTTTTTTTTTCTCTGAAAAAAAAAGATCTTTCATAATGTAATAAACTTCTTAATAGTTATACATATTTAATGATAAAATAAATTAAAATTAAAACTGATTTAAATAGTATTCTAACTAAATTTTGTATAATCTAAATGAATATTAAAATTATTTTCCATAATCTAAATTAATCTAATATTAAATAAAAATAAGAAATATTTTGTTATTATAAATAAATTTTAAATCATATCATTAATTAAAAAACTAAATTCATCAACATATATTAAAAACATCTCTATTATATGATGAAAAATAAATTAAAAAACATTGAAGAAAAATAAATTCAAAAACATCTCTTAATTATATTAATGATGTTTCTTGATGTCTTGTTTAATGTATACACAAATTACAATATAAATATAAATCAAAATGTGGTGTACAACCCAAAAGTTTTTAAAAGGGTGTTAATATAATTAAAAATTAGCTTTATGATTGGCATTATTTTAATAATAACTTTAGACTCAGAAGCATATTTTAAAAAAGTTATCTATGTTTATTTATAAATTTTATGAGGACTGAAACCATCATTCCTACTTTATATTTTATAAAAAATATAAAAAATATTTAAATTTATTATTTTTTATTAAAATTATTTTAAATTCATTATTTTCACATATTTAATCTATTATTTATGTTATCTCGGGGTATTATTTTCACTTTCATGTACCTTATATATGGTTGCTCACATAAGTTCCTAAAAATTATATTAAAAATTATTTAAATTCATTATTTTCAAATATAAAGAAGATGCAATCTATTATTTATGTTATCTGGTGTTATTATTTTCACTTCCGTGTACCTTTATTGTTTAATTACAGAATCACCAAAAGAGTAATAGAATAGATTAGAGAACATAGGGATTGCATATATTTCTTCGCCGCATGTTTCAAAATGATGACGATTCAAACCATACTTTCCAAAGTCACCTTGAGCAAGTGGTTATAATTAAAACAAAAAAATTTATGATATAATACTTTTGCAAATACTAATAAAGAATAACAATTATAAATATTAAATTTTGATTTATAAGCATAAGCTTCGCAAGTGAAATATATAAACATAAACTTGTGGAATATGACCAGGAGAATCCGAGCTGGACTCTCCGAAATCTAGGTTGTCTGTCGACGTGGAATATGATATGGCAAGCAAGGCTTATGATATGATTATGCCATGTGGAACGTACGCATGCCCACGTGCGAATGTCGAGTGTATTTGAGCACTCACCCAACCTCGTAAATATAATAATATTAAGTTATTCTCCCAATATTACTGATTTGTTTTTCATTCAATCCATCCATCCTTGTATTATTATGTTCGTGTCATAATTATTCATGGTCGTGATTTGGCGGCGAAGACCAATAGCGGCCGCCCTGCATGCCCAACAACTCTATAAATAAATAATTTACTATTTGTTGAGTAAATTAATGAGAGCCTCAAGTTGATCCCACTACCGTCCAACTGATCCCAATTTGGCTTTTGGATTATTAAAAAATTGCAACGTTACATTGACAGCCAATGGTCATAGCGTGTTGCTCGATAAATATAAAGTTACATCTGCCACTTCGATGTAGTGGCAAAAAGTTTAATTAAAAATGTCAAGAGTCAAAATTTTCTATTAATTACAGAAAAACTCACAATCAATTGTTTATTAAATTAATTAGATATCGTATTATGATGATGGTGATAAAAGGGTGGTGGAATTATTTATAGCGTATAAAAGGTCAAAATGGATTTCAGCAATGGAATCTGATTTCTACTGAAAAGTACTATAAAGTTATGAAGTATTAAAAAAAAATTAAGTTGTCATGTTTAGGATTTTGCATGGATATTGTCTAACATATTAGTCTAATCTAATAAATAAGGACAAAACATAGTAATATTAAAACACATTTTCTTAAGGTATTATTTGAAATCGATTTTATTTGTATAGACGCACTATAATTTCAAAGTCTTCTTTACCAGGTGTTCCCTCGACACATTACAATCAACAATAGTGATGTGGGGAGGTTAAGTTATTAGACATTGAGTAAAGTTTGTTTCCATATTTTTTTCTCAAACATTGTTTTGAGCGGTTTTGGCATTCTCAAAGCCATGAGTGGTGTAATGGATATGAATGGTAAACATCAACGAAATTCTCATGCATATCTCCCAAATTTATAGGTTAAGTTTCCATGTCTTCCTTTGTACTTGTGGGCTATCAAGGCAGAATGGGATGCCACAAAATATTCTTTCTTTTATAGCTTCTTCTCACATAGCTTCTCACATGACCTCAATCCATTATAAAAAAATTTGCTTGTGTGCTTTTATGTAGTAATTGTAGCATGAGTGGGTTATATAAGTCAAGCGCTTAACCAAGAGATTTTCCTTAATGAAGGAGCCAACATCTACTTGAGGACCACTAAGTAGTAAAGAATATCACACATTCCCAACAACCTTTAAAACTATTGCAATGAGGACAATTCTGTTAATCATAAGATCATCACAAACATAGTGGCTTAGAATAGAGATCACAACCTAGCAAGTGAACCAAGGCATTTCAATATAGAGAAGACACTTGGATGAGTGGACCTAATCCAACCTTGTGAGACTCAATAGGATGAGTAGTATCCAATTCAAGGGTAGAGTGAGGAACTCAGGTACACGAGGTGAATAAATATCATGTCTCCCCGTACATCATGCTTTGAAACTAAAGACAATGGAGTTGATCAATTGGGAGGAGTTAAGATTCCATTGAATTAATGCACATTTGGCTTAATTGGGAAGGGTTCAAAGGCTTTCCTTCCATACTTTGATTTGGAATGAAAATATTAAGGAGAAGGGATAACACTTTATATGAAGTTTATCATGGTTTAAATTGGGTGACGATGGAAATTTATCATGGTCTAAATTGGGTGATGATGCATGCCCTTTATTTTTTGTATTATTGTCCTTTCTTCCAATTCAGTCCCTTTATTTTGTTAAATTTTTATAATTGACCTCAAGCTGATCTAGGATCTTAACTGAGAGAACAACATGTACAGCATATCTACAGCATATCAGTCATGGAGACAATAATGCAAGCACACAAGAGACACAAAGATTTACTTGGGGAAAACCATAAAGGTGAAAAACCCCAATAACTTCCTCAGAGATAGATAGAGCAATGATACAACCATGAGAGATAGACATAACCTAGCAGCAGATCTTCCTCCTCCATAAGTGCACCACTCCTCCTTGAGTGCATGTGTGAGAAGTGAGTGTGTAAATAGAGTGCCTCCCGCACTCTATTTATACTTGACTTGACTTGCCTTTTTACCTAACTCATGTAGGCTCGAACTTAACCACATAATACAATGCTGACTGGGCCGACCCCCAATAGGGTGGTCTAATAACCCTTTGACCCACATGGCCGACCCCCAATAGGGTGGTCTAATAACCCTTCGACCCACATGACTTATACAGGGCCGACCCCAACAAGGTGGTCTAATAACCCATCAAGTATAAGTTACGACACTTACAATATAAATGACGACACTTCCGTATAGAGGAATAATACCATCTCTATAGGAGTACATACAACATACATATATGAATCACATTCCGAAGTTACATATACATCAACACTCCCTCTTAACTAGGAAGGTATTTCTCAGCACAGTTCTTCTAGCACAAGTCATCTTCTCTAGATCATCGTCACTGGATAATCATCATCGAGTCATCACCATCGTCACTACTGCTGCTATCTCAATCAATCTATGAATCTACTCATTATAGGAAGTTCTACAGAGCCAGTCCTATTTCATACTGGATGTAGGCCCACAACCTACAGGTCTTCATCATCACTGGCCATACTGTGGAATCCTCAGGACTGATTACGTGCGTCACAAAACCTTGAAAGAGCATCCCAGGCTGTTACGAGCACACAGCTCTACCTATAGGATCTCCCAGGGCAACAAATTACATGTAACCTCACCCAAAAACCTGGCAAGAGCATCCCGAGCTGTTACGAGCACACAGCTCTACCTATAGGATCTCCCAGGGAAACGAATTACATGTGGTCATGGCAAAGCCTCGCAAGAGCATCCCAGGACTGATTACGGGCACACATCCCAACCTATCGGATCTCCCAGGGAACCGAATTACATGCCATAGGACAAAACCTCGAAAGAGCATCTACCAGATATCCCAGGGCACCGAATTACATTCCATAGGAAAAACCTCGAAAGACTATCTGCAGATCTCCCAGGGCACCAAATTATATGTTCTTCCAGAGAAAAACCTTGAAAGAGCATTTGCGAGATGTCCTAGGGCACCGAATTACATGCCATAGGAAAAACCTCGAAAGACCATCTACAAATCTCCCAGGGCACCAGATTACATGCTCATCTGCACAACCTGATCGACAGCCATAGAGTATCAACCTGATACTCACCATACATCATCCTGATGTACACATGATCATCCTGATCATCATCATTGCAACATCCTGCTGCATGTCATCTGGAGCAACATCCTGAAGCTCGTCATCCATGATCATCCTGATCATACAATGCAGCCATCTGATGCACACCACGTATCTACCTGATACATATCATCATACATGATCCACCTGATCATACAATGTATCTACCTGATACAAATACATGATACATATCACCTCACATGATCCACCTGATCATACAATGTATCCACCTGATACATATACAGATACATGGTCCAAGCATCCAACATGATGCATATACAAAATACATACACATGATCCAACTGATCATATCCAGCATCCAATATGATGCGTACATATAAATGATCCAACTGATCATATCCAGCATCAACATGATGCATACATACATACATAAAAATGATCCAACTGATCATATCCAGCATCCAACATGATGCGTACATACATACATAAAAATGATCAAACTGATCATATCCAAGCAGAAACCAGAACATCATCCTGATGCTCATCATCCCGCGCTTACATCCACAGCCATGTGAAGGATCCCCCTTCCAACATGCTTGGAATGGTTTCAGCAAATGTGTCCATCACTTCTTCCTCGAAGTATCTTCTATCTGAAGAACACCAAGCCTCTCTCTGAAGTACTCGAACTTCAGTCTGGCTAGTGGCTTCATCAGCACATCTGCAATCTGCTCGTCCGTCGCAACATACAGGAGCTTCACGGCTCCTCTTTGCACCATATCTATGATATAGTGATATTTGATCTCTATGTGTTTCGACCTGTCATGAAACACTGGGTTCTCGGACAGCTTCACACAATTCTGGTTATCATAGAAGATACCAGTAGCATCCAACGAGAGATCAAATAACTAAGACAGTAGCTTCTGTAGCCATACTACCTCACAACTAGCTAAACAGGCTGCAACATACTCTGCCTCAGCTGTACTCAGTGCTACGCAGGACTGTTTCCTGCTAAACCAAGAGATCACACCTGATCCCATACTGAAGCAACACCCAGATGTGCTCTTCCTGTCTGCAGCACTGCTAGCCCAATCTGAATCAACATAACCCTGTAGATTAAACTTTTGATTTGCTTCATACTTGAGCCCATAATACACTGTACCCTTTAGGTAACTCAGAACATGCTTTACAGCAACCAGGTGAACACTCCTCGGATCCGTCAGGGACTGGCTCAATGTGTTCGTTGCGAGGCAAATATCTGGTTTCATGTTCGTCAGGTACATCAACGACCCAATCATCTAATGATACATAATGATATCAATCAGCTCAGATGAAGCATCACATAGACGCTTCAAGTTCGATGCCATAGGTGTGGCCATAGCCTTGTAGTCCATCATCCCGAACCTCTTCAGGATCTCTACTGCATACTTCCCTTGTCCAAGGAAGATTCCATCACTCTGCTACACCTCCATGCCAAAAATAAATAGTGCATCATCCCCAAGTTCTTCATCTCGAACTCGGCAGTAAGCTTCGGCTGCATGTCGGCAATCAATCTATCTTCACATGTAACAAACAGGTTATCTGCATACAACTATTCAAGAAAGCTGTCTTGAAATCCATCTAGTGTATCTTCTATTTCATCACTTTCAGATTTCTCTATGCTGCCATCTGCAGCATGCTTGATCTTGATAGATCCATATGGAAGTCATAACAAACTTCCCTTCAGGTCTTGGGACTACAACCCAAACATCATTCTTCATGATCGACGGATCATGGCATTCCATTTCTTCATCCCACATCCTAGGAACTTCAATATCTTCAATATTTTCAATATATATCTTTGTTGCTGGAACAAATGTTGTAGTCCTTTTGTAGGTGAAGATATACGGTTTTTCCTACAAAACAGGTTAAATTGCACGATTAGAAACATCTCATAATTTTCAGAACAAATTCTTACACATAAAGAAATATGTCATACAGTCATGCAATTATCTTAGCCAATGCTTCAATACAACATTTATCCATATCCTGTAACTTTCTAGATGCCTTCCAATCTCTACCAGAACATTGTTAAGAGTGTGCACAACTCCCAACATGTCAGCAAAGAGGTTTCATTCTAGATAAGTAGCGATGGAATGTTGTACAGTTCCATAGGCTACTTACCCATGCATATTAGTAGTATACTGTTCATCAATGCAATTATTCTAATGTGCATAATACACAACCTAATTCTAGGAACATCAGTATATACATCATTGAACAGTATTATTTAAACAAGCACATATGCAAGAAATGATAATTAAAAATACTTATCTTTGTTTGGTTACTGGGTGGACTCCCTCTGAGTCTTTGCTTCCTTGTAGGAGCTGTTGAAGTAGCTTCTTCTACACCTTTCTGTTATGGAATGTAGAAAGATGTTCAACTCCCTCTGAATATCTGTATCCTTGCAGAAACTACTGAAGTGTGCTCCTTTGCTTTCTTGCAGGGACAACTGGAGTGTGCTTCCTCTTGATCTTTGCTTCCTGGATTACCTATCCTTGAACTTACATTCATCCTTGGTCCCTATGCATGCTTATTAGTATCATGATTGTGTTATCCTTGTGAACTCATATAAAATCATACATTCATTAGTATACTATTAAAACACAATAATCTCAAGCATGTATACTCATGATCATTTCAAATAGAAATAATAAGCATTAGCATTCAAGGTTTATGTAGTATTCTTATGGTTAGTCAAATCATAAGAAGCATAACATGTCAAAACCTATAATTACTCAAACCTATCACTCTTCGGGTTAGTTGAATCATCAAACAAGATAAGAGATATAATATGCATAAAACCTGTGATTATTCAAACCTATACCTTCATGATTCTTCTGGTTAGTCATATCATCAATTATGGTAAGAAATATAATATGCATACAGCCATGACTTATTCAAACCTATGACTTCATGAATAATCATTATCAAACAACACAACAGTATAAAATCCTAACACAAGGTAGGATTCTATCTTGATATAGGAAAAACATACCTGGATTAGCATGCTAGCTATTTATGTCTAACATACTTACATGATGTCTTCTTATTCTTCTTCAATGACTTGTGCTAGTAACCTGTATATCTCATAAGTTAACTATTACAAAACCAAGTTATACATACCTCGTAAATGAATCTTCTATGAGATCCATGACAATGGATGAATCTTTGTCCTCATGTTATCATGATCATATGTTCTTGGACCAGAACATGATTTGTCTTTCTTGGTGTAACTTTCATGTTAGGAAACAACATAAACCTCATACAACACCATAATGCATTAGTACAATCATAAGTGTCAACACCTTAACCTATGAATATCTTCTATCATGCATTCATAATTTTGTTAAGGTGATACGACAAATCTAAAATCAAAATTGTACTAACCGTAATAACATGAAGACAAACATACCATAAACTTAATCATGGACAAATATCGAAACATACCTCGATGAGTCATACCTTTCGAGATCGCTTGTAATCTTCTTATTTAAGGCCTTAGCCTCATCTCCCTCTAAAACAGGAACTTCTTCACTTATGCAGGTGACCAATCCATCTTCTTCTAGGATTAACCCAATCCACTTGATTTACAAGAATTGGGACTGGAGCTAGATATGGGTTTGTTAGAGAAACCCCAAAAATTCAAACTTTGAATTTCAAACTTCTGAAAGGATAGAAATATGCGCCTTGATGAGCTGATCAAGCTGGTATATTTAGAATTTGAAAAATGCAAAGTTTCACACCTTAATTTTGCCTTTGAAACTTCCATATTCACTCGACGTGACCCTGAACTAGGGTTTGATGAAGCCCACTCTTTTTCCCCATCAAAAGGTTTGATCCAAATCTCTAAGCTTCTATTTTTCTGAGGAGCTTCCAACCGTGGTCACAGATTTCAAAAATTCCCCTTTTTTTTAGAAGCCCTAATTTTCCACTTTTCTGATCAAAGTCCCGAACTAGGGTTTGATTAAGCCCGTCCATCTGCCCAACCAAAAATTCTTATCTTGGTCTCTAAATTTCTATTTTGATGAGTAGCATCCAGCCGTGGTCTCCGATTACAAAAATTCCAACTTTCTTCAAAGCCCTAAATTCCGGAAGCCATGAATGAAGGTACTCAAAAATAATTCTGTTTTGACAGAAATATGTACCTGATTGTTTCTGGTGTAAATCCAAACTTTTTGATTCACAGGGTCTTAAAAATGTTTCTTGAGATAGCTTGACCTGTTATCTTTCCATCCTGACAGGTCTGACCTCAATTGGATTCTCTGAGAGAGAGTTATGCCAAGTGTCGCAACGTGACCTGTTTATGGGATAATACAGGAGAGCGAACTTGTACGGAGTGCCACGTTTCATTGGTTCAACTTCGCCCTCTGCAAAATTTTTCTGAGATAGTACAGTCTGTGTAATACCTGTCACTTTCTACGAAATTTCATTTGGAACTTCCTAGCCCAAGTTATGACCTTTTTCCCAAGGTCACCTGATTTTGACTCAGATCTGGAAGAGCCCGAAACCCTATATTGTACAGATCATAAATCACAAAGTACAACGAATTAGAAGTTGTCCTTTCGAAAAAAGGTACATGGGGATCTTAGCTTTGGCCTGTAACAATTTCAGATCCGAAAAATTCGCCAAAATGGATTTATAGCGAAAGTTCTATGATGACTGGTTTTTGCTATATCAAGCCCTAGCATCGTAAGTGCAACAAGTGTCATACATGCCATATCATTCCTTCTTTCAACCTGGCTCTAATACAATGTTAAATTTTCATAATTTACTTCAATCTGATCTAGGATCTTAACTGAGAGAACAACATGTACAGCATATCTACAACATATCAATCATGGAGACAATAATGCAAGCACACAAGAGACACAAAGATTTACTTGGGGAAGACCATAAAGGTGAAAAACCCCAATAACTTCCTCAGAGATAGATAGAGCAATGATACAACCATGAGAGATAGACATAACGTAGCAGCAGATCTTCCTCCTCCATAAGTACGCCACTCCTCCTTGAGTGCATGTGTGAGAAGTGAGTGTGTAAATAGAGTGCCTCCCGCACTCTATTTATACTTGACTTGACTTGCCTTTTTACCTAACTTATGTAGGCTCGAACTTAACCACATAATATAATGCTGACTGGGCCGAACCCCAATAGGGTGGTCTAATAACCCTTTGACCCACATGGCCGACCCCCAATAGGGTGGTCTAATAACCCTTCGACCCACATGACTTATACAGGGCCAACCCCAACAAGGTGATCTAATAACCCATCAAGTACAAGTTACGACACTTACAATATAAATGACGACACTTCCCTATAGAGGAATAATACCATCTCTATAGGAGTACATACAACATACATATATGAAATACATTCCGAAGTTACATATACATCAACACTCCCTCTTAACTAGGAAGGTATTTCTCAGCATAGTTCTTCTAGCACAAGTCATCTTCTCTGGATCATCGTCACTGGATAATCGTCATCAAGTCATCACCATCGTCACTGCTGCTGCTATCTCAATCAATGTCTGAATCTACTCATCATAGGAAGTTCTACAGAGCCAGTCCTTTTTCATACTGGATGTAGGCCCACCACCTACAGGTCTTCATCATCACTGGCCATACTGTGGAATCCTCAGGACTGATTACGTGCGTCACAAAACCTCGAAAGAGCATCCCAGGCTGTTACGAGCACACAGCTCTACCTATAGGATCTCCCAGGGCAACAAATTACATGTGACCTCACCACAAAACCTCGCAAGAGCATCCCAGGCTGTTACGAGCACACAGCTCTACCTATAGGATCTCCCGGGGCAACGAATTACATGTGGTCATGGCAAAACCTTGCAAGAGCATCTCAGGACTGATTATGGGCACACAGCCCAACCTATCAGATCTCCCAGGGAACCGAATTACATGCCATAGGACAAAGCCTCGAAAGAGCATCTACCAGATATCCCAGGGCACCGAATTACATGCCATAGGAAAAACCTCGAAAGACTATCTGCAGATCTCCCAGGGCACCAAATTATATGTCCTTCCAGAGCAAAACCTCGAAAGAGCATTTGCGAGATGTCCTAGGGCACCGAATTACATGCCATAGGAAAAACCTCGAAAGACCATCTGCAAATCTCCCAGGGCACCGGATTACATGC
The DNA here is from genome assembly GCA_027924585.1 of Larix kaempferi. Lineage (NCBI taxonomy): Eukaryota > Viridiplantae > Streptophyta > Pinopsida > Pinales > Pinaceae > Larix > Larix kaempferi. The sequence continues at coordinate 9,727,814 of BSBM01000055.1, read as the reverse complement.
TAATCTGCACAACCTGATCCACGGCCATAGAGTATCAACCTGATACTCACCATACGTCATCCTTATGTACACATGATCATCCTGATCATCATCATTGCAACATCCTGCTGCATGTCATCTGGAGCAACATCCTGAAGCTCGTCATCCATGATCATCCTGATCATACAATGCATCCATCTTATGCACACCACGTATCTACCTGATACATATCATCATACATGATCCACCTGATTATACAATGTATCCACCTGATACAAATAAATGATACATATCACCTCACATGATCCACCTGATCATACAATGTATCCACCTGATACATATACAGATACATGGTCCAAGCATCCAACATGATGCATATACAAAATACATACACATGATCCAACTGATCATATCCAGCATCCAACATGATGCGTACATATAAATGATCCAACTGATCATATCCTGCATCAACATGATGCATACATACATACATAAAAATGATCCAACTGATCATATCTAGCATCCAACATGATGCGTACATACATACATAAAAATGATCCAACTGATCATATCCAAGCAGAAACCAGAACATCATCCTGATGCTCATCATCCAGCGCTTACATCCACAGCCATGTGAAGGATCCCCCTTCCAACATGCTTGGAATGGCTTCAGCAAATGTGTCCATCACTTCTTCCTCGAAGTATCTTCGATCTGAAGAACGCCAAGCCTCTCTCTGAAGTACTCGAACTTCAGTCTAGCTAGTGGTTTCATCAGCACATCTGCAATCTGCTTGTCCGTCACAACATAGAGGAGCTGCACGGCTCCTCTCTGCACCATATCCCTGATATAGTGATATTTGATCTCTATGTGTTTCGACCTGTCATGAAACACTGGGTTCTCGGACAGCTTCACACAATTCTGGTTATCATAGAAGATACCAGTAGCATCCAACGAGAGATCAAATAACTAAGACAGTAGCTTCTGTAGCCATACTACCTCACAACTAGCTGAACAGGCTGCAACATACTCTGCCTCAGCTGTACTCAGTGCTACGCAGGACTGCTTCCTGCTAAACCAAGAGATCACACCTGATCCCATACTGAAGCAACACCCAGATGTGCTCTTCCTGTCTGCAGCACTGCCAGCCCAATCTGAATCAACATAACCCTGTAGATTAAACTTTTGATTTGCTTCATACTTGAGCCCATAATCCATTGTACCCTTCAGGTACTTCAGAACATGCTTTACAGCAATCGGGTGAACACTCCTCGGATCCGTCAGGGACTGGCTCAATGTGTTCATTGCGAGGCAAATATCTGGTTTCGTGTTCGTCATACATCAAGGACCCAATCATCTAACGATACATAGTGATATCAATCGGCTCAGATGAAGCATCACACAGACGCTTCAGGTTCGATGCCATAGGTGTGGCCATAGCCTTGTAGTCCATCATCCCGAACCTCTTTAGGATCTCTACTGCATACTTCCCTTGTCCAAGGAAGATTCCATCACTCTGCTACACCTCCATGCCAAAAACAAATAGTGCATCATCCCCAAGTTCTTCATCTCGAACTCGGCAGTAAGCTTCCGCTGCATGTCATCAATCAATCTATCTTCACCTGTAACAAACAGGTTATCCGCATACAACTATTCAAGAAAGCTATCTTGAAATCCATCTAGTGTATCTTCTATTTCATCACTTTCATATTTCTCTATGCTGCCATCTGCAGCATGCTTGATCTTGATAGATCCATATGGAAGTCATAACAAACTTCCCTTTAGGTCTTGGGACTACATCCCAAAAATCATTCTTCATGATCGACGGATCATGGCATTCCATTTCTTCATCCCACATCCTGGGAACTTCAATATCTTCAATATTTTCAATATATATCTTTGTTGATGGAACAAATGTTGTAGTCCTTTTGTAGGTAAAGATATACGGTCTTTCCTACAAAATAGGTTAAATTGCATGATTAGAAACATCTCATAATTTTCAGAACAAATTCTTACACATAAAGAAATATGTCATACAGTCATGGAATTATCTTAGCCAATGCTTCAATACAACATTTATCCATATCCCGTAACTTTCTAGATGCCTTCCAATCTCTACCAGAACATTGTTAAGAGTGTGCACAACTCCCAACATGTCAGCAAAGAGGTTTCATTCTAGATAAGTAGCGATGGAATGTTGTACAGTGCCATAGGCTACTTACCCATGCATATTAGTAGTATACTGTTCATCAATGCAATTATTCTAATGTGCATAATACACAACCTAATTCTAGGAACATCAGTATATACATCATTGAACAGTATTATTTAAACAAGCACATATGCAAGAAATGATAATTAAAAATACTTATCTTTGTTTGGTTACTGGGTGGACTCCCTCTGAGTCTTTGCTTCCTTGTAGGAGCTGCTGAAGTAGCTTCTTCTACACCTTTCTGTTATGGAATGTAGAAAGATGTTCAACTCCCTCTGAATATCTGTATCCTTGCAGAAACTACTGAAGTGTGCTCCTTTGCTTTCTTGCAGGGACAACTGGAGTGTGCTTCCTCTTGATCTTTGCTTCCTGGATTACCTGTCCTTGAACTTACATTCATCCTTGGTCCCTATGCATGCTTATTAGTATCATGATTGTGTTATCCTTGTGAACTCATATAAAATCATACATTCATTAGTATACTATTAAAACACAATAATCTCAAGCATGTATACTCATGGTCATTTCAAATAGAAATAATAAGCATTAGCATTCAAGGTTTATGTAGTATTCTTATGGTTAGTCAAATCATAAGAAGCATAACATGTATAAACCTATAATTACTCAAACCTATCACTCTTCGGGTTAGTTGAATCATCAAACAAGATAAGAGATATAATATGCATAAAACCTGTGATTATTCAAACCTATACCTTCATGATTCTTCTGGTTAGTCATATCATCAATTATGGTAAGAAATATAATATGCATCCAGCCATGACTTATTCAAACCTATGACTTCATGAATAATCATTATCAAACAACACAACAATATAAGATCCTAACACAAGGTAAGATTCTATCTTGATATAGGAAAAACATACCTGGATTAGCATGCTAGCTATTTATGTCTAACATACTTACATGATGTATTCTTGTTCTTCTTCAATGACTTGTGCTAGTAACCTGTATATCTCATAGGTTAACTATTACAAAACCAAGTTATACATACCTCGTAAATGAATCTTCTATGAGATCCATGACAATGGATGAATCTTTGTCCTCATGTTATCATGATCATATGTTCTTGGACCAGAACATGATTTGTCTTTCTTGGTGTACCTTTCATGTTAGTAAACAACATAAACCTCATACAACACCATAATGCATTAGTACAATCATAAGTGTAAACACCCTAACCAATGAATATCTTCTATCATGCATTCATAATTTTGTTAAGGTGATACGACAAATCTAAAATCAAAATTGTACTAACCGTAATAACATGAATACAAACATGCCATAAACTTAATCATGGAAAAATATCGAAACATACCTCGATGAGTCATACCTGTCGAGATCGCTTGTAATCTTCTTATGTAAGGCCTTAGCCTCATCTCCCTCTAAAACAGGAACTTCTTCACTTATGCAGGTGACCAATCCATCTTCTTCTAGGATTGACCCAATCCACTTGATTTACAAGAATTGGGACTGGAGCTAGATATGGGTTTGTTAGAGAAATCCCAAAAATTCAAACTTTGAATTTAAAACTTTTGAAAGGATACAAATATGCGCCTTGATGAGCTGATCAAGCTGGTATATTTAGAATTTGAAAACTGCAAAGTTTCACACCTCAATTTTGCCTTTGAAACTTCCAGATTCACTAGACGTGACCCTGAACTGGGGTTTGATGAAGCCCATTCTTTTGCCCCATCAAAAGGTTTGATCCAAATCTCTAAGATTCTATTTTTCTGAGGAGCTTCCAACAGTGGTCACAGATTTCAAAAATTCCCATTTTTTTTAGAAGCCCTAATTTTCCACTTTTCTGATCAAAGTCCCGAACTAGGGTTTGATTAAGCTCGGCCATATGCCCAACCAAAAATTATGTTCTTGGTCTCTAAATTTCTATTTTGATGAGTAGCATCCAGCCGTGGTCTTCGATTACAAAAATTCCAACTTTCTTCAAATCCCTAAATTCTGGAAGCCATGAATGAAGGTACTCAAAAATAATTCTGTTTGGACAGAAATATGTACCTGATTGTTTCTGGTGTAACTCCAAACTTTTTGATTCACAGGGTCTGAAAAAAGTTTCCTGAGATAGCTTGACCTGTTATCTTTCCATCCTGACAGGTCTGACCTCAATTGGATTCTCTGAGAGAGAGTTATGCCAAGTGTCGCAACATGACCTGTTTATGGGATAATACAGGAGAGAGAACTTGTACGGCGTGCCACGTGTCACTGGTTCAACTTCGGCCTCTGCAAAACTTTTTTGAGACAGTATATTCTATGTAATACCTGTCACTTTTTACGAAATTTCATTTGGAGCTTCTTAGCCCAAGTTATGACCTTTTTCCCAAGGTCACCTGATTTTGACTCAGATATGGAAGAGGCAGAAACCCTATATTGTACAGATCATAAATCACAAAGTGCAACGAATTAGAAGTTGTCCTTTCGACACAAGGTACATGGGGATCTTATCTTTGGCCTGTAACAATTTCAGATGCGAAAAATTCTCCAAAACGGATTTATAGCGAAAGTGCTATGATGACTGGTTTTTGCTATATCAAGCCGTAGCATCGTAAGTGCAACAAGTGTCATAGATGCCATATCATGCCTTCTTTAAACCTGGATCTAATACCATGTTAAATTTTCATAATTTACTTCAATATAATCTAGGATCTTAACTGAGAGAACAACATGTACATCATATCTACAGCATATCAATCATGGAGACAATAATGCAAGCACACAAGAGACACAAAGATTTACTTGGGGAAAACCATAAAGGTGAAAAACCCCAATAACTTCCTCAGAGATAGATAGAGGAATGATACAACCATGAGAGATAGACATAACCTAGCAGCAGATCTTCCTCCTCCATAAGTGCGCCACTCCTCCTTGAGTGCATGTGTGAGAAGTGAGTGTGTAAATAGAGTGCCTCCCGCACTCTATTTATACTTGACTTGACTTGCCTTTTTACCTAACTCATGTAGGATTGAACTTAACCACATAATATAATGCTGACTGGGCCGACCCCTAATAGGGTGGTCTAATAACCCTTTGACCCACATGGCCGACCCCCAATAGGGTGGTCTAATAACCCTTTGACCCACATGACTTATACAGGGCCGACCCCAACAAGGTGGTCTAATAACCCATCAAGTATAAGTTACAACACTTACAATATAAATGACGACACTTCCGTATAGAGGAATAATACCATCTCTATAGGAGTACATACAACATAGATATATGAAATACATTCCGAAGTTACATATACATCAACATATTTGACATGGTGCCTATCTTTATGTTGTTTGTTCTTAGTACCTGAAAATAAAAGACATGTGAAATTACTTAATGACATTTTGAAGTGTTAGATAATTCTTAAGATAAGGGTGTAGCATATGCCTTCAGTTCTTTCATCACATTGATAGTATGTTGTTCCCTACCACTATGATTTCCTAAGAGTTACTCGGATAAATATTTTACAATCCTTAAAAGGTTGTTAAAAATTATGCTGTATGGTTTATTGCTAAGCCAATTTCCCATGCATGGGAGATTTATTTGTTTCCTTTGAGATCATATGACATATTCCCCCACCCTCATGACTCCTATATTCAAAAGCACAATCCCTCTCATTTTAACAATATGTTTATTTTATTTTTGTCTCTTCCCATTTAAAAATTAGGATTTCATATTCAAATCTTTATCAACTTTAATTAATTCTAAATATATAACAATAACCTTTGCTCTACCAAGATAAAATTATGGTCACCACACTTTGACATATTGGTAAAGGAACAACCTTCTTCCCAACTTCCTCGTTAAAGATATTGTATGGTATAAGACTACCACTGTTTCATCATACTTATGTTCACCATGTCTACTTATAGGAGGTTATTGGATAATTAAACAATATTCATTGTAGTGCATTTTCTTATTTAAAAAAGAGGTTGGTTCCCTTCATATCCTAAATTACTTTATTCATCGATCCTCTCCATTTCCCATGTAAGAATATTTAAGCAAGAGCTCTTTAGTCATTTTTTATCCCTTTCAATGATGCAAATGAGCTTAAAGTATATGAAATTTTGGTTTACCAAAGCTATAGATTTGAATTCCTTTTCTTTCCTTCCCCTCAGCTCTGTCACAAATTCTACCATTGAATGGGTTTATTATTTTGTGTTTTTCAATAAGAGAATCCTTCTTCCTTGGGAAATCTCCGTTTAAATTTAGATTTTCTAGAAAAAATATTCATTGAAAATCTATGTTCTTGCAATCTATTTCCTAGGTCATTCAAAACTTCTCATTCTCTATAATGAACTTATCAAGTAAAATTTGCTCAAGTTAAGCTTTGTATATGGTTTTAACGCATGTGTAAATTTCTTTAATAATTTAGCTTTAATCAATCTTGTAGTGATCCTAAGCCCAAAAATTGAATCACAACAGTAATATATAACCCTTATATGTCATAAATACAATGAAACATTCACACCATAATAAACAAAAAAATGTACAGAAGAACCCTTAAGGTAGGGTAATAGAATAGAATTCATCCAAACTCTCTCATATGATGATGCATGAATATTTATACTTTCTCATGAGTATTCTTTAGGGGCTTATGCAAACTATCCATTATTATTATACTATTTTCTTTAACTACCTAGTGGTACTATTTATTACCCACCAACTACTCAGTGGCCATATTCCATGATTATGGACACATTAAATACATTACCCCCTTGGGTACCTCCTTAAGTACCCTATATTTTTATTCCTGGGAACGTAACGTTCCACCTACCTTCATATGCTTCATCCTCAAAATATGGTAGGAAGTGATATAATATGATCCAGCAAGAAAAGTAGCTAACATTTACCAAGCACAAGCATCCATCCATCCTAGTGAAATGTGGACATGGGGTCCATGATTGCTTTCTTTCCTCCTTGATATTAATTTTGGTTCCAAGTTGTTGTTGTTCTAGTCTAATATCTCCTTGCATTACTTTGACTAGATTCCATGTTCCTCATTAATTGTTTCCTCTTTGGTTCCATGTTTGTTGATGCTCCCAACCTTACTTTTATGATTATTCTTTCTCAAGGTGGTGCATGTCTCGATAGAATGAAACCTTAGTTATTTTTTCTTCTTTTCTTGACTCATGAACCAATTGTTCCATGGGGCCATATAGCTCATTATATTCTTATTCATTTCGATCTCCTTCTTAGGTATTTTATTCATGTGCTCATTTATCTTTTGTTCTTTTGATTCAACCTCAAATTCTTCATTTTCCATGTTTGTAGGTACTTCAAATAGTTTACTATACGGAATTTTTCATGTGCTCCTTGTTCCCTTCTTATTTAGTAAGATAAATACCCAACAATGTAAATTTATTCTTTCTATACCAAATATTTAAGAACTTATTTTTCACATTAATATTAACGGTACCAATCGATTCCATACAAGGATATTCCAAAATAATATCCACATCATTCATATTGATAGCATGCAAATATGAGTGCAAAACATATTTGTCCATGGTAAGCTTCAAATCTTTAGAAATTTGAATATTTACACTATTCAACTAACACATGATATTTCAAAAATATTGAACACCTTGATAAATCACTCATGTTAACACAAACAAATGACTACATACCTAGATCCCCATTCCTAAAGAATAAACTCATTTTCCCACTAAAAACCTAAAAAACCACATATCCTAAGTCTTGCATTCCCCCTTTGGAAAACCTCCACTAAAATAGGCATCCTCCCCTAAAAAGGAGGTGTCTACCAAAATAGGGGGATGTCCCGACAAGCCAAAAATTCTTGCCTCAACTCAAAGTCTTACCGGGTGGTAAAATTTGAAAGACACATACCATAAGTGGTTTTAGGGTTACGAAACCCTAAAACCACACCATATATGAAATGTCTTTCACCATTTACACATAAGTTTTTCCATTATCATTTTTTTCCCTCTTGCTTGAAGCCCCCTTGCTTCGGCACCAAATCCATTTCACCTATAGCTCCATTGGCCCAAAACCTCCTTTTCCAACACCATCTCCCGCATCTCCCTTCGGCTAGTTGAGCATCATTCCCTCCTAGACACCATAGAAGGTGGAGGCAGTGTGGACCAGAAGATCATGAAGAACACCTAGAGGACAAAACCCAGCCAGGGACTGCACAAACTTCACGGCCATAAGGGTTTGAGACCCATAGACGTAACTCCTCGCTTGTAAATCCATTTTTTACAAATTATAAAAAGAAAAAAACATTTCTTTTATGAAGGGTTTCATAATGTGCATGAAGTAAATGTTTGCGTATATGTGTGTGGTAGATAGTTGTTTTACCAGTTTTTACCAAAGTAAATATGCATGTTTTGATTTTACGAATTATGATTCCACATCTAGATTAGGTTTATTTATATTTATGCCTAGTTTCTATCTTTTTTACACATTTTCACCTCGGTTTTTACCGCATTTCCCACACACAGAGCCATGGGAATCCATTGTTCCCAGGCTCTCTACCTTGGCTTCCACAAGCCGATAGAAACCCCTTTCTTGCTTGTTGTTGTGTGAAATCACAGCCAACAACTCACACAAACATATCATAAATGAACAAATTGGGTTTTTCATGGTTAAAACCTTCAAAGAGGGAAACAATCCATGACCCCATCCAAATAGGTACTTGAGGCAATATATTATTCAAAATAAAAAAATGTTACAAATGAGTTTCTCACAATTGATCATTGAGAAAATGACCCTCCATGCTCTTTAAATACAGTTTATGGACCAACAGGGTGTTAAGCCATAGATAAATATATGTCTAGAACATATCATGACTATTGGAATACATAAGTACAAATGCATATACTAGAGTAAAACACTTTACCTAAAGACACATTATACCAAGTTGATCTAATTAAATTCTAAGTGTCTAAATATCCTAACACCCCCCCTTAAGAACAACTTTAGATAGGATTGAAGGATTTACAAAAATGACACTATAGGAGAAGGAAGGAGGCATTAGAGCCTATCCCCCCTTACAAAAGCTTGAACTCCTAACATAGATTGAAGTTTACAAAAGCTCACTTATATAACATACTTTACGAAGATGTCTACAACTTGATCATCTGTAGGGGAAAAAGGCACTTCAAAAATGTGATCTTGAACAAGTTTTATGATGAAGTGCACATGTAGCCTAATTTGTTTGTTGCACTAATGTTGAACTAGATATTTGAAAAGATTGATGGCACTCTAATTATCACACCAAACGATAGTCATACGTTTCTACTCGAATCCAAACTTTGAAAGGATCCATTAAAGTCATAAGAATTCCTGACTTACATTAACTATAGCTCGATAAACCGGTTCTTCTGAAGAAAGAAAAAGAGCTTGTTGTTTCATACAACCCCAATTGACAGGTCTAGAACCAAGATTGAAAACATAACTTGCAGTAGAATTCCAATCACTAGGATCATCAATCCAATCTAAACTAGTGAAGCAACCAATAAAGGAGTTCCCCTTGAACTGTAATGAATCCCAAATTGAATTATACCTTGTATATACTGAAGTATCGTTTTTTTCCGCTTTCCAATGGTTTTCTTGGGTTGTTTGCATACAACAGGACACAAGATCAACATCAAAAGAAATATCAGGACGGGTATGAGTCAAGTGACAGAGACTATAAACTAGTTGATGATACAAGGTGGAATGTACTTTGGGTGAAGTGCAAGTGACACAAAGTTTGAACCCAGAATAGAAGCAAGATGGG